>CM048840.1:51067385-52286191 GCA_026545765.1 Plantago major | reverse complement strand
CAAATATTTGGTGTTATCAATGTTTTTAATCTTATACTCCCTCCGTCCCAATTTCAACTTCTCGCATTCCATTTTGGGACGTTCCAATTTCAATTTCTCATCCCTTAAATGAAAAATCTATTTTCTACTTTATACACTATCCCTCCTACTTTATTCACTATTTGTCATACTTTATCATTAACTCTCCCACTTTATGAACTTTTCTCTTAAATCTAGTGTCCAGGCGCAGAAAGATAATATCAGGACGGAGGGAGTATATATTATACTTGAGAGTAAATATGTAAAATGAGAAAATTACATATACCGCCCCTAAGACTATTATACTTTATTTGTGAGAAGTGCCGTAATTTTTCTAGCTAATTTGCTCTTTTGCTTGATACTTCCGTTTCGAGGTTCTGTACTTGAGCTATGTACGATATGTTATATGTACAAATTGGCACGGGGATGATTATGTTGAACATAATGGTTACTCATGATAAACCCGTCAAACCCAGCTAGTAATTAATTTGTTGCTGGTTCAGTGATTATTTTGTATTTTAACCCAACTAAAATTAATTTTAATAATGATTTGCAAATAAACCAAATCTTATCCGACTTAAATTAAATTCCACCACTACTACTTTCAATTATAAAAGAGTAAGTTTTTAAGAGACGGACTACTGAAAAATAAAAAAGACGGACATACGTTTGGATTATTACCGAAAATATATGGTGTTTAATTAAGATCATTGTGCTTTTCATGATGGAAAGAATATGCATTTTATTAACGAAATGGGTGTTTGTTTCAAAAGATCATGTTCTTCTTGACAGTACCACTCCATCTATTTTTAAATTAGTTATATACGGGTTTTATAAAACATTATCTTTATTGTGAAAAAGTATAAACTTGAAGCTGTCAATTACTTATATTGAAACTAAGAAGCAATAGCTAGTTGATTGAACTTGATAAACGCGTCTGACTTTCCCTTTTTCTGTACCAGCTAGTAAGAAAATGTAGTTTGCAATGGCATGTTAAAATGGAAGATGACAAAATTGATTATGAAAATTATAAGTGTACAGAGACCATAATGTATTATTATATGGAGTGATGTAGTGCAAATTTAAATTTGGCAAGGTATTTTTAGGTGTTTTAACCAGGTTTTGTGGGTTTAATCGCTTGCCACATATGGTTTGTTTCGTTAATTGAAACTTTGATTCCTTGAATGTTCCTTCAAACAATATACTCCCTCCATCCCAATTCAACTTACGTTATTGTTTTTTGATCTATCTCAATCTCAACTTCTCATCATGAAAAATCTATCACCTATTTTTTCATTAATATTTCACATACTCTATTCATTCTTTCGATTACTTTATTCATTCAAACTTACATATTTTAAATTATTTTGATTATTTACAAATTTATACAATTTACTCTTAAAAATTGTGTCCGTACGACCATACCTATGAGAAGTTGAGTCTGAAACGGAGGGACTATGAAAGAACATATTTTAATATCAATCCTATACATTTTGTGTATGGGTTCGATTTTCGTCGAGAGCAGGTTTGTGATTTAGTGTATGCTAGTTTGTGATAGATTGAAATGATTGACGAATGATATATTAGTTCAATTGATGTAATATGATTGTAATAGTGATATTATAAAAAAATAAAAATTACATACCTAAATATATTTATTAACTTATCTAAATATATGAAATCGAACATAATTAGCTAAATTTCAATTAGGTTTTCTTCTTGTTGGACAACATATGATCAAACGACCGATGACCGATAATGATGTGATATTGTTTGAATTTCCACACTAATTGCCATAATTAATTTTGAGAGCGTATGTGGGCAAAAATGGAGGGATTTGGGGGAAAATATCTTTCTAAAGTGGGCAAGGAGGTGATGATTAAGGCCGTACTTCAATCAATTCTTGTGTATGTGATGGTTGCTTCAAACTTCCTAATTATCTTATTCGGGAATTAGAAAGTATTATTTCTAAATTCTGGTGGGGTAATCGGAATACTGACAAGATTCATTGGGTGAAGTAGGATAATCTTTGTGATAGTAAATCAGTTGGAACTTGGGTTTTCGTGGCCTTAGTTCCTTCAATTTAGCTATGCTTGAAAAATAAATTTGGAGAATTATTCAGAATCCAGATTCACTCCTTAGTAGTATTATGAAACCGAAATATTTTCCTCATGGTGATATTTTTATTCTCTTCCTTCCCAAAGCTCTTCTTATACTTGGAAAAGTATTCTTAGTGAAATCTGGTATTATTTGGAGAGTCGGTGACGGAAGGAGCTAGTATTGATGTTTGGAATGACCTTTGGATTCCCCGGGATGGTTGTCATAAACCGGTTACCCCAGATTTTCACCACCTATGGAGTATTGATGTGTCTAATTTTCTGGATGATAGTGGGTCTTGTTGGGATGTTAATATGTTGCGTGCTACATTTTGAGATTCGGATGTGAGGTGCGATTTTAAAGATTATTGTTAGCTGTGTAGGTAGTCCAGATATTCGTCGTTGGTATCACACTAAAAATCGGGTACTATTCGGTCCGTTCGGCCTACCATGCTGCAAGAGATATGCGCAGACAGTCATATGCGGCATCTAGTTATTCCATAGAGCAACGCTCTCGGTCCTTTATTTGGCATGTTAATATTACCAATAAATTAAAGGTGTTTAGTTGGCGTTTATCAAAGAATGGTCTGCCTGTGTTTTCCAATCTTTTAAAACGAAAAATTGAAGTTGATACTACTTGTCCTATTTGTCGAGATGCTGATGAGTATCATGTTCATGTTTTTTACTCGGCTAGTTTGGGCACTTTCCGGATTATCTACTGTTATAAATTCCATCCAGTTTATTGATGTTTGGGATTGGTTTGTTCATGTTAATCAGGTTCGAGAGTTCTTTACTTGGGTTGTATTATTCTTGTGATCTTTGGAATTGACGGTGCATGAGGTGCAGGAGTCTTAAATTCTTTCTTAAACATTATCGTGAGCATAGGGTGTAGGGGTATGGCTAAGATGGACTTGAGTAAAAACAAGGAATTGACGGTTTTGAGGTCTAGGACCATACCTTAAATTTCTTGCCACTTGTTCTTTATGGGCATAGGGTGGAGGGGTATTGGCTAGGACGGACCTGGTGTATCAACTATGAATTGACGGGATGGTCTCTTTTGTAAAACAATTGGAAAAGAAGTGGAATAGTATGACAATTGTGGGTGGTTTTGGTGAAGAATGATTCTGTTGCTTACGAGAAGAGGAAAATTTGAAGATCTTTGACTCAAGGCTAGTTTGGTAAAGAGAGAAGACAGTAAAGCCTGGTTGTCTATAATGAAGCTTGTAAAATTGGTTTGAGGCAGTAGTTGGTTTAGAGGAAGAGTTGTAAATGCACTTAATCGAGCATTCCTTGTGCTCTTGTAATAATTTGCGTACTATCAATAAAAAAAAAAATTGCCGTTTCAAAAGAAAAAAAAAAAAAAAAGTTTCTAGATTTGGAGCAGTTCGAATTTTTTTATATGTATCTGTTGGTTGATTTGGAATAATCGTAATGGCGTAGTCCATGGCAAAGATAGCAAGACCCTTTGGAATTAATCAATTCGGCTCGATTTGAGGGTTGATATGGTTATTGAAAAGGGGTGGGATAATGTTATTATCGAAAGTGATTGTCTGCTCTTAAATCCCATATTGCTTGCCTTAAATGGCTGGGCATTTCATTCGAGATTTTTCCATCATTTCATTAAAAGGCCTTATTATTATATATTGTTTGCATGATATCTTCATGACGATGTGGAATAATTATGGCATTTCAGTAAGTAGCGGTTAGTTGATTTCTACGTAGAATCAATGCTCTGATATCATATTAAGTTGGACCATCATCCCATTAAAAATCCTTATTAAGTGGAGAAGGTTATCCACCTTATATGTTGTTTGCATGATATATTCACAAATGATGTGGGATACTTTAACACAATTTGTAAGGCGTGATGCAAATTCCGTTGCACATGATTTAGCACAGCAGGTTGATATTGATAGTGAAGGTTCTGTTTTGCCTTCTTGAGTTTCATAGGTTTGGTAGTCTGTTGCTCTTATGTTTTTTAGACTTTGTTAGTTTGTTATATTCTGTATTGACTTATGCCTATTTTGGCTGATTGAATGAAATTCAATATTGATTCAAAAAATAGAAATACAAGTATGAGGGGGTATCAACCACAAAGTGATTACGAATCTGTGTTCCAATTTAAATGGTCTGCATCATATTAGAAAAAAAAAAAAAAAAAAAAAAGACGCGTAGCTAACTTTTCGGAAAAAAAAATAAAAATAAAAATAGAAAATATTCAAAAAAAAATTAATTGTCCCAAACTTCATGTTGGTTTTATCTGGATAATCTGAAAAATGGAATATTTTGGTAGTCTAAGATCTGTTTTGCTAACTTTTTAATCAATTTGGTTGAATAGTTCTCCCTCATCCTACATAATTTCACACATTTTACACGCGCATGACTCGTACCATAAACCTTTCATCAACTCCTAATACAACTTGCCACATTGCTAAGCGCCTCTAATGTATATCAATACAATAATGGCCTCCCGTCCCGGCTAATCATCGACCACAAGAACACACAACGAGCTCGTGATCAGCTTGTGTTGTAATACATGCTATAAAATGCGCATTTATATGCCTTGTCCGGCACTTATCTTTACAATATGATGTATGCCTGGGGGGCTAGTCACCGGCAAATGCCATGACGAAAATGGGTTGTTTACACGCTTCAGTGTGGCCGACTGAGGATGTCAAATAAGAAAGTCCCCTAGCATTCTCAAGAGGTGGTTGTGATTCTGGTCGTTCTGCATGGAAAGTTAAAAGCTTATTAGAAAACTCTTCTGCTATCAGAATAATATAAACCATAAACTCCACCGACCTAAATCGAGTTAAACTATGCGGAAACTCAAACAAAAATGCAGCATGGACTAATTTCCCCAAATGTAGAATAGGTTCATAGGAGTATTTGGTAGGATGGGAATTTGAATATGGTGGATGTGTACCTATTTACAAACTGGAAAAGCAGAGAGTTGTTGTGAGTGAAAAAAAAAAAAAAAAACCATAAATGTAAGTGTGAAATGAGATTTTGTGGAGAAGCATCAATTTCATTTAAATCTAGATGAAGAGAAGAAGATGAGGCGAATGTAAAATTCAATTAAGCTGGAAGGAGAGAAGAAGATTAGACGAATCTGTTACCAGAGGGATTTTGTCCACGTGCACACACGCATATATATATAGACACAAACACACACTAACTATAACATTTTATTGAGTACAATATATGAATATTAAATAAAATATAATTCAATCTAATCGCTGCTAGCTAGTTCAAGCTCAATTCAACTCATTAACACCCCTATCCAGTCTTTTCCGTGTGTTATTATCAGGACACAAGGAGATTTAGAAAAAATGATCCCATCTTATTCTTACCAACTCCAGTCCAACCCGATCACAAGTCTGATTTTCCTAATCGCTCAAGAGCTGAAAGAATCAAAGCAGCTTATGTGTGACAGAAACAAGTATTGTGAAGTAGAAAACCCTGATAACAAACATCTATATAAGTGCCCAGAGTCCGACCATGAACAACGTATGGCCTGATGTCAGATTCCAGAGAAATTTGTGATGATTGCTAGAGAAACAGTAGCTATAAAGTATATACTATCTGTTCTTCAGAACCTATGCTGCTCTCTTTGCAAATAGTTGGCAATTTACTTCAAACACTCACTACTCTCTAGCTTGTGCATCTTGCATAAATTTTCAAGTGCCAGCCACAAAAAGTGCAATCTGGGACTACGGTGATATGCATCACAAAGACATTCACATCAAGAATAAAACTACCATTTCAAAGTAGCACTACAGAATTTGCTGAAATAAAAAATCAAGTACATACTCACAGATCATCATCCACTTTCAGCTCATTCTGATTAGTTCGCCATAGACATTGTTTTGCATTTATACATTCATCATGTGATGAAAGAACCTCAGATGCCACTACATATGCTGAAGTCACAATCACAAATGTAAATGGACACTGATAAACAAGCTTAATCGGTGCAATCGGCAATTTTCATATTTACACCATTAGTTAAGACAGTTCATGGATAATTGCATACCAAAGCTTATGAATGATAGCTGCATCTACAAGTATAATATACTATATATAAATGCAAGAAATAGAGTGAACTGAATTAATTATTCAACAAGTACTTTGCAAATTATTCATGACGTACAATATTTATAGTACAGATTGTGTGAATGTCAACAGCAGAAAAAGGAAACCAAATTTTACTAAAAGAAATGTAAAGGATCATAAATTCTAAGACGACGGATCATATCTCTTCGATCCACTTCAAGTCTTGAGCAAGTCATTAAGCTGAACAACACACATGTAACGAGCAAACTAATGGAACCCTGGCATATTGTCAACTAAAATTCTCACTTGAAACTTCGGTATAGACACAAAGCAAGGAGTATCATCAAGTTCCCACAAGACTAACAACAAGTATCCTATGAGCTCTCCGCAAGGAGCCAAACTCTACACCCCTGCCAAAATCCAATCCATATTCCAATGAGGCCATAACCCATAAAGTAAATTGCACTATGACATTAACATTTCAGTAAAATACTTCCATATTATTGACACCAATAACAAGATTCTTAGCCCTACCATGCTGTTACTTTTCTACGTCGCAGTACGTTGGTTCCAACTCTCTAATCATACTCTATATATTTTCAAATTTTTCCTCGAAAACATCTAAACAAGATTAAAATGTGCTACTACTGGGTAGGGGGTTTGAAAGTATAAGGCTGCGGCAGTGACAACGGACCTCTTCTGCTATCTCTATCATCCAACAGACGCTCACCCCTCTTCTTCTCACAATACTGCCGATCAAAATGCTTCACCTGCAGATTAAAAAAAAAAAAGATAGTGAAAAATCAATAAATTAACCACATTGAGCTATCTATCTACAAAGAAAAGGGAAAAAAATGTTTGTGAAAGATGATATTTTACCCAAGTGGGTCTGCACTGCTTCTCAAAAGCCTCCCGAATCTTCTGGCATTGTAGAGGGTAGAGCAAACCAACCATGGCACACTCGGTCTTTTTCTTGTCAGATTCTTTCTCCAGGCAAGCGTAGAAAGCATCGCGTGCCTTTTAGGGCATGTGTAATTTGTTAGCGGATTGAAGGTAATACGATCCAATTAAATGAACAAATTGGAAAAAGTGAGAGTGAAAGGATGATGAGATAACCTTGTAGCAAGCTAATCTGGATTGGGAAAGAACATCTGTGTGAACAGTATCGGATCCTTGTATAGAGGCCATTTTCTCTTCTGAGCTAATCTCCATCTGGCTGGATAGTTTCAGACTCAGTTCCAGTGTGTTGAGCAAGAAAACTTGAATGAAGATGATGATGCCCGTTTAGTTAGAGAACTAGCGCATAATACGTCCAAATTCGATCCAACCGTAACTCGTTCTAGATCGCAACAAAGCGCGTCCCATCTTTTGGGCTCAACCGCTTTCAAACCATAGATTCTTAGTGGATGTTTGGCTTGCAATTTAAATTGGCCGAATTTTAATTGAGTTTTAATTGTGAATAGTAATTAAATTTTAATTGGGTTGTGAAAATTGTGTTTGGAATAGAGTTAAAATTTTATATAGATTTTATAGAGTTGTTCGATATGGTTTGTAGGAGTGGAGAGATGTGAGTAAGAGTTTTAAAATTGTTTGATTAGTTTAATATTATTTGATGGGTTTAAGGTTGTTATGACAAATGAAAAAGTAAAGTGAGAGAAAAAAGAGTACATAGATCAATTTTAATTGAATTATGAATAGTTGGTGGATTAAGAACGACAATTGTTCCACGCGATTAAAGTCGCATGGCAAACAGTGTGAGAAGAGCAACTCGATTAAAATCGGAATTTAATTGTGAGCCAAACAATCTCTTAAAGTCCAATATAATTATACATAAAATTACACCATATATCCCTAGCTAAGCATGCTAAACATGGTTGTTACATAGAACTCCCCACAATTTCAACAATAACATATTGGTCAATTTTACATTTTCAAAGTTTACATGACCTTATTTTATCACTAGTACTAACCCGTGGCGTTGTCACGTCATGGTTAACTTTTAATAAGTAACAAGTTAAAAATATAATTGAAATGATAAGTCGATTTCAAATAATTAAAGATTCAATAGATCGAACAATTTCAAAGAGAATGCAAAGTCATTGTTTGACAATCTTCGTAGCAATATAAATCGTTAACTAAAAAACAACTTATTTTTAAAAAGTAGTCAATAACCAAATAAAAAAACTTAGTAATTTAATAATCCAAACATAAGGAGTATTAATATAATAAATCATGCTTCTAAGATTGCTAAACACATACTTGTAAACAATAGTGGTCGTCGTGTCAGTGGAAAAATTAGCTTCCTCATCCAATGCTAAAGTCTTGAGCCCTTCGTTACTTGTGACTCTTGGGGAATGCAAAATAGAGCTGGCCATAATGAAACGGCTTTGGGAGGTAGATTTCAACATGAGCTAACGATTTTTCTTGACTCTTGTTTATAGTCATCACATAGCAAATTGATATAGAAATTTGTCTTTGCTGGAATCTAATAGGAACCTTAGTAAATCACAAGGTATATATGAGTACCATCCGAGGTACGAAAACCTTCATTGCAACATTCTTTGCATGTAACGTTTTCGCCTCTATAACATATTTGCCTATTGCAGTAACAATCAACCTAGTTCCATACAAAACTCGCCGTACTGATCAATCCTCCTAATAAGCATAATAGGACAACCAATCTTCAGTCAAATGGTATGAATTGGCATTCCATGTGCCCTTACAGTGTTTAAGAACTCTACATAATAAACATCTTCACTATTAACGATAGTATCTTTGTTAGAAAGATGATATCTGAACTCATGAACTCGGTGACATGACATGATCATTCACCTATCTTGAAAGTACCAACCGTCATCAAAATGGTCTAATATGCTCGGATAGGGAAAATTTCGAAAAAGGTACCCTAAGTTATGACATTTCCGATTTTGGTACCTTTAGTTGTTACCGCCCGATTTTGATAGCTTAAAATGCTTTATTGTCCAATTTAGGTACCCCGTAATACGTGGCGACTTAACTATGCGACACGTGTCCCTTTGCAAAATGCATAAATACATTGGACTAAAATTTAAATACGGTATATTTTTGTTAATTTCAAATCGATTCTTTTGTATTAAAAAAATTCAAAATTACCCACACTTTAAAATTGGAAAAATAACAACAAATTTAAAAAAAATACATAACACCATGGAGCTTCCATGGCGGAGAAATTCTTCCGCCATGGAAGCTCCATGGTCGGCTGGAAGCTCCACCATGGAGCTTCCATGGCCATTTTGTTTTTTTTTTTTTCAACTTTTTTTTTTGGTTTTTACCTTTTCATATTAATCCCATTTTACTAAGAAGGTGGTTTTTTAAAATAATTTTGACAATGTGGGATTAATTTATAATTATTCAAACCAGTGTGGTTCAATAGAAATTGATGAAAATTATTTTATTTGCAATTTTACCCATTAAAAGTCTAAAATTGTAAAATCACACGTGTCACTCAATTATGATGCCACATGTCACATGGGGGGGGGTACCCTATTGTGACAAAACTCAACTTAGGGTACCAAAATCGGGCGGTAACAACTAAAGGTACCAAAACTGGAAAATGTCACAACTTAGGGTACCTTTTTCGGATTTACCCCATGCTCGGATATATACTCTCAACTATTGTAGCAATTGGTTCAGAAGTAGAACGAATCAAAATATCCTCAACCGATTTGAACTCGACCTCACCATTATTATTACCACCAACTTCAAATAGTCTCCAACTTTCAACAACAACTCAGCAAACTCCGTAATACTCTCAATCTCAGTAGGTGAGCTACCAAACCGCAATTAAATAACATATGAACATACTATAATCGGAATGAGGATAAAAATGACAATTAATATAAAAGGTTAGGAAAATACATGCAGACCGCATGTTCATTGTAAGCTTTTAAATACACTACATGAACTCCAAAGTTTCTTAGGTGAGAATGAGAGGCGTAAACTATGTTTTGGCGGCTACCCTTTGGTATAACATGCAAGATCTATCTAAAATTCCCACAAAATGGCAACGAATCACCAAATATCTTGTCTGATTATCTACCATCATGACCTCAATATGTCTTTGAGGCTACAATTAAGAGCCTCGAAGAAAAACCTATTAGTTATATGTGCCTCATTACAAATGATTAACTTTGTATTCTTTAACAATCCTGTTAGATCATTGTCGGGAGTTATTCTACTACACGTGATAGTCTCATTAACCCGCAATGTTATACTGATTCAAGAATGGCTAATGCGGCCCCCAGGTAGAAGTAGAGATGCTATACCAATCGGTGCAAACCAGGAGCTAGATAATAACACGTCTACCCGCAGAACAAAGTGTCTTACAAAGATATGCTTCTCCAGTAAGTTTGTAATTAAATCTCCAATTTTAAATGTGATGGACTGTTCACCCTCCAGATGAAATGATAAACGCTTATCAGGTGGATATCTGTAATGAATATCATGTCCAAGTAACACGCCAAACAGTCCCGCATCCAGATTTATGCTCACAATCAATAAAATCTTTCATCTCATTATCCACAGTTATTTTGCACCTATCTTATCAACCTCCCTTGAAGATCAGGGTCGGGCCAAAGTTTAGTCTCGCATTAGGATACGTGACGGGCTTGAGTTTCAATTGTTTTTTGTTTAACTTCAGTTTGTTTTAAACGGTTGCATCTAGTACAACATCCATCTCACCAGCCCACCACATTCAACCCCATCTACTAATCATCACTTTAACTGTAAGAGAAGACAATATCCATACTGGAGGAAAGTTCACCTTGAAGACCTTGAGTTGATTCATTTAAAAGTAACCGGGTTTTCCTCCATGAGTCTCTTGGTGTGTCATATGCTCTACATTGTAAATATGCATAGAGACACGATACAACGTGAACATTAAAATGAAAATATCTTCACATAAAAGAATAGACTCCTCGAGCATATGAAGGGAAAAATTCGAAAAAGGTACCATAAGTTGTGATAATTCCAGAAAAGGTACCTTATTTTGTGACCGTCCGATTTTAGTACATTAAGTTGATTGAATGCCACAATATGGTACCCCTATGACACTTGACAGCTTAATTAAGCAACACGTGTCACTTTGCAATTTTAAAATTTTAATGGGTAAAACAGCAAATAAAATAATTTCCGTTAATTTCAATAGAACCACATTATTTAGAATAACTATGAATTAACCTCATTTTGTCAAAATCATCATTTAACCCCATTAATACCCTCCATTATCCATTAACCTATCCATGAAACCCCATTAATTATTAGTGATTGGCCTTGAAATAAAAAAAAAATAAAAAATGGCAACTTAGGTTTATTTGTTGGATTTTTTTTCCAAAAGTATCATGTTCTTTCTTTTCTTTATTTTGCGAGAGACCATATCATTCGCTGAGGACGCAAATAGAGGAATACAACCAAAATAGCTAGCTAGATCAGTTCAAAACTAAAAAAATCATAAATGCAAAACAGATAAGTCCTCACCATCTACTTTAGGAATTTGTGTCAAAGACAAATCCAATTCAAATCACCAGTATGTTCTTGTGCTAAAATCTTGCAGAAATATTTGTCGCCAATGCCAACTATATATGATAAAACCTTTAATCTTAGCCATCAATTCCTGAGATTAGAATATATAATCACCCGAGTTAAACAACTTTAACAAATTAGAAAAATGATATCATGGTGTGTATATGTGTCACACAATTAATTAGCTTTAAATTGAGTTGGATGTTGGAAGAAATATAATTAGTGAAAACTTATCATATTATTAAAATCAAATCAAGTTTAGCTCTGCAGACTTGAACGGAGACACCAAAAAAATTGTCAACAAAGTATTTTGCATTAGATGTGCCAACTCATTAATATTTCTCGGACAAACTTAAATAAAACATGAACGTGCATGTTTACTATTACGGGCCGGCAAAGGGCAATGGCTGTAAAGGATTGCAATTGTTTGATCACGTTAAGAAATCTCCTTCAACGACAACGCTACACAAATCCATCTCACATACCAACTGAACAAAATGTAATTATGCACAACCGCTTCAGCCACCTCTAGTTCATTTCCACGCAATTATATCTCCTTCTCTATGCCCACATCGATGCTCAACCTAGTACGTGTACGCTGACACTTACATTTAGTGGTAAACTTAATATTTACATCCATCAACGACAACGGTCGAGAAGTTCTAAGCTTTCTTGTACCGTTTTAAATTTTCGAGTAGATCATAAGGTAGGATGAACAACTTTATTTCTATTAATTACTTCAACGACTCTAAGTTCACCTGTACCAACAACATAAAACCCATCAAGCAAATGAGAAAGGGCCCAATAAATTCTAGCAAACTCACAATATCTAAATTTTACACTATAATTTTTTTAAATAAAATTTACACTGGACTGGGCTGGGCTCCAGCCCTGTTCAAAGGTTGGATCTGCCACTGGTTCCATTATTGCAAACTGGGTGCAAAGTGTTCACGTCTACATCCTTAATACGTACGTAGATATTCTAGAACATATGCAAAGCTTTAATAAGGATTCACCAAATTAATCCATCTTAAACATTTATCAAAAATATTCTAGATATAAGGGTTTTGAATCATTTAATTCTATGATGAGAAATCGAGTAGGTTTGACCTTTCTGACTCAAATGCATTAGAGATGGAATTGATTAACCAATTTTATTTCTAAAGTTCAACTAAACTATCTTTCTCATGTACAACTAAACGAATACAAATGATGTGATTTAGTACCTTGACTTAGTTTTGCCGCAACCTCTGATTGGTTGTCCTAAAAAAGTTGATGAAAGTAAAATAGAGAAAAAAAGGGGAAATCCAACTAACGATTGAGTGGTACCTTCAGTCTTCAGATGCTTCTAATATATGAGGGATTATGTTGAGGAAGAACCGTGCAGTATAAAATTAATATTTGGCTATCAACTAAAATTGTGTAAACCTTGTTAAAAACACCTGTCTGTTTGGCATACCACTAAAACGGATGATTCATCCGTTAAAATGTTTCAGGGTATTTATTTTGTATCTTTTACGGTAAAAAATTTAACTCAATTTTTACTCCACTAAACAGCCATTTTTCTCTTTCTACCATTCATCCGTTAAAATGTTTCAGGGTATTTATTTTGTATCTTTTACGGTAAAAAATTTAACTCAATTTTTACTCCACCAAATAGTCATCTTTCTCTTTCTACCATTCATCCGTTAAAATGTTTCAGGGTATTTATTTTGTATCTTTTATGGTAAAAAATTTAACTCAATTTTTACTCCACCAAACATTCATCTTTCTCTTTCTACCATACTCTTAATTCCTCTTCACTTTGTAAATCAAGCTAACAATCTTAAACCAATCAAACAATATTTAAATCAACCAAATAATTTTAAAAAATATCAAACACATAACTTCATTTTTACACACATCTATTATTAAACACCCTATAAGCTTTTTTTAACTCTATTCTAAATACCATTTTTATAACTCACATTTAACTCAGTTACTATTCATCAACTAATTTTTTTTATTAACTCATCAACCAAACAGTTAGACATATATTAACCTTATTTTATTGATTTTAATTGTTGGCCAAATAGCTATGACTACTTGAAAATAGACTCATATTGAAACTAAAGTTCTCCCTTTATCACACCGGGAACTCTGATTCTGGAAACTCTGATTCTCTTAGTATACCAAATAATAATTCAAACAACTGAAACAAAAGCAACCTTGGATTCTACAACAAATATAGTTTTACAAAAATCAAAACAAAACATTAATATGATCGAATAGTGTCCCCTAAATCCATAAGCATGATTTCATAGCATTGTGGTAAGTTAGGAGTCTACTGTTAAAGTAGAAAGTTATGCATGCATTGCTTGTCAAATTCATCAATTAATGTCAAATAAACTCGAATGGTTATTATATGTGATTCTCACCTTTCTCTTATTAGACTATATTTGTCAAGAGCTCCATTCTGCAACTCAACAATAAAGAAACAACATGAATCAATTAGTGAAATAAAATTTCAAGAATCATTCCAAAGGTCGTGATGATCATAATCAAATTTTTGGATAGGAATCAACATGAGTACATCTAAACTTAAATTTAACCAGAGATGGTTTCACACCAGGGCTTGATCACGCAAACCTAATGATAAAATAAATTGTACAATATCAGATAAATCACCTTAATCTCAAATTAATCGTATTCGAGAAAATTCAGAATGCGAAAGGCAAAATAGAAAAATTGAATCAGTTCAAATCAATTCTTCAAATATTGGGATATGGACGCACCTCTGAGTGTCGATTACAGACCTAATCAAATATTATCATTTCCGCAGTAGGGATTGAATGTTATTGACAACGGACGGTCAAGACACATGGCTACCATTATCTAATTGAGATGCAACATGTCAAATAGGGAAAATAGGAATGGGAAAAGGTTGCAAATATGCGTGAAGAGTGAGGAAGCATAGGCTATGATATGGAATAAAATTTTGATTGAAATTAGAAAAATATGTATGTTGATTCTTGCAGTGGAAACTAGTGCAGGGAGTAGGCGTGTAGATCAATTTTTATTTCTTTCCTTACAAATAATTTCTTTAGTTGGCTTTGGCTTGGAAAATAAAAAAATTGAAAGAAATTCTCTCATTCAATCTTGGCTTGAGTCCTATACAAAATGGATGGAATAAAAACCGGTGTTATATATATATATATATATATATATATATATATATATATATATATATATATATATATATATATATATAGATTTTGCAAAGGGGCAATTACATATACACCACTTATAAAATTCCCTAATAAGATATTAGTCCCCGTAATTTCAACATTAACAATTAGTCCCTAGAATTGTTCAACTTTCATTTCGGCCATTCACATCCTTAATTCCAGCTTTTAGTGAATTTATTATTAACTTTCATTTTTCGTTACAACATTGTCACAATTTTTTTTATTATAAAATGAAAAATATATCTGAAGGGCAAATGTTGCATGTAGGTTAAATTTGGTTGTATTTTTTTTTAAATGATAAAGAATTTTATAAATTCATAAATATTTTTAAAAAATACAATAAATTATTTAAATTAAATAAAAAAATTGAATTTAAAAAAATAAAAAAGAGATAATAGCATTTAAATTTAAATTGAATAAAAAAAGAGATTATCATATGTACGACATACTTAATTTCAATCTAATGGATCAACGAAAACAGATAAAGATTTATTTCATACGTAAACAATTTTTCACAAACATTTCTACAAAATCCATATGGATCCTAATACCCAAATCCCTTACCTCAGAATGCAAGGTGTAATCATTTCATATACACATACACATTTGTAAGTAATCTCCATGTTTGTAAGCTGTGAAGAGAAAAATAGATAAGAACACATCAATGTTCCTTCTTCCTTCTAATCTCCAATAAGAACACATCTATCATCCCAAGTTGGTTACTCAGGATTCAAAAATATTCAGATGTAACAGTTGCAATGGACTTGAACTGGAATGCATAACTTTTATCTTGAATGAATCTTTGGTTTGCCTACCAAGTTGGCATGCTAAGCATATACGATCTTTTCATATGCCATAGTAGTTCCTTTTTAGACAACTTATTCAATGTCTTGAAGTTAACATGACTAATCCTTTTTTGCCATAGCCATCCATTCTCAGTTTAACCTGGTTGACTCGCCATAAGGCATGCTTCTATTGTTGCAATTGTCCAATCCACAACATATGGATTTCCTTTTCGCCTAGCAATAAGAACAACCTCATTTGATTCATTGCCAACCAATCTGCATTCATGAGACTTGATTTTTATCTTCAGATCCTCACAAGAAACTAACTCATGCTAAAAAAGATTGTATTGGAGTCCTCTTACATAAAATACACCTTTGATAGTAACGCATCATATCCTCACATATCCCGTCCCCAAAGTTGGATTCAATTCTCCCCCATCAAATCTTATAAAAGGCTCGTAGGGATTGTAGTTTATTAGATTTGCCAGATTTCCAGCCATGTGCTTTCCATAGCCACTATCAAAATGCCATGATGTATTTCTTCTTTATGTCTGGGTTCTGCAAAAAAAAGAAAAGAATAAGTTATGCTTCCATTGGAACAATCAAGTTCAAACTTTTGACCAACAAGAACTGAAATTTCAGTGAAATTTAATGGAATGTGATTTGTCATTTTGTGTTGTTGAAGCACAAGGTGGTATTTTTGCAAACTATATTTGCTTAGTGTTGACAACATATATCTTCTGCCGAGAAACTTTTCTTTGTGCTCCTCTGTTATTTAAAGAGCTTCCAGCTTTCTAAACTTGCTTTTTAGCAAGCTCCTTTTAAGCGGTCCTCCTTTCTATAGCATTTTGTTGAGCTACCTCCTTACTTCTTTTTAGGGGTGTACAAAAAAAATAACCGCCCGCCCCGCCCGCCATGTCACCGCCGGTGAACCGCACCCGCCGGTTATTTTTTTGGCACAAAACCGCCATGGTTAATTTTTTGGTTACCCGCCACTAGGTGGGTGGGTGGCGGTTGGGCGTGTGCCAACCGCCCGACCCGCTAGTATATAGTAGGGAGAGCATAAGGAATATAGTATTCAGACTATATAGTAATAATTATATGATATTTTTTTTGGAAGAAGTATTCAGAATAGTAGGGAGAGCATAAGGAATGCCTCTTAATCCAACCAAGAACGGCAATACAGTATGTACATAGACAATATGAACCAAAGTGCAACTCCAGTACCCAAATATTTATTTGACAATGTTTATGTATTTGTATTTCACTTATTATCAAATTTGAAACTTATTCCATGTCGACAATATATTATGGAAGGTTTTATTTTATATTTAAACTTATTTACTCTATTTTGGACCTTGTAATATTTGTTCTCATTTTATCGTGTAAAAACTGCCAATCCGCCCGCATGAAATAGTCAACCGACCCACGACGGTTTGGAGAAAATTCCACCCGCCGTGGTTAGTGATTTGGCCTATCCGCCATAGGTGGGTCGGTTAGAATTTTGGTAAATAACCGCCCGCGTACACCCCTACTTCTTTTGATTTGGTTACTTCTTTCAATCTGAGCTTCCAAATGACGTTGTTGTTCAAGATTGTACTCATGAAACAACTGTCTTCTGAAATCTTTGTAACCAAGTCATCTCTTTTGAGTACAGGCTTGTTGGACGCATCTTTCAGCAACCTTACACGATTCTGATTTCTCAGCAACCGCTTTGCATCTTTCAGCAAACACTGATGTTTGTGACATGTTGCTTTTTTTAGCAACCTTAGAAGCATAACATTGTGTGCGTGATTACAATTCCCATTGCATTCCGCATTGCCGGTGTTTCTTGTGTCGGAGAGGTTCCGGTAAGAAGTTTCTTACCTTTATCATTTCTAGCAATGGTCTTGCCTTCCTAACCAATGTTATAGGCTTCAGTAGTTCCTACTTGCATGGGCCTCACAAATTTTTTCTTACCATTATCATTCTTGTTCGGAATGTTAGTTCATTTGTGTTTTGTGTGGTGACCCAAACCTCCTTCTCTAGAGGTTTATGTCAAGTGTGTCTGCATTTCAATGAGAATATCACTTGCCTTTGCATAAGATTTGAAATTCAATTCTTTCTTCTTGATTTTTTACTCATATGAAGTCTCAACAGTCACTTTCACTGCTTCAAATAACTGAGTTTTTAGTAGTGCTATTTCAGCATCTTTTTCCTCATAAATCTTATAGAGCTTAGTACACTTTCCTTCAAGACTTTATGATAGGTCCTTGAAGTGTTTTAACTTGTGATTGCTCAACATGAGATCATTTTCTAGGATATCCATCTCTCATCCAAAGTGTTCAACATTCTCAATTCCACCATAATCACTGTCACAATTAATTAATCTAGTAATGGAGGTTACCTGATCAGTTAAAAGGCATTGTTCCACATTTCAGTAGTTTGGATACAAGTCTTCAGCAACCTCACAAAGTTCTTTGTTTCCTTCAAAGTAAATAACTTCATGAGTAGGTGCGCACATTTATGGAGTTTGAGAGTTTGGATCAGTGTAATCCGTACATATTTTAGAGGGTCGAATTTAATTGAATGATATTCCATGAAATTTTTATATCTTATTATGTATTTAATTTCAAAATAATAAATAATATTTGAAATAAAGAATATGAACAAATAAAAATGAAGTATAAATTGGAGGGTGTAAATACAATTAAAGATGATATAGAGATAAAATTGAATAAACAAAAGTTAAAGAAAAGAGCCAAGTGAGGGGGGGGGGGGGGGGGAAGGGAAATCAAAGAGTAGGAAAATAAGTTTATGAGGATTAGTGTAAATCGTGATAGAAAAGTATAAGAGTGGAGAAATATTTAATGAAAGAGTTATAAAAAGAAGTGATACAGAAGAAAGTATGCAGAAGACAAATTAATGGATTGGGTGGAAATTGAAATAATGAAAAGGAGTAGAGCAATTTGTAAAGAAATAAAAATAAAAGGATGAAATTGAAGTAAAGGATTCCATAATGAAAGATTAGAAAAAGCAATTAACCATAAAATCAAAAAAGAAATATAGTAATGCTCCAAGCAAAGGTTCAAACCTCGACATCGCCCAAAAGCCAGGAACCAAACCACTCGTACAAAGCAATATTGTGTTAACATTGCAGTACTATAATTTACCTATCCAAAATCCCGGGGGTCATTGACCCCACTTGACCCCCCCATGGATCCACTACTGATTTGGATTCCCATCATCATCGTCATAAGTTGAGTCAATGTTTAGAGCATCCAATTGCGGTTGTATTTTCTTCCTTTCTTTAGTGAGCATATCTTGCTGAGTTCTTCGGAAGTTTCTTCTTTCTTTCTCCAGCTTTACCATTATAATCAAAGTGAAGACTTTATAAAGTAAGATACAAGAATCGTTGTCATAACAAATGATAGTAGTTTACTATCAATGTTTACCCAACAGTGACTGTTTGTGTGTTGCACTTTATTTTCTATAAATTAGGTTTTTGCCTTTATTCACTAATTTAACCTTGTTCCACGATTTTAGTTGTTTTATTGTGTTATAGAAACATGTTTGGAATGAATCGAAGAAGGAAGGAATGAGATGTGAAGATTTAAGGAATGAAAGATTTTGAAGATCTAAAAAAGGAATGCAGTCTGCTGAAAGAAGGAAATCTGAGAATACAAGGGAAGATCTTATGCAAGGCATCAAGATCTATGAAACATCTCTTAACCACGTTCAAGACTCTATAAATACAAGAGATGGTTCATTGTTTCAAGTGTGCAAGAATAGAGCTAGTCAACTATATACACATCATACTCTCTGTCTTTTACTTTAGCTAAACTTTACGTTATATTCTGTATGTCTAGTGCGTAACCTAGATACCTTAGTGGTGAGTATAACTTGGGTAGTTGTTTTGGCTACACCTATTTAGCTTTTACAGTTTAAGGTTTCTATCTTGTAGAAACTTAAACCTAGTTTTGTAAATCCTCTTTCATTGATAGTGGATATTTTGCCTAAGGCACGTGATGTGACAATGAAATGTGTGATATAGCATGCTTTTAGACCCTCGTTTTTTACTTAGATTCAATATTGTATCGTTTTATGGTCAATTACCAACTTCGTGTGTATTTTGTAGGTCATGATTGCGTTTTTGAGGAATTGAACGATTTCAGGCACGAAAACGACATAATTGTGTGAAATCGAGAAAGTTAAGCGAATACGCCGGATTGACCATTGTACAGAGTTCGAGGAGTCAAAACATGTCATGCGACCAACAAATGCGAAGATAATTGAAAATGCAACAACTTTGTAGAAGACCACTTTTCGAGAAAACCAAGTTACGAAGCCCAAAATCGAAGAACGAAGAAAACATATTCGAATCATAGAATCAAGTCATGTCACCAGGGGACCGCAGGGGTCTCATGCCACCAAAGCGACAAGTGAAGGCTCTAAATTGTTCTGGGCTGTTTTCCTAGCCTGTCAGGCTAGAGCCCACCTTCCTAAACCTTCTTTAATGATCAATGGCGGCTAGAGCATGAAATTTCAAGTATAAATAAGACCTTAAGGGTCTCATAATTCTACACCGCTCATAAAGCAGCTCTCCTGAGATAGAACAAGTCCTCGGGGAAGTGAAACCCTAAAACCGCTGACCGTCAGGCACCCATGAGGAGGAAACCCTAGAAGCATCACGAAGACATCAGAGACTAAGCTTCTTCTTCTTTGTTTTCTTATTCTTTTCGATTTCTGTCTGAATACTATGAGTAGCTAACTTTCTCTTGTAAAGGCGAACCGCCGTAACTCTGCTTTTGCTACTTCTTTATATACCGTGATATATTAATGGAATAGTTATTAGACGTAAATCGTAGTTATACAACTCTATACATCATTCGTGGTTCTACTAAGTGACACAGTAGTTTCATTGAACTGAGTAGGGGTACTCTTGCCGACTGCGCCTTAGCACAATAGTATTATGCCCTGCTGTCGTTAGAGGTAATCGCGTAGGATTTTAATTAGGAAGTTGGGAGTAGCATAGCAGAGGGAGGTCGGGGATCCTTTAGACCTTTACCATCATCGATTTACAACAAAGCAATTAGGGTTTACTGCGATTTAATTAATCTTCCTGCGATCAATCTGTTTACTTTTCTGCATACAATTTACAAACGTTATTTGCATGTTCCTATGCTAAGTGTCCGTAGAGAACAACATCCCGAGTCAACTTTCCGCTATAAACTGTGGATTTGAGGACTTCCGACTTATAAATTTAATCTTGAATGTATTTAGGGATTACAGGTTCTACAACGATAATCGAAATCTTTGAGTGCACATCAAAATTTGGGGCCGCTGCCAGGGGCACTTGACCACTCAAGCAAGTTTCGATCATCCGAGATAAGTTGAAATCTTTCTTTCGCTTTTTAATTTACGCACTATCTTTTAAATTTGTATAGCATAAACCCAAAAAAATCATAAAACCTGTGGGAATATATCTCCACAGCAAAAAATTCAAAAATATTTTCTTTTCCGTATTAGTTTGCTTTCTTATAAAAAAAATCCAAAAACAAGTAACTTTAGATTTCTGTTTATTATCTTTATAATATTTTCCATTTGTATCTGCAATAGTCATTTGTTAGTATTCATACTAAACAGGAAAAGCATGGAGTCGCCTCGTGACGCAAACAGGGAAGGTACTAGCAATTAGACTCACCCTGGTTACGTTCCGATGTGCAAAATTGAAGAGCTGCTCAAGGTTCGTCTCAAGATTAAAACCAAGAGAGAAGAACTAGAACAATAAAGGGTAAGGATAGCCGAGGAAAGATGGAGACTAGATGAGAACAGAAGAAGGGATAACCACGCAAGGGTGGAACTAAGAGATGAAGAAGACAGACCCATGCGCGACTATGTTATGCCGAGATTTACCGCATACCTCGAGCATCTATCTTGAGAGAGTTGCAAGAGAATATGACCTAAAGGGCACTCATCTGAACCAATCACGAGACTTCTACCAGAATCCAATCGAAAACCCGATGCACTTTCTTATGGAATTATACACAGTATTTGTGGTATACCACTCAATGGGCTCACAGAATGTCAGCTTCGAAGAAGAGCATTCCCTAATTGCCTCAAGGACAAGGCAAAGGTCACTACCATTAAACAGTCTGAACACATGGGAGGAAGTGGTCAATAAGTTTATGCTCAGGTACTTCTCACTTAAGAAGACATCTGACATAAAGAACCAAATGCAGAACTTTAGCCAATTTGATGGAGAAACCTTTCACGAAGCGTGGGAGAGATATAAGGGATCTACTTGACAACTGCCCAACGCACTCATATGGAATGTTCAACAAGGTCAACAACTTTTATAGGGGAATTGACTCTATTAGCTAGGCACTCATCGATGGAGCATGTCAAGGAAACCTGTTAAACGTACCACCAAGGAGGATTTGGGATGTATGTGAAAACATAAGTGAAAACTCCAGACAGAAATGACGAGGGAAAAGGAGAGCACCTTCAAGGGCAACCTCAACTGAGGAGGCATACTATATTCAGGCTACAAACTTGTTAGCCAATCAGGTCAACCACCCCGTGAGAGAAGCGGTGAGCCAACCTCTAATGCCAATACTGGGAAGGGCATCAAATTTCCCTATCCAGCAACAGCTGTCAGAACTAGAAAGGAAAGTTGACTTCTTAATAAAAGAAATGATGAGGATGGAAGTTACCATAAGAGGACAGGGAGAAGCCATCGTAGGGTTTGGAACCACATTCGAAGGAGCTGGAGAAAGATTCGCAAGGATTGAGGAACATCTTTGACAAAATGAAAGACAGGCATATGAGGTTAGATGGGATATGAACGAGCTAGCTTGCATACAACCAATAGGAAAGATCTGAATTCGATCGTGAATTTGGTCAAATGAGGTGCCTGGAGGAAGGATATGACCTAGATTCGGTGATCATCGAGATCGAACTAGGAGGGGATGAAGACGACACGAGAAGAGAAGGAATAGAGCAACTCTCTGAGAATCGCTCTAACGAAGATTGGGGGACCCACCCCAACAACTGAGTCATCAACTAGGGGTCGAGCTATAAGACCTGATTCTTGGGAGGCAACCAAGGTCACGTTTACTTTTACGCATTTACATTCGCATTTTTAATTTTCGTCTTTTTCTCGTTTTCCGTGCCAAAATTATTTTTTGAAAAACTTTTCAAAATAATTTTCAAATTTTCTTATTTATTATGTTTGCTTTTTGAAAAAATGAAAAAAACAAAAGGGCTCACCATCGTAGCTGTTGGGGATCAGAGTGAGTCGCTGCAGCCTCACTCCCCTTAAAACCCCCAAAAACGTATTTCCTTTCCCCCACTTCATTTTTCTTCACAAATTCTTCACTTGCTCTACAATTCTATCATCCCCATTGCATTATTAGCTTGCCCATCCATCATCAACATCAAGTAAGTGGTCTCTACTCATTATTATCTTCATTACATCTCCAATTCAATGTTATTATCATACAACTCTTTGCTTGCACTTTCTTCTTGCTGCTTGAGTGTTTAGCAATTATGTGCTTCATTTGATTGATTTGTTGATGCTTGAGATATGTGGATACATGCTTACTTTTAGTATTCACTACATTAACACTTGCTTGGTGGAGATTTGACAATTCGATTGAGAATTTGAAGGTTTTTGTTCTTGCCTACCAAGTGTTAGATAAAATGCCTCAATAGAACAAACTCCTTTGTCGACCCCTTTCTCCCTCGATTACTTGCTCACATTGGGTTAACTTGTTGAAGTATGCTTAGAAAACATGTTTGCATCGTCATATGCTCATAGGATGGAGACTACATTACAATTTGTCTTTCAACTTGATGCTTGACACAATTTGAAAACTTGAGTTACTTGCCTAGTTCTTGCATCATCTTGAAGTGGCTATTGATCTTATTACAAGCTATAATCTTGCTTACGCATTGTGCCGTACATTAGGTTTTGGGGAGGAGAAACTCCATTGGATTTGCATGTAAGCTTTAGAATTGATTTAACTCCAAACATGCTATTTCACACACTTTTGGCCTAGGTACTATGGGAAGAACAAAAGGAGGAAAGGATGTAGGTGAACCAAGCACTAAGAGAGCAAGGAAAGGAAAGAAAGTGGCATTGGCGACCCTTTCAAGCAAAGCTCGGTGTTGACTATTGGTTAATAGCGACCGAGGGGTAATTCCCGAAAGGAACATAGAGATCGTATGGGGAATGAACCCGACCCTTAATTGGATTCACGACATTTTGAGTCTCTATGTTTGGGGAACTTTCACTTCCATCCTTCAAGGGTACGACATAGAGATAGTCCGGGAGTTCTACGCGGAGTACTTCCAACTGAAGATTAAAAAGCCGGAGGATGCACTTCTAGATCACCCCATCACCATACGAGGGGTAGAGTTCATGTTTGGGTCGGGAGCTACCAATGAATTCTTCAACATACCCGAGGAGCACATTCATGGAGAATACAAGGAACCGGAATATCACGAGTTGAAGTACGGAGACATCCTACCAAAATCCCAAGGGTATTACTCGGAGAAAGATTTAGAGAGGATGTAGGTGGATTATCCATCCCGAGGGCTACGCTCAACGAAAGAGCAAGGTTTTGGATGCACTTTGTAGAGACCAACTTGAAGCCAACCCTACACCACAAAGGGCTTAAAGATGATGTAGCCACACTTGTCTACGCGATTATGGAAGGTCACTACATTAATGTTGGGAGGATCATCATGAAGGAAATGTAATTGGTGAAGGGGAACAAAAGAAGGAACCTACCATTCCCGGTCTTATCACCGCAATATGCAAGAAGAATGGGGTTCCTACTAGTGAGTCCGGATTTGCTCGGCTCATTGAACCTTTTGATGAAGACAGTACCATCCACCTCCTTGAGCTGCACGATAAGGCTGCCAAAGCCGAAGTTAGATAAGAGGAGTAGTGGATCCGCCGCAAGGAGCTTTTAACATGAATTCGTTCAACGAATTTGTGAACAACTATCATATGGGGAGTCAAGGGAGTGCGCAAAGGCGAGATGAGATGAACGAAATGGGCCGAAGGTTGGAGTGGAACAATCATGTTACCTACCTACACAGCTATGAGCAGATCTCCTTCCAGCAGGAGAACATTGACGTGTATGGTCACTTTGAGTATCCACCTTAATCCACCGCCCGAGGTCGATCCATCGCTGTACTACCAAGGCTATCAAGGATTTTATCCTCCACCGCCTTCCGGAGGATCGTCGTCCTGAACCACGATCTGGATTGGAAGAAACAACACCGAGAGGGGAGTATCTTTTCTTTTTCTCTTTACTTTCCTAGTTTATCTATCTGCTTTTGACTAGGTTTGGGGGAGGAATTTGACTAATACTTGCTCGGTCTGTAGTAACTTTAAATACTCGCACTTAGTAGTTTGAATTTTAATTCATGCTTATTTCTAAGGTCTTTTACTTGTTGAAAAGAGTTTTGATCTGTGGGAGAGTACCGAGTGTGAACCATGACTGAGATGAGGGGCTGTGGATTTGTTTTCTTGCTTCACTGCTTGCTGAATATATGCTCTGACCGAATCCGACCCATGCTACTTTGATGAGTGAGTTTACTTGCTACTCTAATTGAAGTCTTGTGTGCAACCGTGTGAACACTGCTACCCTTGAGTCTTTATTTGTTAGCAGCATGAATATGATTAGTAGTACTCACCTTTCTGAATCCTTTTCTATACCCTTCACTAACCCCTTTGGAAGCTTTTTTAAGCCCTCATGAAACTCCACCATATATCCTATACATGCTTTACTTAAGCGGTGACAGCAACCTACCGCCGAGCTTGAACGAAGAAACAAAGCAACGAGTTCTAAAGAATGGAGGAGTATCATATTTTGATCATGATCGAGAATTGGTTTGGGGGAAAGTAGAGAAGAAAACCCTAGCCCTAGTTCTAGAAATTGGTTTGGGGGGAGAAGTGGAAGATGAACATCATCGAAGGTAACCTTGTTGGCCCTACTGTTATATTACCAGTGCTAAAAATCACTAGCTCTTGCTCCAGAAAAAATAGAAAAGAAAGTACCAAAAAAAACAAAGGTACAAAAGTCTCGGAGTGGATCTGTGGTCCTTGTGATCACCGTTTCCGTGTTGGGCATGTTACATATACTACCCACATACTGGCATGGCCCTAAAAAGCTACATGTCCGTGAGAGTTGATGGCATGTATACCAAACCAGCACGCACAAAAGTGTGGAATTCGGTAAAACAGACACTACCAAAAAATGTAGAGGCTAAAAGAGCCCAATGATGGCCAACCAAAAGCATACGAGTCAGTAAAACGACTGCAAAAAATAGTATGCCAAAAGAAAAAAGAAAAAATAAAGGAGCAAGTAGTCTATGTGTGAAGCAACCGATGAAGTAGTTACGATGATAAAGGAGAAGTTGAAGATTTGTCGTTGAGAGAGGACGAAGTCGAAGGAAGGAACTCGGTGTCCGAAAGGATAAGTCTCCCAGAAATATCCTTTGTGCTACCTTGTTATCTTTTAATGATGCTTAGCCAAATACTCCTCTATATTATCCTACCTATTTCACTTACCAAGCCATCCTGAGTACTACTTTGATTTGTGCCTTGACTTTTGGGAGCAGGATTGCATAACGTTACCGCGAGGTAATGGTTTTGAAGTACACCTATAAGGACATTGGGTTACACTTGTAACCACTGGCTGTAGTGAGTGATGCTTACTTGTTACTTGTTTGATGTGGTGTCATAAAAGTTGGAGTTGAAACTAAGCGAGTCAGGAGAGTTTGAAACCCTAGAAATTGGTTGCTTGTCTATGTGGTGGTTTATGCTTGCTGCTCATTTCATGGTCACTTCTTGATTATCGTTATTTCCTTGCTCAATGATGAGCAAGAAACTGGTTTGGGGGTGTGACGTGACAATGAAATGTGCGATATAGCATGCTTTTAGAGCCTCGTTTTCTGCCTTAGATTCAATATCTATATTTTTTTACGGTTAATTACCAACTTCGTGTGTATTTTGTAGGTCATGATCACGTTTTTGAGGAATTGAACGATTTCAGGCACGAAAACGACATTATTGTGCGAAATCGAGAAAGTTAAGCGAAAATGCCGGATTGACCGTTGCACGGAGTTTGAGGAGTCAAAACATGTCATGCGACCAACCAATGCGAAGATAATTGAAGATGCAACAACTTTGTAGAAGACCACTTTTCGAGAAAACGAAGTTACGTAGCCCGAAATCAAAGAACGAAGAAAACATATTCGAATCTGCAGGAATCGAAGACGGCTGTCATGAGGGGACCGCAGAAGGGGTCTCTGCGGCCACCAGGCGACCGCAGTGAAGGCTTTGAATTGTTCTGGGCTGTTTTCCTGGCCTGTCAGGCTAGAGCCCGCCTTCCTAAACCTTCCTTAATGATCAATGGAAGCCAAAGCACGAAATTTCAAGTATAAATAAGACCTCAAGGGTCTCATAATTCTACACCGCTCATAAAGCAACTCTCCTGAGAGAGAACCAGTCATCGGGGAAGTGAAACCCCAAAACCGATGGCCGTCAGGCACCCAGAAGGAGGAAACCCTAGAAGCAGCACGAAGACATCCGAGACTAAGCTTCTTCTTCTTTCTTTTCTTGTTCTTTTCGATTTCTATCTGAATACTATGAGTAGCTAACTTTCTCTTGTAAAGGTGAACCACCGTAACTCTACTTTTGCTACTTCTTTATATACCGTGATATATTAATGTAATAGTTATTAGATGTAAATAGTAGTTATACAACTCTATAATCCTTCGTGGTGTGATGTTCTGCTGAGTGACACAGTAGTTTCATTGAACTCAGTAGGGTACTCGTGCCGACTGCGCCTTAGCACAGTAGTATTATGCCTTGCTGTCGTTAGAGGTCATCGCGTAGGATTTTAATTAGGAAGTTGGGAGTAACATAGCAGAGGGAGGTCGGGGATCCTTTACACCTTTTCCATCATCGATTTACTACAAAGGAATTAGGGTTTACTGCGATTTAATTAATCTGCCTGCGATCAATCTGTTTACTTTTCAGCATACAATTTACAAATGTTATTTGCTTGTTCCTATGCTAAGTGTCCGTGCAGAACGACATCCCGAGTCAACTTTCCGCTATAAACTGTGGATTTGAGGACTTCTGACTTATAAATTTAATCTTGATTGTATTCAGGGATTACAGGTTCTACAACGAAAATCGAAATCTCTGAGTGCACATCAGTACGGTTGGTATATTCATATATCTGCTAAGATTTATTTCTGGTCTCTAGCTTTACTTCCGTTGTGTTCTGATTATTTACTGTGTTTCAGTAGTATTATTGTTAGGACAACATTAGTCATAGCAGTGATCTTTCACTTAGTCAGAGTCTACATATCTTTAACTGTTTGCATAACATTGTTCTTAATAGTGTGTTAGAAGCACAGAGTTTCGGTCCTTTAATTCTTTCAATTGGCATCAAGAGCCAGATACCTAATTCATAGGCGTGTGTATTTTGTGCTTTTGATGGATTCAGTCAATCATAATGCAAACAGGATACCAGTGCTAGATGTAACCAACTATCACTATTGGAAGGTCAGGTTGAGGACTCACATCAAGTCAATTGACGTTAAATCATGGAAGATTGTGCTGGAAGGCTACAAGATACCTCTGTCAACACCTGACAAGGATGGTGATTTTATTCCGATATGCTCAAATTATTACTTCTAAAACTATGTAATAAAGAAGTGTTGAAATATGAACAAGCTAAACCACAGATTCGTTCTCGAAAGAGTTAACCAAGCAGAGTAATGTGACAAAGCAATTAACGTATGAGTTTGCAATGTAACAGTTGATGATTTGTTTGAGTTTAAACTAACAATCATTCTAATCATTTGTTCAAGGATTATCTGCCTGGCAATCAGATATTTACTCAAGTCTAAAATATTCGAAAACGTCTTTGGTTAAGATCGCTTTAACGGTTTATGGACAAATAACACGTGACAATCGTACGAATGCTATAGCTATATCCTCAGATATCGCTTCGATTATTCCTACCGCGTTCATATTTCTCCTGATATATATATATATATATATCCGTCTTCTGTTTAATTGCTTTACTTGGACTTGTGAATCGAATTAACATGTATTACGAAGATTTTAGACAAGCATAACTCGTACGAATAAATTCATAGCATATAACCCTAATACATGCAAATCATCATATCACTACCGCATTTACGTTGAATTTAGCTACTCATGATCATGCAATTATCATAAACATTCATGTTTGAATAGATTATAGACATAAGATTGACGGAGATAAAATTATCAAGCATAAACAATCACAAGAAAGTGAATTGCGAAACTAATATGAATAGATTAACAAATCTATAACCTTCGAACGTAAATCGGTGAATAGTATTGATTACACGATGAATAACCAAGCTCAAATCTCCCCAAAATCAAGTCTAGGTTCAAAGAGCTTTTACAATGGTTTGATATGAAAGTTTTGTGGAAAAGAATGAAGGAAAAAGCATATAAATACAACGAATTTCGAGTAAATTAGGCAAAATGAGAAGCTGATAGTTGGTCGACCAAGCCAAAAGCTTGGTCGCGAATTCCCTTTGTCCTTGAGGACTTAATTGGCCTCGCAAGATCTCGTTTTTGGCCTGGTCGCGACCAGCTTCGATGAACTGTACATAATGATATAGGATGAATTTGGCAATTCTTCCAAAACTAAAGTTGTAGCCCTTTGAATTATCTACACGTGGACGCCAAAATAAGGTCAATCAGACATTATATAAAGAAGTTATAGCCAAAATGGCTAGGCTGCTCCATAATTCACTTCTTCGCACGTCTCGCTTAAATGACTCTAGAATCTTCGTCCGAACTCCGAATCCACTTCCGTTTTCGCCATTTTGCTCTACTATCAAAGGCCTAGATTCATCTTTAAATTTCCAAAACCATCTTTTCACTCCGATTTTCACCTAAAACATAGAAAAACCTACCAAACACAACTAAAACATAAAATCGTAAAAACGAACAATAAACACTATAAAATACGACAAAGACTAACAAAAGTACGATTAAAAGAACGTGATGAACCTCTAAATTACGGTCTCATCAAACTCCCCAAACCGAACCTTTGCTCGTCTCGAGCAAACAAACTTAAACCAAACTAGACTCAAACCACATAAACAAACACAAGAGTCGAACTTCCAAGCAACCGATTCTACCAGTGTAAGCATTAAACTCAAAAGATGCAAAAAATTTGAAATCATAGTAACTTTGGCAGAAGTGCAAGTAAAAATCTCTCAAGTACGTTTCTCAAGTAAAGAAGATTTATGTCTAAAACTACAGTCCCTCACAGGTGAAAATGAGCAACTCTCACTCTCCTGGAAGTATCCAGCATAGGTAAACACTCAAAACATAAAATAGGAAGGTGACTTGCGTCACAAACATGCCTCAAATATCTTATGCTAGTGTACTCTTTTCGAAGGATCAAAAGGGACGTTTTTGCAACATCTAAAAGCAGAGAAATGCACCAGAAAACTGTTCTCGATTTTTATCATCATTTTTTTTTTGTGCAAGTCATAGTTGACTCTTATTCTCGTCTCAATTTTTAGATAGGTGTCTGTTTTACTGAAAGTCTGCACTTTTGTGCATGTCAGTTTGGTATACACGCCATCAACCCTCACGGTCATATAGCTTTTAGGCCACGCCAGTATATATGTAGTATCTGAAACATGCCCAACACGACTAACGGTGATCACATTAGACCACAAATCCACCCTGAGACAATAATTAAACAACTTTATGAGAACAGAGATCAAAATTGCAAATCAATCATTATGAAAATTAACTTCTCCCCAGACTTGTTCGTTAGGACGGGTTCAAAATAGAAGCACCAAATAAAACATCATGCCGTTCATCATCCCCTTCTAATCAAAGCACATGTAAGTATGAAAAGGTGCAAGAAATTCGTAAAAAACTTGCCCTTCCTAGGAGTCACAAAATGCAATTGCTGGTATAATATATTTTCATCAGCTAAGGCTTCTCACAGGCTTTTTGGACTACAGAAATACACAGACCCCTTCTTTACAAGAAAAACGTACCGAAAAGATTTAAAACATGCCAACTACTACTGATTAATACTCAATCAAAACATAAGCAGCTAACAAGTTTATTGTTGATACGGAAACATGTTCAATCCGTTAAGGGCGCCATAGAGCGTGTCCTAAAGCGCATCACGACTTAACTAGCCAATTCAAGATCGTCCGACCTCACATGGTCCGCCAAAGTGAATCGACTGCACGTCAAGTCACTACATCCCCACAAATTAGTCCGAATGGCTAAGGAAAGGACTTCCAAACCCGACCATGTCAAGACAGAGATGTTTAACGGACTGCATTGAGAGAATCTTTGACGCCACCATTACTCTAAGACCAAACGATATAATGTAACCATCGAGATACTTCCGTGAGACTCTTCGCTCGGACATCCAGAGTCACCGAGGGCGATCAACCAAGATCGACCGTCTGAGGGACTAACACGGACCCAACAGTCAATAAAGATTTCAGAGGAAAAGGTCTAAACTACCCTCCCAGCCCACTTATCGGATTGGACTATCGTTCACTAATGGGCCATGGGCCAAAGGTAGCATTGGTGTCCAAATCGATCGACACTGGCATCATCTCATGAGCTACCACATGAGTATGCGATATCTATAACACGGCTCAAGGTCCAAGACCTTAAGGCAAGTGATAAGTTTATACTTAAGCAACATTCCCTAAGTGTTCTCGAGCATAATAACCTTCCTCATAACTCATTACATTGAGAGCTTCCAACTCTCTCGAGTAAAGTCTCACCGGATCGACATAGTAATCCGGCATCCGCCTAACCCCCACTTAGTCATTTCAGTGACCGGTTCGACGAGTAATCCTTGGACTTCAAGTAGGAGGCGGCCATGCATCGGGTTGCTTGTAATAAGTTTAGTTAGTTAGTGTTCGAGGTTCACCCCTCAACATTTTGGCGTCGTCTGTGGGAAGCTTACAAAAAGCATCTGTGTTTCGAGTGAACCAATGGCAAGAACAAGACGAACAACAAGAGTTGGTACTACAGAAGTAAGAACTCCACCACCACGCCCGCGGGGACGCCCGTCCACCCGAGGACGCAGGGCTGCGACGGTAAGAGGGAGATATCCAAGTGAGGGACGCACAGCCAGTCCTTCCTCGGAAGAAGATGCGGCCCGGGCTTCTCCGACAGGAGCTCAAGGCCCACCCGCACCCCAATAATTCACGATGCCTGATGGACGCATTGTCCGCACTAAACCTTGGATTGAGCGAGGTGCAATTTGACAGGCTGCTAACGATCATCCAAGGGTGCCTGGGGTCCAACAATGCTCCTCCACAACAAACCACTCCGCCAGTGGTTACGCCTCGTGCAGAGCCAAGAATGTTCAGGAACGGACAACGTCCGATCGAAAGGTAGATTGGGGATCCGACCCTGTGGAGGATTTGCGAGATCTATCGACAAGGGCGCCACCTCACAGTTCCAAGGGGAAGGAAGCCGTCAAGTGAGGAGAGAGCATCAAGACGTGAACGATAGACGCCCGGAAGCCCCACCCCCAGTGCCCCCGAGGGACAGAGATCAAGTGGCGGAAACCATTCCAAGAGCCCGCATGAAAAACCTTCCCGCGGACGTAGCCATGCATCCGAGGACAGGGGAAATCATGACGGCAGACGAGATCTATGCCCAGCAAAAGGCTTTAGAAGCTCAGATTCAAAGCCTCGAACGTCTCGTAAAAGATCACGAGCAGATAACTACCAACGCGCCAAATCCCCTGTGTGACAGTATCATGAGAGAGAAGGAGAGAAATAGGAATTCGGACCAAGTGATTCCAAACTTGGAATACTACTATGGGGACGCTTGTCCCGTGGGTCACCTAACCCGCTTCAACAGCAAGATGGATTCCAAAGGAATGAGTGACAACACCAAAGACCTCACTTTCTCGTCCACTCTCTTCGGAGCTGCCATGGATTGGTACACCTCTTTGCCGAATAAATCAATACAACAGACGCAGACCGTCTTCTAAATTCGCTCGATTCGCAAATACAAGAGGAGAAAACGACGTGGAGCATCTAGCAAGCGTTATATGTGGAGAACACGAGGATCTAAGGACTTTCTTAGATCGATTTCACACGGAGATTCTTCGGGTTGAGCCACACAGTATTAAAGAACGGGTCCGACACCTGTATGCTAATACTCTCAACTCGGAACTCCGAAGAAAACTCTCGAGTCAAGAAGTAAGGAGTGAAAAGTACTTAGAAGACATCTGTGAGGAAGTGATGTACGGAGAAGATTACAGAAGGAATGTTCCAGTGAGGGCCAGCTCCAAGAAAGCGAAGGATCCGGCGAAGCAAGACCAACGCCCAGCAAAGTTTGATTCAAGAAGGGATCAAAGAGACAGGGGTCTTCACAGGGAGAGAAGTCCGCCAAGACGATATGCGGATTATACTGCTCAATGCATCAAGATCCGGCATCTTGGCAACTATTGTTGAGAAGAAGCCGACGTCCATCGGTCAAGCTCTCACGGCCAGTAAGAGTAAGAACGCAAAAGGCTATTGTAAGTTTCACAAGTGTCGCGGATTAAACGGACGACGCATCGATTCACCAAGATGTATGGAACACCTGATAAGGGATGGAAAACTGAAGGAGCATATCTATAAGGACGAACCTGCGCGACAAGATAGAACAGAGCAAAGGAGAGAGGAGAGGATGACGGAACCACCACCCCACTCACTGCCTTTGCCACCTCCGCCAACCAACTATCCACCCCATCTGGACCAACGCTCTTACCGATACCCTGACGATATCGAAATGGAAAATGCCCCATACAGCGGGTTGATCAACACTATTGCGGGAGGACCAACGGGGGGAGATAGCAGGAACGCAAGGGAGCGCATCACAAAAACCTCCGAAACAACGACCGAGCATATGCTAGTCCGACAATTCCAGGCACTAACGCTATATCATTCGATGACAGTGAAATTCTTCCTCCTACAGCAGGGGGAGGAGACATCGAAAACCCAGATGTCCCACTGGTGGTCTCCTTGACCATTGCAACCTACCGAGTGAATAAGATCTTGGTTGACACCGGAAGCTCCTCGAACATCATCTCTAAGAGGACACTGGATCAGATGGCACTAGGAAGAGTCCGATATGGCAGAGTGCACACCTCCATATTAGGTTTCGGAGGAGGAACTGTACGACCCCTTGGAAGTATCATGTTACACGTTTCTCTCGGCACCTTTCCGGCAAGGGTGACACAAGAGGTCCGCTTTGTGGTGGTCGAACAAACTTTCGACTACAGTGCCATCTTCGGACGACCAGGTTTCAACCAGTTCCGAGCTGTTTCATCTACTCTCCACAACATGATGAAGTTTCCGACGGCCTTCGGAGTCGGACAAGAGCTCAGTAATGTCAGAGAAGCGTGGGAATGTTATATCATGTCCACAAGAAGGGCGTCTGCGCCCGTGCTAACAGTCACAGTGACTCCCGACGTGCCTACTATCCTCCCACCCAGAAAGGAGGACTCACAAGTCGGCATAGGAAGCCAAAAGGAAAAATTCCCTAGAACAATGCGAATCGAGTCCCATGAGACGCTTAAAGAGATCAAAATCATCGCTGGCAATCCCGAGAAGAAAACAAGGATCGGAACCGAAATGAAGGTGGAAGTAGAAATGAAGCTCGTCGCTTGCCTCCGAGAAAACAGCGATGTGTTCGCCGAGTATGCATTTACCAAGGGATCGACCCACGGGTTATAGTTCACCGTCTGAACATGGATCCGTCGGTCAAATACATCCGACAGAAAAGGAAGGACTTTGGCCCCATCAAGGATGCCATCATATCAGCCGAAGTCGATCGACTCCTAAAGGCCGGACACATCGAGGAAGTCCGCTACTCTGACTGGGTTTGCAATGTCGTTCTGGTCGAAAAGGCACCAGGCAAGTGGCGAATGTGTAATGACTTCACAAGGTTGAACAAGTTTTGTCCCAAGGATCCGTATCCATTGCCACGGATAGATCAACTGGTTGACTCTACCTCCGGATGTGCGCTACTGAGCTTCATGGACGCATACCAAGGCTTCTATCAAATTCGGATGGCTAGGGAGGACTTTAAGAAAACGGCCTTCTTCGCGGAAGGAGGAGTATACTGCTTCAAGGTGATGCCATTCAGACTAAAGAATGCGGGAGCCACCTACCAGCGTCTGGTAAATCAAATGTTCAAAGATGAGATCGGAAAGACGATGGAAGTCTACGTGGACGACATGCTCGTTAAAAGTAAGACTGAGGAAGAGCATATTGAGCATCTCAACAATTGCTTTTCCATCCTGCGGAAGTATGGGATGAAATCGAAGGAAAAATGCACTTCGGAGTGAAGGGAGGAAAATTTCTGATACATGGTCACGGAAAGGGAATCCGCCAATCCCGAGAAAATCAAGGCATCCTAGATCCACCACATCCAAAACCCTCAATGAGGTACAATGCTCATAGGAAGTCTCATGTCCTTAAGTCGCTTTTATTTCCGGCCACCGAGAAAAATCTTCCGTTCTTCAAAATCCTCCGGAAAGGAGAGAACTTTGTGTGGACCGCGGAATGTTCTGAGGCTTTCGAAAAGTTGAAAGAATACCTCCATTCCCCTACACTGCTCTCCAAGCCCGTCGAGGGAGAACCACTCTACCTCTACCTAGCAATTACGGAAGAGGCAATGAGTTCCGTCCTAATACGGATTCAAGCTAACGAGCATTTACCGATCTACTATGTTAGCAAAGCCTTTGCAGGGGCGGAGATAAGATACGTGAAGATCGAGAAACTCGCATACGCCTTGGTTTACACCGCCAGACGGTTAAAACCTTACTTCAAATCTCACAAAATAGTGGTACTAACTACGGAACCTTTGAAACAAGTCCTAGGAAAGCCCGACCAATCTGGACGACTCTCTAAGTGGGCGATCGAGCTCAGCGAATACGACATTTGCTACCAGGCTCCGTCAGCCAAAAAGGCTCAGGTCCTCGCCGACTTCTTGGCGGGTTACCCAGAGAAAGATTCGGAGAAAGTCCCTGACAAGCCAGTGTTCGAGTGCTTAATCACCAAACAAATAGTCCGAAATCCTGCCCCTCCAAAGTTCAACCCAGAAAACTTTGAGGATGCCCAGTTCCTCAATCGACCCCTCCCTCCGCCAGAGGGGGAAACTCGGGTCAACCAAATGTTTCTACTTGCTGATGATCCCAGAGACCCCAGTTCGGACAGCATCAGAAGGAAAATCACTGGAGGGAATGAACCAAGTACGGAACCGCAGCAGCTCGCAGGAGATCTCCAAATCAGAAAACATCCTTCCGATATTTGGACATTGGAAGTCGATGGTTCTTCCACTGGAAGAGTGGGAGGAATTGGAATCTACCTTAAGAGCCCACAAGGCGCGGAACTCGACTATGCGGTTTCCTTGGATTTCAAAGTTACAAATAATGAGGCAGAGTATGAAGCACTCTTAATGGGGTCATGATCGCCAACTCTCCAAGCCCGGAAATTAAAAGCTTACACGGACTCACAGCTTGTCCAAGCCCAATTCTCAGGAAATTTTTCCACGAAGAGTCCTTCGATGATCAAGTATCTTGAGCTACTCAAGAATGAGGCCAGCCACTTCGAGGAATTCACCCTGGAAAAGTTTGACAGAGTTTGGAACGAAAGAGCCGATGCCTTAGCAAAATACGCATCTGCTATAGCGGCTTTGGACACAAGGAGAGTAATTCTACTCACCATCACTGACTCATCCGTCATGAGTTCCAGTTCGGCGGTCATGATACTCGACATGGGGAGAAACTAGATGACCGACATTTTTAACTATCTCAAGGACGGATCTTTGCCGGCCGATCCGAAGGAATCAAGGAGTGTGCAGTGCCGAGCAAACATATATTTTATAATGGGCGATGATCTGTACAAAAGATCTTTTTCCGGGACCCACCTGAGATGCTTGAACCCACAAGAAGCACAGACCGTGCTTGAAGAGATACACAATGGAAGCTGTGGTAGTCATTCCGGGGGGAGGACCCTTGCCCAGAAAATCATACGACAAGGCTATTATTGGCCCACTATCGGTAAAGATTCCGCCGATCACGCCCGGAGATGTCAGGATTGCCAATATTACGCAAATATCCCACATCGCCGATTTAACCCTATGATTCCGCCAATCATAGCGGTCCGCTCGATCGCTGGGTATCGACATTGTCGGACCATTTTAGGGTACCCAAAGAACAAGTTTCTCATTGTGGCTGGAGTACTTTTTACCAAATGGGTAGAAGCCGAGGTCAAGGCACCATTACGGTAGAGTCGAAAAGCGGACCTTTATCCGGAAGAATATCATCCGCTTGCTCGCCAGATTCTCGCCTCGACAATGGTGCCCAGCCTCGTGACATAGTCAAGGAATGTCCGGCCCTTCAAAATCGAGCAACGATTTACATCTGTTGGATACCCGCAAGCCAATGGACAGGCTGAGTCCACGAACAAAACAATAGTCAAGATCCTCGAGAAGCGATTGAGAACCTCGCAAGAAAGCTGGGCGGACGACCTGGAAGGCGTGCTATGGGCGCATCGCACCATCAAGACGGACTGCGACCAAGGAAACTCCTTTCTCCTTGGTGTACGGTTCAGAGGTAGTCATACCATCCGAGGTTGCTGTAGAAACTTTGAGAATCCAAGAGTTTGAAGACAAGGCGAACCGAGAAGCTCGGATATTCGAGCTGGACATGTTTGAACAGAAAAGGTCGGATGCACCGCTAACATCCTTAGGTATCGTGCAACCGCCACCGAGCCTACAACAGAACGCATGCGCGAACTTGCAAGTCGGGGACCTAGTGCTCCGACGGGCCGACATCTTGAGCAATGTGGGAAAACTCAAGCTCAAGTAAGGTGACCTACAAGATTGTTGGGGCCAAAGTAAATGGCGCTATGTATTAGAAGATGAGAACGACATCTCCTCAAAGGCCCGTGGAATGCTAGAAACCTCCGTAAGTTCTATGCTTGAAGAAAATCGCTGAAATCCATCATGTTGATTGATCATTTTAATATCAACCATTTGTGACACGGAACTCCGCGCCTGCTTTTTTGATCCTTTTGTTATTACCACGAGCCCGCAAGTTGTAATTGATTTCACAAATCAATACAACTTCTATCTTTCGATTTATGATTTTTCTAAGCCTCGAGATCTAATGTTCATTAACTACAAAGAAAGCAAGAGAGTTCGTCGCATAGACGTAATTACACTTAATATTGTCTCGCATTTGCAATCACGGATTGGTATCCGAACACTAAGAGAAAAGGGCAGAAAAATGTCTCTGGAGATACGTCATCTCCCAGCAAAGATCGTTCCCCGTGAGAAAAAGCTTCCTCCGTGTCAAAGCGGAGAGGTCTGGTTTCCGCGGAGACCAGGAACTCAATCTACCTGCACACAAGAAAACGGTTAAGCATCCCGGAATCTATCAGGATACCACCGAAACATGGAAGGCAAGTCCGGTATCTGGGGAAAACAAAGTGCGACAGAAGAGATTTCACCAAGACCGCTTTTAAAGACTCAAACTCTCTTGAAATTCGGGAACTGTTTCCAACGTAAGATTTGAGCCATTAAAGTAGGGATGGAAGAAAATAGAGGAGACGAGCAGATATACATTCAAACCGAGATCTATGCTTTTCAGAATCGATCTTCATTTTCCTCTAGATTTACCCACTCTCAAACTCAGGATAAATGCCGATTTGAGAGTGGACGGGAGTCAAGAGGGGGAAACTATTCAAGAAACCGTCTTTTTGCTATTGAGTGGATTTGGAAAGTGGAAGTTGGATTTGTTCAAGAGAGATCCGCAGTATTTATAGAAGTGGCGAACCAATGTGCGTCCAACACGTCAGAACTTCGACGTCGACAATGGGCTTGAACTATCCATTCGAGTTGAACAGTGTTGGGCCTGACGGGTTTATCCAATCAAGCCCAAGCAAGCCCAAGCAAGCCCATCAACTACGACCGAGTTTCTTAGCCAAGTTTTCACATAAAATATGCATCAGTTTCTTCCGACGAGGTCTGCAAGTAGAAAAAGACGGAGGTCCCACCCAAGGAAAGATAGTTCGAATTCTATAAACAAAATCATCCGAACATTTACATGATAGAGAGACAATATGAAAAGGCCTGAGGAGCAGTACATGCATTCACGGGGCATACCCCGCCTTGCTCCCTCACCCGGCCCCGGAAGTCGAACCCTGGGATTCCGAGCCTTCACATGGACTGACGAGCTCGTCACAAGACGTATCCTCATTCGGATCAGCCTCAGCGTCCGCTCCCTCTCCTCCTCAGCCAGCCTCCTAGCTATCCCTGGACATTGAGGGGGATCGCCCTCGAAATCCAAGACAATAGGGTCTTCTTCTGTGCCTCTACCCGGATAGATGGCGGATGCATGTTCCCGCAAGCACAGTTCACCCAGTGACCATACTCATCATCGCTCGATTCTGACATTATCAAGAACACTGACTTCCGCTAGAGAAGAAAATAGATAAAACACAAGAAAGAATGAGGGAAGGTACAACAGTGAAAAAGGAGAATTACCACACCCTTATTTATAGTAAAGAAGTCTTCAGATCTCGACATCCGCCAATCATCCGACGACTAAGAAGATGAAAAGACGTAGTCATAATGACTATTTCACTGTTTCGCCTTCCTCCTTCTAGAAGAATCTCGCATCCCAAGAGACAAAATGTCCGGGATACTCATCAGATACCATCTCCAGCGACCCGTGCTCTTAAGAGATGGGTAATTTATACTCAGCTTATGAGCAACAGATAAAGAGAGGAACGAAGAAGAGAGCAAGTAAACGCTCGGAAACGTAAGAAGTTCATCTCCTCGGATAAAATACGGAACCTTGTCTTAATATGGAAGGGTATTCCGAGTTATCAAAAGATGCAAATACAACAGAAAATTACAGAATTTCTAACGAGGCATACCCTGCACTTCTCATTAGGCCCCAGCTATTGGACCAGCTTCCTTCCACCGATTGGTGGCTTCCACAAAGAAGAGCTTGAGCGTAACAAGTCGAATCTGGACGATCGAGAACGCAAGGTGTAGGGCAAACCACTTCGCAGAAAGCACCAGAATCTGAAGGGTACAAGGCCCACTTTCAGAAGAGCTTCCGGGACAAACCTCGGTAGAAAAGGCCCGCCGTTCTGGATATCAATCTCGCCTTCCTCGGTGACCAGTTCCACGAACTCACACGCAGCCAATTGCTCATCCGAGACACTATCGACCGGCACTACGACACCGTTCGCGTCCGAAAGTCCCTTGGACTGCAGCTGTCCGATCGCGGACACAAACCCATCCAGTCGGGCGGCATCCGACTTGTCCGAGGTCAGGAACTTGAAAGAAGCAGAATTCAAGAAGTCACGGCCGGCATAAAGACGGACATAACGGAGGCCACTGACCAGGAGGTTCTTAAAATCCAGGAAAGCCTGCATGGCCTTATCGACGAATCTCTCCTGATGGTCGAGGTCCGCCTTGATCTTCTCCCAGCTGGTCTTCAACTTATGGACCCTCACCTCTTCCTCCTTCAACCTCATCTCCAGCTGCTTCACTTTTTCCGCCTCATCCGCGGATGTAACCACAGCCTTGTGAAGGTCTTCTTCGATGGTGGCCCGTTCACTGGCCTTCCACTGCATGGCCTTGATGAAGCACCCAAGCTGGGGAAACACCCGAGTAGATACAAGTTATATTTGTGTCGCATTAAGAACGAAGCAAGTAAATTAAGGACAGATTATTTACCCGCTGGTATAGAGCATCCAACCCTCCGACTCGCTCCATTTCTGGGAGTCCGCAAGCACGCCAGATTCCTTGTCCAGAGCACTGTCCTGTGAAGAACAATGGACAATCGCTACCTCTTCGCAGTTAGAGCTTCCGAGTGGCCGCCTTTTGTCCCGAGACAATGGCGCCCCGCATAATTACGCCTCGGGTGGAGCTCGAGTGTCATGGCAGCCCGCAGAAAGGTGAGCCTTACCTTATCGTGCACCGCCAGAGTTCGAGTCTTCACCACTTGCTCCGCCTTTCTTCTTCGGGCGCTAACACAAAGATTTTCGGATCCAACATGGGCGCACTGGAAGTGTTGATGATCTTGGTCCTTTGACCACCGCGACTTCCAGAGCTTGTTGCTCCCTCCGCAACCTCTTCTTTCTCCGAGAGTCGATATGATGTAGTCAAACCAAAGGAGTCGCATAATAAACCAAGGGCGTTAGAACAAAGGCTAAAGAAGGATTATCGGAATCATGGACACTTGTGATCAAAATAAAGTATAATGAAGAAGAGAAAATGCCAAAGTCTCCGTCAATCTAATCTCATCAAGTCCGTTTTCCTCCCACTTCTACTTCGCGTTAGTCCGCAAAGGTAGGGAAGTGGTCGATCAATCCGTGAAACGGATAAGTAGTGGGTCATGCTTTTGTGGATGGCCGCCACCCACGGAGCCACATTCTTGAAGAGGGCGCCACCGGATGCTTCCTCGAAACTTTGTAAGGCCCCATCGTTTCACGCCGCCTGACTTCGTTTCAGGCCATGCATACGAAAATGTACTTGTCCCACCACTTCAATTCCAACGACGAGATGGAGTCGAGATAAAGTTGTAAGGTTTCCTATTCATGAAAGTATAGAATAGTGGATTCCTGACGAACGAGACATGGAAGAGCCGCTTAAAATTCTCAAGTTTACAGCCTTTCTTCTTGCAAAAGACTACAGCAAATAAGGTTACCTGTGGACTTGGGGATAACTCGACTGACCTATACCAATATGGTTCAGATGTTTTTCAAATTTATAGCAATGGGGATCTTCCATCCGCAGGAGAAGGCCACCATGCACGCACATATACCCGGCGGATTGTAAAAGGCGTGACTGTGCTCGGAATCATGATTTCTACGAATCGGGATCTCCACTTCCGCCCACTGGGATGTCCTCCGCCCTAACCTCGGACACGTAGGAAGAAGCCCGTCCGCATTTAATTCTCCAAATTGATCCGCTATGGTAACAGCGGACGCAGGACGCGGGAACTTTACTCGGGCGGCTTTTGCACCACGGCCCTCGATTATTTGAAGATTGACAACGGGCAGCAGGTGTAATGCAATCCGATCGGATCGCCTAGTGGGACAAGTGACATGAGATCCTTCTTCTTCTTCCTCGCCTCACCTTCCTCTTCCTCACCATCTTCTTCGCCCTCGAGGACACCTTCGGTCTTCCGGACGTTTCGCTTGACGGGCTCGCTTCTACCGTAACACGGTCCTCCACTCCGCCTCAACATCTCCATGTCATCAGCCTCATGCCCGCCGCCGCCTGCTCAAGTCGGGCGCATTCGGATCTATGAGCCTCCCACACCGCCTATAGTCCGAGATCGACCAATGTTCTCGCCATCAACATCGCTTTCGACCATCGCCCGTCTGGCTTGAGGACTAACTGCTAGGGTTCCGTGCCTAGCGTCGGAATCTCTGGAAGAAAGGACATCCACAAGAAAGTCTCCTACGGCACGCTCAGGTTCACGGATTCATCTCCCAAACCGCCCATCTCGATAATCCGCTACCGCGAACGCTTTTGACTATCGCCCCGGACATCCTAGAAGCGTATGGAAACGGATCAGAAATGATGATTGTTATTGTCCGAGAGTTCATTTATATGTCTTATTAAGTCCAGAGGTCCGCAAAAAAGTCTAAGCCCTAAGATTTTCTATACACAGAAGGACAGGGACCTCAAGACACCGGCACGCGCAGCTGTGCCAATGGCACCACGATTTGCCCCTTATGGCACGATGACGAGAGAAACAACTTATGGGCAAATACCACAACCCACACTGATTTACAAGTAAACATGCATGATCAAGACAAAGTCAGGTCGGACTTATCAAATGAGAGTACAAGACATCAACGAAGAAAATTGGCATATTACGCGCATGCAGCAGGAACACATCAATTATTGTCTAAACCAAAGGAATCGCAAAAGTCAAATACTGAAGACAGGCACAATTATGGAAGCGGCAAAAGAAGCTACACTAGACATGCAATAGACGTACATCGAATACAGGCAACTTAAACGAGGCCAAAGAAAGGTACTTACTTGCTAGTATCCAAATAGAGAAGTTCCACGGATGATCGAACTTGAGTAATGCACCGAGGTTACAGATCTCAGCTTGATGGCCCAAAAGTCTTACAAGTCCCAGTTGCTCGGATCGACCTTGCATTGTTTGAATTGCTTAAGGATTGCTCTGAGTTTCGAGATTGCTAAAAGTGTGAAAATGACTGATGGCCTGACTATTTATAAGGGCAATGTGGGATAGCCAAGAGTCACGTCGCTTGGATTTTAATCCCAACCGTTGATCCTCTCCAATCCAAGGGTTGTTGTACCGCGTAATGGATGGTCGCCACGATTTAACGTCGATGACGCCACATCAATCGGATCGGGCGCCTAACCGCTGATGTCGCCCCGATCCAATCACGCCTCTTACTCGGATCTCTCCCGTAATGTAACAGACAAATTGCTGGGCCTCTTAGCTTTAAAAGGATGATTCAACAATCGCCCAACGGATGCCTTCCGCATACCTACGCCAAATCCTAACCGCATTTCGGACACATATATCTTGATACAATATTTTTTTTCTACAGTCCCAGTTATGCGATAACTCGGACTGTAGATGGAAAGGGGGGGGGGAAGAGATATATTGAATCCGTGAGGACACGGACGACGGATTACGACAAAAAAGGATTTCTTCCTTTTTGTCTTAATTAACGATTCGGACACGCCCCACATACACGACTAATCCCTCATAGTTACCAACTATCTTCTACTAAGATACTTGGAAACTGGGGGGACATATGTTGATACGGAAACATGTCCAATCCGTTAAGGGCGCCATAGAGCGTGTCCTAAAGCGCATCACGGCTTAACTAGCCAATTCAGTACTGGTCCGACCTCACATGGTCCGTCCAAAGTGAATCGACCGGTACGCCGAAGTCACTACATCCCCACAGCTAGTCCGAGTTGGCTAAGGAAAGGACTTCCAAACCTGACCATGTCAGTACAAAGATGCCTAACGGACCGTACAAGAGAATCTCGGACGCCACCATTACTCTAAGACCAAACGTATATAACAGAACCACTGAGATACTTCCGTGAGACTCTTGGCTCGGACATCCAGAGTCACCTGAGGGCAGATCAACCAAGCAGACTGACCTGTCTGAGGGACTAACACGGACCCAACAAAGCAATGCTTTTCAGAGGGAAAAGGTCCAAACTACCTCCTGTGCCCACTTATCGGTATTGACATCGTTTCACTAATGGGCCATGGCCAAAGGTAGCATTGGTGTCCAAATCGATCAGACACTGCATCATCTCATGAGCTACCACATGAGTATGCGATATCTATAACACGGCTCAAGGTCCAAGACCTTAAGGCAAGTGATAAGTTTATACTTACAACATTCCCTAAGTGTTCTCGAGCATAATAACCTTCCTCATAACTATTACATTGAGAGCTTCCAACTCTCTCGAGTAAAGTCTCACCGGATTGACATAGGCAATCCGCATCCAGCCTAACCCTCGACTTAGTCGCTTCAGTGACTGTTCGGACGAGTAATCCTTCGGACTTCAAGTAGGAGGCGGGCTACAGACCGGGTTGCTTGTAATAAGTTTAGTTAGTTAGTGTTCGAGGTTCACCCCTCAACATTTATCACTTACAATAGATGTTCGACTTGGAAGAAAGACTCAGACCCAACAAAATAGACTCTGAAAAGACGAAAATAAGACAAAACAACAAAGTGCAAGAAAGTTTCTCTACTTCGAACACTTCCCCCTCCCCAAACCAAAACTCGAGCATGTCCTCAAGCAAAGAGTGATTAAGCAGAAGTGAGAAAGTAGAGAAACATGTATCTTTATAGTCATGTAAGAGACTCCTTCTTCAGTTTGCTTGGATAGAAGGATTTTCCAGCAATGGTTGCTCCTTTAGGCCCCTGCAAGTAAGAATAAATGTACAGGGTCCAGTGTAGGCCCCTATATATGTCTTCTCTTCTCCCTATTCCAGTGAATAAGAAGATGTCGGGTCAATATAGGCATGCAACTTGTGTTGCTTGCCTTGTACCTCAAAAGTGCAAGTGGGGTGGAGATTAACAATCATGCAGTAGAGATAATGAAGGAACGCCCAAGAGCAAAGATATCCGATGTTGATCATTCCCAATCCAGCCACATTTCTATGATCACAAAATCATCATTACCTAACTCCATCCAGATTGACAACAACATCCTCAATCAGACTCCATAGGTCGACTTCACACCCATCTCGCTAGCAACATAAGACCTTCGATCGTCGCATTCCTTCGCCCTAATTTCTCGAGGTGCCAAATGTCATAAGATTACAATCGGCTCCGCTTAAAGGCTTATTACTCATGGAGCTACCTATCCCAACCGCCAAATCAAAGTTGTCCTCACATTAAGGCTCTTCTTATCCTCGATAATAACCATGGAAGGCATACGATGGTTTCTCATTCGGCCTGCCGCCTTCTTAACTGGAGTCGCAGAAACATGTATTGATTTCATAAGGGTCGTCTTTCTGGGGGCGACTACTTTGGGTAAAGTAGGATTAAGGAGCTCGACCACAGGCTTAGATACTATCTTTGGGACAACTACCTCCTATGCCTCAATCACAGGGTTATAGCAAGTACTATTGTTGATGGTTACAAATGGCTTAACTTCGTCTTCTAAGTCCACCTTCACCACCAAGATTCTTTCAGAAACACCTGGAAGCTTGCCTTGTTCGCACTGTTGAGGCTTTCCTACCAGATCTGCCACGGTACTTTCTAGTCGTTTATGCGATTGCTCCATATAGTAGAATCGCTGATCATTCCTCTGGTGGTTCCTTTGTGAATCCATCTAGAATCTTTCCGACTTAGCCATGTATCTCCTAATCAACTGGTCAATACTTTCTGGTTCCTGGGGTGCATTCTTGTAACACCCCAAAAATTACACCAAGTTTTACAAGAACAAGGGCGTTAAAACAAAGACGAAGGGACAATCTAAAAACTCGAAGCGAACTCAGATTCTATCAGAAAACTTTCGAATAACACTATTTTCAAAAGCAAAGCAATTTAAAGGTTACAAAATCCCATTTAAAACCCACTCACTCTAGTTGTCAACGCTCACCCGACTTGGTACTCCAACTTTCTCGAATCTACAAGGAAGGAAAACGAAAGAGTGTGAGACAAAATCTCAAGGTGTTCGTGTGACAAAGTTGACAATTAACATATCAATAGGAAATTCATAACAGAATCCAAAAATAATAATCATATCATATAACAAAGCAATAACAATGCAATCAATCGTTCGTTGGTGCCGCTCCTTATAACGCCAATCCGAGCCCTTATCTCTTCAGTCAATCAATCAATCAATACCCGCCATGGTACGGGGTGGTACACTACTACCTCTAAGACCTCCGCCTCAAGGCCACAAAGAGAAGTAAGCGAGCAACACAAACATATCGACAAATACCACCGCCTAAAATGCAATGAGTATACCCTAACCGAAAGCTTGGCCAAAACAATTAATCAATCGAAGCAATATCATATACAATATATACATATTTTTATTTGAGCGGAAGCGTTGCCAAATCAATTTTGATGCAATGTTCGAAAAGAATGAGTTGGAGCTTTGATGCAATATATATATATATATATATATATATATATATATGTATATATACATATATATATATATATATATATATATATATATGTATATATACATATATATGTATATACATACATATGTATATACATACACATGCATACATATACATACATATGTGTATATATATATATATATATATATATATATATATATATATACATGCATATATATATATATATATACATAAACAGTTTGTCGGGAAATTAATTTTTCACTTTGTCCTTTTCACTTTGTCCCTTTGTCCTTTGATTGAATAATTTGTCGGGGAATCTTTCAGTCACTTTCTTTTATTTTTACCTCTCTGTATGGGAGTAAAAATCCCATAACAATCATCTTCATTATCTTGTTCGAAATTGACTGAGGAACTTGATCCTTCATCTTCACTTGCAGTTTGTAGAATTGCTTTCATCTCATCCAATGAGCTTGCTTGTGCTAATCTTGTTTGGATGGTATTTTTCATCATCAGGAATTCTTCATTTTGTTGGACCTTTTCTGGGGAGACAATTTGTTTGCTAAACTTTGGATGGAGTTTGAACCATTCCGATATGCTGTCCTTCTCCAGTGGACTGGTGTCCATTTTGTTCCACCATTTAACTTCTGCTTCTTTTGTTAACCAGTATAAACTGGTATTTTCATCATACCAAACATTTTGTAGGATTCTCAAAATCCAGGTTAAATTGAATTCTTTGTAAAACTTAATCATCAGGGGGTATTTGTGAGAACAACTTTGTTTTTGTACCTATCTCAAAAGTACTCAAATGATTTTTGAACTTTGTCTCGAACATTTCGTAATGGTCCAAAATCATGCCACCATGCAAGAAACCAAATTAGGAAGTTCTTCCGGTGGTGGTAGAGTTTTCCCATTAAGAAGAAATATGACATGGAGTTGATCGCATTTTGTTTGTAGAGGAATTTTGTCCAAGCTTGTATGTAATCAAAATAATTACGTATGAGATGGGGTTTTATCTCCTCGAGTATAAGGGTTTCCAATCACTAGACTAATAACTTTGTTGATGAAATTTTTCGATAACCAATGGTCGATGAGGTGTTTGGATGGTTTTTGGAACTTTGTTTCAATATGAAGAGAATTTGTTCGACCAAGATGTCCTCATAATATTGTTGTGGTTTCTGGTGATTTTCATAAATCCTACAAAATTTGTCGTCTAAGATATACTGTGAGATGATAGCACCTTGTTCTGCAAATTGTGAGGCATTATCATTATCTATTTGTTTTGGAAAATTTTCTGGAATCCAATCATCTTCAATGACACATTCTTTGTGAAAGTGTCCTGTGCTTAAATAGGGACAATCTGGCTGGTCATCTTTATTTGGAATTTGTGACTTGGTTTGTGTCAAAGTTTGTTTGTAGGTGGGTAATGTGGCTAATTTTGAGTGCAAAGGTGGAAATTGTTCAGGCTTGGGATATGGTGTTAATGCTACTTTACTAAGAGGTTGAAATTTGTTGGCAATCTGCAGAGATGTCTGTTGCCTTGTTTGTGGGATAGTTTGTAATGGTGTTGGGGACAAAGATTTTTCAGGCTTATTTTGTGCATATTGTGCCAAATTTACCATGGGTTTTTTCCCGGAATTTGTGCTTGCTGCTGCCGCCAATGGTACTAATCTTCTTTCTTCCATCCGTGAAGAAATTCTCTTGTCAAATAATCTGGAATACAATTGTCAGTTCCTTTTATGAATTCTATATCAAAATCAAAAATAGACAAAATTGCTTGCCATCTAGCAAATATTTGTTTTGATGCTAGGTTTTGAACATCTTTTGTCAAAACTTCTTTCCAAATTTTACAATCAATTTTAAGCAAAACTTTTGATTTAACAAGTCATCCCGAAATTTAGTAATGCACAAAACCATCGAGAGTATTTCTTTTTAATGGTTGAGTAATTTTGTTGTGCCCGATTTCCAAGTGCCGTAATGATATATAATAATTGTTTCTATCATCAATGATTTGCTTAAGAATGCCTCCATACCCTAATTCAAGGCCGCTTGTACAATCTTAAGAGTATTGGCAAATGGTTAAACAAGGAAGAGTTTTAACTTTTGTTTTTATTTCTTTGACTATCTCAAAGATGTTTGCTTGTCCACATTGAGGGTTCTTTTTAATCTTTCAAACAAAGGTTTGCAAGTTTGTCTTAAATTTGGATAAAATCTCCTACATAATTCAATGATCCGAGAAATCTTTGTAATCGAGTTTTGTCTCTTATTTCATCCGGGAATTTGTCCCCAAATTCTAGAGACCGTTGGATTGGTATAATAGTACTTTCATGAATCATGTCCGAGAAATCTTATGCTTACTTGGAACAATTTTATTTTCTCGAGGAGACAACTAAACCATTTTCTTTTATGACTTTTAGGAAAATATTTAAGTGTTTCCAATGTTGTTCTATATCTTGACTAAAAACTAGAACATCATCAATATAAACAATTGTAAAAGTAGTGTAAGGAGGAAAATATCATTCATGACCTTTTGGAATTCAAGGAGCATTTTTAATCCAAAAGGCATGACATTCCATTCAAATTGTCCAACGAACAAAGAAAAGTTGTTTTGTACTTATCTTTTTCTGAAATTTGTATTTGCCAGAAACCGGATTTCATATCGAACTTGGAGAATATTTTAGCATTATAAAGTCTTTTAAGCAAATCTATTTTATTTTGAATTTTATACGTGATACATTTTAGGACTATGTTTAATGGTTTATAATTTATAACTAGTCTAGGAGTTCCTCTCAAGTTCAAGATTCTTTTGTACATAAAATGCGTAATATGACCATGGTGATTTGCTTGGTCTTATGATTTTCATTTTAATAATTCTCAAATTTCTTTTACAATGTTCTAACAGCTTGTTCATTTGTATAGGCCTTGCCTTAGTCGGAATTTTACTTTCTTCGTAATCATTTTCATAAGGAAGGGTTACAATATGTCTTTTTCTATCCCAAAAAGCTGTGGGAAATTCTGAACAAACTTCATCCTCTAGCTTCTATTGATAGGTTAAAATTTGTTTCAGAGAATTGGGCTTTTATTTTTTCTTCAATTATTTTTAAACTTAGTTCCTCTTTAAGATGCATAATTTGTTTTTCTTTATTTTCATTTTTTGAAAAATTCCAGCTTTTGTAAAAGGTTTATTTCTCTGCTTGTCACAGGATATTGGAATTGGAAAAGTATTTTCTTTCCTAAAACTGCGTTTACTCCCTTGTTGTCTACATGTATAGGAAACAACATTGACATGAATGGGTTTCCCGTAATGACTTTAGTGTCTAGATCTTTTACTAAAACAAAGATTGCCCGAAACAAACTCCGCCATTGCAAATATGTGCATTTGAAAGTTTGTAATTTATTTTAGTCTTTCCGAGTTTGTTGATAATCTTTCCTTAGATTTTTCCGTATATTTTGTAGGTATTAATCCTTCTTGTATGCAATTCATATCAAATTTCACTATCCATTAAGGCAACTGCTTTAGAATAAAGTTTCCTATAACAATTTTAACTTTAACATACCATTTTTGGTAAGAAATTTGTGATATAGCATTTATAAAAGATTTTTCTTCATTACTTTCTTCTTTTTTCTAATTATTTTCTCCTTTTTCATCTGGTGTTTTCCTCTTTAGTAATTCATCTTTAGTTTTAAAATCAAAATTTCTCGCTTCATTTGTTCACTTTCTTGCTTTAATTGTCGATTTCTATTTTAACTTCCCTAATCTCATGTTGAATATCATTAATGGAGATGTTACTTGTTTTGTTGGTATTAAATGTTTTTATTATATCTTTGAAATTGCTTTTTTGTTTAATTGGAGGTATGGCCCTTGTCCTCCTTCCAAAGCCATATCTTTTAATTTCTTTAAATAATTATCTTTTTGTCAGATGTTTTACTTGGTCTATCATTTCAAAATTAACTCATAATGACTTTGTTTTGTTATTACAAAAGTTTCTTTTCGCAATTACAAATACTTTTTCCCAATTGATCAGGTACAAAATGTGTCTTCATAGTCCTCGAGTAATCGAAAGTTTCAAAGATTATCCGATTGTATTTGGTTAAATTGATAATCCTCTTCTTCAAAGATTTTCTTCTTCATCGTAACTTATTTCGTAAATTATATTTAAAAGTTGATTTTTCAATTGTTCGCCTAAAACTATTTCTTGTATCTTTTGTCTTACTCTACAAGTGTCATATAGTGTCCAGGGTCTTACATTTGTGACAAATTATTTTCTATTGGAGTTCTTTCTTTTTCTTATAAAATTATTATTTTTTATTTGGTTTATAATCTTGTTTATAATTTGGTTTATAGTCTTGCCTATTAACTCTTTTGTGAAAATGCTTTTTCTTGTAGGTTTTCTATCATGGCTTTTATGATGAATCGGAGTTTTAAATTTGTCAAACCAAACTGTTTCACACCAGCTTCCCAATTCTTTTCTACTTACAATATTTCGCTTTTAATTGGGATTTTAACTTCAAGTCATTACAAATTTGTAGTCTGTTAGGTTTATTTGATTAATAATTTCTCCGTAAGGCATTGTCTCTATATTTCCATTAATGCTTTTAATTTTTTCCCTTACTTTTTTTGCAAATAACTTTGGTAAACCTGAAATAAATTTTTCTTTCCAATAATAATTATTTGGATCCTCTCTTTCGTAAATTTTTGTAAGGAACACGTCTTTGTACCATTTAAAATTACGAAGTTTTCTGCATTTTAAATTTTGTAAAATCTCTGTGTTTCTCTCAGTGTACCAGTTTGGATCTCCGATAAAATGGAGTAATATAGTATAAATGAGGGAAGTTATTGCTACTGAAATTTGGTTACCATTTACATCAAAAATTGGTATCCCATCGTCATCTTCCTTAATACTATCTAGAATTGCATTTTGTTCTAATGGTGTAAGGGAATTATCCCACCATCCTTTTAATTGACCATTAAACCCTAAAATTAAAGTTCTTGCACAATCAACCTGTTTCATTGTATTACCATATATGTTTGATATGACCACCATTTCTTGACAAATTTTTATAATCTGCATTCGCTAGACCATCTATATTCCATTCATAAATTGTCAACCCATTAAATGTCCTTTGTGAGTGTGTTTCTTCTAATTGTATATCCGGGGTGTTGGTCTAGGATAAAAATTTTTATATTCGGTTTTACAACAGAAAAATATGATTACTATCTTCGCACTCATTATCAATTAGTGGCTTCTAGTGGTTTTTTAAAGTGTTTAATTTTTCCGCATCTAAATCTCCTAACTTAGAATTTATCTTTGTAGTAACTCAGCCTGCTAACTTTGGTTTGTACTCATTAATTTTGAAAGGAAATTTGTACATTTGTTTTTCTGGCAGACTTTGTTGTTTACTAGAAGCTGCTTTTGTGTCAATTGGAGTTTTACTACCTAAATTCTTTTCTATAGCTCCTTCTATTCTCTCTAATTGTTTTCTTAGACAATGTAAACCTATATTTGTATAATTTCTTTGCTTCATTCCTGACTCATCATCTTTAATGTTGGTAATAACTGGTGTACAGTCTATGACATCAGCGAAAACTTTTGTTCTAACAGGTTCTAAAGGAGGGAATTCATTCGAGACACTTGACCCATCTTGCTTTGTAAAATAACTCTTCGTTTTAGATAAAACCAAAAGTTTATTATCTCCAAATTTTTTAAAGAAATAAGTAAAAATGGTATATTTATTTGTGCAATAATCATCGCTCATACCATTCATTTCTTATGGTATTTCTTTGTTTTTTCCGAAAATGTTTCCATGAACCACTTTCATCCTGCTTGTACTTGTCACTCATAAAATCTTTTCTTAATGAAATTTTATCTATGCAAAATTCTTTTTCAAAACATAAATGCTTGAAAGATTTGGTGAAGTTTGTGCTTTCTTCTTGTTGATCTAAATCATTTATGTCATTTTGTGAAGTATAAACGGTCTATATTTCTATGCGCCCTTACTCCTTGAAAATCATGCTTATCTTTTCAAAAGGACTAAAGGAATTTCTAAGGAACTACTTTAGATAAATAACCACTACTTTTTGTGGGCTATAACCTCTAAATAACATAGAACTTTGTCGTTAAATCTTATACTAACCCTCCATCCTGGGTGGTCTACTATATTTTCTATTTCGTAATTTTCTATCGTCAGATCTTGGTCTCGCTCAGGCGTAAGAACTGTGCTTCGTGAAGATTAACATTTTTCCATTCTATAGTCTTAGGGACTGTAAGATTAGACTTTGACTTATTAATTTCCCAAAAAATAGTTTGTCCAGAAGGTTTTTCATAGTGTCGCTTGACATTTAAACCCGTATTCATAACTTTGTAATGTATTCTATAAAATATCTCATATATATGAGAACCATGCTTCATTTTGTAATTATGAGTTTTTACATTTAAACTAAGAATATCTAAAATATGCGGGTCACTTAAAGATATGGTAAAATTCGGATAACAATTAAAATAAATTGGTCCATTACTGAGACTTGTTTCAATTAATCCTAAAAGGGAATCTTGAAAATCAAAATGTCTAGCATCTCTAAGTGCAACAAAAATGCTAGTATCTAATCCTTCTCTTGTTAAAGGTTTAATAGCAATTTGTACAAGACCTATATGTAAGAATTTGTATCCACTGGCTATATGCTTTCTAATTGATTTTTTAGTGAATAAATGTAAAGTTTGTTGATCACTTACTAAAGCAAGGACTTGTTCTTCCTTTTTATAGTATAAGCCATCTAAAATCTAATAAACCTTGTTTATATATTGTACTTTTATCCACATTAGGTGGTTTCCAGTTAAATAAATCCTTGTCTTCCCAAGTATTTTCAATTGTAGATACTATATTGTCACTAGTATCCGCATGTATGATGATGAAGCTTCATATTGTTCCCAAAAAGCTTATTCATTATTCATCGGCTTGATTTCGTAAAAGCTAATTCAGTGCATCGCCTTACACACCTATCCAAGGAATTATATGCTGTTCACCGTAATCAAAACTTACTACTAAATCAAGTTTGTTCAATTAAATAATACTCCCCCCGGGGACTTTATGGCTCTGATACCAGTGTATCAGGTAGCATAGCGGAAATACAAGTACATACATAATGAAGAAGAATGGAATATAGATGGTCTAGCAGAATACCAGATTATAAAAATTTGTCAAGAAATGGTGGTCATATCAAACATATATGGTAATACAATGAAACAGGTTGATTGTGCAAGAACTTTAATTTTAGGGTTTAATGGTCAATTAAAAGGATGGTGGGATAATTCCCTTACACCATTAGAACAAAATGCAATTCTAGATAGTATTAAGGAAGATGACGATGGGATACCAATTTTAGATGAAAATGGTAACCAAATTTCAAGAGTGAAGAATTTCCTCATTTATACTATATTACTCCATTTTGTGAGATCCAAATCTGTACACCGAGAGAGAAACAGAGATTTTACAAAATTTAAAATGTAAAAAACTTCAAGATTTTAAATGGTACAAAGACGTGTTCTTACAAAAATTTTAAAGAGAGGATCCAAATAATTATTATTGGAAAGAAAAATTTATTTGTGTTTACAAAAGTTATTTGGTAAAAAGTAAGGAAAAAATTAAAAGCATTAATGGAAATATAGAGACAATGCCTTACTTGAGAAATTATTAATCAAATAAACCTAACAGCCTACAAATTTGTAATGACAAGTTAAAATCCCAATTAAAGAAACAAAATATTGTAAGTAGAAAAGAATTGGGAAGCTGTGAACAGTTTGGTTTTGACAAATTTAAAACTCCGATTCATCATAAAAGCCATGATAGAAAACCCTACAAGAAAAAGCATTTTCACAAAAGAGTTAATAGGCAAGACTATAAACCAAATTATAAACAAGATTATAAACCAAATAAAAAAAAAATAATTTTTATAAGAAAAAAGAAAGAACTCCAATAGAGAAAATAATTTGTCACAAATGTAAGACCCCTGGACACTATGCCAACACTTGTAGACTAAGACAAAAGATACAAGAACTAGTTTTAGACGAACAATTGAAAAACCAACTTTTAAATATAATTTCTGAAATAAGTTCTGATGAAGAAGAAAATACTGAAGAAGAGGATTATCAATTTAACCAAATACAATCAGATAATGCTGAAACTTCCGATTACTCAGAGGACTATGAAGACACCTGTTTTTGTACCCCTGATCAATTGGGAAAAAGTATTTGTAATTGAAAAGAAACTTTTGTAATAACAAAACAAAGTCATTATGAGTTAATTTTCAAATGATAGACCAAGTAAAACATCCCCAACAAAAAGATAATTATTTAAAGAAATTAAAAGATATGGCTTGAAGGAGGACAAGGGCCTTCTCCAATTAAACAAAAATGATTTCAAAGATATAATAAAACATTTAATACCAACAAAACAAGTAACATCTCCATTAATGATATTCAACATGAGATTAGGGAAGTTAAAATAGAAATACGACAATTAAAGCAAGAAAGTGAACAAATGAAACGAAATTTTGATTTTAAAACTAAAAGATGAATTACTAAAAGAGGAAAACACCACCGATGAAAAGGAGAAAATAATTCGAAAAGAAGAAAGTAATGAAGAAAATCTTTTATAAATGCTATATCACAAATTTCTTACCAAAATGGTATGTTAAAGTTAAAATTGTTATAGGAAACTTTATTCTAGAAACAAATGCCTTAATGGATAGTAATGATATGAATTGCATACAAGAAGGATTAATACCTACAAAATATCTGGAAAAATCTAAGGAAAGATTATCAACAGCAAACTCAGAAAGACTAAAAATAAATTACAAACTTTCAAATGCACATATTTGCAATGACGGAGTTTGTTTCCGGGCAATCTTTGTTTTAGTAAAAGATCTAGACACTAAAGTCATTCTGGGAAACCCATTCATGTCAATGTTGTTTCCTATACATGTAGACAACAAGGGAGTAGAAACGACAGTTTTAGGAAAGAAAATACTTTTCCAATTCCAATATCCTGTGACAAACAGAGAAATAAACCTTTTACAAGAAACTGGAATTTTTCAAAAAATAGAAAATAAAGAAAAACAAATTATGCATCTTAAAGAGGAACTAAGTTTAAAAATAATTGAAGAAAAAAATAAAAAGCCCAATTCTACAGAAACAAATTTTAACCTATCAAAAGAAGCTAGAGGATGAAGTTTGTTCAGAATTTCCCACAGCTTTTTGGGATAGAAAAAGACATATTGTAACCCTTCCTTATGAAAATGATTACGAAGAAAGTAAAATTCACTAAGGCAAGGCCTATACAAATGAACCAAGAATCATAGAACATTGTAAAAAAGAAATTTCAGAATTATTAAAAATGAAAATCATAAGACCAAGCAAATCACCATGGTCATGTTCTGCATTTTATGTACAAAAGAATGCTGAACTTGAGAGAGGAACTCCTAGACTAGTTATAAATTATAAACCATTAAACAAAGTCCTCAAATGTATCAGGTATCCAATTCCAAATAAAAGCGATTTGCTTAAAAGACTTTATAATGCTAAAATATTCTCCAAGTTCGATATGAAATCCGGTTTCTGGCAAATACAAATTTCAGAAAAAGATAAGTACAAAACAACTTTTATCGTTCGCTCGGACAATTTGAATGGAATGTCATGCCTTTTGGATTAAAAAATGCTCCTTCAGAATTCCAAAAGGTCATGAATGATATTTTCACTCCTTACACTACTTTTACAATTGTTTATATTGATGATGTTCTAGTTTTTAGTCAAGATATAGAACAACATTGGAAACACTTAAATATTTTCCTAAAAGTCATAAAAGAAAATGGTTTAGTTGTCTCCTCAAGAAAAATAAAATTGTTCCAAGTAAGCATAAGATTTCTACATCAGATTCATGAAAGTACTATTATACCAATCCAACGGTCTCTAGAATTTGGGGACAAATTCCCGGATGAAATAAGAGACAAAACCCAATTACAAAGATTTCTCGGATCATTGAATTATGTAGGAGATTTTTATCCAAATTTAAGACAAACTTGCAAACCTTTGTTTGAAAGATTAAAAAAGAACCCTCCAATGTGGACAAGCAAACATACTGAGATAGTCAAAGAAATAAAAACAAAAGTTAAAACTCTTCCTTGTTTAACCATTTGCCGGCCCAATACTCTTAAGATTGTACAAACTGACGCTTCAGAATTAGGGTATGGAGGCATTCTTAAGCAAATCATTGATGATAGGGAAACAATTATTATATATCATTCTGGCACTTGGAAATCGGGAGCACAACAAAATTACTCAACCATTAAAAAAGAAATACTCTCGATGGTTTTGTGCATTACTAAATTTCAGGATGACTTGTTAAATCAAAAGTTTTTGCTTAAAATTGATTGTAAAGCTGGAAAAGAAGTTTTGACAAAAGATGTTCAAAACCTAGCATCAAAACAAATATTTGCTAGATGGCAAGCAATTTTGTCTATTTTTGATTTTGATATAGAATTCATAAAAGGAACTGACAATTGTATTCCAGATTATTTGACAAGAGAATTTCTTCACGGATGGAAGAAAGAAGATTAGTACCATTGGCGGCAGCAGCAAGCACAAATTCCGGGAAAAAACCCATGGTAAATTTGGCACAATATGCACAAAATAAGCCTGAAAAATCTTTGTCCCCAACACCATTACAAACTATCCCACAAACAAGGCAACAGACATCTCTGCAGATTGCCAACAAATTTCAACCTCTTAGTAAAGTAGCATTAACACCATATCCCAAGCCTGAACAATTTCCACCTTTGCACTCAAAATTAGCCACATTACCCACCTACAAACAAACTTTGACACAAACCAAGTCACAAATTCCAAATAAAGATGACCAGCCAGATTGTCCCTATTTAAGCACAGGACACTTTCACAAAGAATGTGTCATTGAAGATGATTGGATTCCAGAAAATTTTCCAAAACAAATAGACAATGATAATGCCTCACAATTTGCAGAACAAGGTGCTATCATCTCACAGTATATCTTAGACGACAAATTTTGTAGGATTTATGAAAATCACCAGAAACCACAAGAATATTATGAGGACATCTTGGTCCAAACAAATTCTCTTCATATTCAAAACAAAGTTCCAAAAAACCATCCAAACACCTCATCAGCCATTGGTTATCGAAAAAATTTCATCAACAAAGTTATTAGTCTAGCTGATTGGGGAAACCCTTATACTCTGAGGGAGATAAAACCCCATCTCATCTGTAATTATTTTGATTACATACAAGCTTGGACAAAATTCCTCTACAAACAAAATGCAGTCAACTCCATGTCATATTTCTTCTTAATGGGAAAAACTCTACCACCACCAGAAGAACTTCCTAATCGTTTCTTGCATGGTGGCATGATTTTGGACCATTACCGTAAATGTTCCTGCACAAAGTTCAAAATCATTTGAGTACTTTTCAGATAGGTACAAAAACAAAGTTGTTCTCACAAATACCCCGATGATTAAGTTTTACAAAGAATTCAATTTAACTCGATTTTGAGAATCCTACAAAATGTTTGGTATGATGAAAATACCGCTTTATCTGTTAACAAAAGAAGCAGGTTAAATGGTGGAACAAAATGGACACCATCCTTTGGAGAAGGACATATCGGAATGGTTCAAACTCCATCCAAAGTTTAGCAAACAAATTGTCTCCCCGAAAGGTCCAACAAAATGAAGAATTCCTGATGATGAAAAATACCATCCAAACAAGATTAGCACAAGCAAGCTCATTGGATGAGATGAAAGCAATTCTACAAACTGCAAGTGAAGATGAAGGATCAAGTTCCTCAGACAATTTCGAACAAGATAATGAAGATGATTGTTATGGAATTTTTACTCCCATACAGAGAGGTAAAAATATAAGAAAGTGACTGAAAGATTCCCCGACAAATTATTCAATCAAAGGACAAAGGGACAAAGTGAAAAGGACAAAGTGAAAAATTAATTTCCCGACAAACTGTTCAAATTCATGGACAAATTGCAATCAGCCTTCCGGATGTGAATTGAAGAATTTCAAGTCCGCACAGGAAACTGGCATTCCTTCAAATAGGCTTCAATCAGAAGGAAGAAGAACACAACGAAAAAACCAGAGAAGAAAAGAAAATGTATTCAAAGAGCTTCTTCTTTGTTTTGTACTCTTCCAGATTCTTTATGTAAAAATTTCATCCAAAAACATTAGCTTAGCAGTTTTCAGATTCTTGTAATCAGATCAGATTTCAAAGTTAAATTCAGAGTTGTAATCCGATTAAATTTCAAATTTTCAAGTCAGAGTTAAAGTTCAGAGTTATCTCAGGTATAATTCTGGTTATTTTCAGAGTTATCAGAGTTATTTTTCTACAGTAACTTAGAATGTATGTTATAATCTTGCCAAGTCTTCTTCATTATGTATGTACCTGTATTTCCGCTATGCTACCTGATACACTGGTATTAGAGCATAGCTGATACCTGATATGCTGGCTCTGATACCAGTGTATTTCCGCTATACATATGTACATATATACATATGTATGCATATATATATATATATATACATATGTATGTATATGTATCTGTATATATATGTATATGTATATGTATATGTATATGTATATATGTATATATATGTATGTATATACATACATATATATATATATATATATATATATACATATACATATACATATATATACACACACACACACACAAGCAAGTACTTCCTTGGATTTCACAAGCGTTTTAAGAACACTCACCGTAGAAAGTTTCTCGTCAAATCAGAGTATGGAGTTCCTGAATAAAGTACCGACTAGTAAGAAATCAATTTAAAACTAAGACAACAACCTCTTAACCCACGACTCTCACAAAAATAAAACCACGTAACATATATGGGAAAAATAAGTCATGAAACACAAGAACAATTAAGCACATAAGAGAGATATAGAAAGTGTCACATGACAACTCTATACACATACTGTAACATTTAAAACATGTTAACTTTCAAAATAATCAGTCTGCCTAACCCCAATTTTATAGTACTCAACTCTATATAAAGAGCAATCAATCACTAAAGGAAATTTACAAGGCATAGAGAATGAAAGCAAGCACATATTTAGATCATTTCAGGTTCCTACCAAATCACAGGGACATGCATATAACACAATTAATAACAACTAATCAAAATTAACTGAAAAAGTGAACTTAGCATTGTAATTAATAAATTTTATTAAAAGGTACACATAGAAATACACTCACACTTAACATACTGATCGTTAGACATGTAAAATAGTAAACAGAACAATTAACATAAATATTAATTAATTAGTAAGAAGTAATAGTAGAACTTTTCAGTAATTTACTAAACCAACAAACACAACTTGTCTGATAATTTTTTTTTTTTTTTTCTTTTTGGAACGAAGAACTTGTCTTATTGATACCAAAAAACAGAGTACGAACATTTAGGGGCCGACAACAAGCGTCCAGGCCCAAAGCTGGTAACTAACTAGGAAGTAAACTAGTAAAACAAGTTAAAACAATTGTGAGAACTAAGCTAGTCCTGAAACAAAAGCTGCTGCTCGTCGACTACGACACCGAGTGGCAGTGATATGTGTAATGGAACTTATACATTCTTGAATATCCAAATTTCTTTGTTGGAAGATCTTCTCATTCCGTGCTTGCCATACATGATAGAACATTTCAGCCAATAAGGTGCGGAAGACCGAAGCTCTGCCACCCTTACCACGCGCAAGTCGACGGGTCCAGGTACTCAGATGTTGCCAATCCATCCTGCTTGGGTGCGGAATTCCCATCCAATCCAATCCTCCATGAAGAATCTGTTGCGTATTCGGACATTGGAAAAAAAGATGCTCTATGGATTCTATCCTGTCACAAAAGGTACATAGGCCATCCGTGGCAATTCCAAAGAAGGCGAGTCGATCTTTGGTTGCCAACCGCTGATGCATACCCAACCACATGATGAATACAGCTTTGGGGCGAGCTTGGTTGCGGATAACCAAATCGCACCAATAACACAAGATCATAATGCGTAGATAACACGTGATAGGTGCCTAAATTAAAGTAATAAATTTTTTTTGAGATACGTAGTTTTTTTGCTTTCTCTTATTTTCTCTTACATTTACTAGAATTTACTGTTCTTCATCCCCAAGACTACTTCAGTCCACTTTATTTTTACTAATCAGTATACATTGCTAAACAGCTCACTGTAGTGTTTCTCGGATTTTTTAATAATTCCATTTTACATTCCTGGGGATTTTTGGATCTATTCTATAGCACATAATGTAATTCTAGGTAGCTTTTTTATCAGATTTAATCAAATTTAAGTTTATCCTGGATCTTAGACTTAGAAGATGCCTTCCAATTAGACATAATTTTATTTTGTTTGCAGAGCTGCTTCTTTGAAAAAATACGCCCCGAGCGATAAGTAACTTTTGTACTGTCTTATAATCTAATTAGTTGGACATCTATAAATAATAATTTGAACCAAACTGTAATGGTTAGGATACTTTGATTGGGAGTGGAGGAGTTAATTTGACAAGCAAAGTTCAATTTTCTCAAATTTTCGATGTTTTAGATCTTAATTAATTGAAAAGTTTGGATATTTTTCAAGTCCATTTGTTAAGATTAAAAACTATATATAGAAAAAAAAATTATTCCTCTTTCCTTTTCAATGTGATTTAGAATATCTTAGGAAGGTATATTTAATTTGTTCGGAAGATCATTATTCAAAAAATAAAAAACGATATTGAATAAATTAAGTTTGAAAAATTTATTTGCAAGTTCGAAACTTTATTCGGAAAACCCCCTTTTCCCACCAAATTTAAGCTCACCTTAATTTCCATCAAATCAAATTGTAGACCAAACTGGATTTTATACAAGAAAGGGAAAAATAGAGGGTATAATAGTAATTACATCATGCTTTACCATTTGAATAATCCAAAATCAATTTTGTACCAAACTGGATTTTGTTGAACATAATCCACTTCATAAATTCGAACCAAACTGGATATTTTGGCGAAAACCCATAAACATAATCCAGTTTTTTTAAACGGGCAGAATAATCCAGTTTTGAAAAATGAAAAACCCCTTTTCAAACCAAACAGCCACTAAGAGACTACCTTAGAGAGAGACCTAAGATACCAACTTATATTAATTATAAAACAACCCCAAAACCAAAAGCTAATTATTAAAACAACCCACCAAACCTAAAGCTAGAAATCAAGTCATTTAAATGGGTCAAATTAGTTTATTTCACTGAAACCTAGAAAACGCTCCCAAACAGAAACCTCTGCTCCCCTTTTCATCTCGGCGTGGCTTCTGTGATAACTCGCCGGAATCTGCAGCGCGAAAGCTAAAATTATCTACATCTCGACGTGGCTTTTGTGATATTGATGTCTATTTTGATAATTTTTCCTGTGAAATCATTTTTTGTAGTTGAAGACGATGTTTGAAGCTGAAATTGAACAACATCAAGCTCGATCTGAAGCAAATCAACAAAATGAGATACGAAAAACAGCTGAATCTCTACTGATTTGAAATCGAAGCATATTTAAACAATGTTCATGGTTGCGATCTGTTATGATTGATGTTTCTTGAAATTGACTAGATCTCCTTTGTTATGATAGATGTCAGAATTTGGTGCAAATAATTACAATGGTGAAGAAAACGAAGAATTTCATGAAACTGGTAAAATATTATGTTTTCAATGTTCTGTGTTATTTCTGTAATGTTGTTAACATATATCTGTAATGTTCTCCCTCCATGGCACTGACTATCACACATTATCTCCCCTGATGTTCTCAGCCATGTGTTAGATGTTTCTGTATATGCTCGTAATGTTCCTATGCTTGCATTATAACACAAATACCCAAAATGTGCCTGATGTTCTCAGCCATGTGTTTGATGTTTCTGGAGATTCTTGTAATGTTCCTAAGCTTGCATTATAAATACCCAAAATGTGCCTGATTGTAACACATTATGTGCCTGATGTTCTCAGCCATGTGTTTCATGTTTATGGAGATTCTTGTAATGTTCCTATGCTTGCATTATAAATGCTCACCCTCCATGGCATTGATTGTAACACATTATCTGCCTGATGTTCTCAGCCATGTGTTTCATGTTTCTGGAGATTCTTGTAATGTTCCTATGCTTGCATTATAACATAAATACCCAAAATGCTCACCCTCCATGGCATTGACTGTAACACATTATGTGCCTGATTTTCCCAGCCATGTGTTAGATGTTTTATTTTTTTTCCCTTGTAGATTTGATAACTACAAACTCAGATATGTATAACCTGAATCCTGAAGAACAAGAACACACTGACATTAGCCTTTCTGGCTGTCTAGTAGGACGAACAGGGACTCTTGATGAATTACATGTGTTGTATAGAAAACATGCAGTAATCAAAGGTTTGTCTTTCAGAAGGTCAACGGGTAGACGATATTTTTATGGAAAGTTACGTGAAAACTACTTCTTCTGTAGTTGTAAGGGTAAACCAAATGAAAGAAGCGCAGCAAAAATCCCAACCCCACCTGTTCTAGAAGAAGTAGAACATGTTCAGTCCAACAAGAGAATAAGGAGAAAGAAACAAGAAACAATAACAAAAACAGACTGCAAAGCTTCTCTACGAATGCAGGTAATTAATAATGTTCCTATCGGTCCAAGTAAAGAGTATGTGCCAGACACCTCAACTGAGAGTGTGGAACACTTCTACTCTCTCTACATGAATCTTGACCTGGCTGACACTCCAACAGAATTCGACAACTCGATTGTTAGGAGAAAACATCTTGTTGAACCCTGGGATTTGGTAGCACTTATACTGTATAGGTACGTTGATTCAAATCAGGGTGGAGCTGACCAAATCAGCATGGAGAGATGGGGAATGATGGCTTTCCTCAACACTTTCGATGATAGAGATGAGCCCTTCAACTGGGAAAAGTACATCTATCTGAGGTTTGTTGACAATCTTTTTGAGCCTGTGGTAGATGGTGACCTTGCTGAGCCGAAGCACACTATCAACTTTGGTCTAAAAATCTGCTACATTCTGGAGAAGCTAGGCCTGCAGCTCAGGGGGAAGGCAAACATTGCCAATAGTGATCTCATATGCAAATATGATTCTGAGCTCAAGCAGAAGAAGCTGGCAAGAGAGGCCAAGCAAAAGAGGCCAGTACAAGAGGTTTCTGAGGCAACTATTGTGCCAAAGAAAAAACCAAGGACTGGAGGCAAGAAGAAGGCAGCGGCTAAGAAGACCACCACTGTGATTGACCTTGAAACACAAGTATTTGAACCTAGTGCCGCAGATACCACTGGAGGAGTTCAGATACAACTCCATAGTGTTGTAGATACCTCTGCCCTTGTCCAGCAAGCACTCCATAATGTTGAAGGTACCACTCTTGATGCCAAGAGGGTTGATGCGTCCTAACCATTGTCTGCTGAAGAAGTAGATGATTTAGACTTCGACCCATTCTTGGAAAGGAATGAGGTTGCTGATGAAGTCACTGCATCACAGGTTGCTGAGAAAGTAACCGTGTCCAGAGGAAACACTCTTCGAGGGCCATCCACCTTTCAGGATATGCACGATGCCCTGGTGAGTGATGCAGTTTTACATGATGACACTACCGATGCATCAGTACAGAAGATGGCTGATGATCTGGAGATAACTATCACTGTTGTTCCTTCTCCATCAAGATCCAGATCACCACAACAACCACAAGCATCTCAGACATCTGCCGATCTAAGGCAAGATTACATGATAGAAGTGATTGAAATGCGTCAAGGTGTTGATGGCGTTGTTAGGAATATCTGTTTAGATTTTGATCAGCAACCTAATGTCTTATCTTAGCTCAGAAAGGTGCTTAGTACTCTTGGTTCACTTGAACACTGTAAAAGAGGAAAATCACTAAGTATGTTAGTCTAGCAAATCTTGTATAGGATGTTAGGTCTCTGAATGTAATTTTTATATCTTTGAAGAAGATTAAGTAGAAGGCATCCGACAGAAGAGTTCAACAAATTTGAAGATTTGAAGACTGCACAAGATTGCTGAAGATGAAAGAAATTGGTCTCATCAGATACCTATGTCCAGATATCTTGAAAAATAAGTGTTTTTCAATAAACAAGTTTTGCAAAAGATATCTGAGAACACAAGGTTTCTGAACGAGGAAAAGTGCCCACAAATACCTACACTCAGATACCTTGGACAAAACCTTGTTTCTAGGAAACAATGTTTTGATAAAGTATCTGGAGATGTGAGAGTATCTTGAAAAGGACATGCAATGCTTCAGAAAGCGTGCATAGTTCCGTTGGCACTGCAGGACAAAAATAGTACAAGTGCAATAAATGAGTAGACAGAGACATCTGAACAAAAGAGGAAATCTCTGAAAAGAGACAATGTCTTCTGCAGTACTATTTTCATATATCAATAGTTTGAATTTGAATTGAGCCTAACGGATACTATTCAAACAGCTTCAAATTCAACTATAAATATCACCACTTAGAATGCTTGAAAACACACCAAGAACTTACACTGAAAATACCAAGAACACAGAACTGAATATCTTAAGCTCCTCTGATAATACAAGCCTTCTGCCTACTTACTCTTTAGCTTACAGTTGCGACTAAGCTCTTGAATTCTAAGTAGCACGAAAGTTCTAAGTATCCTGATCCTTAACAAGCCTTGCTATCTGTGAAGGAGTTGAATCAAAAGATCAAGTATTTGAGTTTCATTCTCCAGAACATTTAACATAAACTTGGGTCAGGAAAGAACATATCACCACACATTGTGAAGTGTGTTAAGTGATCCTTGTTCTATAGAGTATTTCTACATAACTGAAAAAGTTATTATGACTACTCGCCTGACAAACCATCATAACCAACACCATACAGGTCGTGGAGTACAGGAAGTACTTAGTTTGGAAAACTAAGGAACAACTCCAAGGTTACTGAGCATAGGAAGTACTTAGTTTGGGAAACTAAGGAACAACTCAAAGGTTTTTGAGTATAGGAAGTACTTGGCTTGGAGCCGGGGAATAACTCAGGGGGAACACTTGGTTGGGAACCTAGTGTAAAAGGGACTCAAGAGATAGGATTATTGTAAGGTGAACTCAATAACTATCTTAGTTAATTTCTAGGACTGAGAAAGTCTGAAGTGGATTAGTTGAAGGGTTACGCCACCTTCAGATACCACTATAAAAAGACGTGTTATTTACTTTCAACAATTTACTTATCGTTCTCTTTATCCTGCTAAGTATTTAAACACATTATATCTTGCTGAGCACGTGCACTTATCACAGAAAAGTCTTCCGCTCTCTGATTATAAGTATCAGATATCTTCACACATATCTGAGAAACTATTTTATCGACACTATTCACCCCCCCTTCTAATCTTTTACTTTGTCGTTATCTGGACCAACAAGTGGTATCAGAGCAGGAGGTTCCTAAGCCTTCTGCACTGAACCTAGATCCCAAATAAGTGCCCGCTAACTTCCTTTCACCTACACTTGATTTGTTTGTTTAGTTTGATTGCTGCAGGATGTCTTTAAGTGACGCTCCAATTCTCAAGCCAGAGACTTATGAGAAATGGAAGAACAACATGATGCTCCACCTAGAAGCCATCGGATTTAAATGATCGACGTGATAAAGAATGGCCCCTTAGTCATTCAACAACTCAAGCAGGTCATGGAGGTTTCTAATGGTAGAGACAGAGATCCCACTGATGAAGAACCAAGTGGTGGTTCCTCACAGACAGATGTGTCAACCAGTGGAAGTGTCACGCCCCAAAATCAAAATACTTTGGCGCGACCGGCCGTCTATCGTGAAATGGGCTCACGCCAAGACGAAGCCTCAATTTACTCACAAAAAAAAAAAAAACAGTTTGAAATAGTGGTAGAGCAGAAAAAGGAAATAAATCAGATACTATAATACCCGAATAGAACAATAATAATTGTCTCAAAAGGCGGACCACTCGTATAGAGTCAAAACAAACTACAGAGTCAACATCTAAACAAAAATGAAATCCTAAGAAATGACAGAACTCAAACTTCCAAGCAACCACGCTGAACTTGTCCAACACTAAAGATCATCTGAAAAAAATGTGTAAGGGTGAATCTCCTGGCACTTTTACCGGATCAAGCAGAGCTGTAAAATTACATATATATATATACACACAATATCAGTCACACAACCAAAATGGCATATAGAAAAGAGTTGGTGGTTGGATTACCCAAAATGGCATATAGAAAAGATGGTGTATGCTCAGCTTGCCAAATGGGGAAACAATCCAAAACATCTTTCAAGTCTAAAACTAGTCACTCCAGTGAAAGACCACTGCAAATGTTACGTATGGATCTTTTTGAATCCTCTGTAACTAGCTATGCAGGAGAGAAGTATGGTCTGGTTGTTGTTGATGATTACTCAAGATTCACTTGGGTTGTATTTCTCAAACAAAAATCTGATGCAAGGGTTGAAATACCAAAACTTGCTGAATAAGCTTGAAGTCATGAAAAATGACAAGGTATATGTAATCAGAACAGACCATGGTACTGAGTTTGTGAACCAGTACATAAAAGAGTTTTGTACCTGCAAAGGTATACAACATCAACTATCTTCAGTAAGGACACCACAATAAAATGGTGTTGCTGAAAGGAAGAATAGGACCCTAAAAGAAGCAGCAAGAACAATGCTTAGCGACCGAAATAAGTGAAATCTATTGGGTTGAAGCTGTTAACACAGCCTGCTACACTCAAAATAGATGTTTGATCAACAAACACCATGACAAAACTCCTTATGAACTTTTGATTGGTAGACCCCCTAGTATCAAACATCTAAGGGTGTTTGGTTGCAGATGTTTTATTCTTAACAATGGAAATGAATACTTGAGAACATTTCAACCAAAAGCAGATGTCTTGGTTATTCTCTGAATAGCAAAGCCTACGGAATCTACAACAAAAGAACGCAAAAGATTTAAGAATCTGTTCATGTAGTTTTCTATGAAGGGAACAAGAAAGTACCCTTGAATGAAGAACTCTTAGATAGGTTCAAAGAACTAATGATTAAAGATTCTGAAGAAGAATCCTCAAAAGGAAACAATTATGTCATTCACTTAGAGGATGACTCTGACGATGAAAAGCAACCATTGATTAGTAACAACCAGATGACTCTAAGACATGATGAAGAATTTCCTATGAGAATTCCAGAAATGGAACAGGTTACTGAGAATCTTCATCATAAAGAAGTTTCTGAGAATGAGATTGCTGAAAATCCAATCCCAGATATCTCTAACACTGAAAAAGTGTCAGATATCTATGGCATTTCTTGTATGCCAGATATCTCAAATATTGAACAAGTAGCTTGTCAAGATCATGATGATTCACATTTAGATCAAAATGATATTGATCCTACTAGTTCAAAACCCATTATAAAATGGATAAGAGTTTATCCTGCCAAGGATGTGATTGGTCCTTTAGACCAAGGGGTTAGAACTAGGAGAGCAATTGCTAGAAATGCAGGCTCTCTCTATGGATGTTTCATCTCAAACATTGAACCTAAGACTATAGAAGAAGCATTGAAGGATCGAGATTGGATCTCTGCAATGCAAGAAGAGTTCGATCAATTTGAGAGAAACAAAGTCTGGAAACTGGTTCCATTTGTTGATGGAATATCTTTAATTGGAACTAAGTGGGTTTTCAGGAACAAAATGAATGAGTCTGGTGAAATAACCAGAAACAAAACAAGGTTGGTTGCCAAGGAATTCACCCAGACTAAAGGACTAGATTTTGATGAGTCATATGCTCTAGTTGCAAGATTGGATGCAATTAGATTATTTCTAGCCTTTGCAGCTCATAATGACTTTAAAGTTTATCAAATGGATGTCAAGAGTGCATTCCTAAACGGTGAACTTGCTGAGGAAGTTTATGTTAAACAACCACCATACTTTGAAGTTTCCACATAAAGTAGAATGGTCAAGCAACTTAATCATGGAATATTCATTAGTCAAACAAAGTATGCAAAAGATATGCTCAACAAGTTTAATCTAAAGCCTTCTGAAAAGATTGCTAAGATACCTATGAGCATTGGAACCAAAATGACCTATACTAAATCTGATAAAAGTGTTGAAGAACACAAGTATAGGAAATTGATTGGGTCTCTACTGTACCTCACTGTAAGTAGACCTGATATTCAATATGCAGTTGGAGTGTGTGCTAGATTTCAGACAAATCCAATGCAATCACACTATACAACATTGCTATGAAAATATTAAGGTATGTAAAGGGTACTGTAGAAGTTGGATTGTGGTATCCAAAAGACTGTGGATTGAGTTTGGTTGGCTATTCTGATGCTGACTATGTGATGAGTCGGTTTTATACCGTCTCATCTGGTCTTTTTTACCGTCTTTTTGTTATCCTTAAGTATAGTTTTAGTAGATTTCCTAGAGTCTTTTTAGTTGTTTTGTTCTTTGTGTATTTTGCAGGTATTTGGCTAAACCGTGCTAATTGAAGGTAAAATGGTGTATTTTACATGCATCTACAAGATATGGAGTTCCAATGCTTCATATGGATGCTAGAAGTGGAGCGGGAAGCCCAAAATACCAAGAATCGAAGTTAAAAGGAGCAAAAAGGAGCAGAAAGGTCAAAACAATCATTTTGGAAGAATTGGCGGCCTTGATTATCAAATGGCGACGCCAAGAACTCTCTGCGTCTGTGAGCGAAACTAGCGATACCTTTAGCTGGCGGCCTTGAGTTTGATTACTGCCGACGCCAGTTTCTTCTTTTCGCCATTTTTCTGTGTTTTGTTTCCTAATTCGCCCAGACTTAGTTTTCCTCCTTTATATTAGTTAGAACGAGACACAATTACTGGGAATTTTTCATTCTATTGTGAAAAGAACACACTTTGCCCTAATTCTAAACCTAGTGGATAGAAAAAGCTCCACACATCCATACTTTTGACATTGAGACAATTTGGAGCTTGGTTTTGCTTAATTATCGAAGAATTCATATCGAATCCCTGATTACTGTGGTAAATCTCTATTGTTTTATCTTATTAAATTCATTCTTACTCTGTTTCTTGAATTGTTTAAGCTTGCATGCGATTATCATTCTGTTTGTATTAATCATGAGCAATATCTTGTATTATTTCATCCTTGCTTCGATTATGAGTAGCTAAACCACTTCGGACATGGTAGTTGAGTGATAGCTTTGCGTATTCACTTCTAGGGTTTGAAATCGTTCAAAGATCTTCGTAAAAACCCTTCAATTCAATACTCTCGTTCAAAGATTCTCTGAAACGTTTTGGTTAAGTATCGTGGATTGACGACCCACGATTACTCTAGTTCAAATATCTTCAAACTCGTTTGGTAAAGGTTGAATTGATAGTTTTCTGTACACCGACCGTGTGACAGTATAAATGTATCCCTAGAGCGATTTGTCATAGCTTGATCGTAACTACCGTATTCTTCCTACCTCATTCATTCAAATCAATTACATTGCATTTTCTGTTTACCAGTTTTAAGAAGTACTCGAATTCAAACAAATCAACATTGTTTCGCAAGTGACTGTTTGTTTTCAATCGTTGCGATAGCCTAATTGATTACTTAGCGAACGACCTCGTGGTTAGCATTGTCTATTTACAACAACTGCTTTCTACTTGTTTTCTAAGTAGTAATTTGAGCATATCAAATTTGGCGCCACTGCCGGGGAATCAATTCCTATTGTAGCGGTTGATTGCGAATTTTTATTTGTTTGTTTTTCAGCCTGTTGTTTATTACACTAACGGAAACTAAGATTCTTCGAGGTTTTTGATTGTGTAGACTTCACTACAAGTCTATGCTGGGAAGGAGATCACAAGGAACACCTTTGCAAACTCTTGTGAACGAGATCGATAGACACATTCATCAGCTCAGGAGACAGAACTTAGCAGCAATCGAAATGGCAGGAAACGCAGAGATTAACCAACCAATTGCTGAGGTGCCTGATCAAAAAGGGGGAAATTTGTTAGGAATATCTGTTAGTATTTTGATCATTCATCACATGTTCTTATCTTTGCCAGAAAGGTGATTAAGTACTCTTGGTTTATTTGAACATTGTAAAAGAGGAAATCACTGAGTATGATTAGTCTAGTAAATCTTGTATTATGATTATAGGTCTTTGAGTGTAATTTTTATTTCCAAGAAGACCATGAAGATCAATCCTAGCAATGGAGCTTTTCTGAAGATTACAAGACCGGAGATTGCACAAGATTTATGAAGACACCAAGGTTTAGTCTCACTCGGAAAGACTATGTCCTTAATCCTTTCTTAAGTGCATTTAGTTACTTTTGAAACATGATTCTGGAACATATGAGTATGGAGCATGCAAGCCATCAGAAAGGCTAATGTATCCGTTGAAGACTACAGGACAAGAAATAGTACATGTGCATTAATTGCATCGGCAGAAAAGCCGCTAAAGCACAGTCCTCTCTGAGATATGAGACAAGGACTTCTGAGTACTCATTTCAAGATAAGTATAGACTGAATTTGAATTGTGTCTAACGGATAAAATCCCAACGACTCTCTAATTCATCTATAAATATCACACACTTAGATCTTTGAAATACGAAGAAGAACGATCTAACTTGCAAACTTACAATCTAGCAAAGTATTCTCTCAAGCACTCTACCCCCTACGAAAGCTTTACATTGCTTGAAGAATCACTAGTAGTTCTAAGTTGTCCGAACCTTAACAAGAGATTGTTATTCGTGAAAGAGTTGAACTATCGATAACCTTTCAAGCTCATTCTCCAAAGCGGACATCAATTACTTGGAGTCGAGAAAGCGATTGCCATACCTTTGAACAAGTGTATTAAGTAGTCTTGTTCTATAAGTCTCTCTGGAAACATAAGCGAAAAGTTACACAAGAAGCCTCTCGACAAACCTTATAACCAACACCATCAAGGCGTGGAGTAGAGGAAGTACTTGATTTGGGAAATCAAGGAATAACTCAAGGTTATCTGAGTAGAGGAAGTACTTAGCTCTAGGAGTCGGGAATAACTCGGGGGAACATTTGGTTGGGAACCAATTGTTTAAGAATCTTAGAATAGGATTTTGTAAGGTGAACTCAATTATCTGTTCTAGTGAATTCTAGGTCTCGGAAAGACCGAAGTGGATTAGTTGGAGGATTACGCCACCTCCGGATACCACTATACTTGCATGTTATTTACCTTTCGTATTTATCTTTCAAAAAGCACACACGTACTTATTGTTTACGCACTTACCTATCTTAAAGTCTTCCGCTCTACGAATCTAAGTATCGAAACCCCGGGTTTCGAGAAGCTGTTTATCGACAAAAGTTTTAAAAGACTATTCACCCCCCCCCTCTAGTCTTTTACTTTGCCGTTATCTGGACCAACAAGTGGTATCAAAGCAGGAGGTTCCCAAGCCTTCAGATCGAACCTAGATCCCGGATAGGTGAAGAAACTTTGTCCCTTCGAGGACTATATAATTTGTGTGTTAAGTGTGCGGGTATGTCTCGGCGATGCACCCGTTCTAAAGCCGTAAAACTACGAGAAATGGAAAAACAACATGATGCTCCATCTGGAGGCCATTAGTGATGAAATGATCTATGTCATCAATGAAGGGCCTATCAAAATCAGACAACTCAAACAAGTCACTGAGGTTTCTGATGGAAGAAAAGCCTCAGACAAGGAAGATGAAAGCGAGGATGCGACTGCTAGTGATAGTGGTCGTGTTGCTCGTGGAAGCATTACGTATGAAGACAAGCCAAGAGAGCTCTGGACATCTGAAGATGCCAAGAGACACAGATTGGATGGTCAAGCTCGTAATATCATCATCGGATCAACACCTGAGCACATACGATTAAAAGCGTAGGGTGCTAAAGCAGCGAGTTACTGGCAATTGATTGAAGAAATCATGCGGGCCGAGAAAACCAAAGAAAACAAGTTCGAAGTTCTTAAATTGAAGTTCCAAAACTTCAAGCAAGGTCCCACTGAAACTCTGGAAGAACTTAATTTCAGGTTTACTACTTTTATGAGTGATATGGCTGCACTTGGTGAAAGCAACAGATACTCCCAGCCAGAAAAGATTAAGACTATTGTCAGAAGTCTCAATCACAACTGGGAGCACACTAAATTCTTTTATTTCAACCAAGGAATGCCAAATATTACTCCAGTAGAGCTCTTCTCTCATCTTGCTACTGTAGATTATGAGACAACTCAGAGAGAACAAACAGCTGAGAAGTTGCAAAGTGTTGCTCTAGTCTCTCAAGGTATACGAAAAGAAAGATACAAAAGACGCATCTGAAGAAAATGCTCTTGCAGTAAGACACATGAATAAATTTGTGAGTCAAGAGATTGAGAGAAGAAAAGCTAAAGAAAAGCTGAAAAAGCATCTTGGCCCAAACTATCATCAGTACAAGAACATTCAACTAAACAACTCTCTGAAGACCCCCATTCAGAAAGGTGTTAATCTTGAATCGAGAGATAGGAAATGATATCTACTTCTATTGTCGAAGCTTTGGTCACTTCAAGAGAGATTGCCTACTTTAAACAAGCTCAAGGCGGTGACAAGAAGGACAGAAGAAATTACAAAAGAAATCAAAGGGCCTTACTGACTGAAGAAAGGAAGAAGATTCAAATCAACTTGATGCTCTAGATATTGAGACAGATTCTGAAGATGGAGATTCAGATAACTCAAACCTACCATCACCAGAATTGTGGAATCACCCACGTAATCGACTTGACCTTAAGAAGAATGAAATGTGTGGAGTTCTTTGAGATTCTTTGGTCCAGACATCTCCAACATTGAAATGTGTCTTATGGCTGATGAGGTAACTAACATTTCACAATTTCTATACTATGAGAGTGATGATGGAATTGAGGATCTGGAATTAATTAGGAGTGAATTGGATCGTTATGAGAAAGAATTTCTGGAAGCACAATCCAAAACCAGAATTCTAGAGGAAAGCAAATAAACTCTTGAAAAAGAGGTTTACGAGCTAACCAGTGTCGAGAACAAGAGTCTTTGAAATAGCCCTTCTGAAAAGTCAGATATCTGAAAATGAAAATTTTCACAAACTAGCCTTGGATGAACTTAATAAGAAAATGATGAAGCTGCTTTCTGAGAATGAGGAACTCCGAAAGAAAGAGCTATCCTTCCAATCTTATGCAAGGCTAGTGACACTCTCACTGGGGTTCAATCATATCTGAGAGATCCCTCTGAGAAAGGTGGACTTGGACTTGATGAACAATCAAGTAATTCGTCTCCTCTGAAGAAGGGTGATGATAGGTTGACCTTTGTAAAAAGTCAACAGAATGATTCTTCAACCACCTATAGCATTGGTCAGAAAGCTAAGGTAGTTGACAAAGTAAAGGGAGTTTCAACCCAGCCTTTGAAAGAACAACAAGTTCACAAGAAGCATGTGGATAACGTCTCTAAAAAAAAACACAAACCTCATACATGCAATCATCCACAATGCAGTATTACTAGGAAGGGAAGAATTGCGGAATAGGCAAATTCTCTACTATACCAATTTATGAAAATAAAGATGGTGCAGAGACTAGTAAGGCTTCTGAAGACCGCATTCAGAAAGCCAAAGGTGTTCGAAATGGCATTGGCTATCGTGCTATTGGAAAAGTCCTTTTACAACAATATAAGGAAGGACAAGAACAATGGTGCAAGGCTGATATTGCACGTAGCAATAAACAGAAGTGGAAGAAATCTCAAACCACTGAAAAACTGAATGCCAAAGCTAGAAGGAACCTGGCCAGAAAGGCTAAGTTTGCTGAAAAGAAACCCCAGAAACCCAGGGTCCAGAAAGCACCAAAGGGAACACCTAGAAACACCCCAAGAAGGAAGATTGAGATCAAAATTACTGATTCTATTGTTTCTCCTTCTGATAAAGTTAGACAAAAACAAACTCCCAAGAAATTCACTAAAATGTGGATTCCTACTGGAAGAATGTTTAGTCTAAGTGGTTCTATCTCTGAGGCAAGAACCTAACTCCTGTTTCCTGTTTTGTGTAGAACGCCTCTTGGACTAAGGCTCAATGGCTATTTGATAGTGGATGCGGAAAGCACATGACAGGAGACAAAGCAAATCTGGTCAACTACAAAGCTTGCAACCTTTGGACGGACATCAGTTCTTTGGAGGAGAATTAAATCCCTCTCTGGGATTTGGCAACGTCAAATTGGGATCTTTAACAATTACTGACGTATTACATGTTAAGTGTTTGAAATACAATCTATTTAGCTTGAGCTAGTTTGCAGACAAGGGATTACTGTGAAATTCAAAGCAAAGTTTTGCAAACTTATTGACAATGAGTCAAAGGTAGTCAAAACAGACAGTCTTGGTTGCTCGGCGGTAAGGTAGTCTTTATGTTGCCGATTGGGCATCTACCACAACTGAAGAATGTCTCATGGTGAGTCAATCTGGTCACACAGAAGAGCACTGGTTTGAACTTCCAAACTCTGAACAAACTTGCCAAGAAAGAGTTAGTGGTTGGCCTTCCCAAAACACCTTTCAGAAAGGATGATATCTGTTCTGCCTGTCACATGGGGAAACAATCCAAAATCTCTTTCAAGTCCAAAACCAGACACTTTAGTGTTAGACCACTGCAACTATTACACATGGATCTTTTTGAATCATCTGTAACTAGTTATGCAGGAAAGAAGTATGGTCTGGTTGTTGTAGATGACTTCTCAAGATTCACTTGGGTTGTCTTTCTGAAGCATAAATCTGATGCTAGGGTGGAGATACCAAACTTGCTAAATAAGCTTGAAGTCATGGAAAATGTCAAGGTATCTGCAATCAGAACAAACCATGGTACTGAATTTGTCAACCAGTACATCAAGGAGTTTTGTACCAGCAAAGGTATACAACATCAACTTTCCTCTGTAAGAACACCACAACAAAATGGTGTTGCAGAAAGGAAAAATAGAACCCTTAAAGAAGCAGCAAGGACAATGCTGGCTGACACTGAAATAAGTGAAGTTTATTGGGTTGAAGCTGTAAACACAGCATGCTACACTCAGAACAGATGTTTGATAAACAAACACCGTGACAAGACCCCTTATGAGCTCTTGGTTGGTAGACCCCCTAATATTAAACATCTGAAAATGTTTGGTTGTAGATGTTTTATTCTTAACAATGGAAAAGAGTATCTAAGAACATTTCAACCAAAGGCAGGTGAAGGAGTGTTTCTTGGTTATTCTATGAATAGCAAAGCTTACAGAGTTTACAACAAAAGAACAAAGAAGATTGAAGAATCAGTTCATGTTGTATTCTATGAAGAAAGCAAGAAATCACCCCTTGATGATGAACTCTCAGAAAGGTTCAAGGAACTAATGTTAAAGGATTCTGAAGAAGAACCCTTAGAAAGGAAAAACATCATTATGGAAAGAGAGGATGACTCTGACGAAGAAAAGCATGAAATGCCTAGTAACAACCAGATGATTCTCAGACATGATGAAGAATTTCCTATGAGAATTCCAGAAATGGAAACTGAAGATGTTCATCAGAGAGCTAATTCTGGAAATGACCTCTCTGACAGGCATGTCCCAGAAAGCCCTCACACTGAGCAAGTGTCAGACATTCAACGCCCTTCTGTGGTACAAAATGTAATGGATACTGAAGAAGTATCAAGTCATAATCATAGTGATTCACACTCATATCACATAGATGTTGACCCTACTAGCCCCAAACCCATGATGAGATGGATCAAGGATCATCCTGCAAAGGATGTGATTGGACCAATCAATCAAGGTGTTAGGACTAGGAGAGCAATAGCGGAAAATGCTAATTCTCTCTTTGGATGTTTCATCTCAAACATTGAACCAAAAACTATTGAAGAAGCATTAAGAGACCAATACTGGATCTTTGCAATGCAAGAAGAGTTGGATCAGTTTGAAAGAAACAAAGTCTGGAAACTAGTTCCATTTGTAGAAGGAATATCTGTGATTGGAACCAAGTGGGTTTTCAGAAACAAGATGAATGAATCTGGTGAAATAACCAGAAACAAAGCAAGGTTGGTTGCCAAGGGATTCACCCAGAATGAAGGTTTAGATTTTGATGAGTCATATGCACTAGTTGCCAGATTGGATGCGATAAGACTCTTTCTGGCCTTTGCAGCTCATAAAGACTTTAAAGTTTATCAGATGGATGTCAAAAGTACATTCTTGAATGGTGAACTTGCTGAGGAAGTCTATGTTGAACAACCACCTGGTTTTGAAGTTTCCTCAGAAAGTAGAATGGTCTATAAACTACAGAAAGCTCTATATGGACTGAAACAGGCTCCAAGAGCATGGTATGACACTTTGGGCAAATACCTTCTGGAAAGTGGTTTCAAGAAAGGTGAAGTTGATAAAACTTTATTTACCTTAAATCATGATGGGAAACTGCTCTTAGTTCAAGTATATGTTGATGACATTATATTTGGATCTAAGGACAAGCAACTTTGTGATGACTTTGCAAATCTCATGAAAAAAATAAGTTTGAGATGAGCATGATGGGAGAATTGAGCATTTCCTAGGATTGCAAGTCAAGCAACTCAATGATGGAATATTCATTAGTCAGACAAAGTATGCAAAAGACATACTCACAAAGTTCAAGCTGAAGCCCTCTGAAAAGAATGCTAAGATACTGTTGGTCCAGATAACGGCAAAGTAAAAGACTAGGGGGGGGGGGGGGTGAATAGTCTTTTAAAACTTTTGTCGATAAAAACTATTTCTCAGATATCTGTGTAGATATCTAATACTTAGATTCAGAGCACGGAAGACTTAAGATAGATAAGTGCAGAAACAGTTAAAGTGTGTGTGTGTGTTGCTGAAATGTATGTACAGAAAAGTAAATAACACAGCAAGTATAGTGGTATCTGGAGGTGGCGTAATCCTCCAACTAATCCACTTCGGTCTTCCAAAGACCTAGAATTCACTAGAATAGATAATTGAGGTCACCTTACAAAAATCCTATTCTAAGATTCCTTAAACAAATGGTTCCCAACCAAATGTTCCCCCTGAGTTGTTCCCCGGCTTTCACAGCCAAGTACTTCCTGTACTCAGAAACCTTTTTGAGCTATTCCCTAGCTTCCCAAGCTAAGTACTTCCTTTGCTCAATAACCTTGGAGTTATTCCTTAGTTTCCCAAATCAAGTACTTCCTCTACTCTGATAACCTTGGAGTTATTCCCTGATATTCCAAACTAAGTACTTCCTGTACTCCATGCCAGTGATGGTGTTGGTTTTGGTTTGAGTTGTCAGATGAGCTTCTTTGTTAACTTTTCAGTTAATCAGATAGCTCTGTGAATCAAGTATACTTAATACACTTTTCAATGTATGGTATCTTGTTCTTTTTACTGACCCAAGTCTTAGATAAATGTTCAAGAGAATGAATCTCAGATACTTGATCTTATGATTCAACTCTTTCACAGATAGCTGTGCTTGTTTAGGATCAGGACACTTAGAACTTTAGTACTACTTAAGATCAGGAGCTTTGGTCGCAACAGAAAGCTTGAGAGTAAGTAGTTTGCTTGAGAGATTAAGATATGTGTTCAGTTTGTCTAAGGTGTTCAGTGTGTCTTCTCAAGCAGTCTAAGTGTTGATATTTATAGATGAATTTGAGTGCCGTTTGAATAGTATCCGTTAGGCTTAAATCAAATTCAAACTATTGATATCTGTGTATAGTACTGTAGCAGGTTTGTCTTCTTCTTCAGAAGCTACCGTTGCTTTTGTTCAGACATCTCTGTCCGTGCATTTAATGCATTGTACTATACTTTTGTCCTGTAGTGCCAACGGAACTATGCTTTGTATCAGAGACAACCTTGATCAGATTTCTCTGATTCCTTGCACGTTCTTATCTTTATCTTCAGATACCACTTTTATTGAAACAACTTTGTTTGCAATATATATATATATATATTTCTTTTTCAGAAATGTGGTTAAAGCTCAAGGTATCTGAGAATAGATATCTGTGGACACTTTCCTTGTTTTCAGATAGACCTTTTATTTCTCAGATATCTCTTGTGACACAGTTTGTTTAAAACTATTCGTGTCTTCAAGATATCTGGCCAAGGTATCTATAAAACTGTTTCAGTAATCTTGTGCAGTCTTCAAATCTTCAATGACATTGAACTTGTTCTGCTTGGATGTCTTCTTCTTGGTCTTCTCTTCATAAAATAAAAATTACATTTTGAGACCTAACATCCTACACAAGATAAGCTAGACTATCATACTTAGTGGGTTTCCTCTTTTACAATGTTCAAGTGAACCAAGAGTACTAATCACCTTTCTGAGACTAAGATAAGTCATCATGTTGCTGATCAAAATCTAAACAGATATTTCTAACAAATTTCCTAACAAATTTTCCCCTTTTTGATCAGTCAACGATGACTATCTGACCTATTACAAATCTGGATGAGTGAACAATCCAACACTTAATCATTTCTTAAGATTTTTCAATTCATTCAATTAAGTGCAGAAAGTAAACATCAACCAAATCACAAGGTGTGATCTTTGCTGACAAGTTATCTTTTATAGAATACTATCTGAGAGTAAGTTCTTCAGATAAGTTACAAAGAAAGATTACAGATAACTTCAATACATAAAACAAGTTTAGCTCGGTCATAAAAATACAAAAAAAAAAAATAGTAAATTAGGACAACAGGAGTAACCAAGCTCCAAGTACACATCCTAATAGACTAGTCTTCAAGTCTTCAACTCTTCAAGTCTTTAACAGTAGTTCTATGGATCAGTCTGCAAATTTTCTATCTCCAAACCTTTTGATGTCATCAGAATAATCATAGAGAAGTGTTACGGCGAGCATCTCGGTGTCTGGCAAATCCAGACCTCTTTGTAGGTTTTGGTAGGATTTTCTTGACAAAATGTTTGACCCGAGATACTTTCCCCACTTCGGGCATGCTCTATTACGATATCAAAGCTTGAAGTATTCGTAGATAATCCTCGGATATCGATGTCACCCTGTATTGATCTTGATTAGATAGAACGACTCATAGGGTTCCACTGAGTCTTGCTCTTGTACTGTTCTGTGATATTGATTACATGCACATCATCGGCTTTCCATATGGACATACATCGAGAGAGGTCCTTTCTCATGGCTTGATTCTCTTGACAACTTCAAAATCCACCAGGCTTTAATGTGATTGGTGTTGATCAAGGTTGGCTTATCTTTTCTCCATGCCATAAGTTGTTTATGGATTGGTTACGGAAATCTTGAATTTACGGTAGATGCTTAAGTTCGAATCCAATAGCCATTTTACGATTGATGCTACCAGAGCGGAGGAATCATTGTCATTCTTCACATACTCTATTTTGGCTTCTTCGGCACGAGTGGAAGTTGACTTTGTCTTTGCTCATCTCTCGGTCTGTTCCTTCTGTCTTGAATTCTCTTTGGGGTTGTTGCTTGAAGAACCACCTGGATAGACTTGGTATTTCGGAGGGTGTTTTAGGCGCTAGGGCTTTGCGACTATGGGCTCGATTAGGCTTACAATTTTCCTTTTTACGTGAAGAGGAGCTTCATCTTTATCGGTTTCCTCATCATCATCAAGATTAAATCTTGTGAGAGTTTCTGACCTTCTTCATTGCCCGGGGACTTGATTTGGCCTTCTTCTTTTCTTGGAAGATTCATTAATCCCTTTAACTTTGTCTTCTCCTTGGAGGTTTACGTGCCATGGCCCTTGTTATCATTGTAGTTCCTTGATGGGTTTACGGAAGCGGCTACTATTTGCAAAGACTTGGCTTGAGGAGGTTCATTGATTACGAGTGGTGGTGGGAAGTTTTCATGTTTCTTCTTCTTCTCGAGCCTTTTGACTCCAGATTTCTTCTTGTTTTCTTCTCCTTCTTCCCATTCCCCCTGACTTTGAGGTCCAGATTTGTACACTCTTCCCCCCTTAGTCATTGTTGGCTGACTCAGTCTCGTAAAAGAGTCTGAGAGAGAGTCAAAATGCCCTTGTAAATAATTGTAGGCAGTGACCAACTTCTGAAGTTCGGCTTTGAGCTCCTGATTTTGCTTGATAAGTCCATTGTCCTTATCAGTGAGCTCTTGATGGGCTAGGATGGCATCTGCTTTTCTGATGTAACTTGCCTCTTGGAAAGATTTTTCAGCTAAAGACGCATCATCGTCCCTTATCATTCCCAGATCTTTCTGAGCAATGACTATGCTAGTTGTTCTCTGAGTAATGAGCTCAGTGAACTTTTTCATTTCAGAGGGGATGGAGGCAATTACTTCCTTGTTTTGTGAAGACAACTCCTTTTCAGATGAGCCAGTACTTGGTATCTCTTCATTTATTCATGGGAGTGGACATTTGGCAGTTTGCTGAAAGTTTCAGGAGCAATCAGTTTCCTTTTAAAGTGTGAAACCGCTAGATGTTCATTGCGGTGCTTTCTGCGAAATCTTGTCTTCTTCATCATCGAGTAATCGGCCGGTGATCTTCATCCTCTTGGACATTCTCATCGATTGTGTCAAAGGCAACCATCTCGGAGATTGGTTTCTTCCGTTTTGGGAGGAGGATGGTACTTCTTTTGAAGATGATGCGACTTTAGCATCATGCTTAATTTCGAATACTTCTTGATGTCGAGTTCTTTGGTGATGGCATTTACAGCATCCTGTAGCTCTTTAACCTCAGAGTAAGCAATCATCTCTTGCAGATATTGATCTTGTAGTTGGTCAAGCTTGTCTCTGGATTTAGCTATCTGGTCTTCGATTGAAGATGGGTATTGTTCTTCTTCCAACGGTTATGCGAGTTGGCGATTACGGATTGAGTATTCAACAATTTACGGCGATTTCCTCAGAATCCTCAACTACTTGTTCAGTAATAACCTTTTGTTGGGAAGATGGATGAGTTGACTTTTGAGGAGATGGAGATGGAGATTTCTGTGCTTTCCTCTCAGTTTGCTTTTCAGCAATTGAGGCATGATTTCTTTGTGAAAGTCCTCCGGTCCCTGGTGCAGGGGCATCATCATCATCCTTTTTGTCTGTGTCATCCTTTTGGTGATGGTCAGTGGGAGGTTCATCGAAGTCGTTTTCGTTTATCTCTTCCTCTTCATCATCTTGATACAAGATTGATCACTTGAGAATAGTGATCTTACGCCCATTAACCTCTTCTTGTTGAAGGTATAAATTGCGTAGTGCAGGCGGCCGGCTTGAATGCCATCTATAATCTTGTCGACCATCTGCTGTTCAAAGGCTTGTATCAAGCGTCGCCACTTCTCTGGAGAAATCCTTGCTGATAGAGTCGCTTATGTCTTGTTAGTTAGGAACATTGCATTGATATACGTCTCCAAGTCAGGAGCTCGTGCTCGTCTGGTTGGTTGATCTGTGATTCTCAATATTTCAGAGAGATCAGAGCACCTTAACCTTTGCCATTTCATGAAGCATTGAATATGCTTTGGCAGGGTTTGAGCTTTGAAGAAGGGAAGTAGGTCCCTTTTCTCATCATTGGGAGCCTGCTTTGCACTTGTTTGAGCCTGAAAGAAAGAGTTTTGAATGAGCTTCAAAACTTTTGTAGATATGTGAGTAGAAGTGTAGTTTAGTTTCTGAGTTACCTGAGTAAGTACTTCAGTCTCAGAGACTTGTGCTACTGAGACAATTGGTGTCTCAGATATCTTGTTGTGAGGTGGAGACTTGGAAGTCTGGTCCTCATCAACCTTTCTTTCTTGAACCTGAGAATTAAGATTAATACAATACTTAGGAAATTATTTGAAAGAATTTGTGCAAAAATGCTTTAATGAGTTATGAGTTTTGGACTTACTTCCTTAATAGGAAGCTCAGAGTCATTTTTCTCAGAAACTTTCTCAGTTTCTGGTATTCTTTCATGTGATGTTGCCTTGGGAGCTTCATCAATTTCCATTGATCGAGGATGTCAACTTTTTCCTTTGCATTTCTACTTACGAATGAGCACGTAAGTAGAAAGTATTGAATATTTTAGAAGAAGTTTAAGATAACCCATGATGAAGAATACTTATCCTTGATTTTTCATGTACCTTCATGCTAGAAGGCTCGATGATGTGTTCTTGAAACCTTGCGGTCTGGGTTCGTCTGGCATTTCGCCTTATCTTCCTCTTTCTCGGTTGGACTGTTAGAAACATTTACTTTAAATGATTAAGCACATAGACAAATAGTGAAAAGTGTTATCTTAAGAATCAATTATCACCGTAGTGCAGGCTCAGATTTCTTAAGAGGCGAGGTTGGGGTAACCTCCTTCTCGTTTAGGCAAGCTTTCCGACTTCCTCTTGTTTCTGTGTTTCTAACTCAGCCTGTAACAAAGAATTTTTATATAAGTAACAAGATATACAAGCATAAAATTTTTCACAAGGTAGGAGTTAAACCATTCAGCTACCTGAGCATTGTCAGGCTGATTGGTCTCTGGAACTTGTGACCCTTTTATATTTTGGTCTTCTTGTTCCAGTACAGCTTCTTTGTTTGAAGTTTTAGGTACTTCACACCTTTCCTGAGTGTGCAACTCAGTTGCCTCCCCTGGTTGATCATACTGAGTGGATGTCTCAGTTTGATCCCTCTTGTCGAGTTGGGGAACCTGCTCTTTGCGGATTTTCTTGAGTGTAGTAATCTTTGGTAATTCGAAATGGAGTTCATTTACCATTTCATCAACCACTTGTGGCTGTTGTGGTTGTTGAGTTTGTGGTTGTTGTGGTTGTCTGGAAGCAGAGGATCGGTCAGTAGAGTGTTCTTCCAGATTTTTAGATGTGGCATTTCCATCAGCATCTGCCAGCACTAAATTACCACTCATCAGGGCTTTTTAAAGTTGTGCGTAAAGCGGTCCACGATGATGTGTTTACCAACAACCTTTGCTATAGGTGCTTGTTAAATAACCGAGGTGTAGGTTCTTCTTGAAACCTTATCACGATTCTTTATAGTAACCTTAGCCCTCTTTGTTCTTTCTAGGACTTGAGAGATGACTAGTTCATCATCTTCATCGTCAGAGCTCTCATCAGCATTGGGAACTGATTGGTCCATTACTCCTGCGATTTCTGCAGATGGGGCTTGGTGCTTTTCACTGTTTGGCGGCATTAATAAGTTCATCGACAAGGCATTACGCATTAGTCAACATTTCGAACGCACTTTCTCTTCTTGAGTCTACTTGTTGATAGTTGATGACTCTTTGCAGAATTGATGAGTTGATCGCCTTTATCGGTTCATCGGCAAGGCACGTAGATATCGAGAATCGACAACCTCTTTGGGTGTGTCTTCGATTTGCCGACAAACTTCTTTCTTGAAGTTACAGGCTTCTTAGTCACAACCTTTTCTTGAGATACCTTTTAGGACTTTCGCTTCTTAGAACCTTTACGAGACCCGGTAACCTTTTCATCAAGTTTGTATACTCATATTTGTAGAGTAGGTTCTTGTTGGCTATTCGGCCGTCTCTCCGAGCTCAATGCCAAGCTTCTCCGACAAGTAGCATATCTTGAGACCATAGCCCATGTGGCCTTTGGCTCAGCTAGTCCTTTGGCGATCTCAGGCTCGAAGCCTTGAATCTTCTTCACAAACTTCATGAAGGCGTACTTTCCCCAGTTAAAAGGGTTTTCCAGCCTTTTGTCTTGTTGATTCAGCAAGAACATCATGATCCATCGTTCTTGGCTTATCTGGTGACACACCTTGTAGACCAGCAAAGCATCTGTGAAGAATGCAAGCGATACATCCCGATGAACCATCGGATGTCCGGTTCGGATGTCGACAAGCTTGAACTCGGTGGGTGTATCGATTTTCAAGATCACACGTCACTGTACAATTGTTTAACACCTTGAAGGAGATCATCATCCTTGGTGTTTATTTCAAAATCCTTTCCAAGATTTTGAAATTCAAACAACTTACAGAAAGTTGTTAAGTCCAGAAGGATTTCCTTTCCTTGGACTGAGGTTTTGACAGACACTATTGCAGTGCCTTGAAACACATGAAATTATCACAGGTTGTTGTGGAATTCCAACATCGGTGATGAAATTCCACTTGGGCGAGATAGAAAACCCTTGATTTTGCCTTTTCAAGCATGTCAAGAATCGACTTCGTCGGCTTGGTTCTCTATTGCAGCCGTGAGGTATTCCTCAACCATGGCACCACCCAAATCATTACGTGATTTGAAGTCCAATGGTCGATTAAAATCTCCTACCGATCGTTTGTTCACAATAACCAATTACGGTGCTTGCTTTTCGTGATGCAGTGGAGGATTGAGATTTACGTGTGGAAGAATTCTTTGGGGCCATCTCTTTATATAGTGTAGGAATTGGGATTGGTGTTTGAAAGAGATTTGATTGGTAATTCTTTGCGAAAAACTTAATCTTGATTTGCGAGATTGTAGAAGGTTTGCGAGAGAATCGAGAAGGTTTTGCTATTTTGTGTAAATCGAATTTTGGATTAGGCGAAAGTGATTTCTTTTGCCAAAATCCTATATATATAGAATAGAATCTCAATGGACAAATACATACAAATTGATTTTGTGTATGCGTATACATGTTTTGCAAGCGGCGTGAGCAAAAGCTATTCGGCATTAAATGCAAAGTGGGCTTTGTCGAATTTTCTGATCCACTATTCTTTGTGAATTAATTTCCACCGTATAGATCAAACGCTTAATTTCATCAAGGGTCACCATTGCTTCTTCAGCAATGATCACAATCAAGAAGTGTAATTGTGCCCATTTAATGAATTTTGGCTATTAGCTATCTGAATCACGTTTTTGTATGACCAAGAACACTGTTTGCATCTGAATCTGTCTTATACTTAGGACTTTTCCAAGTTTTTCATCAAGATAGAAATAATGCGAATTTCAATTGAGTAGTTGACTGCAGATAGTTGTACTATTCTCCTTTGTGTTCCCCGTTTATAGAGTGATTCAGATATCTGAGTTCCCGTCTCAGAGATCTTAAGCTGTCTTTTTGCTCTTTAGCCCTTTTTGATTTCTAGATACCCGTTCCAGATTTCTCTTTTCTCTTCTCTGGATGCCCGTTCCAGATTCCTGAACTTTTTCAGTTCATTGGTAGTTCCATTAGTCCAAGACTATGTCTTAAGTCTAAGAATCTACTTTCTTGTAGTGGCTTAGTGAAGATATCTGCAAGTTGGTCTTCAGTGCCAATCTTGAGTATCTCTATATTGCCTTTTTCAACATGGTCTCTGATGAAGTGATGTCTAACATCAATATGCTTTGTTCTGCCATGAAATTTAGGATTTCGCGTAATCGCAATAGCACTTGTGTTGTCACAGTAAATGGGAGTTTTCTCTTCATCGAGTCCATAGTCTTTAAGTTGTTGTTGTATCCACAGAATTTGTGTTGCACAACAACGTGACAATATATTGACCTCGTGGTAGAAGTTGCAATTGAGTTTTGCTTCTTGCTAAACCACGAGATAAGTCTAGTACCGAAGCTGACAAGTTCACGAGGTGCTTTTCCTATCAGCGATGATCGGCATAATCGTCGAGTACCCGGCTAAACTCAATCCGCTTTCTTTAGGATACCACAATCCTACATCTCTGTACCTTTTACATACCTTAATATTTTCATAGAAATGTTGTAGTGTGTTTGCATCGGTTTATGCGAAATCTAGCACACACTCCAACGGCGTATTGAATATCAGGTCTACTTGCAGTGAGGTAAAGTAGTGAACCTATCAATTTCCTATATTTATGTTCTTCAACACTCTTATCTGATTCAGTATAGGTCATTTTGGTTCCAATGCTCATAGGTATCTTAGCATTCTTTTCAGAAGGCTTAAGATTGAATTTTGTGAGCATATCTTTTGCATACTTTGTTTTACTAATGAATATTCCATCATTGAGTTGCTTGACTTGCAATCCTAGAAAATAATTCATTTCTCCCATCATGCTCATCTCAAATTTACTTTTCATGAGATTTGCAAAGTCATTACAAAGTTGCTTGTCCTTAGATCCAAATATGATGTCATCAACATATACTTGAACTAAGAGTAGTTTCCCTTCATGATTTAAGGTAAATAAAGTTTTATCAACTTCACCTTTCTTGAAACCACTTTCCAGAAGGTATTTGGCCAAAGTGTCATACCATGCTCTTGGAGCCTGTTTCAGTCCATATAGAGCTCTCTGTAGTTTATAGACCATTCTACTTTCTGAGGAAACTTCAAAGCCAGGTGGTTGCTCAACATAAACTTCTTCTGCAAGTTCACCGTTCAAGAATGCACTTTTGACATCCATCTGATAAACTTTAAAATCTTTATGATCTGCAAAGTCTAGAAAGAGTCTTATTGCATCCAATCTGCAACTGGTGCATATGACTCATCAAAATCTAAGCCTTCAGTCTGGGTAAATCCCTTGGCAACCAATCTTGCTTTGTTTCTGTTTATTTCACCAGATTCATTCATTTTATTTTTGAAAACCCATTTAGTTCCAATTACAGATATTCCTTCCACAAATGGAACTAGTTTCCAGACTTTGTTTCTCTCAAATTGATCCAACTCTTCTTGCATTGCAGAGATCCAGTCTTGGTCTCCTAATGCTTCTTCTATATTTTTAGGTTCAATATTTGAGATGAAACATCCAAAGAGAGAATTAGCATTTTCAGCTATTGCTCTCCTAGTCCGAACACCTTGATTAATTGGTCCAATCACATCTTTTGCAGGATGATCCTTGATCTATCTCATCATAGGTTTAGTGCTAGTAGGATCAATATCCAAATGATTTGAATGTGAATCACTGGGATTTTGATTTGATACTTTTTCAGTATCTAAGACATTTTGCTCCTCAGAAGGGCAATTAATATCTGACACTTGTTCAGTGTTTGAACTATCTGGAACATGTCTTTCAGAGAGATTATTTCCAGAGATAGCTTCATGATGAATATCTTCAGTTTCCATTTCTAGAAGTTTCATAGGAAATTCTTCATCATGTTTGTGAGTCTTCTGGTTGTTACTAGGCATATCAAGCTTTTCTACGTCAGCGTCATCCTCACTTTCCATAATGATGTTTCTCCATTCTGAGGATTATTCTTCAGAATCCCTCAACATTAGTTCTTTGAACCTTTCTGAGAGTTCATCATTAGGAGGTGTTTTCTTACTTCCTTCATAGAATACAACATGAACTGATTCTTCAATTTTCTTTGTTCTTTTGTTGTAAATTACAGGCTTTGCTATTAGTGGAATAACCAAGAAATACACCTTCATCTACCTTTGGTTGAAATGTTCTCGATAATCTTTTCCTTGTTTAGAACAAAACATCTACAACGAATACTCTCGGATGTTTGATATTAGGGGTCTACCAACCAAGATTTCATAAGGGGTCTTGTCATGGTGTTTGTTTATCAAACATACATTACGAGTGTAGCGGTGTGTTTCTGACTTCAACGATAAACTTCACTTATTTCAGTGTCAGCTAGCATCGTCCTTGCAGCTTCTTTAAGGGTTCTGTTTTATCCTTTCTGCAACACCATTTTGTTGAGGTGTTCTTATAGAGGAAAGTTGGTGTTGTATACCTTTGCAGGTACAAAACTCCTTTATGTACTGGTTGACAAACTGAGTACCATAGTGCATTACGATTGCGAGATACCTTGTTATTTTCATGACTTCAAGCTTTTGACAAGTTTGGTATCTCCACCGGCATCAGTTGTGTTTGAGAAAAGACAACCAAGTGAATCTTGAGAAGTCATCTACAACAACGGACCATATTTCTTTCTGCATAACTAATTCTGAGATGATTCAAAAAGATCCATATGTAGTAGTTGTAGTGGTCTAACACTAGAGTGTCTAGTTTTGGACTTGAAAGAGATCTTAGATTGTTTCCCCATCTGACAGGCAGAACATATACCATCCTTTCTGAAAGATGTTTTGGGAAGGCCAACAACTAACTCTTTCTTGGCAAGTTTGTTCAGAGTTTTGAAGTTCAAGTGACTCATTCTTTTGTGCCATAACCAGTGCTCTTACATGACCAGATTGACTCACCATGGGACATTTTTCAGTTGTGGCAAATGCCCAATCGGCAACATAAAGACTGCCTTTCCGTCGAGCAACCAAGATTGTCTACTTTGACTCATTGTCAATTAGTTTGCATTATTTTTCTTTGAATTTTACAGTAAAACCTTTGTCTGCAAACTGGCTCATGCTAAATAGATTATATTTCAAATCCTTAACATGTAATACGTCAGTGATTGTTAATGTTCCCAATTTGACGTTGCCAAATCGAGAGAGGATTTAATTCTCCTCAAAAATCGATATCGATCACGTGTTGCAAGCTTTATGTCGACGGATTTGCTTTGTCTCTGTCATGTGCTTTCGCATCCACTATCAAATAGCCATTGTGCTTTAGTCGAAGCATTACGCACACAACATGGAGCAGGAGATTAGGTTCTCAATTCTGATTGGAACCATCGGACTAAACAATCTTCGGTAGGAATCCATTCTTGAATGAATTTCCTTGGAACATTCTTTGTCGATAGGAACATAAGGAGAATTCTAATTGAATGATTGTCATTATTAAAATTATTTTCTTCCTTGGTGTGTTCCTAGGTGTTCCATTTGGTGCTTTCGGATACTGTCGGTTTACGAGTTTGCTTTCGACAAACTTAGCTTTCCTTCGATTTCTTCTAGCCACGGCATTGATTTTCGGTGGCTTGATTCACTTCCGCCGATAATTGCTTTGAGCAATTCTAGCCTTTAACCATCGTTCTTGCTCTGTTTGTATTCATGAGCAAGTTGTTTCCGATGCCTTTATAGCGATACCGTTTGAGCACTTGAAGCTATCGAGATCTTTCTCGTGACTTTGCTAGTCTCTGGTTGGTCAATTTCTTTCGAAAAAGTGACATGGGAGAATTTGCGGCTCTGCAATTCTACCCTTTTGAGAACATAACTTGTGGGTGTTTACACTTTTCGGTGTTGTGTTTCTTTTCGAGCGATGCCAACAGTTTTGTTTTGACTTGTTTTCCCACAAGGTTTAGTATATTTGCCTTTCCTTTGTCAATCTTAGATCTTGACCGATACTATAGATTGCATGGGAACCATCTTCTTTGAGTACTTAAATGTTCTTCTCCCTTACTCTTATTGAGTGATAGAACAATCATGCGTATTATTGAAGTCCTTTCTTTTGAAGGATCTCTTAAGTAAGATTGTACTTGATGAAGTGTCACTAGCTTTGGCATAAGATTGAAAAGATAATTCTTTCTTTTGAGTTCCTTGTTCGAAGAAGATCTTCATATTTCTTTATTAATTGACCATTGCTTCTTTATGTGACTTTTAGGTCTCGGATATCGAGCTTTGAGAAATGCATTTTCAGCATCCTTTTTCTCAGATATCTTAACTAATTGAGAATTTTCCTTTGCAAGAGAATTCTTTTCTTCTTCAAGATTTTCGGCTCTAGCTCGGATCATTAGAAATTCTCTTTCATAGATGTCAAGTTCTTTCCTGAGATTTTCTAGATCTTTTATTTCTTCATAATCACTTTCATAAGTATAACAAGAAGTATGTGTTACCTCATTAGCCATAAGACAGATTTCTATGTTGGAGATGTCTGGACCGTCAATTTCAGCAACTCCACACATTTCATTCTTCTTGAGGCCGATGTCGATTATATCATGAGTAACTCCATATAATTCTGGTGGTGGTAAGGTTGAGTCATCTGAATTGTGCGTCTTGAATGCATCTCAGCGTCTAGAGCATCGATTGAGTTTGGATTTTCTTTCTTTCTTGATTAATAAAGCTTTACGGCTTCTTGAAGATTCTTCTATCTTTCTTGTCACTGTCCTTAGTTTGTTGAAGGCGGGACAATCCTTCTTAGTGACGGGTTTACGACAATAGAAACATATATCGTTTCAATTTCTACTTCCTCGATTACATGATGCTTTACGAAATTGGCTTGTTCCATGAGCTTAGCATATTTTTATCTTGGTGATAGTTTGAGCCTAAATGCTTTTGACTTCTCTTTGGCTTTTCTTCTCTCAATTTCTCGTGACATATTTGCTCATTTGCTTTGCGGCAAGAGCATCCTCGATCCTTCTTGCTTTTCTTCTTTTGAAGTTCCTTGAGCAAGCTGGAGCAATATTACGCAACTTTTAGGTTGTTTGTTCTCTTTGTGTTGTCTCATAATCAACCGTAGCAAGATGTGAGAAGAGTTCCTTTGGGTGATATTTGGCATTCCTTGGTTAAAATAAAAGAATTTAGTATGCTCCCGGTTGTGGTTAAGACTTGACAATAGTCTTAATCTTTTACGAGTGGGAGTATCTGTTGCTTTCCCAGTCTTGCCATATCACTCATGAGTGGTAAATCTGAAATCAAGTTCTTCGAGTTTGTTGAGAAATTTGTTAGGAGATTTGTTAGATATTTTGTTAGAAATATCATTTAGATTTGATCGACAACATGATGACTTATCTTAGTCTCGAAGGTGATTAGTACTCTTGGTTCACTTGAACATTGTAAAGAGGAAACCACTAAGTATGATAGTCTAGCTAATCTTGTATAGGATGTTAGGTCTCAAAATGTAATTTTATTTTATGAAGAAGACGAAGAAGACATCCAAGCGAACAAGCTCAGCGACATTGAAGACTTGAAAGCGCACAAGATTCTTGAAGCGGTTTCTCGGATACCTTAGCGAGATATCTTGAAGACACGAATAGTTTTTAACAAAGCTGTGTCACAAGAGATATCTGAGAAATAAAACTATCGAAAACAAGGAAAGTGTCCATATATCTATTCTCGGATACCTTGAGCTTGACCACATTTACGAAAAAATATATATATTGCAAACAAAGTTGTTTCAATAAAAGTGGTATCACGAAGATTGAAGATAAGGGCGTCTGAAAGAATCGAGATAATACTAGTTTACGATACAAAGCATAGTTCCGTTGACACTCTGAGGACAAAAGTATAGTACAATGCATTTAATGCAGACGAGAGATATCGAACAAAAGCAGCGACTTGAAGAAGAAGACAAAACTGCTACACTACTATACGAGATATCTATAGTTTGAATTTGAGCTAACGGATACTATTGAAGCGGCACTCAAATTCATCTATAAATATCAACACTTAGGCGCTTGAAAACACGTATTTGAAACCACAGAACTTCTTGAACATCTTACTCTCAAAGCAAATTACTTATCCTCAAAGCTTTCTGTTGCGACCAAAGCTTTTGATCTTGAGTAACACTAAAGTTCTAATCCTGATCCTAAACAAGCATAGCTATCTGTGAAAGAGGTGAAACGAAAGATCAAGTATCTGAGATTCATTCTCTTGAACACTTATCTAAGACTTGGGTCGATAAAAGAACAAGATACCATACATTGAAAAGTGTATTAAGTATACTTGATTCACGAGCTATCTGAATAAGCTGAATAAGTTATTAAAGAAGCTCATCGACAACTCAGCCGAAACCAACACCATAGCGGCGTGGAGTCAGGAAGTACTTAGTTTGAAAAATCGGGAATAACTCCAAGTTCTGGGATTATAGGAAGTACTTGATTTGGGAAACTGGGAATAACTCGAGGTTATTGAGTATAGGAAGTACTTAGTTTGGGAAGCTAGGGAATAACTCAAAAAGGTTTCTGAGTACAGGAAGTACTTGGTTGTGAAAGCCGGGGAACAACTCAGGGGGAACATTTGGTTGGGAACCATTTGTTTAAAGGAATCTTAGAATAGGATTTTTGTAAGGAGAACTCGATTATCTATTCTAGTGAATTCTAGGTCTCTAGACCCGAAGTGGATTAGTTGGAGGATTCATACCTCAGGATACCACTATACTTCTTTGTGTTATTTACCTTTACGTATTTACATTTGACACACACACACACACACACACACACACACTTTAGCATTTACTTATCTATCTTAAGTCTTCCGGCTCACGATTCTAAGTATCGGATATCTACTCGAGATATCGAGAAATAGTTTATCGACAAAAGTTTTAAAGACTATTCACCCCCCTCTAGTCTTTTACTTTGCCGTTATCTGCTGACAAGTGGTATCAGGCGGGAGGTTCACCATCTGCTTGAACCTAGATCCCCGGATAGGTGAAGGAACTTTGTCCATTTTCGAGGACTATTTAATTTGTGTGTTAAGTGTGCAGGAATGTCTCTGAGTGATGCACCCGTTCTCAAACCAGAGAATTACGAGAAATGGAAAAATAACATGATGCTCCACCTTGAAGCCATAAGTGACGAAATGATCGAAGTGATAAAGAATGGCCCGATAGTCATTCAACAACTCAACCAAGTCATGGAGGTTTCTAATGGTAGAGGCGGAGATCAAGCGAAGGATCTTGACAAACCGATCGTCGACAAGTGGGAGATCTACCGGTCGAGTTATTCGAACCAAGCGAGAACTACGGACATTGGAAGATGCCAAGAGAAATAAATGCGGATGGTCAAGCTCGTAATATCATCATCGGATCGACACTGAGCACATACGATGTAAAGCGTAGGGGTGCTAAAGCAGCGAGTTGCTGGCAGTGATTGAAGAAATCTGCGGGCCCAGAAAACAAAGAAAACAAGTTCGAAGTTCTCAAGTTGAAATTTCAAAATTTCAAACAAGGACCTTGAAACTATGGAAGAACTTGATTTGATTTACCACTCTCATGAGTGATATGGCGACTCTTAGGGAAAGCAGATACTCGGTCGAGAAAAGATTAAGACTATTGTTAGAAGTCTTAGCCTGTTGGGAGCATACCAAATTCTTTTATTTTAACCAAGGAATGCGAAATATCGGTCCGTGGAACTTTCTCTCATCTTGCTATGTTGATTATGAGACAACTCAAAGAGAACAAACAAGCGAAAAGTTGCGAGCGTTGCTCTAGTCACTCGAACTTACGAAAAGAAGAAAAAAGGAAGGCGGCGATGCTCTTGCAAAACAAATGAGCAAATATATCGATCGAGAAATTGAGAGAAGGAAAGCGAAGAAGCTGAAAAAAGTATCTGAAGCAAACTATCACCGGTACAAAATATGCAAAGCTTCATTGAACAAGCCGCCGAGAAAGCATCATGTCTTGAGGAAGCTGAAATTGGAAGCGATATATGTTTCTATTATCGACACAGCCACTTCAAGAAGGATTGTCCTTGAAGAAGCGAGCTTTATTGAAGAAAGAAAGAAAATCAAACTCATTTGGATGCTCTAGATATTGAGGCAGACTACGAAGATGATTCGGATGACTCGACTTTACCATCACGAATTATGTGGAGTTACTCACGATGTAATTGACTTGACCTCAAGAAAAATGAAATGTGTGGAGTTCTTTGAGATTGACGATCGGACATCTCTAACATTGAAAAGCATCTTATGGTGATGAGGTAACACATACTACTTGTTATACTTATGAAAGTGATGAAGAAGAGATAAAGATCTAGAAAATCTTAGGAAAGAACTTGACATCTATGAAGAGAATTTCTAATGATCAGAGCTAGAGCGAAAATCTTGAAGAAGAAAGAATTCTCTTGCAAAGGAAAATTCTCAATTAGTTAAGGTATCGAGAAAAGGATCTTTGAAAATGCATTTCTCAAAGCTCGAGATATCGAGGTGAAAAAGTCACATAAAGAAGCAATGGCTGAATTGCGAAGAAATATGAAGATCTTCTTTACGAGAACAAGGAACTCGAAGAAAGAATTATCTTTTCAATCTTATGCAAAGCTAGTGACACTCTTCTTGAAGTACAATCTTACTTAAGAGATCCTTGAAAAAGGACTTGGGCTGAATACCGCAGAATGATTGTTCTATCACTACGAATAAGAGTAAGGAAAGAAGAACATTTGTAAGTACTCAGCAAGATGGTTCCCATACAATCTATAGTATCGATGAAAAGGCGAAGATTGTTGACAAAGGAAAGCGGTTGTGACTAAACCTTTGATGCGAAAAACAAGTCGAAAACAAAACTATTGGGCACGTCTACGAAAAGAAACAACAACGAAAAGTGTAAACACCTGATGCTATGTCTCTCAAAAGGGTAGAATTGCGAGGTAGCAAATTCTCCCATGTCACTTTACGGAAAGAAATTGGACCAACGAGACTAGCAAAGGCTGAGAAAAAATCTCGAGATAGCTCAGTGCTCGAAATGGTATTGGCTATAAAGGCATCGGAAGCGACTTGCTCATGAATACAAAGCAGAGCAAAACGATGGTGAAAGCTAGAATTGCTCAAAGCAATTATCAGAAGTGGAAGTTAAATCAAGCCACTGAAAATCTGAATGCCAGGGCTAGAAGAAATCTGGCAAGGAAAGCTAAGTTTGCTAAAAAGCAAACTCAGAAACCTGACAGGTATCTGAAAGCACCATATGGAACACATAGGAACACGAGGAAGAAAATAATTCTTACTAATGATAACATTCATTCAAATAGAATTCCTCCTTATGTTCTGTCGGACAAAGAATATTTCAAAGAAATTCATTCAAAATGGATTCCCTCTTGGAAGATACATTAATCTGGCGGTTCCATCAAAGATATGAGAACTAATCTCACATTTCTGTTATGCGAGAATGCTTCTGGACTAAAGCACAATGGCTATTTGATAGTGGATCGGAAAGCACATGGCGGAGACAAAGCAAATCAGATCGATTACAAAGCTTGCAACACGGACGGATATCAGTTCTTTGGAGGAGAATTAAATCCCTCTCAGGATTTAGCGGCGTCAAGTGGGGACTTTAACAATCAGCGGCGTATTACATGTTAAGGATTTGAAATATAATCTATTTAGCATGAGCAGGTTTGCAGACGAGGTTTTACTATAAAATTCAAAGAAAATCACCAAACTAATTGACAATGAGTCAACAGTCTTGGTTGCTGGCTAAATTGCTCAAAGCAATTATCAGTGGAAGTTAAATCAAACCTTTGAAAATCCAGTAGAAGAAATCATGAAGCTAAGTTTGCTAAAAGCAAGCTTCGGAAATCTGAAAGCACCATGGAACACAAACACCAGGAAGAAAATAATTCTTACTAATGATAACATTCATTCAAATGAATTCCTCCTTATGTTGGAATGAAAAGAATATTTCAAAAATTCATTCAAAATGGATTCCTCTTGGAATCTTGTTAATCACAGGCAGTTCCATCGAATATACCTAATCTCCATTTCACATTATGTGAGAATGCTTCTGGACTAAACAATGGCTATTTGATAGTGGATCACGGAAGCGGGCCAGCGATTCTGAAGCTTGGACGGATCTCAGTTCTTGGAGTAAAATCCCTCTCTGGGATTTGGCAGCGTCAGTGGGACTTTAACAATCGGCGTATTACATGTTGGATTTGAAATATAATCTATTTAGCATGAGCGGGTTTGCGAGACAAGGGTTTACTATAAAATTGAAAGAAAATCTTGCCAAACTAATTAATGAGTCAGCGGAAGATCTTGGTTGCTCGGCGGGAAAAGCGATCTTTATGTTGCGATTGGGCATACACTTATTGAAGAATGTCTCATGGTGAGTCAATCTGGTCTACGGAAGAACGGTTATGGCACAAAGAATGAGTCCTTGAACTTCAAAACTGCAGGCAGGACTTGCCCGAGAAGAGTTAGTGGTTGGCCTTCGGAACATCTTTGAGAAAGGATGGTATACATTACTTTGTCGGATGGGGAACAATCTATGATCTCTTTCAAGTCAATCGGACACTCTAGTGTTAGACCACTTTGCAACTATTACACATGGATCTTTTGAATCATCGTAACTAGTTATGCGAGGGAAAGAAGTATAGTGCAGTTGTTGTAGATGACTTCTCAAGATTCACTTGGGTTGTCTTTACGAAACTGAATCGATGCAGGTGGAGATACAAACTTCTTTGAAAAAGCTTGAAGTCATGAAAAATGACAATTGTCTGCAATCGAGCAGGACCATGGTCTTGAGTTTGTCGACGGATTACATAAAGGAGTTTTGCGCAACTGCAAGGTATCAACACCGACTTTCCTGCAGTAAGAACACCTCAACAAAATGGTGTTGCAAGAAAGCAGAACCAAGAAAAGAAATGCAAGGGGGCTGCAAGGCGATGCTAGCGACTTTGAAATAAGTGAAATTCATTGGGTTGAAGGCATAAACACGACTGCTACACTTCATAGAACAGATCTTGATAAACAAACACCATAGCCAGACCCCTATGAAATCTTGGTTGGTAGAACCCTAATATCAAACATCAAAGTATTTGGTTGTAAATGTTTTGTTCTAAACAATGGGAAAGATTATAAAGAACATTTCAGCAAAAGCGGATGAGTGTATTCCTTGGATTTATTCACGAATAGCAAACTACAATTTACAACAAAAGAACAAAAAGAAAATTGAAGAATCGGTTCATATTGTATTCTATGAAGGAAGTAAAGAAAACACTTACTAATGATGAAATCTCGAAAGGTTCAAGAACTAATCTTTGAGGGATTACGAAGAAGAATCCTCGAAAGGAAAAACATCATTATGGAAAGTGAGGATGACTACGGCGTAGAAAAGCTTGATATGCCTAATGCAACAAGATGACTCACGGACATGATGCTCTTTAATGGAACTTTAGCTGTAGTGGGTGTTGACGAAACCCTTGGTTTTGCTTGGTGGGCGGAAATGCTCGACTTATTAATTTATCCGGTAAATTACTAGGTGCTCATGTAGCCATGCGGATTAATTGTAATACGGAGCAAGCGTATGATGAACTGTTAGTGGCCCATTCGTGCCCGAAACTTTATGTATGAACAAGGTTCATTTACTTCCCCATCTAGCTACTCTAGGTTGGGGATAGGGCTGAGAAGTTAGATACTTTTCCATACTTTGTATAAGGAATTTCTATAAGTTTTCGAAATGGAGCAGATTCTTGAGAACCTTCATCATGAAGAGGTATCACGAAAATGAAGCTCTGAAATCTGAGTTCGAGATATCTCTAACAACTGAAAAAGTGTCGGATATCATGACATTTCATGTCGGATATCTCGAATCTGAAAAAAGTATCAAATCATAATCTTAGTGAATCACATTGAAATCACTTGGATATTGATCCTACTAGCACTAAACTGTGATGAGATGGATCAAAGATCATCCTGCAAGGATGTAATTGGACCAATTAATCAAGGTGTTAGGACTAGGAGAGCAATAGCTGAAAATGCTAATTCTCTCTTTGGATGTTTTATCTCAAATATTGAATCTAAAAATATAGAAGAAGCATTAGGAGACCAAGACTGGATCTCTGCAATGCAAGAAGAGTTGGATCAATTTGAGAGAAACAAAGTGGAAACTAGTTCCATTTATAGAAGGAATATACGTGATTGGAACTAAATGGGTTTCGAAACAAGATGAATAGTCTGGTGAAATAACGGAAACAAAGCAAGATTGGTTGCGAGGATTTACCGGTTGAAGGCTTAGATTTTGATGAGTCATATGCGAGTTGCAGATTGGATGATAAGACTCTTTCTAGCCTTGACTCATAAAAGATTTTAAAGTTTATCGGATGGATGTCGAAAGTGCATTCTTCAGCGGTGAACTTGCGGAAGAAGTTTATGTTGAGCAACCACGGCTGAAGTTTCCTCGGAAAGTAGAATGGTACATAAACTCTGACTACGTATGGGTGAAGCAGGCTCAAGAGCATGGTATGACACTTTGGCGAAATACCTTACGGAAAGTGGTTTCAAGAAGGTGAAGTTGATAAACTGTTACCTTAAATCATGAGAAACTACTCTTAGTTCAAGTATATGTTGATGACATCATATTTGGATCTAAGGACAACAACTTTGTAATGACTTTTGCAAATCTCATGAAAAGCAAGTTTGAGATGAGCATGATGGGAGAAATGAATTATTTTACGGGATTGCAAGTCGAAGCAACTCGATGATGGAATATTCATTAGTCGAACAAAGTATCTGAAGATATGCTCACAAAATTCAATCTTAAGCATACGAAAGAATGCTAAGATATCTATGAGCATTGGAACTAAAATGACCTATCTTGAATCGGATAAGAGTGTGGAAGAACATAAGTATAGGAAATTGATAGGTTCACTACTTTACCTCCTTTATAAGTGACACGATATTCAATCTGCCCGTTGGAGTGTGTGCTAGATTTCGACAAATCCGATGCAAACACACTGGCGTTGCTATAATATTAAGGTATATAAAATGCGATAGATGTAGGATTGTGGTATCCTAAAAAGCGGATTGAGTTTATTAAAGGTACTCGAATTTGATTTTCTTCAGATCAACTTGATAGAAGGAAAAGCACCTCGAGAACTTATGGGTTTACGGGCACTAGACTTATCTAGTGGTTTAGCGAAGCAAACAATTGCAACTTCTACGGAAGTGAATATATTCTTCTTGGTTGTTGTGCAACACAAATTACGTGAATCTGTGACAACTTAAAAACTATGGACTCGATGAAAGAAAACTCCCATTTTGCAGCTTTAACCAAAGTCTTATGCGATTACGAATCCTAAATTTCATGCGAGAACAAAGCATATTGATGTTAGACATAACTTCGCCGGAGACCATGTTGAAAAAGCGATATAGAGATACTCAAGATTGTACTGAAGACCGACTTGAGATATCTTCACTAAGCCACTGAAAGTAGATTCTTGTAAGACATAGTCTTGGACTAATGGAACTACTAATGGTGCGAAGTTAGAAATCTGGAGCAGGCATCCGGAGAAATTATGGAATGGGTATCAAGAAGAGAAAGAAATGCGGAGCGGGTATCCAGTCAAAAAGGCTAAGAGCAAAAGCGACTTAAGATCTACGGGGGAACTCGGATATTTGAATGACTCTATAAGCGGGGAACACAAAGAGAAATAGTACTGTCTGCGAATACTCTCTTGAAATTTATATTATTCTATCCTTGTGTAAAACTTGGACCAACAATTGAGTATGAGATAGACTAGGATACAAACAATGTTCTTAGTCACGCAATTGTGATTCGGATAGCAAATGCATAAAATTCATTAAATGGGCACAATTACACTTGTTGATTGTGATCATTCTTGAAAAACAATGGTGACCCTTGATGAAATTAAGCGTTTGATCTTAGCAGACGAAATTAATTCTAGAAAATAGTGAATTGTTGAAATTAGGCGTGGCCCACTATGCATTTAATGCGAACTAGCTTTTGCTCACGCACGCTTGCAAATCGAGATCACATTACACAAAATCAATTTGTATGTATATATACATTGAAATTCTATTGCTATATATATAGGATTTTGGCATAGAAATCACTTTTTGCCTAATCAAAGCTAAATCTTACTAAAATAGCAAAACCTTCTCTTGATTCTGCAAACCTTCTACAATCTACGCAAATCAAGATTAAGTTTTTACGCAAAAGAATTCTTGAATCAAATCTCTTTCAAACACCAATTTCAAATCCTACACTATATAAAGAGATGGCTAAAAGTTCAACTACGAAATCTCAATCCTCATTTGATGCTGCGAAAGCAAGCACGAGTTGGTTATTAATGAACAACCATTGGTAGGAGATTTTAATCGACCATTGGACTTCAAATCTCGGAATGATTTGGGGTGGTGCCATGGTTGAGAATACCTCCACGGTGCAATAGAGAACCCGACGATGACTAATTCTTGACATGCTTGAAAAGGCACAAATCGAGGGTTTTCTATGCGCTTAGCCTGGTGGAATTTCATCCTCGATGTGTTGGAATTCTACAACAACTCAGGATAATTTCATGTGTTTACGAAGGCCTTTGAAATAGTGTATGCAAAACCTCGGTCAAGGAAAATCCTACGGACTTAACAACTTACGGAAGTTGTTTGAATTTCAAATCTTGGAAAGGATTTTGAAATAAACACCAAGATGATGATCTCCTTGAAGGTGTTAACAAATTATGCGGTGGCGTGTGATCTTGAAAATCGGATACACCCGAGTTCAAACTGCGACATCCGAACCCGGACATCGATGGTTCCTTTGGGATGTATTAGCACATTCTTCTGATGCTTTGATGGTCTACAAGGAGGTGCTGACGGATAAGCGAGCGATGGATCATGATGCTCTTCTTTGAATCGACAGGCAATTTGGAAAACCCTTTTAAGCTGGGAAAATCGCCTTCATGAAGTTTGTGAAGAAGATTGAGGAGCCGAACTAAGGCGCAAAGGACTAAACGAGCTGATGGCCTTAGTAGGCTATAGTGCGAAGATATGCTACTTTGGAGAAGCTTGGCATTGAGCTCGGAGAGGCCAATTTGAAATAGCGATAATAACCTACTCTACAAATATGGTATACAAACTTGATGAAAAAGATTCTTTGGGTCTCGAGAGAAAGGTTCTAGAGCGATAGTGCGAAAAGGTATCGAAGAAAGGTTGCGACCGAAGCCCAAGAACTTGAAAGAAGTCTGGCAGCCGTCGGAAGACACACAGAGGTTGTCGATTCTCGAGATATCTGGGCCTTCGATGAGCTGATAAAGCGGATCAACTCATCAATCTTGCAAAGAATCATCAACTCTTGCCGAAATGGGCTTCGTGAGAAAGTGCGTTCGGAAATGTTTGCGACTAATGCGAGAATGCCTTACTGATGAACTCGTAAATCTTGCGAAGTGGTGAAAAACACCAAGCCTATCTGCAAAAACCCGGGAGTTATGGACCAATCGGTTCCCTAATCTTGATGAGAGCTCGGCGATGAAGATCTTTGAACTAGTCATCTCGAGTCTAGAAAGAGCAAGAGGGCTAAGAGTTCTTTGAAATAATGCTTGGTGAAAGGTTTACGAAGAAGAACCTACACCTCGGGGTTCTTGAACAAGCACTATAGCAAAGGTTGTTGTGCAAACACATCTTGAGGGGCGTTTCTTATGCACAACTTCAAGAATACGATGAGTGGTAATTTAAATGCTGAATCTTGATGAAAATGCCACATCTAAAAATGGAAGAACATTCTCTTGACGATCCGCTTCCGGACAACCACAAAAACCACAAACACAACCCTAGCAATACACAGTGGTTGATGAAATAGTAAATGAACTCCATTTTGAATTACCGCAATGCGGTATCTTTGAAGAAAATCACCGCAAAAGCGGTTCCCTGACTCATGAGAGGATCAATGAGACATCTACCGAGAATGATCAGCAGGGGAACTGAGTTGCATACTAGGAAAGGTGTGAAGTACGAAACTTCAAGCAAAGAAGAAATCTTTGGAACAAGAAGACCAATGTATAGAAAGGTCACAAGTTTGAGACCCGATCGACTGACATGGATCGGTAGTTGAATGGTTTAACTCTTATCTTGTGCAAATTTATGCTTGTACATCTTGTTATTTATAGAAATTCTTTATTCTGATGAGTTAGAAACAAGGACAAGAGAGGCTGAAACTTGCCTCGAAGCGAAGAGGTCTCATCAACCTCACCTCTTAAAATATGAGCACATCCTACGGGTGATAAAATGTTTCTTAAGTTGTCATTTTGATTATCGATAATTTACTTAACGATTAAGTGAATGTTTCTAACGAGGCTCAGCAGAAAAGAGAAGATAAAGGCGAAATGCGGAAAAACGAAACCAACAAGGTTTACGAAGAGCAGAATCATTGAGCCTTCGGTATAAAAGGTATATGAAAATCGGTGATAAAAGTTCTTCACCTTGGGTTATCTCAAACTTCTTCTAAATTACTCGATACTTTCTACTCACGGGCTCCTCGAACTAGAAGTGCGAGGACGAGTTGCGACATCCCACCTATGGAAGCGATGAGGCATGAGGCCTTCATCACGAAAAGATTCGAGGCACAAGTCTGCGAGACAAATATCTGAGCCTCCCATGGATGGCGACCTCTCGGATGTCGATTTGTCATCTAAAGTTTTCTTGATAAAATTTCCTAAGTATTGTGATAATTTTAATTCTCGAGTTCGAAAAGAAAGGTTGATGAGGACCGGACTTCCAAGTCTGCCTCACAAGATATCTGAGACACCAATTGTCTCATGCTTAGAGTCTCTGAGCAAGTACTTACTCGGGTAACTCGAAACTAAACTACACTTCTACTTAGATATCTACAAAGTTTTGAAGCTCACTCGAAACTCTTTCTTTCGAGCTCAACGAGTGCAGCGGGCTCCCAATGATGAGACAAGGGACCTACTTCCCTTCTTCAAAGCTCACACTTTGAAAGCATATTGATGCTTCAGAAATGGCAAGGTTAAGGTGCTCGATCTCTAGAAATATTGAGAATCACGAGATCAACAAACAGTGACACGATCTCTTGACTTGGAGACATATATCCATGCGATATTCCTACCGAGCGATTACGATTGCGACTCTATTGCATAAGTTTCTCAGAAGTGGCGCCGATTTGATACAAGCCTTTGAGCAGCGGATGATCGAGACAGATTGAGATGGCATTGAAGCCGATTCGCCCCAAACTACGCAATTTATACCTTGAACAAGAAGAGGTTAATGGGCGAAGATCACCATTCTGAAGTGATCAATCTTGTATCGAAGATGATGAGGAGGAAGAGATAAGCGAAAATGACTTGATGAACCTCAGCAGCCATCACGAAAAGGATGACACAGACAAAAGGATGATGATGATGCCTGCACGAGGGGCGGAGAATTTCACTAAGGAATAATGCCTCACCGGCAAAGCAAGCTTGCGAGAAGACTTCGAAATCTCCGTCTCCATCTCCTCAAAAATCGACTCATCCGTCTTTGACACCCATTTACTCTTGAACAAGTCGTTGAGCTTTACGAAGAAACAAATCGGAAAATATTAAACACTCGAAGGCCAGGCTCCTCGAACAAGCTGTTGGAAGAAGAACAATGGCTCCATCTTCAACTAGAAGATCAAATAGCTAGATCCGAGACAAGCTTGACCACTACAAAGATCAATATCTGCGAGATGATTGCTTACTACGAGGTTAAAGAGCTACGAGGATCTTGTAAATGCCATCACCAAAGAACTCGTCTTTGAAGAAGTCGAAATTAAGCATGATGCTAAAGTGCATCATCTTCAAAAAGTACCATCCTCCTCCCAAAAGGAAGAAACCAATCTACGAGATGGTTCTTTGGACTCGACCTGATTGATGAGAATGTCAGAGGATGAAGATCAACTGGTGATTACTCGGATGATGAAGAAGACAAGACTTTGGATAATTGAAAGGATAATTGAAAACTGGCCTAAGCGGGCCCATTTTGCAAAGCCCTAGCGGCTAAAACACCCTCTGGAAATACCAAGTCTATCGGTGGTTCTTCGACAACCCAAAGAAATTCAAGGCAGGAGAAGGAGCGGTAGAGGCTGAGCAAAGACAAAGTCGACTTCCACTCGGCGGAAGAAGCGAAAATAGAGTATGTGAAGTATGATGATGATTCCTCGTCTCTGGTGCATCAATCGAAAAATGGCTATTGGATTACGGAACTAAAGCATCTCTTTGGTAAATTCAGATTTCAGAACGATCCATAAACAACTTATGGCTTGGAGAAAAGATAAGCCAACCTTGATCAACACCAATCACATTAAAGCATGGTTGGATTTTGCGGTTGTCGAAGGCTGAAGCCGTGAAAGCACCTCTTTGATGAATGTCATATGGAAAGCGGATGATGTGCAATTACGAATACGAGAGCAGAACAAGAGCAAGACTACATTGTGGAACCACATGAGTCGTTCTATCTAGCGAAGATCAATACAAGGTGACATCGGATATAAAGGATTATCTCTGAATACTTCAAGCTTTCGGATATCGAATAGAGCATGCCTTGAAGTAGGGAGCGTGTCGTAGGGTGAACATTTTGTCGAAAATCACCAAAACTTCTGAGGAGGTGCGTGGATTTGCCGGAGAACTTTGAGATGCTCGTCAGAACACTTCTCTATGATTATTACGATGACATCAAAGGTTTGGAGATAGGAAATTTGGTGATCCATAGAACTATTGTTGAAGACTTGAAGACTAGTCTTTTAGGATGTTTACTTGTAGCTTGGTTACTCTGTTGTCCTAATTTACTATGTAGTTTTGTATTTTTCTTTGGTAGCTAAATTGTTTTATGTATTGAAGTTATCTGTAATCTCTCTTTGTAACTTATACGAATAACATACTCTCGGATAGTATTCTATAAAAGATAACTTAATAAAGATCACACCTTGTGATTTGGTTGATGTTTACTACGCTTAATTGAATGAATTGAAAATCTTAAGAAAAGATTAAGTGTTGGATTGTTCACTCATCTAGATTTGTAATAGGTCGTATAGTCATCGTTGATTGATCAAAAGGGAAATTCGTTGAAATTTGTTAGGAAATTTGTTAGATATTTTGTTAGAAATATCTGTTTAGATTTTGATCGACAACATGATGACTTATCTTAGTCTCAAAAGGTGATTAGTACTCTTGGTTCCTTGAACATTGTAAAAGAAACCCACTATGTATGATAGTCTAGCTAATCTTGTATAGGATGTTAGGTCACAAAATGTAATTTTTATTTTAAGAAGAAGACGAAGAAGACATCCAGCGAGAACAAGCTCAGCGACATTGAAGACTTGAAGAAACTACACAAGATTCTTGAAAGCAGTTTCGAGATACCTTAGCGAGATATCTTGAAGACGAATAGTTTTTAACAAGCTGTCACAAGAGATATCGAGAAATAAAATTATCGAAAACAAGGAAAGTGTCCTGAGATATCTATTCTCGAGATACCTTGAGCTTGACCACATTTACGAAAAAGAAATATATATATTGCAAACTAAGTTATTTCAATAAAAGTGGTATCGAAGATTGAAGATAAGGGCGTCGAAAGAATCGGATAATACTAGTTCACGATACAAAGCATAGTTAGTTGACACTCTGAGGACAAAAGTATAGTCTGATGCATTTAATGCAGACGGAGATATGCGAACAAAAAAGCGGCTTGAAGAAGAAGACAAAGCACCTTCTGTACTATACAGATATCAATAGTTTGAATTTGAGCTGGCGGATACTATTCAAGCGGCACTCAGATTCATCTATAAATATCGACATAGGCGCTTGAGAAAACACGGCAATGAAACACAGAACTTCTTGAACATGTTACTCTCAAGCAAATTACTTATCCTCAAAGCTTTACATTGCGACCAAAGCTTTTGATCTTGAGTAACACTAAAGTTCTAAGTGTCACGATCCTAAACAAGCATAGCTATACGTGAAAGAGTTGAAGCGAAAGATCAAGTATAAAGATTCATTCTCTTGAACACTTATCTAAGACTTGGGGTAAAAGAACAAGATACCATACATTGAAAAGTGTATTAAGTATACTTGATTCACGAGCTATCTGAATAAGCGAATAAGTTATTAAAGAAGCTCATCGACAACTCAAAGAAACCAACACCATAGCTGGCGTGGGTACGAAGTACTTAGTTTGAAAAATGGGGAATAACTCGAGGTTCTGGGGTATAGGAAGTACTTGATTTGGGAAACTGGGAATAACTCAAGGTTATTGAGTATAGGAAGTACTTAGCTTGGGAAGCTGAGGAATAACTCAAGGTTTACGTCTGAGGAAGTACTTGGTTTGTGCGAAGGGAACAATTAGGGGAACATTTGGTTGGGAACCATTTGTTTAAAGGAATCTTAGAATAGGATTTTGTAAGGAGAACTCAATTATCTATTCTAGTGAATTCTAGGTCTATGGAAGGCCGAAGTGGATTAGTTGGAGGATTCATACCTCAGGATACCACTATACTAGCATGTTATTTACCTTTACGTATTTACATTTGACACACACACTTTAACTAGAATAGATAATTGAGCTCACCTTACAAAATCCTGTTCTAAGATTCCTTACAAATGGTTCTGACCAAATGAGTTGTTCCTAAACTTTGACAGTGGATTTGCTTGAGAGATAGATATGTGTTGGGTTTGTCTAGTGTTGATTATGTTCAATGTGATTCCTCGATTCTTTGCATTCTTATCTTTATCTTGGATACCACTTTATTGAAACAACTTTGTTTGCAATATATATATTTCTTTTTTTAAAACTAGTGTTCAAGATATCTAGCGGTATACATAAAGCATTTGATAATCTTATGCGGTCTTCAAATCTTCAATGGCGTTAAACTTGTTACCTTGGATGTCTTCTTCTTGGTCTTCTCTTCATAAAATAAAATTACAAAGATAAGTCAATATTTCTAACAAAATATCTAACAAATTTCCTATGATACCTATGAGCATAGGAACGAAATGACCTATCTTGAATCGAGATAAGAGTGTTGAAGAACACAGTATAGAAAATTAATAGGTTCACTACTTTACCTTCTTTAATGGGCACTGATATTCAATATGCGGTTGGAGTGTGTGCTAGATTTCAAACAAATCCAATGCTTACACTACAACATTGCTATGAAAGTATTAAGGTATGTGAAAATACGATAAATGTGGGTTTGTGGTATCCTAAAGAAGGTGGATTGAGTTTGGTTGGTTACTTTCGGATCGACTATCTTTGGATCGATGCTTGATAGGAAAAGTACCTCGGAACTTGTGGGTTTAGAACAAGACTTATCTCATGGTTTAGAAGCGACACTTAATTGCAACTTCTACCACGGAGCTGAATATATTCTTCTTGGTTGTTGTGCACAAATTACGTGGATTGACAACAACTCGAGACTATGGACTCGATGAAGAAAACTCCTATTTTACTGTGACAACACAAGTGCTATTGCAATCACCGAGAATCCCAGTTCCATGCGAACAAAGCACATTGATGTTAGACACCACTTCGCCGGAGACCATGTTGAAAAGCGATATAGAGATACTCAAGATTACAGAAGACCAACTTGATATCTTCACCAAGCCCACAAAGCGGTTCTTGACCTTAAGACATATTCTTGGGTTGATGGAGTTACTAAGGACTAAAAATGTCACTGAATCTCTAAAGTCTGAGTAAGCAAGGTAGAAAAGAAGTAGGCCTCGAGAACATGCTCCGAGAGCGAGTTGTTAAGAAGTGATGCAAAGGTGAGTAGCAACACTCGGAAAAGAAAACATTTGGAGCAGGTATCAGGAAAGAAATCGAGGTTGGTACACACTCGATGAGTAAATAAGACTAGAACTTACTTACTAAGAGTGGGTCGAATACATTCAAACAACGAAGTTTACGATTCTTGAATTGAAACTATTTAGTCATAAAGAGAAAAGACACATAAAGAGAAAACATAAGTTTTGGGTCAAACATGTCGATGTCTTGTATTTTGCCATTTTCATGATAAATAATATAAAGATAAGGACATGATACTCGAGAATGATAAAGTTCAAGCGATTGAGTGTTCTTACTCTTTACTAAGTGACATAATGGATGTAACTTGTCAAAATCCATCAAATCGGCACAATACCATTTGTTGATTGATATCATTACAAGATATTCAATATAAGCCCTTGATGTATAAGCGTTTGATCTCAGCGGTGAGATTAAAACAAAGCAAGTAATGTCTATTTAGAAATTGAGGCGTGGCCCACTAAGCATTTAATGAGAAAGCGTGTGTGATACCACGCCTATCTGAATCAAAGACACATTCATACTCAGTTATATGTATGTTGTATCTATATGCGTTTTATGCTATATATATATAGGATTTGGGCAAAAGACAAACTCTTTTACCAAATCAAATTTCATACCATCAAAATAGCAAAACCTCTCATGTTTTACAAAAGTTCTTACTGACTCGACTTCTTGTGCTTAGTCTTACGAAAAGATAGACTAATCTCGATTATTCTTGCAAAACCCATACGTAAACACTCACTCAAAGACTCTATATAAGAGATGGCACGAAGATGACCACGAGAACCTGAGGCCGCATCATCGCTCGATGAAAAGCGAGGAGGAAAAGAACTCGAGGTGTTGAATAAGCGCCTTCTAGGAAGTTACCCCTTAATTTGGAATCAGTCACAAGATGAATTGGGAGCTTTTCTTGTGAAGAAATATGTTTACTGGATCATTTCTTCAAGCGAGATAAGCGATATTGGGAATGTTGAAAAGTTCCCATATCTACAAGTTTACGTGTCTTTGCACCAGTGGACTATCCACCTTTGAATGTGTTGGAGTTCTACAACAACTCAAAATCTTCACAAAGTTGTGAATGATGTAGAAGAGAAGTACGCAGACTAAAGTTCAAGGACGAAATTGTCCTGGGCAAGACTTTATGCAACTTATTAGATTGAAAATCGAGGAACAATCGGCGACATCAACATCGGGGATGCCTCCATGATTCAAAGTGTTAAGGAGCTATTGGAGGCAATCCAGTTGAAAATGCAAAGGGTTCCCGCAAACTTTATTAAAAGCCATCAAAACCGTCATCTCTAGAAACCTTTGGAGTACTTTGGCTCTCATTCTAGTCAGTTGCTTTGATGGCAACAAAGGTGCGATAGACCAGATAAGCATGGAGAGATGGATGATGATGCATCTTGAATAAGAAGCATGAAGGCGAAACCGCTTTAATTGGGGAAATGCCTTGACAAATTTCTTGGGCACATTGAGAATTTGAGCTAAAATCTATGCATTTTGGTCTCGAAATTTGCTACGATACGGAAGCAATAGGAATAACTCTTAGAAAGACAAGAAATCCGGTCCTGACTCTCTTTCGGACATACCTTTGAAGAAAAGGAGAATTGCTTCTTGAAAGCTCGAAAGAAGCAAAAGAGCTTGAAGCTGCCCATCAGGTGAAGAGGTCTCTGAGCAAGCTCACCTTTCGACCTCAGTTGCCAGAAAGAGGACTTCGAAGAAAGAGCCTCTAAGTCCCAAAGTGTACAAATAGCACAACCTTATACAAGATCTCGAGAAGATGTTGTTGACGAGAAGGCAACACGAAAGCCCAAGAATTACAGGCAATTTGCTCGAAATCTCCAGAGATGATAGAAATATCATAGATGGGTCAGCTCCTAATCTGGACAGTGACTCTGATGATGATGTAGTACTTACACAAGTATTCAAAAGTCCGAGTTGAGACCCGTGGAGGAGCATCAAGCTCAGCCCCTCAGAAAGAAAGGAACCCCTCTGTCCAGCAGGAAGAAGAAGGCCTGGATGAGGAAGATAGAGTGATGGAAGATGTTGACATTGCTTCCACATTCACAATACCAGCACTTAATGTGGCTGAAGAAAACCCTGTTCTTGAACAGGTTCCTCAACACGAGAGAGCTAAACTTTGAGAAAGGGATCAAGCGAGATGTAGACTGGAAAGATATTATAGAGGAGACCAACAATGAGCAAGAGAGGCATGGAAACTCCACTAGTCGAAGAGACCCAAACTCGGCTGACTCTATTCGGTAACAAAGTAGTTTTATCTAACATCGACATTAAAATGTTAACTTGTTACTCATAAGCTTCATTTATTCTGAGCTGACTTGGAACACAATTTGGGAAGGGGAAAACTTGTCCACTCCCTCGAATCAAGAAGAGGTTACTCCAACCTCGAACATCAAGAAGAGCACATTCCACGTAGTAAAGTTATCTGAACAAGAAATAACTAACTTAAAATTGCTTTAATCTTATGTTACGATATTCTTAAATGTCTCTTATCGGCTACAAGCGAGAAAGTAGTGGAGGTGGAACCACACTGACACCGAAGTTTCAGTGAAAAGCACTCTAAGGAAGTAATTCTTGAGCCTTACATTGAGAAGGTAAGTCGATAAACTTTCCTTAAGAAAATTTTGGTAAAATTCACTACTTAATCAATATGTTTGTTCTATCTTACGAGCTCGTCGGAAGAACACTTGAGCGGAGAGAATGTGATCTTATATCCTCCAAGAGAAACTAAAGCTGCTTTGAACAAGCGATGTCACGAAAAGGTTCGAGAAATCCCAAGGTTTACGAGAAAGATGCATGAGCTTCCTCACTTGGAAGTAAGTGAAGTCTCGAAGCATTTTCCACTTATCTTTTCTAATAACAAGTTTCTAAACATATTTGATTCTAATTCTCGAGTTCAATTAGAAAGAAAGGATCTTTGAGGATCGGACTTGTCCTCACATCAAGGTATCTGAGGCCTCTGTGCCCAAACAAGCGAAGTCAAGCAAATGAGCTAGTGTTTCTACGGGTATGCTCGGAAAGCTTACTTTTGCACACATATACTAACCAAGTAGTTTGAACAAAACTAACGATCCCTTTCTTCAGGGCTCAAAGTCTAGTGCCACTCGACTTACTCCAAGCCTTTAAGAAGCACACTCTCGAAACATCTAAAGTGCTTGGACGATGGCGAAAACTCGAGGCCAATCTTTACGAAATTGCAAAGTAATTGACATCCGGAGAAAGGGCCATAGCAATCAATGGAAGACCATATCCATACTATGTTTCCCAGAATCATATTCTTTTGCCACTCGATGGATGATAACTTCTTAAATGAAGTAGCACAAGACTCCTAGGACTTTTCAAGGCTGCGATGCTCAAGAAAAGGCGGATGGTGACCCATCCTGCCTTGCCAAACTCCTGACCCTTGAAGCGAGAAGAAGTGAATGGGAGGATGATCACACTTCCTAATGTGATCAACTGGTTTACGAAGATGAGGAGGCGTGAGAATGACTACCAGAACCTCCTTACAGGCATCAAGTCGAAGACGAAAAGGATGATGATGATGATGATTAGAATGATGATCCCCAACACGGAAGCAGCGGGATTCAGAAAAGTTAGCAAAGGAAGTGCAGAAAAGGCTACTCCTTCCATGAGGAAAGCCATCATCATCACCAAAGTCTCATCAAAATACCCAGCAGAATTTGAACAAGACCTGATTGAAGAAATCCACGATTTTGAGTTCGGATTGAACAAATCAGATTTAAGTTGGAAGAGGAGAGAGAATCAACTTAGAGTGTGAAGCTCTTATTGAAGAAAGGAAGCGAACTTGAAAAGCTCGGAGAAGCTAATGCTAAGGCGGCACTCCTAGATGAGCAAGGTTGTTGAAAAATGCCATCGTTGTCCTTCTTCTTTGAGATAGATGCCATGGATGACAATGATGATGAAGAGCATTATGCTAAAATGCATCGGAAAGACCTTCTACTTCTCGGAAGGCGGCATACTCAAGGCAAACAAAAGATTGCCACTCTGCAAACAATCGAAAAGGATTATGAGAGTGATCTTTGAAATAAACGAACTTGATCTCCCAAGCGGAAGATGAGAGGCTAATCACTAAGGAAAAGCTAGCCCTTGGCTCCTCAAATTTTCTCTGCTCAGGTGCTTCAGAAGTGATGAGCACAGTCGAAAACATATTTCTTGGAACTAAGAGGCAGACTTGTTGCTCAAGACAACCAAGTCCCTGATCGATCGAGAAGAGATGAAAGATTTGGCTTTGCATTGCTAAATAGAGCAACCGACATAGCTCTCTCGGAAAGACTTAGATCGATGGGGAAGAAGGCGCAACAATGCGATCAAGCGATGGCGGATGCTACCTTTGCTACTCAACAAGTGAGGCTATTCTAAAGCCTCTTGAAGAGCTCAACAGAAAAGAGCAAGTGTTGGTTAGGCAAAACAAGGACATGAAAGAAGAAATCAAGAATTGGTCGGTGCATAACAACCTCGGAAGAACTTTGAATCACTCTTTGAAGCTTATGCTATCATGAGTCGATCATTCATGACTAAGGAAGGAGAGATGCCTCGAAAAGAGGAAGAAAAAGAAAACAATCAAATCTCCCTCCTCAAGTCGACTAGTCATTAAGGACACCCTTTGGAACACCCTTCTTGAACAAGTTGTTCGGATCAACGACCGGAAAGTGAGAAGTATGGTCACTAGGGTACCAAGTCCTTAGGATCTCGGATGGAACGACCCGAAAGCTTACGAAAAGAAAATCAAGAAGAAGGTGAGGTATGAGGTCGAGAGGCTAAAAGCCTCTGGCTGGAACATCGATGATGATGATGAGGATGAATCGTCTGAGATGAGCATCGATTCACAAAAGAAGAAGAAACAAGCCCGCACAACCTCCTCTGGCAAGGCCATTAGCGGCCAGAACCCCTTATGGAAATACCAAGTCGATTCAAGGTACTTCCACCCCTGACCGGGCGAGAAGAAAAATGCAGGATCTCTGACGGAAGGCCACTAACGAAAAGGGATATTCGGTTTGGCGAGCAAACAAAAACTCATCAAGAAAAGCCAGTGATGCCCACATTGAGTATGTGAAGACCGATGAAGAATCTTCATATAGGTGCATTACGAACAAGAAAGGGTATTGGATGCAGGCGCAACATCTACTTGTCAATGATAAGTTTCCAACTCCATCTTGAGCAGATCCTAAAATGGGTGAAGGCAAGCCAAATTTGCTAAAACATGAGCACCTTCATGCTGGCTAAACTTTGAGGTTGAAAGAGAAATGATGCGGAAAGATGGACCTTTCTTTTCCTTGTCCTTACCCGAGCAGGGAAGATGTGCACAAGAAAACTGGATGGTAGCTACAGCAAGCAGAACAAGCTAGGTGTTCATCCCTATGAGTCATTCTACATGACAAAGGATGAATATCTGGATGATATTCACTATCTGGAAGAAATATACAAGTATTTCAACCTATCTGAGCTGCAAGTAGACCATGCCTGGGTCTGGGGAAAATACTACTGGGTCAAACACTTTCTGAAGAAAAACTACAATCTTGGCAAGAGTTACCATGAAATTTGTATCTTATCCAGAAAGACAAAACTTTTCGGGAAGGATACTTTATGACTATGTCGAGAATGCGAAAAGTGGATGATTATGTCGGTGATCGAAAGGGTCTTTGAAGAACTTGAGGTTTACGAACACAAGTTATTTTGAAGACTTGAAGACTAGTATCTTAGAATGTTTACTTGGAGCTTGGACTCTCCTGTTGTTCTAATTTACTTAGTATGTTTTGTTACATTTGTAATCTTGCTATTTGTTTCTAAACTTTATCTATTTGTAAAAGTTGCATCTCATTCTGTAATATGTACCTATCTGAAGATCATATCTCAGATACACTCTAATAGATGACAACTTATCAGCAAAGGTCACTTCTTGTGATTTGGTTGATGTTTACTTTTGCATAATTGACTAAAATTGAATATCATTTGAAATGATTAAGTGGTGGATTGTTTTCTCTTCGATTACAAATTTGTAATAGGACTTTAAAAGATAGTCATGGATGGTGATCAAAAGGGGAAATTTATTAGGAATATCATTAGTATTTTGATCATTCATCACATGTTCTTATCATTGCGGAAAGGTGATTAAGTACTCTTGGTTCCTTGAACATTGTAAAGAAAATCTTGAGTATGATTAGTCTAGTAAATCTTGTATTAGGATTATAGGTCTCGAGTGTAATTTTATTTCGAAGACCATGAAGATCAATCCTAGAAATGGAGCTTTTCGAAGATTAGAAATGAAGATTGCACAAGATTTATGAAGATATCAAGGTTAAGTCTCATTTGATTTAAAATGTCTACGGATCATGTTATAAGTGTAACATTTGCACTTATGCTAAGTCTTGAACATATTTATCAAAGAAGGGAGACATGTGAGCTTCCAGAAAGCCTCATGTATCCGTTAAGACTAAAGGACAATGAACATTACTATGCATTAAATGCATCGGCAGAAATGCTGCAAAAAGCAAGTCCTCTTTGAAACAAGAGATAGTGACTTACGGTACATAGTTGAAGATATAAGCGGATATAATTTGATAGGGAGCACGGACACAATTGAAGCGCCTCTCAAATTTATCTATATATATCACACTTAGATGCTTGAAGAACACACCTTAGAACGCTCTATCTTGCAAACTTACCATCAAGCAAAGTATTCTCTCAAGCACTCTACTACCCTTTATGAAAGCTTTCTGTTGCTTGAAGAATCACTAGTAGTTCTAAGTTGTCCTGAACCGTAACAAGAGATTGTTATTCGTGAAAGAGTTTATCAGATACCCTTTCTGAAGCTCATTCTCCAGAATGGACACCAATTACTTGGGTCAGTAAAGAGCAGACTGTCATCCACTGAACAAGTGTATTAAGTAGTCTTGTTCTATTAGGCTCTCTGAAAACATAAGCGAAAAGTTATCGAGAAGCCTCTCGACAAACCTTATAACTTGACACCATCAAGGCGTGGAGTAGAGGAAGTACTTGATTTGGGAAATCAGGGAATAACTCCAAGGTTATCTTAGTAGAGGAAGTACTTAGCTCTAGGAGCTGTGGAATAACTCAGGGGTAACATTTGGTTGGGAACCATTTGTTTAGGAATCTTAGAATAGGATTATTGTAAGGTGAACTCAATTATATGTTCTAGTGAATTCTAGGTCTCGAAAGGCAAGTGGATTAGTTGGAGGATTCGCCAACTCAGATACCACTATACTTCTTGTGTTATTTACCTTTACGTATTTATCTTTAACAAAGCACACACATACTTATTGTTTACGCACTTACCTATCTTAAATTCTTCGCTCTACGAATCTAAGTATCGAAACCTCGGGTTACGAGAAAGCTGTGTTTATCGACAAAAGTTTTAAAGACTATTCACCCCCCTCTAGTCTTTTACTTTGCCGTTATCTGGACCCGACAAGTCCTTGAGAAACTATCAACTATCTCTCGACAAGGAACACGTGGAAGATCACGGAAGCGGTGGCAGTGGAAGAAGCGGCGAGACATAGTACCTGCGACCTGGCCGAATAGATCAAGGAGATAAGGATGCTTGGCAATGTCTCAGCCCTGGCATCACAGTTAAGTGAAAGGTGCAATCTGTGCGGAAATTTTGGGCATGGCGCCAACATGTGTAGGCTTCCCAAGATTATGAATGAGAACCCGACTCCGGAGGTAGTCAACTAATGCAGACTAGGCAATGAGGCAACTCTGAAGAAACGAAGGTGGTCGCAGAGGGCCCAAGATTCAAACTTTAACTTGAATCGTGCCAACTTGAGCTATGGCAATAACTTCTCACGAGAATGCACCACAGAGCAGCGGAGTTAGTCCGGCAAGTTCGACTCATCAGTCTCAAGTTGACTATGAGAGTGCGAGGTAAAGCCGTCGGGAGATCCGTAACCACATGGAGAGGTTAGAAAGGTTACGGCGAGCACGGAAGAATCGAAGAAGAGCGACCAAAGGTTTGTGATATTAAGCGGTCCAGGCTGCGTAAGAAGACTCTAGGCGATTTGGTGGGCATCTTCAGCAGAGAGAAAGGGGTAAGCTTCCAGCTACCGTAGAGACCAACAAGGTTCTTGCTGTGGAGATATCTTTCGACAAGCCGGGAAGAGTGAAGATAGTTGTGACTAATTGCACGTAGACGAACAAGCGGTAGCCAGTTGAGCACCACGGTGACTAAATCTAAGAAATAGTTGAAGTCTGGGAAGTAGATGAGGTAGTTAAGTCGGTGTTGCGACTCCGGTAGAGGATCTGAGTCTGCAAAGCGGCATTCTTGAGTTAAACCTTTGCTAGAGTGATCGAGCGAGATAAGAGCATCGGTGATGCGGCGACGACTTGGTAGTTGGGATAGGAAATTCTTACGAGGTGGTGGCATTGTTGATACGGGGCGGTTTACGATGACTTTTCGACCTATGAGGAGCTCAATTTGAAAGGTTTGGAACCCAGGAAATGCTTTGTCACATTGGCCAATGGATCAAGGATCAAGTGCATGGGGGTTATCGAGGATGTTCCTGTTGAGCTTGATGGGGATACCTTTATGGCTGATTTTGTGGTTGTGGAGTCGACACAGATCAAAGGCAAAGAGATGGAGAAGGATATGTTGCTACTCAGGCGACCGTTCATCAAGACCACTTGCATGATTGTCAACCTTCACGCCCGTACCTGCACCATAGAGGTACATGGCAAGCACCGTGAGTTGCGAGCCACCACCACGCCATACTCACACCTGCAGGTTGAAACCAGGAACTATATCAGTGCACACACAGGTCCCCTGTATGCTTAATCTCACCAGCGTGAAGTAAAGGGCTGACAACTAGAAGAGCGAAGAACTTCTAGAGTGCAGATTATGACACGGAATAGTCTTGTACATGGCTGTAAAAGGTACACAGAGCAAGTCACTATAGCTCCATTGTCTTTTCTTTTCACTCTCGCTTGAGGACATGCTTGAGTTTAGGTTTGGGGAGGGAATGTGGTCTCTAGTGTCTTATGCATTTTCTCATTATCTGTGTCTTTAGAGTCTTTCGTCTTTACTTATTTATTACATTCTATTGTGTGTTATGTCGGTCTAGGTCTAGATTAATTTCCTTTTAAGTATTTTTTGGTTAATGAGTCTTTTACCAAGTCGAGCATCCATTGTAGATGATAAATCCACCTGCTACTTACATTTTGTTTGATGATTAGCTAGAAGTAGGACAGTGTATTTTTAATCCTGCAAGGTCGTTTCTCTTTTAAAAAGCAAGTTTGTTTAGCTCTTTGGTCAAAAAAGCCCGTGAGAAGCCTAAGAGCCGATGAAAAAATTTTGTACCGGCAAATCTATTGTGTGATGTCCTGGGTTGTGCAAGTGTTTACGTATTACTTACGCCTTTTCGTGCTTATGTACTCGGTCTTATTAGGGATGACGAGCGACATAAGCTTTTCAGCCTTCCCCTATTCGAGCAGGTTTGGGGAAGAATTGTTATCTTGCGACTTATATGTGCTGTTTTGGGTTATTGCTGAAAAGCTTGTTTACTGCTCCCTAAGGCTTATTGATATTTGAATCTCGGGGTGGATCTATGGTCTTCGTTGATCACTGTTAGTCGTGTTAGGCGTGTTTCAAATACTACCTATATCTGCGTGGTCTTAAAAAGCCGTATGTCCATGAGGGTTGATGGCACGTACACCAAACTGACACGCACAAAAGTGCGGACTTTCGGTAAAACAGACACCTGGAAAAAATTGAGATTAAAAGAGCCCAATGCGGCCACGGACTGAATTCAGTGAAGTATTAATAGATCTGATGTTGTTTTTAATTGAATAGGGGGAGAAGTTTCAGCTTTTGTTTTCTGAAAAATTGAGTCGCATATTAAGTCACTTTCGATCTAATGAGAAGAGTACAAAATCATAAAATATTTTATGCACCTATGTGATGCAAGTCACCTTCCCAGTTTATTTTTGAGCTTATACCCCATTTGGATACTTTCAAGAGAGTGAGAGATACATTGCATTCACCAGTGAGGGACTAGGGAGCTACACTTAAGTTGTCTGGGAAACGATTGTGTTTGATTTTACATACCTTTGTTTTGCCAAAGTTGGTTTAATGACAAAATTTTTGCATCTTGTGGACTTACTGTTTACAATGGAAGATTCGGTCACTTGGGACCTTGACTCTTTGTTTGTTTTCGTGGTTTGAGTCTAGTTTATGTTTAGGTTTATTTGTTTGCTAGAAGAGACGAGCAAAGGTTCGGTTTGGGGAGTTTGATTCGACGGTTTTATACCGTCTAATCTTGTCTTTTTTACCGTCTTTTTGTTATCCTTATGTATATTTTTAGTAGTTTTCCTAGAGTCTTTTTACTTGTTTTGTTCTTTGTGTATTTTGCAGGTATTTGGCTAAATCACGCTAATTGAAGGCAAAATGGTGTATTTTACATGCATCTACAAGATATGGAGTTCAATGCTTCATATGGATGCTAGAAGTGGGCGGAAGCCTAAAATACCAGAATCGAAGTTAAAAGGAGCAAAAAGGCGGAAAGGGCAAAACAATCATTTTGGAAGCTGGCGGCCTTGATAACTCTCTACTTCATCTGGAGATAGCTGGCGGCCTTGATTTTGATTACTAAGCCTTGATTTCTTCTTTGCCATTTTTCTGCGTTTTGTTTCCTAATTCGCCAGACTTAGTTTTCCTCCTTTCTATTAGTTAGAACGAGACACAATTACTGGGAATTTTTCATTCTATTGTGAAAAAAACACACTTTGCCCTAGTTCTAAACCTAGTGGATAGAAAAAGCTCCACACATCCATACTTTGACATTGAGACAATTTGGAGCTTGGTTTTGCTTAATTATCGAAGAATTGATATTGAATCCCTGATTACTGTGGTAAATCTCTATTGTTTTATCTTATTCAACTCATTCTTACTTTGTTTCTCGAATTGTTTAAGCTTGCATGCGATTATCATTCTGATGTGTTAATCATGAGCAATATCTTGTATTCTTTCATCCTTGCTTCGATTATGAGTAGCTAAACCACTCCGGACATGGTAGTTGCGTGCTAACTTTGCGTATTCACTTCTAGGGTTTGAAATCGTTCATATAGGTTAGGCTCGTTCAAAGATCTTCATAAAAACCCTTCAATTCAATACTCTCGTTCAAAGATTCTCTAAAATGTTTTGGTTAAGGATCGTGGATTGACGACCCACAATTACTCTAGTTCAAATATCTTCAAACTCGTTTGGTAAAGGTTGAATCTGTACACCGACCGTGTGACAGTATGAACCTATCCCTAGAGCGATTTGGCATATCTTGATTGTAACTATCGTGTTCTTCCTACCTCATTCATTCAAATCAATTACATTGAATTTTCTGTTTTCTAGTTTTATTAAGTATTCGAATTCAAGCAAATCAACATTGTTTTATGAAGTATTTGTTTGTTTTCAATCGTTGCGATAGCTAATTGATTCCTTAGCGAACGACCTCGTGGTTAGCATTGTCTATTTACAGCAACTGCTTTCTACATGGTTCCTAAGTAGTAATTTGAGCATATCACTATGCTGGATCATTAGTTGATAGAAAAAGCACTTTAGGAACTTGTCAATTTCTTGGTGCTAGATTAATATCATGGTTCAGCAAGAAACAAAACTCGATTGCCACATCCACCACGAAATTTGAATATATTCTTCTTTGGGTGTTGTACTTCATATATTGTGGATCTGACAATAACTCAGAGACTATGAGATCAATGAAGAGAAAACTCTTATTTTATGTGACAACACAAGTGCTATTGCCATAACTCAGAATCATAAGTTTCATGCTAGAACAAAGCACATTGATGTTAGACACCACTTCATTAGAGATCATGTTGGAAAAGGCAATATAGAGATACTCAAGATTGGTACTGAAGACCAAATTGCAGATATCTTTACAAAGCCTTTGCAAGAAAGTAGGTTCTTAACCTTGAGACATAGTCTTGGGTTAATGCTGCTACCAAAGGAACTGAAAAGTTCCAATCTACGAGGCAGAACTTCGAAAGGAGAAAGATATCTAGAATGGGTATCCAGATATCTAAGGCAAAAATTATCGAGGCAGAACTCATATACTAAAGGATGGGTAAAAGTGTCTTTCAAAGATTTAGGGCGAATTTTCGGATATATGTGAGATGACAAAGTGAGAGAACACAAAAGTGAAATGTGGTACAAGTATTGATCGACTACATCTCTAGTGTTTTGTATATTTCCATTTATATGCTAAGTTACATCTGATCTACAGTGAATAGATAAGTCAAAAGTCCCCTAATTCTGAAAAAAGATGTGATTCAGAAAGCTATTCACCAAATTTCATTAATTGCGCACAATTACAATTACTGATTGTGATCATTGCTGAAGAAGCAATCGTAACCCTTGATGAAATGGGCATTTGATCTTAACAGACGAGATTAATTCTCGGTAAAATAGTGGACTGTAAAAACACAGACGTGGCGCACTAAGCATTTAATGCAAAATGATTTTTACCCACGCCTACCTGCATTTGCACATATACATATGTACAAAACTAATTTGTATGTATACGTCTGCTGAAAGTACAATTCTATATATATAGGATTTTGGCAAAAGAAATCACTTTCGCCTAATCCAACATTCACACTTACACAGAAATAGCAAAAACCTTTCAAAGATTTCTGCAAATCTCTGTTCTTCGCTTAGTTATTCTACAAAAAATCACTAAAATCTCTTTCCGACTTTCAAAAGTTTTCACTATTTAAAGAGATGGCTCCAAAACGTGCTTCTACCCAGAAATCCCAGGCTACTACCTCTGTTACTGCTGAAAAGCAAGCACCAGTGTTGGTTATCACGAATAATCGGTTGGTAGGAGACTTCAATCTTGACCATTGGACTTCAAATCACAGGATGACTTGGGGTGGTGCCATGATTGAGGAATACCTAGTTGCTGCTATTGAAAACCAAACTGATAGGAAGTTGATTCTTGGTATGCTTGAAAAGGCACAAATCAAGGGTTTCCTGTCCGCTATTCGGTGGGTTTCCTCCTTTGGATGTGTTGAAATTTAGCAGTTCGGGATCATTTCTTGTGTTTACGAAGGCCTTTGAGATAGTGTCTATAAAATCAAAAGTTCAAGGAAAGGACATCCTTTTGAACCTAACAACTTTCTGTGAGTTGTTTGAACTTCAAAATCCTGGAAATGATTTTGAAATAAACACCAAGGATGATGTGATTTGTGTGATCTTGAAAAATCAGATACACCCATCGACTTCAAACTTGCTGACATCAGAACTAGACATCTGTTGGTTCACTGGGATGTGTTGACATGCATTCTTCACAGATGCTTTGATGGTCTACAAGGAGGTGCTGACCAGATAAGCGAAGAACGCTGGATGATGATGTTCTTGTTAAATCAGCGAACAAAGGTTGGAAAACCCATTCAAGCTTGGGGAAAATGCCTTCATGAAGTTTGTGAAGAGGCTACAAAGCTTTGAGCCAAAAATTGTCAAAGGCCTTGCTGAGCCAAAAGCCATAGTGAGCTTTGGACTAAAGATATGCTTCTTGCTGGAGAAGCTTGGCATTGAGCTCAGAGAGAAGGCTGACATAGCCAACAGTAACCTACTCTACAAATATGAGTATACAAACATGATGAAAAAGGTTCTTGTATCTCGAAGGTTCAGAATAAAAATGATGAGGTATCGTGGGTTAATTTGCGACGAAAAGCCCGAACTTCACGAAAGAAGTCTGCGGCAAATCAGAAGGCATACCCATTGTGAATGTCGACTCTCAGATATCAGCCGCCACTGCTAATGAACTCATCAATGCTGCAAAAGATACAACTACTGATGAACTTATCAATGCTACCAAGGAAAGCCTTACTGATGAACCCATTGGTAATAATGAGAGTAGTGGCAGGTATCAAGCCCTATCTGCAGAAACCGCATGAATTATGGATCAATCAGTTCCTAATGCTGATGTGAGCTCTGATGATGATGATGAATTGGTCATCTCTCAAGTCCTACAGAAATCAAAAAGGGCTACGGTTGCTGAAAAAGCAATAAGTTCAAAGGATGCTGAAAGAAAAGAGGTATCTGAAGAAGAACCTACACCGGAGTTCTTTGAACAAGCACCTATTTCAAAGGTTGTTGAAAGCACCCATTACTAAGGTTCTTTGGAGAAGCACTTAATACAGAGGGTGTTGAGATAGAACTAAGTCGAGGAATCTGGACAAGTTACACTCAGTGGTAGAAGAAGCTTTGAGGTGGTGATATAGTGATGGGGATTACGACATTGCCTCCACACTATACAAACTGTCACAAAAGGATCAGGATGAGTCGCACTCTGATTCACCTTCCAGATCCAATTCACATGATTCGCCAGATGATAATGAAGCCATGGTAAATGAATTACAGTTTGACATACCAACACTTCTGATTGCTGAAGAAAATCCTGCAATTGAGCAGGTTCCCCAACTCAATGAGAGGGATCAAACTGAGACCCCTACTCAAAAAGATCACATAAGGGAGGCGGGTCCCACACTCGGAAGGTGAAGTACATGAAACTTCAAAAAAAGAAGTTGCAATGGAACAACAAGACCTATGCATATAATGGACACAAGTTCCATATATAAATCGACGACCTTTGCTTTCAATGGCCAGATGGTTTAACTCTTTACTTGTGATAACATGCTTAAATCTTGTTACTTATTAAAATTTCTTTGTTACGGTGAATTAGAAACAAAGAACAAGAGGAAGTGGAAAGCTTGCCTCGAGAATATGAGAAGGAGGCTTCCATAGCTGACACTTAAGGAACAAGAGCACATCTCACGGTGAAAATAGTTCATAAGATATAACTTCTCGGATATGTGCTTTATACACTTGGTGATATTAAGTGTTTGTTTCTAATAGGCTCCAAGCGAGAAAGAAGAAGATAAGGTAGAAATGCGGAAAAGGACCGAAGCGATCGAGGTTTACGAAGAAAATGTCATTGAGCCTTCTAGTGTGAAGGTATATAAAATCAGTGATAAACATTCTTCATTATGGGTTAATATGAATTATTCTCTAATTACTCAATACATTCTACTTACAGGCTCATTCAGAAGTAGACGTGCAAGGGAAAAGAGTTGCGACATCCCCTGCACCCATTGCAGTGTGAAGCCCTAAGGCAACATCACGAAGCGAGAAAGTTTAGAAAATGATTCTAAGCTTCCTATTGAGAGTAAGTGAAAAACTTCGAGATCATTGAAGCTTAAGCGCATAAATTCTTTCATGACAATTTCCTAGTATTGTGATAATTTTAATTCTCGGGTTCAAGTAGAAAGAAAGGTTGATGAGGACGGACTCCCAAGTCTCCACCTCACAACAAGATATCTGACACCCCCTCGATGGTACAAGTCTCTGAGCTTTGATGTACTTATGAGTAACTCGAAGCTAACTACACTAGTACTCGATATTTACACATGTTTTGAATCTAACTCAAAACTCTTTCTTTCGAGCTCAAACAAGTGTGCCAAAGGTCTGCATTCTCAGCAGAAGACCTGCTTCCATTCTTCAAAGACCACACTCTCAAAAACACACAAGTGTTTGAGAAAGTGTAGCTTCGAAGCTCAGATCTGTTGAATTAACAAAGGTGGTGATCAACAATTGAGAAGAGTTAGAGCTTTTGACTTGGAGAATTATGTCCATGCTATGTTCCCAACAATTACTCTGCTGCATAAGGACTTTGTCAAAGAAGCTGCACACAAGCTCATAAAAGCTTTTGAGAAGGCTGATGATCAGACTTGAATGGAGATGACATTCAAGCCTCCATTGCCTAAGTCCTTTGAAATGAAGAAGTTCACTAAGTTAGTCACTCGGAGAACAACAAGCTTGGTTATTGCTCGAGAGACCTAGGCATGGTAAGGGATGATGACAATACTCTTCTTTGAAAAAGCCCTCGATGAGGCTAGCTATCTTTTGGAAAGCGAGATGCTACTCAAGGTCCTTGGTACTGACTCGATAAGGAAACATGACTTATCAAACAAAATCAGGAGCTCAAGGCTTATTTGGAAAAGGTGGTTGCTGCTTACAACTATCTGTAAGGAAACTTTGACTCCCTCTCAGAATCTTTTGTGATTCTTAGTCAGTCAACAATGACTAAGGTGGAAGTATCTCAAGGTGCTTTCGAGAGGAATAGGAAGAGGAAACAAAAGAAAATCTAAACAACAACCTCTCAGAATAAATGAGCCCTCCTTCAGTCAAGCTGCTACTCAGATAGTAGCAACAACGTAGCAGATTCCTGAACAAGGAATGACAACAAGGGCCAGATCACAAAAACCTCCAAAGGTAAAGTCCCCAAGGAGAAGACAAGTAAAAGGGATGTAAGAGTCTTCTGAAGAAGAAGAAGAAGAAGAAGGCCAAATCAAATCCCAGGGAAATAAAGAAGGCTGCAAATCTCCCACAAAGATTAATATTGATGATGATGATGAAGAGACGGTGAAGATGAAGCGATGAATCGGTTTTATACCGTCTTATTCGGTCTTTTTTACCATCTTTTTGTCATCCTTGAGTATAGTTTTACTTAGTTTTCCTAGAGTATTTTTACTAGTTTTGTTCTTTGTGTGTTTTGTAGATATTTGGCTAAACTACGCTAATGGGAGGCAAAATGGTATATTTCATCTACATCTACAAGATCACGAATTCGATGCCTCGTATGGATGCTAGAAGTGGAGCGGGAGGCCAAAATATCGAGAATTGGAGTCAGAAAGGCGTTGAAGGAAAAAATAGTCAATCCGAGGCAGCGCCGATTATCAAGCCCATCGCCTTGACAACTACATTTCCGTGAAAGAAAAGCTGTTGGCCTTGATTTAGGCTGGCGGCCTTGATTAGTGATGCAACGCATGTTTTCCGACCGGCGACACCAGTTTCCTCTTTTCCGTTTCTTCTGCGATTTTATTTCCTAATTCGTTTCAGACTTCGTTTTCTATTCCTAGTATTAGTATACATCGAGATTTTTTACTTTTCATTTCAATTCTATTGGGAAGAATAATACCTTGCTCTAGATCTAGACCTAGTTTTCAAAGCGATTACGATTTGAGGTAATTGAACGCTTTCCTTGTAATTGAAGATTGGCGTTGATTGGGAGATTATCTACGAGGTTTTGCATCGATTCATTTTAGTTCTTCAATTTCTACCTAGGGTTTTGTGACAGCGAAGGTAAGTGTATCAATTCTCCTGAAGCTTTGTTTTGTGCTTGAGATTATGTTTATTGCTAGTATGATTGTGCTTTAAGCTTATCATGAGTAGCTAAACACCCCTATTATGGGGTGGTGGTGATTGATACTTGCTAGCTAGGGTTTATGTGATTGAAGTGAATGAGATTGATTACTTGTGCTTTTTAGATTAATCGCATATCTTGCTATTACGTTTGATGCGCAATCCCTCAATATCACTGTTAGATTAAGAATTTAATCAATACACACAAATGTTTTCCATCTTGCTTCAATCTAACGTTAGTTATAGCTTGATAATAGTAGGATAAGCTAGATTGATTGTATCCTAGTGGAATTGGCGCCTCCACTAGTGCTATTAGTTTTTGAACGATGCATGACAACTGCGTAATCAATCCGTGAATCACATATATCACGCTAGCTAGCTTGTTGGCCTTCTACTTCATAATTTTCCCCATTCATATATTCAATCTCATTACTATCAATTCGGTTTCTAGTAGTTGCAAGTAGTTATTTTCTTTAGTGTAAGGAATATCTGTTAATATTTTGATCACTCATCACATGTTCTTATCTTAGCCAGAAAGGTGATTAAGTGCTCTTGGTTCACTTGAACATTGTAAAGGAAATCCTTTGAGTATGATTAGTCTAGTAAATCTTGTATTAGGATTATAAGTCTCTCGATTGTAATTTTTATTTCGAGGAAGACCATGAAGATCAATCCTAGCAATGGAGCTTTTACGAAGATTAGAAGACTGAAGATTGCACAAGATTTATGAAGATATCAAGGTTAAGTCTCATTTGATTTAAAATGTCTCTGGACCATGTTATAAGTGTAACATTTGCACTTATGCTAAGTCTTGAACATATTTATCAAAGAAGGGAGACATGTGAGCTTCCAGAAAGCCTCATGTATCCGTTAAGACTAAAGGACAATGAACAGACGATTACTATGCATTAAAGGCATGAGAAATCTTAAAAGCAAGTCCTCTACGAAACAGAGATAGTGACTTATGAGTACATAGTTGAAGATATAAGCGGATATAATTTGATAGGGAACTGCGGACACAATTCAAGCGCCTCTCAAATTTATCTATATATATCACACCTTAGATGCTTGAAGAACACACCTTAGAGCGCTCTATCTTGCAAACTTACCATCAAGCAAGTATTCTCTCAAGCACTCTACTACCCGTTCTGAAAGCTTTACATTGCTTGAAGAATCACTAGTAGTTCTAAGTTGTCTGAGCAGTAACAGAGCTTGTTATTACGTGAAAGAGTTGAACTACTCGAGATACCCTTTAAAGCTCATTCTCGAGAATGGACACGATTACTTGGGTCGATAAGGCGGTGTCATCCTTTGAACAAGTGTATTAAGTAGTCTTGTTCTATTAGGCTCTCTGAAAACATATAGCGAAAAGTTATCACGAGAAGCCTCTCGACAAACCTTATAACCAACACCATCAGGCGTGGAGTAGAGGAAGTACTTGATTTGGGAAATGGGGGAATAACTCAAGGTTATCACAGTAGAGGAAGTACTTAGCTCTAGGAGTAGGGAATAACTCAGGGAACATTTGGTTGGGAACCATTTGTTTAGGAATCTTAGAATAGGATTATTGTAAGGTGAACACGATTATATGTTCTAGTGAATTCTAGGTCTCGGAAAGACCGAAGTGGATTAGTTGGAGGATTCGCCACACCTCTGGATACCACTATACTTGTTGTGTTATTTACGCTACGTATTTACATTTCACAAACACACACACTTACTTATTGTTTACGCACTTACCTATCTTAAAGTCTTCGCTCTGAATTTATGTATCGAAACCCCTAGGTTCTGAAAGCTAATGTTTATCGACAAAAGTTTTAAAAGACTATTCACCCCCTTCTAGTCTTTTACTTTGCCGTTATCTGGACCGACAAGTGGTATCGAGCCGGAGGTACCTGAATAAGCATACACTTGAACCTAGATCCCCAGGATAAGTGAAGGAACTTTGTCCCTTTCGAGACTACATAATTTGTGTAATGTTAAAGCATGCGGTATGTCTACGATGATGCTCCCATTCTAAAGCGAGCTACGAAATGGAAGAACAACATGATGCTCCATCTGAGGCCAGTAGTGATGAGATGATCTATGTCATCAACGAAGGACCTATCAAATCGGACAACTCAAACAAGTTCTTGAGGGTGTCGATGGAAGAAAAACCTGGACGAGGAAGATGGAAGCGAGAATATGGGTACGCTAGTGATAGTGGTCATGTTGCTCGAGGAAGCATTATATATGAAGACAAGCGAAGATGCGGACATCTGAAGATGCCGAGAGACCTGATTGGATGGTCAAGCTGAAATATAATCATCGGATCGACACCGAGCACATACGGTGTAAAGCGTAGGTCTAAACGGCGAAATTGCTGTAATTGATTGAAGAAATTGCGTCGTAACAGAGAAAACCAAGAAAACAAGTTGAAGTTCTTAAATTGAGTTCCAAAACTTCAAACAAGGTCCCACTTTGAAACTACAGGAAGAACTTGATTTCAAATTTACTACACTTATAGGTGATATGGCTGCACTTGGTGAAAAGCGATAGATACTCCGAGAGAAAAGATTAAAGACAATTGTGAAGTCTCAATCACAACTAAGAACACACTAAGTTCTTTTACTTCAATCAAGGGATGCCAAATATTACTCGATGTGAGCTCTTCTCTCATCTTGCTATTAGACTATGAGACAACTCAGAGAGAACAAATAAATGAAAATTGCAAAGTGTTGCTCTGGTTTCTCAAGCCATACGAAAGAAGGATACAAAAAGCATCAAGAAAATTCTCTGCGATAAGACACATGAAAATTTGTGAGTCAAGAGATTGAGAGAAGAAAAGCAAAAGAAAATTTGAAAAAGCATCTTTGCCCAAACTATCATCAGTCTGAGAACGCTCAAGTGAACAACTCTCTGAACACCCCGTTCAAAAGGTGTTAATCTTGAAGTCCGAAATAGGAAATGATATCCGCTTCTATTGTCAAAAGCCCGTCACTTCAAGAAGATTGTCACTGCTTTAAACAAGCTCAAGACAGTGACAAGAAGGATGGAAGAAATTTCAAGAGAAATCGAAGGGCACTTCTTGTTGAAGAAAGGAAGAAGATTCAAATTCAACTTTATGCTCTATACTTTGAAACAGATTCAAGATGGAGATTGATGACTCAAACCTACCATCACCTGAATTGTGTGGAATCACCCACGATGTAATTGACTTGACTGAAGAAGAAAGAAATGTGTGGAGTTATTGAGATTGTCGGGTCCGCACATCTCCAACATTGAAATGTGTCTTATGGCGATGAGGTAACTAACAATTCACAATTTCGTACTATGAGAGTGATGATGGAATTGAGGATCCGGAGTTGGTCAAGAGTGAATTGGATCGTTATGAGAAAGAATTTTGAAGCCTGATCCAAAACCGAATTCTAGAGGAAAGCAAAGAAACTCTTGAAAAAGAGGTTACTAAATAACCAAAGTATCTACGAAAACAAGAACGCTGAAATAGCCTTTCGAAATCGTGATATCCGAGAATGAAAATTTTCACAAACTAGCCTTGAATGAACTTACCAAGAAAATGATGAAGCCGCTTCGAGAATGAAGAAATGTAAAGAAAGAGCTATCCTTCCAATCTTATGCAAAGGCTAGTGACACTCTCAACGAGGTTCAATCCTATCTAAGAGATCCCCTCGAGAAAGGTGGACTCGACTTGATGAACAATCAGTAATTCATCTCCTCCCAAGAAGAGTGATGAAAGGTTGACCTTTGTAAAAGTCAGTAGAATGGTTCTTCAACCACCTATAGCATTGGTCGAAAGGTAGAAGTGACAAAGGAAAAGGAGTAGTAACTCACTTTTGAAAGAACAACAAGTTCACAAGAAACTTGTGGATAAGGTCTCAAAAGAAACACAACCTCGTATCGCAGAATTCATCCACATTGCTGCATTACTAGGAAGGAAGAATTATTGAATAGGTAATTTTCATCGTATTCATTTTATGAAAATAAAGATGGTGCGTGAAACTCCGTAAGCTTCAAGAACGTATTCGTAAAAGCCAAAGGTGTTCTAAATGGCATCAAGTTATCGTGGCCATTGGAAAAGTCTTCCCAAATAATATAAGGAAGGACAAGAATCAATGGCGCTAAGGCCGATATTGCATCGTGACCAGCACAGATGTAAGTGGAAGAAATCTCAAGCCACCGAAAACCGAATGCGAGCTAGAAGGAATCTGCTGAAGGCTGCTAAAATAAAAGCAAACTCCCGTAAACCTGTGGTCCGGGGAGAAGCACCAAAGGGATCACACCCTAGAAAGTCACCCTACAAGAAGGAAAATTGAGATCAAAATTACTGGATTTTGACAGATTCTGCTCGATCAAATTAGACAAAAACAAAATCCCAAGAAATTCACTAAATGTGGATTCCTACCGGAAGAATGTTTAGTCTAAATGGTTCTATCTCCTAAGCAAGAACCTAACTCCTCGCTTCCCCCTGTTTTGTGCGTAACGCCTCGACTAAGTGCTCAATGGCTATTTCTGATCAGGGATGCGGAAAGGCACGTGAGCGATGTGAGACAAAGCAAATCGGGTCAACTACAAAGCTTGGCAACAAATGGACCGGTGAAGACCATCGACGGCTGGAGGGGAGAATTAAACTTCATGGATTTCGGCAACGCCAAAATCACGACCATTAACCATCAACCCACGACACATGCCAAGGGTCTGGTGCCATAATCCATTTAGCATGAGACAAAGGATTTTCCCCAGGAAAAGTATTGCAAATCCCATCACAAATGAGCCATCTTGGCTTTATGCTGCCGGGCATCCGCCACAACCCAAGAACGTCCCATGGTCAACAAACCAGCCCAGAGACACCAAGAGAGGAGAGTGATTAGATTATTTGATTCACCCGATCAAGGTTTAGATTTTAATATCATATGCACCAGCCATGATTAGATGAAGACTTTTTCCGGCTTTTGCTCATAAAGACTTAAAGTTTATCGATGGATGCCAAGGAAAGTATTTTACTGTAAACTGCCGAGGAAGTCTATGTTTAACAACCAATTGCTTGAAGTTTCTAAAGTAGAATGGTCTATGTTGCTGCAAAAGCTCTTTTATGGATCAAATGGTGCTCCAAGATACTTGATAAATAATTTTCCGAAAGTATTTAAAGAAAGTTGCAAAGGACAAAACTTTTATTTACTTTAAAACCATTTATGGAAACTACTTTAGTTCTATATATGTTGATGACATCATATCGGATCTAAGGACAACTTTGAAAATGACTTTGCAAATCTCTATGAAAAGTGTTCTAGATGACAGGGAGAATTGAACTATTTCCTAGGGATTGCAAGTCACAACCTTACCGATGGAAATATTCATTACCGTATATGTAAGAGACATGATATTCAATATGCAATGGAGTGTGTGCTAGATTCTCAAACAAATCCAATGCAATCACACTCGTCACTACAAGGAAAATACATGTATGTGGGAAAGGCCAGTAGATTGTGCTTCAGGTATCCTAAAGCAGCGGATCGAAGCTCATTGGTTACTCAGATGTTTACTATGTCACGACCAATGCTTGAGCAGGAAAGTACCTCGTGAAACTGTCAGCTTTAAACGTTAGACTTATCTCATGGTTTAGCAAGAAACAAAAATCAATTGCAACTTACCATAGAGGCTAACATTATTTGGGTTGTTGTGCAATACAAATTATGTGGATCTTAAACAACAACTTCGTGAGACTATGGACTCAATGAAGAGAAAAACCTCATTTTCCGGTGATAACACAAGCAAGTATTGCAATCACACAGAACCCAGTTCCATGCCGTAACAAAGCTCATTGATGTTAGACACCACTCTATAATGTGAGACCATTATGTTGAGAAAATATAGAGATACTTCCAAGATTGGTACGTACACCAACTTGCGCATATTCACTAAGCCTCACAAGAAAAGCCGTTCGAGACCTTAAGACATAATATCGATTAGATGGATGCTCAAGGACCTAAAATGTCCCAATATCTAAAGGAATATGATAGCCTCTGAGAATGTGTTCTCGTAAAGCCAAGTTGATAAGAAGTGATGCAAAAATTTTAGTAGCAATACTCGAAAGACAAACATATATCCACAAAGGCAAAGGTCGGAAAATAATACAAGTAAATAAAATTCTACCATCATGAAAAGATAACATATCTCAAACGACCAAGTCACACTTCAATTCGTAAAGCTATTTAGTCAAAGAAATGACACACAAAAGCCTAAAAGTATAAGTTCGAAGTCAAATATGCAATGTCTTGTATTTTTTACCATTTTCTAAGCACAACAATGACAGGATACAAGGACTACACTCGTAACGATAAGCTTCAAACGACAAGCACCCGTACTCTTTTACTTAAGTGACACAATGAATGTAAGATATTAAAATCCAATTAAAATATTACTATTTGTCATCATATCATTACAAGATCAATATAAGCTCGATGATTAAATGTTTGATCTCAACCAAGAGATCAAATGTAAGTAATGTCTCATGAGAAATGCGTATATGGCCTAATACGCATTTAATGAAGTACAAAGGACGCATCACTTATGTGATGCAAAGACATTTCCATTCATATTCAAATACTATATGACAAGTCGATCTTTGTATTTGTTCAAGAGAAGGATTCGGGCAAAAGACAAACACTTACCAATTCAAATTTTCAAACTTAGATCAAAAATAGCAAAATCTCCTCAGATTTCTCAAGAAACTCAACTTCTTGTGCTTATCTTCCTAAAAGATGACTAACTTTAGATTAATTCAAGAATATTCATCTGAAAAAACACTACCTAACCTATATAAGAGACGCACCCAAGAAGACGACTCACCAAGAACCCTAAGGCAACATCTCCTTTCCCCGCTGAAAAGCAAGGAGGAAAGGAACTTAAGGTGTTGAATAAACGCCTTTCCGGGAAAGTTTACCCCATCGGACCTAACCCTAAACATAAATGAATCGGGGAGCCTTTCTAGTAAAGAGATATGTACCAAAGAATATATCTTCAAAACTGTAAAGAAATCGATTGCTACGTCAAGAATTCCTTATTCACAAGCTTCTATCTATCGCACTCCAAAGGACTATCCATTACTGGATGCAATCGAGTTCTATAACAACTCCAAAATCTTCACAAAAAGTTGTGAATGATGAAGAAGAAGAAAAATATGCGTAAGTCCAAGGACAAGAAATTGTTCTAAACTGCAAGACTTTTCAAGATATTCCGATTAAAATCGAGGAACATTTGAAGACATCAACATCAAGGACGCTCTATGATTCAAGGCGGCCAAAGAGCTATTTGAAGTAATTGCTAGGCACGCAAAAGGTCATTTCAGAGACATTGCTCTAAAGGCCATGAGAACTAGTCATCTCCGTAAATACCGAGTACTTTAGCTCTTATTCAACCGCTGCTTTGATGGCACAAAGGTGGAGACCCATAAGCATGGAAGTGGATGATGATGCATCTTCAATAAGAAGCATGAATAAGGTGAAACCCACTTCAATCAGGGGAAGTATGCTCAACAAATTCGATATACTAGAGGAATTCGAGCTCAAAATCATCAATGGTCTTTGCCGTATCCAAAGGCCAATATGCACTTTGGTCCTCGTGATCCTGCTACACTCGAAACAATGGGAACTACCGAAAGAGAGGCAGAAATCCCAACACCAACTCCCTCAGACACGCTTTGAAGAAAAGGAGAAACTCACGAAGAACCACTGTAAAGGCAGTAAGAAGAAGAAATCACATGTGCTAAGGTGAGGAGGTCTCTCAGCAAGCCAAAGCTAAACCTCCAATTGCCAAGAGAAAGAGGATCATAGCAAAAGAGCCCAAGCCCCTAATCAAGGCTAAGAGGCAAGAACTTCTCGAGACAAGGTCTCAAGATGTCGACGTAAAGGCAACCAGACCCCCAAGAGTCCTCAACCGTAATACCTTAAATCTCCAGAGATGGCAGAGTCATAGATGGTTCGCACTAAATACGTAATAGTGATTCAAGATGAGGAAGTACTCTGCAAAAGTACTCCCCAAAGGTTCAAGTATGAGACTCATGGAGGAGGCTTCAAGCTCACTCTTCGGGAAAGATACATTCTCCGCCAAAGCAGGAAGAAGAAATTGGTGGAGAAGATAGAATGATGGAAGATGCCATTGCTTCCACATTCACAATGCCAAGATTAATATTTAAGAAAAACCTGCTCAACAAATTCCTCAAACTTCTCGAGAGAGCTCAACTCTCGTGAAAGAGATCAAACCGAGATGGAAACTCAGAACGAGCACCGGGGCAGAGGAGATCAATAATGAGCTGTAGAGATCGTGGGTTCACCATGTTCAAGAGATCAATGATCACCGACCTATTCGTGTAACAAAGATAGTTTCAGATTCAATACGTCAACATAATTGTATGTTAACTTGTTACTCATAAGTCAGATGGCTATGTGCCAACTTGAGACACACTTTCAGCCGGGGAAGAAAATCCTTCTGTCCACCCCCTGAATCAAGAAGAGGTTCCTCCAACCCTTTAACATCAAGAAGATCACCCTACGTAGTAAAAAGTTATCTCCGAAGGAATAACTAACTAAAATTGCTCTTATGTTCTTAATATTCTTAATGTCTCTTCAGTTCTAACTAAGGAAGCAGTGGTGGTGGAACCAAGACTTCAAAAACTAGAGATCTCCGTGTCGAAAAGCTGAGGAAGTATTTATCGGTGCCTTCTCACGAGAAGGTAAGTAATCAGTAATAACCTTCTGTCTAATGCCCGAGAACCCACTACTAAAACTTTATGCAATTGTTCCGACAGTCACTGGGGAAAATCAAGGAGAAACAAAGCTGTGTCATCTCCTCCAAAAGAACTAAAACTGGGCCGAACAAGCAAAGATTCGCAGAACCGCCAAACCCCAAGGTTTCGGAGAATACACGAAAGCCTCACTGAAGTAAGTGAAGTCCTCGTAGCACTTTTCCATCTATTTTTTTTCATAATGCTTAAACATATTTGATTGTAATTCTCAGTTCAAGTAAAGAAAAGTTGATGAGGATAAAACTTCCTCACATCAAAGCATTCCCTCGAGGCCTCTCAGGCTCAAGCAAGTAAAATCATGTATTGTAGACTTTATCACAAAGCTCACTACTTATCCATCTTCAACTCCAGTTTCGTAAGATGACGAGGAGATGGACGAAAATATTTTCAAGAACCTCCTCCGGAGTATCCAAACCAAGAAAAACAAAGAACAAGAGTGATGATGATGATGATCGTAATGATGATCCCAACCCGGATGTAGCGGATCTGTAAAGCTAGCAAAGAGAGAAATATTCTCGTAGCCCATCATCACATTCCAAGTCTCATCAAGATACCCAACAAGTCGAACTCAATGATGCCATAGAAGAATTCTTCACCATTGTTTAGGATTAACAACTCAAAGGTATTGAAGAAGAAAAGAGAATCAACATTGAGACTCAAGCTCTTGTTGATGAAAAGGAAGCAAACCGTGCTCGAAGAAGCTAATGCCAAAGAATCAGCACTCCTGCATTTGAAATTTGAAGAATGCCATTGCTGTCACATCCGGCCAAATAGATGCAATGGATGACAATGATGATGATGTCTTATCGAAGACTCTCACATCTTCTCATGTTATACTGATAAAAGGTATGAAGATTAACAATCACAACAATCCAAGAAAAAGACACATGTTGATGTCAAACCCACAACTTGATTATATATTCTACACTGCCAGTCTGTAATTGCTCCTCATATTCTTCACCATAATTCATAAAGCGAAGAGCGACTGCAATGTTGTCTTTTAGTCTCAAAAACAAAACAAGACAAGGAAAACCATTCTGCAGAGATGAAGTTTTGTCGCCAACTACTCACCAGCAACCAGCATTTTCTCTGGGGAAGACCTGTGGTTGGTCAGGATGAGGATTGTAACAATGCTAATGCAACATTGAATGAAGCTACCATGTCAGTCTCCCGCAAGCCAACGCCATCCTAAGGCCGCTTGAAGGAGCTCAACAGAAAGATAACCGTTAGTAACAACCATCAAGAAAGAACTTCAAGAATTAGTCGTGGTGCACAACAATCTCCGTAAAATTAAACCTTCTGCTGTATCACGAGTCACCATTCACATCAGGAAGAGATGCCCAAAGGCGTAGGAAGCAGTGCGAAACAATCAAATCCTCCCTCCTCAAGTCAATCTCATTATTATGACACCAATGAGACACCCTTGTCAAGAAGTTGTTCCAGATCAAACTGCACTGCATATCGAGAAGTATGGTCACTGAACCAGTCCTGGACTCGCAAGAGGTACAAAGATGAACTATGGATTGAGGATGTTCTTGTCAGCAGCGTTTTGATACTATCAGAACAGAGAAAAAGCGATAAAGTCAAAAGTATCGAGTTTGAACTATCAACAAGTATAAATAAAGTTAAGCCATTTTGAACAAGCCACTAAAGCAATGCAATTGGTAGCAATTGAATCAAGACCGCCACAAACTCGTCACTTCAAGAAGGATTTGTCCTGCCTTCAACAACTACGACAGGTGACAAGAAGAAGAATCTTCGTATAGCCGTAAAGCTTATTAATCAAGAAGAAAGAAAATCCAAACTCAACGATTAGCCGAGACAAAATCAAGATGAAAAATCTGACACCAACTACCATCACTGAATCATGCGGAGTTACTCATGATTACAACCCGACTTCGCCTTCATTAGAATGAAATGTGTGGAGTTGGTCAAATTGACTATCTGCATATCTCCAAGAAATCTGAGGACAAATACTTCGCGGTACTAAATGAAGAAACAAAAGATCAGAAAACTTTTGTGAAAAGAATTGATCAAAGAATTTCACGATCCTAGCTAGAGCCGAAAAATTCAAAAAATCTTCGCAAAGGAAAATTAATCAGCAAGATATCTTAAAGAAGACGAAAAATGCATTTCGTAAAGTCTTATATCCTAGACCTAAAAAGTCACATAAAGAAGCAATGGCTGAATTTACGAAAAGAAATAAGGTACTTTCCTGAATAACCTAAAAAGAAATATTTTCAAAGAAGTACACTTTTATCAAATCACTTAAGAGACCTTCTATGGCGGACTCGTTGAATACAAAGATGATTGTTCATCACTCCCAATGACAGGAAAGAAGAACATTTGTAATTACTCGCCAAGATGGTTCCTATGCAATCTATAGTATCGTCAAGACTAAGATTGTTGATAAAGGAAAGGCAGCTATGTATCAAACTTTCGGTGGGAAAACAAGTCAAAACAAAACCGTTGGGCACGCTCTCTCTCAAAAGAAACACAACAATCGGAAAAGTGTAAACACCCACAATGCTACGGCTTTCAAAAGGGTGAATGTGAGCTGGCAAATTCTCCCCATGTCACTTTTCAGAAAGAAATCGACCAACTGGGGATGAAATACCAGTATCCCGTGAGTACCTTCCGCGTTCAAACGGTATCGCTATAAAGGCATCGAAACAACTTGTCGACAGAGCAAGAACGATGGTTAAAGGCTAGAATTGTCGTTAACACAAGTGAAAATCTGTCATCAAACTGAATGCAGGCCAAAGAAACTGGCAGGTGCCAAGTTTATCGAAAGCAACCTGTGAACTCGAAAAGGTATCCGAACAACACCTAGAACACACCAAGGAAGAAAAATAATTTTATTAACAATCATCGAATGAACTCTTATGTTCCACGTCTATTGATTCATTAGACGAAAGAATCCCATGGTTCCAATCAGAATTGAGAACCTAATCTCTGCTCTCTCACAGTTGTACGTGAGAATGCTTCCTGACTAAAGCACAATGGCTATTTGATAGTGGATCGAAAGCTTACATGACAGAGATGAGCCAACCCGCCTGTCGATTACAAAGCTTGCAAACACAGACCAGATGCATCGACGGTGCTAGAGGAGAATTAAATCCTCTCTCAGATTGCTTAGCAACGAAATTAGGACATTAATAATCCTTTGGTACGACGATGATAAGATCAAGACTATTGAAATATAATCCCCATTTAGCATGAACAGGTTGTGAACAAAGGTTTTGATCAAAATCAAACAAAAATACTACAAAGCTAATCATTAAATTAGTCAAAGTCGATGTACTTCCTATTGGCTTCAAGGAAAGGCGCCTTTGCAAGTTGTCGATTGGGCATCTCGCCACAAATCAAGAGATGTATCGTGCGTGAGTCAACTGGTCACACATAAGAGCACCTGGGTTATGGCACAAAAATAATGAGTCACTTGAACTCTTCAAAAAACTACGAACAAACTTGCTAAGAAAGAGTTAGCTGGTTACTTCCCAAAACATCTTCGGAAAGGATGGTATACTGCTCACGCCTTTCAAGTCCAAAACTAGACACTCTAGTGTTAGACCACTACAAGCTACTACATATGGATCGTTATGAATCATCTCAGAACAAGATTGTCACTGGCAGAAAGAAATACGGTCCGGTTGTCAGAGATGACTTCAAGATTCACTGGCCGGTTATCTTCCGAAAACACAACTGGGCCGATGCCGGTGGAGATACCAAACTTGCTTAAAAAGCTTGAATCGCATGAAAATGACACAGACCAGTATCTACTTAATCGAGCGAGCAGACCGGCGATCTTTGAGTTTATCGACCAAGTACATAAAGGAGTTTTGTACACCGCAAAGGTATACAACCTGACTTCTTCCTCTCAGAAGAACACCTCAACAAAATGGTGTCAGCAGTAGCGAAAATGTAACCCTTAAAGAAGGCTTCTGCAAGAGACGATGCTAGCGACAACATAACGCAAATTTGACTGCCACATTCTCGTAATGGATGTTTGATAAACAAACACCATAATAAGACCCCTTATGAAATCTTGGTTGGTAGACTCCCTAATATCAAAACATCCGAGTATTTGGTTGTAGATGTTTTGTTCTAAACAATGGAAAAGATTATAAAGAACATTTCAACGCATGAAGGTGTATTTTCGGTTATTCAGTTCATAAAGCCACTGTGCCTGAACATAAATAAAAAGAACAAAGAAAATTGAAGAATGGGTTCATGTTGTATTCTATGAAGGAAGTAAGAAAACACCTCCTAATGATGAACTCTCAGAAAGGTTCAAAGAACTAATGTTGAGGGATTTTGAAGAAGAATCCTCAGAAAGGAGAAACATCATTATGGAAAGTGAGGATAACTCTGACGTAGAAAAGCTTGATATGCCTAATAACAACCAGAAGACTCACAAACATGATGAAGAATTTCCGATGAAACTTCCAGAAATGGAAACTGAAGATATTCATCATGAAGCTATCTCTGGAAATAATCTCTCTAAAAGACATGTTAGGATAGTTCAAACATCGAATCAAGTGTCGTACCCATTAATACTTCGAGGAGCAAAATGTCTTAGATCTTGAAAAAGTATCAAATCAAAATCCCAAAGTTGATTTACATTCAAATCATTCGATATTGATCCTACTAGCAATGAACTATGATGAGATGGATCAAGGATCATCCCGCAAAAGATGTGATCGACCAATTAATCAGTGTTAGGACTAGAGAGCAATAGCAGAAAATGCTAATTCTCTCTTTGGATGTTTCATCTCAAATATTGAACCTAAAATATAGAAGAAGCATTTAGGAGACCAAAGACTTGGATCTACGCAAGTCGCAAGAAGAGTCGATCAATTTGAGAGAAACAAAGTTGAGAAACTAGTTCCATTTGTGGAAGGAATATACGTGATTGGAACTAAATGGGTTTTCAAAACAGAAATGAAACGTGAATCCGGTGAAATAGCTTGAAACAAGCAAGATTGGTTGCTAAGGGATTTACCCGCATCGAAGGCTTAGATTTGATGATTCTATACGATGTTCAAATACTACGATTGATGACTCTAAGATTCTCTTCGCAAATGTTATAAAGATTTTTAAAGTTTATCGATGGATGTCAAAAGTGCATTCTTGAGCGGTGAACTTGTAGAAGAAGTTTATGTTGAGCAACCACCTTGCTTTAAGTTTCTCGAGCAGAATGGTCTATAAACCATGTGACTCAGAGTGGATCAAACGTGCCCGAGCATGGTATGACACTTTGGCCAAATACCTTGGAAAGTGGTTTCAAGAAAGGTGAAGTTGATAAAACTTTATTTACCTTAAATCATAATGGAAACTACTCTTGGTTCAAGGTATATGTTGATGACACATTATATTTGGATGAAAGGACAAGCAACTTTAGGAATGACTTTTGCAAATCTCATACAAAGTAAGTTTGAGATGAGCATGATGGGAGAAATGAATTATTTTCTAGGATTGCAAGTCAATGTTAACTCAATGATGGAATATTTATTAGTCAAACAAAGTATGTAAAAAGATATGCTCACACAAAATTCAATCTTAAGCCTTTACGAAAGAATGCTAAGATACCTATGAGCATTAGAACCAAAATGAATCTATATGAATCGAGATAAGCGTGTTGAAGAACATAAGTATAGGAAATTGATGAGTTCACAACTTTACCTCACCGCAAGTGAACTTCGATATTCAATATCATTGGAGTGTGTGCTAGATTTTACAATCCGTGCAAACACACTACAACATTGCTATAAAAATATTAAAAGCAAAGTAGCAATAGATGTATGTAGGATTGTGGTATCCTAAAGAAAGCGATTGAAGTTTATCGGGTACTGTGCGGGATTATCTTTGATCACCGCTGATAGGAAAAGCACCTCGGGAACTTGTCGACTGGTACTAGACTTATCTCGTGGTTTAGCGTTAGCAAACTCAATTAACTTTCTACCACGGAGGTGAATATATGCTGGCTTGGTTGTTGTGCAACACAAATTACGTGGATACAACAACAACTTGAAAGACTATGGACTTCGATGAAGAGAAAACTCCCATTCTTGTGACAACACAAGTGCTATTAAGGACATGAATCCTAAATTTCATGCCAGAACAAAGCATATTGATGTTAGACATCACTTCATCAGAGACCATGTTAATATAGAGATACTCAAGATTGGCACTGAAGACCAACTTGCAGATATCTTCACTAAGCCACTACAAAAAGTAGATTCTTAGCCTTAAGACATAGTCTTGGACTAATGGAACTACCAATGAGCCGAAAAAGTTTAGGAACTGAATGGGCATCCAGAGAAGAGGTATCCAGGCCGCATCCAAGAGAAGAGAAAAAGATAAATCACAGAACGGGTATCCGTAAGTCAAAAGGCTAAAGAGCAAAAAGACAAATTTTAAGATCTTTGAGGCGGAACTAGGATATCCGAATCACTCTATAAGCAGGGAACACAAAAGGAGAATAGTACAACTATCTGCGATTCTTCTCTCTTGAAATTACATACATTATTTCTATCTTGATGAAAAACTTGGAAAATCCTAAGTATAAAACTGATTAGGATACAAGCAGTGTTCTTGGTCATACAAGCGTGATTAGGATAGCTAATAGCCAAAATTCATTAGCAGGCACAATTACACTTGTTAATTGTGATCATTCTGAAGAAGCAATGGTGACCCTTGATGAAATTAAGCGTTTGATCTATCTGGTGAAAATTAATTCGCGATGAAATAGTGGAATTTGTAAAATTCACTAAAGCCCACTTTGCATTTAATGCCAACTAGCTTTTATCACGCACTTGCAAATCACATATACGTACCTACAAAATCAATTTGTATGTATTTGTCCATTGAGATTCTATTGCTATATATATAGGATTTTGGCAAAAGAAATCACTTTAGCCTAATCCAAATTCAAACTTACATAAAATAGCAAAACCTTCTCTTGATTCTCTACAAACCTTCTACAATCTCACGCAAATCAAGATTAAGTTTTACGGAAAGAATTCTTTGAATCAAATCTCTTTCAAACACTAATCCCAAATTCCTACACTATATAAAGAGATGGCCAAAGAATTCTTCCACGAAATCTCAATCCTCCTTTGATGCTTCACGAAAAGCAAGCACGAGTTAAGTTATTAATGAATGAATTAGTAGGAGATTTTAATCGACCATTGGACTTCAAATCACAGAATGATTTGGGGTGGTGCCATGGTTGAGGAATACCTCGGCTGCGATGATAGAGAACGAAGCGCGAAGCGATTCTTGACATGCTTGAAAGACACAAATTAAGGTTTTCTTCACTCCTTAGGTGGAATTTCATCACTCGATGTGTTGGAAATATACAACAACTCGAGGATAATTTCCGTGTTTACAAGGCCTTTGCAATAGTGCTGTCAAACCTCATTACAAGGAAAGGAAATCCTTACGGACTTAACAACTACGTAAGTTGTTTGAGTTTCAAAATCTTGGAAAGGATTTGAAATAAAACACCAAGGATGATGATCTCCTTGAAGGTGTTAAACAATTGTCTGACGTGTGTGATCTTGAAAATCAGAACCTTGCTGAGTTCAAGCTAGCGACATCGAACCGGACATCGATGGTTCCTTTGGGATGTATTGGCTTGCATTCTTCACGGATGCTTTGATGGTCTACAAGGAGGTCTTGACCGGATAAGCCAAGAAACGATGGATCATGATGTTCTTCTTTGAATCAACAAGGCAAAATTGGAAAACCACTTTAATGGGGGAAATCGCCTTCATGAAGTTTGTAGAAGAAGATTCAAGGCTTCGAGCCTTAAGATCGACAAAGGACTAATTGAGCCAAAGGCCACATGAGCTATGTAATGCGAAGATATGCTACTTCTTTGGAGAAGCTTGGCATTGAGCTCAGAGAGGCGGTGAAATAGCGATAACCTACTCTACAAATATATACAAACTTGATGAAAAAGGTTCTTGCAGGTATCGAGAAAGGTTCTGAAAGAAGCGAAAGCGAAAAGGTATCTGAAGAAAAGGTTGCGACCAAGAAGCCCGAACTTCAGAAAGAAGTCTGTTTGCAAATCGGAAGACACACCCATTGAGGTTATCGATTCGGATATCTGCGAGCCTTGCGATGAACTGATAAAAGCGGATCAACTCATCAATGCTGCAAAAGAGTAATCAACTCTTGAACAAGTAGATTGACAAGAGAAAGTGCATTGGAAATGTTGCGACTAATGCGAGAATGCCTCTTTGATGAACTTATTAATCTTTGCCAAAGGTGAAAAGGCACGAAGCCCCATCTTGCGAAATCGCGGAGTAATGGACCAATCGGTTCCAATCTTTGATGAGAGCTCGACGATGAAGATGATGAACTAGTCATCTCGAGTCCTAGAAAGAACAAAGAGGGCTAAGGTTCTTAGCGATGGCTGGTGATAAGGTTTACGAAAAGAACTTACCTCGAAGGTTGAACAAGCACCTATAGCAAGGTTGTTGGTGCAAACACATCATCAAGGGAAGCGTTCTTCTGCACAACTTCAGAAGCCATGATGAGTGGTAATTTAGTCTTTGGCGATCTTTGATGGAAATGCCGCGTCTAAAAATCGGAAGAACACTCTCTTGACCGATCCTACCTTCCAGGACAACCACAACAACCACAAAACACAACAACCCCAACAGCCACAAGTGGTTCTTTGAAATAGTAGTAAATGAACTCCATTTGAATTACGACATTACAACCCGAAGAAAATCCTGCCAAAGCGAGTTCTGACTCGACAAGAGGATCAAGCGAGACATCCACCAAATTATGATCAACCGAGGGGAAACAATGAGTTGCACACTTTCGAGAAGGTTTAAAGTACCTAAAACTTCAAACAAAGAAGGCATCTTTGGAACAAGAAGACCAAAGTATAGAAGGGTCACAAGTTCGAGACCAATCGACTGACAATGCTCAGTGGTGAATGGTTTAACTCTATGTGAAAAATTTTATGCTTGTATATCTTGTTACTTATATAAAATTCTTTGTTATAGGTGAGTTAGAAACACAAAAACAAGAGGAAGATTTGCCTCGAGAAAGAAGAAGAGTTATCAGACCTCGCCTCTTAAGAAATCGAGCTGTGCCACGGTGATAATTGATTCTTAAGATAACACTTTTCATTCATTTTTCTATGTGCTTAATCATTTAAAGTAAATGTTTCTATGAGCTCCAAGCGAGAAAGAGGAAGATAAAAGCGAAATGCGAGGCGAACCGAGGAGGCCGACAAGGTTTAGAAGAACACATCATTGAGCCTTCTAGCATGAAGGTACATGAAAAATCGGTGATAAGTATTCTTCATCATGGGTTATCTTAAACTTCTTCTAAAATATTCAATACTTTCTACTTGCTCATTCGAGTAGAAATGCAAAGAAAAAGTTAAACATCCCTGCATCAATGGAAATTGATGAAGCTCCCAAGGCGAAATCACATGAAAGAATACGAAGCGAGAAAAGTTTACGAGAAAAAATGACTCTGAGCTTCCTATTAAGGAAGTAAGTCCAAAACTTCGAACTCATTAAGCATTTTGCACAAATTCTTTCAAATAATTTCCTAAGTATTGTATTAATCTTAATTCTGAGTTCAAGAAAGAAAGGTTGATGAGAACCGGACTTCCAAGTCTCCACCTCCAAGATGTCTGAGACAACAATTGTCTCATTAGCACAATCTCTGAGCTGAAGTACTTACTCGGGTAACTTCGAAACTAAACTACACTTCTACTGGAATATCTACAAAGTTTTGAAGCTCCTCAAAACTCTTTCTTTCGAGCTCAAACAAGTGCAAGCAGGCTCCAATGATGAGAAAGGACTGCTTCCCTTCTTGGCTCGAACCACTGCCAGCATATTGATGCTTCAAGAAATGGCAAAGGTTAAGGTGCTCCGATCTCTGAAATATTGAGAATCACGGATCAACCAACCAGACAAAACGAGCTCTTGACTTGGAGGCGCATTATATCAATGCAATGTTCCCTACGAGCGATTACATAGTTGCGACTCTATTGCATAAGGATTTCTCGAGAGAAGTGGCGCGATTTGATCAGCCTTTGAGCAGGCGGATGGTCGACAAGATTACGGATGGCATTCAAACCGTTCTGCCCCGGACTTTGCAATTTATACCTTGAACAAGAAGAGTTAATGGGCGAAGATCACTATTCTGAAGTGATCAATCTTGTCTGAAGATGATGAAGAGGAAGAGATAAGCAAAACGACTTGATGAACCTCCATGACCATCACCAAAAAAGGATGACACGCAGACAAAAAGGATGATGATGATGCCCCGCACGGGACAGGAATTTCACAAAGAAATCATGCCTCAACTTAAAAAGCAAAGCGAGAGGAAAGCACGAAATCTCCGTCCATCTCCTCAAAAGTCAACTCATCCATCTTCGACAAAAGGTTATTCTTGAACAAGTAGTTGAGGATTACGAGAAATCGCTCGAAATTGTTGAATACTCAATCGAATTGCTCAATTCGGACAAGCTGTTGGAAGAAGAACAACGACTCCATCTTCAAGCGGAAGACGGATAGCTAAATCGACAAGCTTGACCAACTACAAGATCAATATCTGCAAGAGATAATAGCTTACTACGAGGTTAAAGAGCTCTGGGATGTTGTAAATTCCATCACCAAAGAACTTCGATCTTGAAGAAGTATAAAATTAAGCATGATGCTAAGGTGCATCATCTTGAAAAGTACCATCCTCCCAAAAGGAAGAAACCAATCTACGAGATGGTTCTTGGACTCGACACAATCGATGAGAATGTCCACGAGGATGAAGATCAACTGGGCTGATTACTCGGATGATGAAGAAGACAAGACTTTGGGAGCACCGCAATGAACATCTAAGCGGTTTCACACTTGAAAAGGCGGTTGCTCTGAAAATTTCACAAGCGCGAATGTCCACTCATGAATACATGAGCAGATGCAATCTTGGCTCATCTGAAAGGAGATGTCTTCTGAACAAAGTAATTGCCTCCGTCCCCTGAAATGAAAAAGTTCACAGAGCTCATCACTGAGAGAACAACTAGCATAATCATTGCTCGAGAAGATGCAGGAATGATAAGGACGATGATCGTCTTTAGGTGAAAAAGCTTTCCAAGAGGCAAGTTACATCTTTGGAAGCGGATGCCATCCTAGGCCCATTAGAGCTCGCGATAAGGACAATGGACTTATCAAGTAAAATCGGGAGCTCAAAGCCGAACTTGAAGTTAGTCACTTGCCTACAATTATTTACAAGGGCATTTTGACTCTCTCTGATTCTTTTATGAAATTAAATACCAACAATGACTAAGGGGAAAGAGTACAAATCTGGACCTCAAAATCGGGGAATGGGAAGAAGGAGAAGAAAACAAGAAGAAATGGAGGTAGTGCGGCTCGAGAGGAAGAAGAAACATGAAACTTCCTACCACCACGAATCAATGAACCCTCCTCAAGCTAATTTGCTTTGCAAATAGTCATTTGCTTCCCGAAACCTCTTGAAGGAACTACAATGATAACAAGACCATAGCACGAAACCTCAAAAGTACGAAGGCTCCAAGGAGAAGACGAGGTTAAAGGATTAATGAATCTTACGAAGAAAAAGAAGAAGGCCAAATCAAGTCCACAGGCGATGAAGAAGAACAAAACTCTCACAAGATTTAATCTTGATGATGATGAGAAATGAAGATGAAGCTCCTCTTCACGGAAAAGGAAATTATAAGCCTAAGCGAGCCCATAGCTGCAAAGCCCTAGCTAAAACACCCTCTGAAATACCAAGTCTATCGGGTGGTTCTTCAACAACAACCCCAAAGAGAATTCAAGACAGAGAAGGAGCGGTGAGAGGCGAGCAAAGACAAAGTCGACTTCCACTGAGCCGAAGAAGCCAAAATAGAGTATGTGAAGAATGACAATGATTCCTCATCTCTGGTGCATCAATGAGAAAAATGGCTATTGGATTACGGAACTTAAGCATCTCTTTGGTAAATTCAAGATTTCGAACCATCCATAAACAACTCATGGCATGGAAAAAGATAAGCGAACCTTGATCAACACCAATCACATTAAAGCCTTGTTGATTTTGAAGTTGTCAAGAGAAGCCATGAGAAAGGACCTCTCTGATGAATGTCCATATGGAAAGCCAGATGATGTGCATAGAATTCTGAATATCACAGGAACAGGCACAAGAGCAAGACTCGTTGTGGAACCCTATGAGTAGTTCTATCTAATTGAAGATCAATACAAGGGTGACATCAGATATCTGAGGATTATCTCTGAATACTTCAAGCTTTCGGATGTCGAATAGAGCATGCACGGAAGTGGGGAAAGTATACGTGGTCAAACATTTTGTCGAGAAAATCCTACCAAAACCTACAAAGAGGTGCGTGGATTTGCGGAGACAACGAGATTCGTCGAACACTTCTCTATGATTATTACGATGACATCAAAGGTTTGGAGATAGGAAATTTGAGGTGATCCATAGAACTACATTAAGGACTTGAAGAGTTAAAGACTTGAAGACTAGTCTATTAGGATGTTTACTTGGAGCTTGGCTACTCCTGTTGTCCTAATTTACTATTTTTTTTATTTTTGCTGACTGAGCTAAACTTGTTTTATGTATTGAAGTTATCTGTAATCTTTCTTTGTAACTTATCTGAAGAACTTACTCTCAGATAGTATTCTATAAAAGATAACTTGTCAGCAAAGATCACACCTTGTGATTTGGTTGATGTTTACTACGCACTTAATTGAATGAATTGAAAATCTTAAGAAATGATTAAGTGTTGGATTGTTCACTCATCGGTTGTAATAGGTCGAGATAGTCATCGTTGAATGATCAAAAGGGAAATTTGTTAGATATTTTGTTAGAAATATACATTTGATTTTGATCGACAACATGATGACTTATCTTAATCTCGAAAAGGTGATTAGTACTCTTGGTTCACTTGAACATTGTAAAGAGGAAACCCACTAAGTATGATAGTCTAGCTAATCTTGTATAGGATGTTAGGTCTCAAAATGTAATTTTATTTTATGAAGAAGACGAAGAAGACATCCAAGGAACAAGTTCAGCGACATTGAAGATTTGAAGAAAGCGCACAAGATTCTTGAAATAGTTTTGCGAATACCTTGGATTTCTTGAAGGCGAATGATTGCTAACGAAATCATGTCACAAGAGATATCTGAGAAGTCAAGAGGTCCATCCTGGAAAACAAGGAAAGTGTCCTGAGATATCTACACTCGAGATACCTTGAGCTTTAAACCACATTTCGATAAAAATATATATTGCAAACAAAGTTGTTTCAATAAAAGTGGTATCTGAAGTTTTAGGTAGGGCGTGCTAAAAGTCGGAGAAAAGCGATAAAGTTAAGTCTACGATACAAAGCATAGTTCGTTGGCACTACAAGACAAAAAGTATAGTCTGATGCATTTAATGCTGCGGACATAGATATGCGAACAAAAGCGGTACCTTATGAAGAAGAAGACAAACACCTTTCGATTATATACGAGATATCAATAGTTTGAATTTGATTTAAACTAACGGATACTATTCAGCGCCATTCAAATTCATCTATAAATATCAACACTTAGGCGCTTGAGAAGACACGTGAACCTTAGAGACACAGAACTTCTTGAACAACATTTACGAACATATTCTCTCAAGCAAAACTACTTATCCTCAAGCTTTTGTTGCCACCAAAGCTCACGATCTTAAGTAGTACTAAAGTTCTAAGTGTCACGATCTAAACAAGCACATTCGTGAAAGAGTTGAATCATAAGATCAAGTATGTGAGATTCATTCTCTTGAACATTTATCTAAGACTTGGTCGATAAAAGAACAAGATACCATACATTGAAAAGTGTATTAAGTATACTTGATTCTCTGAGCTATCGATTAATGAAAAGTTAACAAAGAAGCTCATCGACAACTCAAACCAAAACGACACCATCATGGCGTGGAGTCAAGTACTTAGTTTGAAAATCAGGGAATAACTCGAAGGTTATCGAGTAGAGGAAGTACTTGATTTGGGAAACTAAGAATAACTCAAGTTTCTGAGCAGAAGTACTTAGCAGGAAGCTAGGAATAGCTCAAAAAGGTTTCTGAGTACAAGAAGTACTTGGTTGTGAAAGCCGAGGAACAACTCAGGGGAACATTTGGTTGGGAACCATTTGTTTAAGGAATCTTAGAATAGGATTTTTGTAAGGTGACCTCAATTATCTATTCTAGTGAATTCTAGGTCTTTGGAAGACCGAAGTGGATTAGTTGGAGGATTACGCCACCTCCAGATACCACTATACTTGCTGTGTTATTTACTTTTATGTACTTACATTTCAGCAACACACACACACTTATCTATCTTAAGTCTTCCGCGCTCTGAATCTAAGTATCAGATATCTACACAGATATCTGAGAAATAGTTTTTATCGACAAAAGTTTTAAAAGACTATTCACCCCCCCCCCCCCCTCTTGTCTTTTACTTTGCCGTTATCTGGACCAACATGAACCTACTCTCAGATATCAATCTATAAAAAGATAACTTGTCAGCAAAGATCACACCTTGTGATTTGGTTGATGTTTACTTTCTGCACTTAATTAAATGAATTGAAAAGATCATAAGAAATGATTAAGTGTTGTATTGTTCCCTCTTCAAGTTGTAATAGGTTTTAAAGATAGTCATCATTAACTAATCAAAAGGAAATTTGTTAGGAATATCTGTTTAGATTTTGATCAACAACTAATGACTTATCTTAGCTCAGAAAGGTGCTTAGTACTCTTGGTTCACTTGAACACTGTAAAAGAGGAAAATCACTAAGTATGTTAGTCTAGAAAATCTTGTATTGGATGTTAGGTCTCTGAATGTAATTTTTATATCTTTGAAGAAGACCAGTAGATGGCATCCGTGGGAAGAGTTCAACAAACTTGAAGATTTGAAGATTGCACAAGATTGCTAAAGGCGAAGAAATTGGTCTCATCGATACCTATGTCGAGATATCTTGAAGAAACAAGTGTTTTTCAACAAACAATTTTGCAAAAGATATTTGAGAACACAAGTTTACGAGCGAGGAAAAGTGCCCACAATACCTACACTCAGATACCTTGGACAAAACATTGTTTCGAAACAATGTTTTGATAAATATCTGGACATGTGAAGTATCTTGAAAAGGACATGCGATGCTTGACGTGCATAGTTAGTTAACGCTGCGGAGACAAAAATAGTACAAGTCTGATAAATGCATGAGACATCGAACAAAAGAGGAAATCTACGAAAAGAGACATTGTCTTCTGCGATTATTTTAGGATATCAATAGTTTGAATTTGAATTGAGCCAATGGATACTATTCAAGCGGCTTCAAATTCACTATAAATATCACCACTTATAATGCTTGAAAACACACGAACTTACTGAAAATACGAAGAACACGGGCGAATATCTTAAGCTTCTACGATAATACAACTAGTGGTATCTTTCTCTCATACAAGCCTATACCTTACGCCTTACTCTTTAGCTTACGATTGCGACTATGCTCTTGAATTCTAAGTAGCAAAGTTCTAAAGTTCTAAGTCACGATCCTTAACAAGCCTTGCTATCTCTGAAGGAGTTGAATCGAAAGATCAAGTATCTGAGTTTCATTCTCGAACATTTAACATAGACTTGGGTCGAAGAACATATCACCACACATTGTGAAGTGTGTTAAGTGATCCTTGTTCTATAGAGTATTCCTACATAAGCGAAAAAGTTATTAAGACTACCAGGACAAACCATCATAACCAACACCATACATGGCGTGGAGTACGGGAAGTACTTAGTTTGGAAAACTAAGAACAACTCAGGTTATTGAGCATAGGAAGTACTTAGTTTAGGAAACTAAGGAACAACTCAAAGGTTTACGAGTATAGGAAGTACTTGGTGAGGCAGCAGGGGAATAACTTCGGGGGAACACTTGGTTGGGAACCTAGTGTAAAGGAATCAAGAGATAGGATTATTGTAAGGTGAACTCATAACTATCTTGGTAATTTCTAGATGCGAGAAAGGCGAAGTGGATTAGTTGAAGGGTTACACCACCTTGGATACCACTATAAAAAGGCGTGTTATTTACTTTCGACAATTTACTTATCGTTCTCTTTATCTGCTAAGTATTTAAACACATTAGATCTTCTTTGACACGTGCACTTATCACAAGAAAAGTCTTCGCTCTCGATTATAAGTATCATATCTTCACACATATCGAACTGTTTTATCGACAAAAGTTTAAATACTATTCCGCCCCAGGTCTTTTACTTTGCCGTTATGTGGACCAACAGGTTTTGTTGAAATAAATCTTGTAATTGAGCATGTTCGCAAACTCCCAAGTGAGAGGATCGGTGAGGTTGCGACTTCGAATGATCAAATATGGGAAACAAGCGAGCGAAGACTTCGAGAAAGGCTTGTAGTGCGAAACTTCAAGCGAGATGTTGTCGAGGGACAACAAGACCAATCACATGAAATCAACACGAATTCGAGAGACCAATCGACTTGACATTGATCTGATTCTTGAGTCATTTCACTATTACTTGTTAACATTCTATGTTATATGTTTTGTATCTTATTGATTTATCTTTATTACAATGAAAAAAGAAACTAAGGAAGGAGAGGAAGTGAAAAGCTCACAAGAGGAAGGAGAGGAAGAAAAGCTTCCTTCACAATCTGAGAATGAGGAATCTTTACCCTCCATCAACAAGGAAAGGCACATTACACACGGGTGAAGATTCTAGTTTATATTCTCGAGATCTCCATCGAATGAACTTTCTAAATTCTTATGTTTCTTAAAGGCTCAAGCGAGAAGAAAGATAGTGTGGTGAAAAGCGAAGACATCGGAAGGATATACCGGAGACCTCAGGTCTCCCGAGAAACCATATCTGAGCCTCTGTCGAGAGGTAGAAATCTCGAGATACCAATGTGTGTGAAATCCTACTTAATCTTTCTAAGTGTACTAACACTTTTTATTCTTAGGTTAGAAAAGAAATGGAAGTTGAAGAGTATAAGATGCCCAAGTCTCCTCCAAAGACATCGAGGGTCCTTCCACCTCCTTTGGTCAAGCCATCCGAGTGCATTGTTGCGACACGGTAACTTAGATACGACACATTTGATACTCGGATATACGAACAAGTTTTGACATAATCAAAACTCCATTTCTTTCAGGCTCATTCAGGCACACCTACTTCTCGAGATCTCTTGAAGAGTAGACATCTCCTCTGAAAGAAGTATCTCTCATTGCTCCAGACTTTAAGTCTAACGCTCTCATAATCATCTTGATGTTTTGCAAAATGGCAACAACTTAGGCGCCTTGATATGAGTAACCTATTCAAGCGTCGACGCGGGCGATCCTACTAAGAGAACAATGCTTGGCTCTTGAAAATTACATTCATGTCATATTCCTGAAGGGTATATGAAGGAATTACTAAGGACAGGAGAAGGTATACATGGGAATTTACTAAGGACTTCATTCTAAGCCTTTGGAAGTATTACTCTTGGAAAGGTTTGACAGCGGATGAAGTGCAGGACTCGGATGGTTTCAAATCATGTACTCCCAAGACGAAAGGATTATATCAGTGAATAGGATGAAGTGGGAAGCCATAGTTACTCGACCCAAATCATTAACTTGACTTACGATGATGAGGACACACAAACATGAAAGACAAATCAAGTCCCTCCTCCATACGCATGCAAAGAGATGAACATAAGGATGATGATGATGATGATGATGGCGATACTCCTACACGAGATGGTAGAGTTGCAAGCATCGAAGACCTCGATTCTTTGCAGCATTAGACGAGAAAACAAACAATTCCTCTACCTCATCCCATCAAAGATCATCAAATCCTAATACTAACATCAAGACACTCTTGCACAAGTAGTTGAGCACTCTGAAGATAATTCTGAGAAGATTAAGGAAGTTGAATATAGAGTTGCTAAACTCAAAGCAACATTGAAAGAAGAAGCAAAGGCATCTTGAGTTGGAAACCAAGATGGTAGAGACAAACCAACCTCGGAAAGGTTGAGGAAATGACTATAAGGTAGAGGAAGCCCTTCGAGCAAAAGCAAATTCAACTTCTTTGCCTGAGCATTCTTGATGAAATGGATGCTAAAAAGAAACTCAGAGGAAGATCTTTGGAAAAGTATTGCCCTCATCTCGCAAAGGGAAGAAGACTATGCCAAGGTTTCTTACTTAAACAATGAGGAAGACTAGAGTGATGAAGAAGAAGACAAGGAGGACAACACTCAGAAAGTACATTACCATAGTCGACCTCGGACTACTATGTCTAAAAAGACATTGGTTCCTCTTGTACACATCGAAGTTCACGATGATGAAGTTGAGGATTATGAGATGAGATCGGCCACATGAAAGAGCAGTTCAAGGAGTTAGAAGATCAAAACAAGCAATTGATTGAATCTGTTCCTCCTGCATACCGCAAGCTTGCTGAAATGATTACAAGAAGAACTTCCAGCATTGCTCTGGAACATCAAGATCTTGTCATCTTGAGGAAACGGATGAGCTCATACAACATCTGATACTCATCTTTGAAATTGCCATGACTACTATAAGCCAAGTAGTTCTTGATGTTTCAAGTGACAAATGAAGAAAATGGCTTTACCTGACGAATCTTTGCATTAAGAGCACAATTGCATGAATTATCCAAAGCCTACATAGGATTTTTGAATCACTATCCAGTTCCTTTGTCAAACTAGTGGATAATTTTGATGAATCTTCTATGACTAATGGGGAAAGAGCTAGAAAAGTTACCAAGGGAAAGCGAACAAAAGATGATATCACGAAGATACTGAACCTCATTACGCAACCCCTAGTCAACTTCAATTAATCACTTCTACGAAAGAAGTGTCACTAGAACAAGGTCTCGAAACATGCTATTGCCAAGAGCTCGAGGAGAAGATCTGAGACTATGATGAGGATGAAGAAGAGATCTCGGAAGAGAAGAAAAGGCAATGATGAATGTAAAGGTGTCTCGAAACTCATCGTAGAAGATGATGATGATGATGATGATGATGATGATGATGAGGAAGATGAAGAAAATGTTCCTCTTATAAGAAAGAGACATTCACACAGCCCATCTGAGCCTTTACCTGCAGTTCCTTTAGCAGCAAGAACTCCTTCTAGAAATACCAAGTCTATCCAGCAAGGCACCTCTAGTGACAAACCCTCAAGAAGAGAAGCTGCAAGACAGAAGAAGATCAGAGAAAGGATTGAAGAACTCAGAGGAGTTGATATTCTTAGCCCTGAGGAAGCTATGATAAAATATACTCCAAGTCAATCTGATCTAAATTCTGCAAATTATAAATGCAAGAATGGTTATTGTGTAATGTTCTTGAAGGATTTACTACTAAACAAAGAAGGCTTCCCAGTAACAGTCTACCTTCAACTGATGGCATGGAGGAAAAATAGAAAAGATCTAATGCCAAAGGATAAAGTCAAGGATCACTTGATTTTGAGATATATGTCAGACAGATAGCTAGGAAGAAGGAGCTATCTGAATCTTGCCCCTACTATAAGCCAGATGAGGTACACAAAGGTGCAAATGTTCTTGGCACTGGAACAAGAACTAAATTTGTAGTACATGCTTATAAGTCCTTCTACCTCACTGAAGAAGATTACTAACTATATTTGAAGTATACAAGATGTCTCCTATTTAGATTGTTCATGCTTGGATGCAGGCAAGATACTACTGGGTTGAACAAACTAGCAAGAGAAGACCCACCGAATCTTACAGAGATAATGTTGAGTTCTCAAGAAGAGTTGAAATGGTTGTAAGAACCTACCTTGGCCTTTCGATGACATTATCAGATATGGTGACTTTATATACCCAGATAAAGGAAGCTGATGAAGATTGAAGACTTGAAGACCAACTTGTAGGAAGTTCACATGGAACTTTGAATTTCCTGTTGTCCTACAAAGTTGTGTAATTTTTTTTTTTTTTTTTATTTTTGATGATTGTACTTTAAAGCTTATTCTGTAAAAGTTAACTCTGTACTCAAAATGTAATTTATCTGATGAACCTACTCTCAGATATCATTCAATAAAAAGATAACTTGTCAGCAAAGATCACACCTTGTGATTTGGTTGATGTTTACTTTCTGCACTTAAATAAATCAATTGAAAGACCATAAGAAATGTTTAAGTGTTGAATTGTTTCCTCATCCAGTTCATGATAAGTTTTCTGATAGTCATAGGTGACTAATCAAAAAGGGGGAAATTTGTTAAGAATATCTGTTTAGATTTTGATCAGTAAACCCTAATGACTTATCTTAGTTCAGAAAGGTAACTAGTAATCTTAGTTCACTTGAACATTGTAAAAGAAGCCGGTGAGTATGTTAGTCTAGCAAATCTTGTATAGGATTTTAGGTCTCGATTTTAATTTTATATCTTTAAAGAAGACGAAGCATGCATCCGGCGGAAGGAGCTCATTTTGAAGATCAAGAGCTGCACAAGATTCTTTGAAGACTAAGGAGAAAATCTCCTCATATTGTGGCTTAGATACCTTGAGTAAATTAAGTGTCTTTGGAAGACAAGTATTTCAATAGCTTCGATACCCGATGCTCCTTGAGTAAGGATATGCAAAGCCTCGGATAGCTTGCATTGTTCGTTGAGACTACATGACAAAAGATAGTGCATTTATTACAGACCGAGATATACGAGCAAAGAGAAATCTACGAAGAGAAAAAACTCCTTAGTACTATCTTCAAATATCAATAGTTTGAATTACATTGTGCTAACGAATACTATTCAAATGGCATCATTTTCAATAAATATCACCACTTAGAATGTTTGAATACACACAGAACTACATTGAACACAAGTTATACTCGAGCATACAAGCCTTCTACCTACTTACTCTAGCTTTACATTGCGACTAAAGCTCTTGAATTCTAAGTAACACAAAAGTTCTAAGTGTCCTAATCCTTAAACAAGAATTGCATATTTTGAAAGAGTTGAATCGAGGATAAAGTTGCGACTTATATCTAAGATTCATTCTCTTGAACAACATCGAGACTTGGTCGATGAAGAACAACTTACCATACATTGTGAAGTGTATTAAATAAGATTGATTCTATAGAGCTCTCTAAGATAGCTGAATAAGTTATAAGAGCTAGCTCACTGACAAACTACGAACTGACACCAAGTAGGCGTTGAGCAAAAGTACTTAGTTTGGGAAACTAAGGAATAGCTCGAATTCTTGAGTAGAGGAAGTACTTGGTGAAATAGGGTAATAACTTCAGAGAACACTTAGTTGGGAATAGGGATGGCAATTTGGCCCACCCGACCCAGGCCCGGGCCCAGCCCAGTCAAGCCCGCTTTGACCAGCCCATTAGGGCTTATGGGCGAACTGGAAGCGATATTGGAGCCCGTGAGTGAACTGGGCCTAACTTCCGGGCAAATAAGCGGCTGACCGTCATATATACATTTATATAGTAATATATGTTGTATTTATATATTTATATACTATGTATTTAATTTTTATATGATTGTGAATTATGTTACATAACTACATTAAACATTGAAGTATACTAATAAAAATAATTATCTTAAAATGAATTATATAAAATGATACTTAAATGAATGTTGTAGTCTACTTGTAGAATCGTTTTCTACTTGAAGTGTTTGTAAGCAAGTAGCTTAATGGAGGATTCAAGAGTAGAAAAATAGCATTTGCATTCTTCATATCAAATTAGTTTACATTGGAAACAAAATCTTATACCTATATGTATATATTTCTTTTAATCTACACTCGAAAATATATATCTTTGTGTATATATATCGGCATCAAAGCCCACATCGGGCACAGCCAGTTCGAGCCGGACCGGGCTGGGCTGTGAAAATCGTCCGGGCCAATTTGGGCCTCAAGCCTAGCCCTAGTTGGGAACCTAGTGTAAAGGGATCGAGATAGGATTTTGTAAGAGGAACTCAACTTCTTATCTTAGTGGATTCAAGTCAGGAGAAAGGGCGAGTGGATTAGTTGAGGATTACGCCACCTTGATACCACTATAAAGCACTATGTTATTTACTTACCGCACATTATTTATTGCTTATCTATTGCTTGTTGAGTATACACACCTTATACCTTGCTGAGCACGTGCACTGATCACAAAAGTCTTCTACTTTCTGATTATAAGTATCAGATACCTTTATAGATATCCGAGAAACTGTTTTATCGACAAAAATTTGAAAAGACTATTCTCCCCCCTCTAGTCTTTTACTTTGGCGTTATCTAGACCGACAATATGAACATTGCTCGAGTTAGGTGAGGTAAGTACTTTAGTTTTATTTTATGTCAGTCGAGTTTTGTTTGATTTTTTTTTTAGTACGGTCTTGTTTGAGTTAGTGGACTTTAAAGTACCCAAAAATTGTGCCAATCTCTAGCTCTCTTGGTTCTGGGTGATTTTGTGATGCTAAGTATATAGTAGCGAGGCAAAAATGACCCAGAACCATGCCACGGGGACGTCTGGCGTATACCGGGTGCGCTTGGCGCCTTGAAGTGTCTAAATGACACTTGGCGCCTGCTGATTTCTTGGCATATTCTATTTCTAAGAGAGACACTTTCCTATAATTTTTGCCAAGCTTCCATGCCAGATGCTGAAGTGCAGCATCGCCAGTGGAATCTGGCACCACGCCAACGTTCGGCAAGCGTCGCTGCGTAAAGGATTCTTGGCGCCAAGCGCTAATTTGGCCGTTTTTTTGCGTTCTGTCTCGTCCACTAGCTCCTGTATGCGTCTCTAACCTTTTAATTAAATCTCAGGCTCCTACTTGCAGCTGTCTACACACTTCGGTCATTTACAAATAGGGAAGCCTTCTGAAATCCATTCTTTTTTCTCTCTTCACTCGATTGCTCGAGGACGAGCACGAGTTCAGGTTGGGAGGTGTTTTGATGCTTAAGGCTTCTTGGTTGTACTTTTCTCGTGTGTTTTTATATTTGCATGCCGTCTTTTTATTCGAGTCTGTTGAGTCTATGTCTGTCTCCCAAGTCGAGCGTCTATTGCATGTACTAAACCTGTTTAATTCTTGAGTTTTGATTGATCTCTGATTATTAGCAGTTGACATGTTATAAATTTGTTAAGTTCGTTTCTCTTGTATATAGAAAGTCTGTTCTAGTTCTGTAGTCCAAAAGCACATGAGCAAACCTTGGCGATGAAAAAATATTATACGGTAAATTTGTACTTGTGTGATTTTTAGGAAGTGCAAACTCCTTATTTGCGCCTCATCATGCTCATGTGTACTACTGTGTAAGTTAAGTATGACGAATGACATGTTTTCATTCCTTATTTGCTCAACCCAAACCTATTCCAAACGAGGTTTGGGGAGGAGGTTTATGTCATCATATATGTATAAATTTGTGATTTGGCTTTTGTTCTCTCAAAAAAATATTACAATAAGTCCGGAGTGGATATGTGGTACTTATTACCACCATTAAATGTTAGGCACGTTTCAAATACTACCTATATACGGTGTGGCCCTTAAAATCTATATGACCGTGAGGTTGATGGTGTGTATACCAAACCGGCCGCAAAAAGTGTGGACTTTCGATAAAAGCGGACACTACCAAAATAAAGAGACAAAATAAGCATATGGGTCATTTATAAAATGGAAAAAGGGTATGCAAAAAAGTTTAAAAAAATAAAAAAATGAAAAAAGAGAGAATGATTGCCATTTACAAGTTTGAACCTGTTGATTGTAGAGTTTTGATAAAAGTCACTTCTAACTTAACTGATTGAGTACATTGCATGAGGTATTTGAGGCATCTTTGTGGCGTGAGTCACCTTCCTTTCTCTTTTGTATTTCTTGGTGATTACCCTTATTGGACACTTCGAGTGTGAGAGATAGTTGCATAGGATCCACTTATGAGGATTACGGGTTAGACTTAAGTTCTATTTACTTGGGAACTAACTTCTTGGATTTATACTTGTTTTTACATAGCGTCGGTTTGATTTGAAACCTCTTGCATTTTTTGGGCTTATTACTTGCAATCGTAGAATCGGTAGCTTGGGAGCTAGACTTTTTTATGTTTGTCAATGTGTTTTTATTTTTCTAGGTTTTTTAGAGAGTCTGTTGCTTGAGGACAAGCAAGGGTCGGTTTGGGGAGTTTGATGAGTCGGTTTTACACCGTCTCATTTGGTCTTTTTTGTCGTCTTATTGTTGTCCTTAAGTATAGTTTTTATTAGTTTCTCTAGAGTATTTTTACTTGTTTGTTCTTTGTGTGTTTTGTAGGTATTTGGCTAAACCGCTTTAATTGGAGGTAAAATGATGCATTTTATATGCATTTACAGGATATGGAGTTCCAATACCTCGAACGTATGCTAGAAGTGGAGCGGGAAGGCAAAAACTATCAAAGTTGAAGTCAAAGTGCGAATCGAACCAACGAGTACTGGCGCCCGCCAGTACCTCAGAGTGCAGCATCGCCAGCGCAAAGCGTATGCGGAACATATATGGCGGCGCTTGACCGGCTACTGGCGTGCTAGCGACATTACCATGACGCCAATGGACGGTGGCGTCGCCATGAATGCCAGATCGCCCGTCGTAATTCGTTTCTTTCCGTTTCTATTAGTTTTGAACAAAACAATTGTATTCATTATCTTCTTTACATCTTTTGCTCTCAACCTAGAACTTTTCCAAGGCAATTGCCTACTTATTACTGGAGGTAATTGAACCGATTATTCTTGTATTTGATGATTGATTCTTGATTGGGAGAACATATTCATACTTTTCTACCGATTGGATTCCAGTTTCTTTAGTTTTTACCTAGGGTTCGTGACACAATTTGTTAAAATCTGTATCAACTTTTGATTCCTGGTATTAAGTATTCGTTTATGTTTATTATGTTTTCGTATATGATATTGATTATATATATGCATATCATGAGTTGCTAAACATCCAATTATAGGGTGTAATGGATTCAATGCATGCTAGTTAGGATTTATGCAATTCAATAACAAGTAAGATGCGATTTACTGTGTGCCCTTTTGATTAAATGCATATGTAGTTATGTGTATTGTGTTTTTACCCCCAAAACCATCAAAGGATTATGCAATCTAATTTGCCACCAAAACATCTAGAGATTGCAAATTCATAGGTTCGTAACAATCACATAACTGCATTAGCTTATTAATTGTAGCTTAGTGAAATTTACGCCTTCACTAATGTTATATGTTTTGTAGAACAAAATAAGTTAGATCATTATCATAGTCCTTCGTACCTTATCCGATATAAGGTGTCTGCCTAGAGAGCTAGAGTAGTGTATTAATCGTTAGGACGTGCCCCAATGATAACTAGAGTAAATCGACATTGTTATTGTTGCATGTTTTCCTACTAGTTAGCTTGATTTCTGTCACCACACCATAATTCCCTCTCATATATTCGTCTTCACAAGTTAATCTGTTTTCTAGTTAGTCTGCATCATAGTTAGATTTTCATTCTGGTGCCGAAGCAAACCAACTTTTACTGCTTTTCATACTGTCATTACTATTCGTAAACCATACTCAGCCTAGTTAAGTCCTTAGAGACCGACCTCGGGGTTAACTTCACTGCACTACAAGTTTTCGTAGTGTTGAGAATTAACTCTTGGCTAATTAAACAAATTGAAAACTCTGATTTGACACATCAGATCACATCAGTAAAGGGCTTATCTATCGCAATAGATAACCGACATGTCAATAGAACTCAGACTCAAACAATAAATTTTTTTAAAATAGGCCAAAGATATAGGCCAAAAGACGACACACAATAATCACGTAAAAGTGGCTAACATACCACCCCACATAATTACAAGAGTGGCTAACATACCACTCAACACCACCAAATTAAAAATCGAAAAACAAATATAACACATATATGTATATATACGAGGCAGCGCATAAGTTCATACCGAGGCATTTAATCATAAGAAATCACAACTTCCCTCCCCAAACCTATTCGATAGCTAGACCCTAGCGTAAATAATAAATTAAAAGAGAAGGTTGTAGAGTTACCGCCCATAGTATGCCTCGGTCGGCATGATCAATGGTAGGAGGGTGAACCGTGGAGTCCGGAAGATGATCCTCCACCAAAGTATTGTTGCCATAGGTTCTCCTCTCTCTTCAAATGCCTCTCTGCCCTCTGATCCAATTCTCGCAATGCCGCCAAGTTCGAGGAGCTACTCTGTTCCAAACTATCCATCCTCTGGTTGAGGGTATTGGTGTACTGATGCACTTATGATACCTCATTTGATAGGTTTTTGTAGCTAGTGCGGAGTTAAGCCATATTAGATGCATAAATGATCGTGTTTCTCCTCAATTGCATGGAACCTTGGGCCTGCCCATTGCTCGAAGTGAGCTTGCATCTCCTCATAGTAATAGGAGTAGGTAGAGTTCTAGGTACTAGGCTATGCTTCCTCTTGTGCCTCTTCGGCTGTGCTAGCCATGTGGGGTCCTTCGGGGGCCTCATCTTCTAATCCATATGCTGCTGGGTCAAGTTCTTCTTCGTCTTCCATGTCATCCACCACATTAGGTGGAAAAACCTTGAGACCCTTCACGCCCTTGCATTATCTTTTCCGTCCTTGTTGTCAACAAAGCCTTTGCTTACGGTCTTGACGATTCTTTGGCACTCGATTTGCTTCACCTTTGTTGTGTGATGATCCATAGGAAGGCTAACCCTTTTGGCTTATAGCAATGGGCAAGGGTCTCCGTCACAATGACATCCCGACATTAATGAAATAAATGCGTTCATGAATGCTCAATGAGCCTCATAATCGGTGACATAGTTGTGATGTACCCTAATGGGATTCTGTGTACTAAAGCGAATGGGAAAGAATACGAGCCATGGGGAGAAGATACTTCTTCTCTACCTTCTTCATTTCCCACTAAAGTGGGAATAGAGGAGTTACCACCCTTCACGACCTCGGTAAAACTTCTCCCTACAAAGTAGCATGGTCGTATATCCCATTATCCATGGTTAGATCAAACTTTGTACGGTTCGAAGAGGATTGACCATCTCGACATTGTACAATATGTTCTTTCCTCTCACGGACAATCCCATCCAAATTCGCTCAGCGTAGTTGATGTAAATTCCTTGACAAGAGTCGATGGATGCTTCTCGATGTTAGAGTCACCCGTCCAAGCTCATCAATCGATCCCAAATCCACGTAGTCAGGTTGTTCAAATCTCTTGGAAATGATATTCCCCTTTCCGCTATTATGCTACGTGTTTAGGAGAAATTTCTAACTCGGGAGGCTTCCCCTTTAGGAGAAAGAACAAACCCATAGGCATCTGGTTGAGGCCCTTCCAGTCTATTCGGTTGTCTAGTCCCACTTCCCGATGCTTCATCTCCACTTCTTCCGCGGATCAAAATTGGCTTTCTTTTAGGCGTTTTTCCCAGAAAAAGAATTGTTAGCTCTGTTCATTCAAAATTCCCAAACCAAGAATTCACAAGTAGTAACAATAATGCCTTATCCTAACACATAAGAATGTAATCCATAGTGAATTAGTTGTTATCAACTAGTGTTCTTCCCCAAACCAAACTTCTTTGTAGCATGATAATCGAAACGCCTAATCCTGTACGTTATTCAATCAATCCATAGTGCGCTCTTGATGCAAATGAGCTTTGGCAATACAATCATGCATGCAAGCAACATTCATCAACCAATTGTACCATCTTGTGCATTAAGGATGAAACCAAGCTATGTCTTACACAACCACTAAGCATATTTTGCTAGAATCAAGCAAAAACGCATGAACAATGTAATGCTACTTCAAATCAAGAAAGTACATAAGGTGAAGATATCCATTATTTGTAATTGGAAGCCCTTATGAGACGATAATTTAGAGTCTCATTTGGTCCTTTTTAGCGGTCTTTGTGAGTCTTCATCTTTAGTTTTTTAGTGTTTTTTTTTTTTATGTTTTTATGCTTTGGTGTTTTGGTTTTATTTTGTAGGAATTAGTGATTTTGAGCCAAAGGTGAAAAAAAAGAGATCAACCAGGCTCACCGCGGCCAGATTTTACAAGGCTAGCACTGGGACTGTTGAAGAGGCTCACCGCGACGAAGAAATTTGCCCGCCGTGGCTAGATTATGCGAATTGATATACATTGCGGCAATTGAAGACTCGCTGCGGCGAGGCAAATCGCCCGCCGCGGCGAGACGGGCAGATCCGGAATTTGTTTTTCCTTATTAGTTTAGAATTGGGACTTCTTCCCACATACTCTCTCTTAACCTAGTTCTTAGAAAATCTCCAGTACTCATACTTTGACATTGTTACATTCTTGGAGCTTGGTTTTCACCTTGTTGAATCATCGATATCGGATTCTTGGTAATATCTGATAATTCTCTATTGTTTATCTCAATTTGTGTTTGTTATTGCTTATCGAATTGTATGATCTTGCATGCGATTATCAACATGTCTATGTTTATCATATTCAATTCCTTGAAGTCTTTGATCTTTGCTTCTACCATGACTAGCTAAACACTCCGAACACGGTAGTTATGTGACGATTCTGCGTATTCGTTTCTATGGTTAGGATTCGTTCATATAGATTCGTCTAGTTCAAAATATTCATAAAAACCTTCAATGCAATAAGCTAGTTCTAGATTCTCAAAATCATTTTCGGTTAAGGATCGTGGATTGACGACCCACGATTTCTCTAGTTCAAAACTCTCAAACAACAATTGGTTGAATTGGATTGACTGATTTATGTACACCGACTGTGTGACAAGTATGAACGATTTTCGTAGAGTGAATTAGCATTACTCGATCATAACTGCTGTGTTCTCTTCTCTCTCTGTCAAAAAACCGTTTATCTGCTTTTCTGTTTTCTTGTTATTAGAAGTAATCAAAACCAAACAAATCTAAATGTTTTCATAAGTGACTGTTTGCTTTCAACTGCTTGGTAACTTAATTGGTTCCTTAGCGAACGATTCTGTGGTTAACATTGTCTGTCTACAACAACTGCTTACTACTTATTTTCTAAGTATTAATTTGAGCACTCAAGCCCCGCCCTCAGGTTTTATTTGTCTAAATCTGAGCGAATTGACTTTGGTAACCTAGGTAGGGCAGGGATTGGGTATATTTTTCGATCGGAAACTGGTAGGTTTATTAGAGCAGGAACGACATTTGTTGGTAAAACAACAAATAACACAGCCGAACTCCTAGCTCTTAAAACTGGCTTGTCTATGACTTTACAGTTGAATTTTCATCGTTCAATTATCCAACTAGATTCTCATTTTGTTATGGATGTTGTGAACAGGGGCAAAGCAGTGGTGTGGCGCCATAAGCGCCTCATCGATGATATCCATCACCTTTTGTTGTTTGTGCAAGATTATAAGTTGCATTTTATCTATCGAGAGGCGAACAATATTGCTAATATTTTGTCCAAAATAAATTTGAGGAATGCAGCCATATGCATATCATGATTAGATCCCAATAACCGTCATTGATGCTGCAAAGTTTGGTCTTTTGAATTGCAACATAGTACCAGATTGGCTAGATGTTCACTTAGAAAAGAGACTTAAAGCTATGTTACTATTCGTTTTTGTGTCTGGAAATCGACTATATACTCCTTGTAATCCTGTTTGTTCTTAAAAAATTATATTATTTTGTTTTTAAAAAAAATTCTAATCATAACTTAGTCAATGTATTAGCACTCTATCAAATGCAGTAAAATAAAAATATATAGGGTTATTTAATCTGCAGTACACTCCATGGGCTTTTTTTAATGAAAACCCATCACCTTTTTGCCCTATTTGATTCACATACATTTCCATGTATTGAGCCCATGATTTAAGTCAACCATTTAATCTAGCTGCCTCTTGTGTCTCTGACTAGCCATATTAGGAATAAGCGTTGTTAAGCACGCCTAATTAATGAGAGAAGCTGCAATAATTGTCATCCCCACATTTATTCAACATTTCAACATATGCCCGATGATTGCTAGAATCATGTAATGGAGGCTGCTTTTCTTTTGTACAAAAACTTGTGAAAGTCCAAGTTTTTGTGAGAGTCCTGAGAGTCTTGCAATATTGTATACTAATTGTGCGGCTTTGTGTGTAAATTATTGATTTTTGTCTATTTGTAAATTGTCTATTGTTGTATACTAATTGTGCGGCTGAATCTTTTTGTGTAGGACTCTCAGGACTTTCCGGACTCTCATGAGAGTTTCTCTTTCTTTTGTTAATCTGGTATGATTGGATATTATGCTTCCTCTTAGCTAAATATGACCAGCTTGTTCTTTCCCTACATTTTGACCTTATGGCAACAATCTAGGTTGCTGAAGATATCTTAGCCTCATCAAACTGCAAAGCTACTTTAAACAAATATGTGTGACTTTTTAAATGTTGTATATATGCAAACATCAACAATCAAACATATATCATTGAAAAATTTAAATAATTATGCGTTTATTCAACCAATGAGAAATGGAAAGTTAACATGTCATATACAAGCAATTTTTCCATGTAGCAAAAAATCTAGAGTTACTACTAATTTAAACCATATTCGTTTAATCATTTAAATAATACAAGAGTTTACGATAAACGCCAAACGAGCTAATTGATTTTAAAACACACTTAGCGAAGTTTAGTTATCAATTGTATTTAATTTATGGCGAAAAAAAAATACCTCCTCCAGTTTTATAGGTCCTCGCATCAAGGAATTTGGCAAGCCGTTGGGTATCCTTAAAAGGTAAGTTAAGCTTTCCTCAACTCTTTTCAGGTCTACCCTCTGCAATACTGCACAGACCAACTGACAAGCTAATCTACAGTCTTTCGCACAATTGCTTAACTAGCTAATAAAAATATTTTCCTACGCGATGAATGTTTTTACCATTATCTTCGCGTCAACATATCGTGCCCACCAGGTCAAATGTCACTCATGCACTCGCAACACGAGCTAATTACCATTAAAAGCAGATCTAAATAAATGGTCACTAATTTTGATAACACAAATCCACGGGATCGGGCCTTGTTGCCTCAACTTAAAATTACATACGGGAAATACAGAGCTAATGAGCTAATCTACAGTATTTCTTTCCGAGAACGAACTAATTAAAATATTTTTAACACGCGCTGACTCAAATGGCAATCCATGTTGCCTCATCTTAAAAATACGTAAGGAAAATCTGGTGACGAGCTAATCTACGATCTTCGCAATTGCTTAACTAACTAATTAAAATATTTTCCTACCGCGATGAATGTTTTTACCATTATCTTCGCGGCAACATATCGTGCCCTCCAGGTGAAATGTGTCATCAGTCCATGTTGACTCAACTTAAAATTACATACGGGAAATATAGAGCTAACGAGCTAATCTCTGACATTTCTTTCGAAACGAACTAATTAAAATATTGTTTACACCTTGTTGTTTCTACCATTATTTTAGCATCAAAATATCGTTCCCACGGTCAAATGTAAGCTCACTGTAACACGAGCTAATTAACTTTAAAAGAAAACAAAACTAAATATCTTTGGTCCTTGATTTTGATAACACAAATCCACGAGGACATGCCTATTTTCAAAAGACAAAATGGAATATCACATTGAAGTCGATCTTGCATCATGATCGCCATATTATTTAGCACATGTCATCTTTTAAATGTATTATACATTTATGTTTGTAGCCACCATGCCCATAAAACTAAACTCTCCCATTAAAGTTGTAAGCCCACTCGCAACATTAAGAAGGTAATATTAAAGTTAACATCTCAATGTCAAAATCCTATTACGTGAAAACTTGAATTCACAAACCTTTAATATGTAATTAATTATCTTCAATCTTGAACTTCTTGGTGGGTCTTTAGTATTATCTCGTTTCATTGAAACTCGATTTTACATCGATGACTATTTTAGCATTATCTTAGCTACAACATATCAATGGGTGGATATGTTGATTACCTAACGAGCTAATCTACAATATTTCTTTAGAAACGAACTAATTAAAATATTGTTTACACACCTTGACTATTTCTACCATTATTTTCGCATCAAAATATTGTGCCCACCAAGTCAAATGTAAGCTCACTGTAACACGAGCTAATTAACTTTAAAATAAAGCAGAACTATATAAGCTGGTCACTAATTTTGATAGCACAAATCCACGGGGATCATGCCTATTTTCACAAGACAAACTGGAATATCACATTCGAAGTCCAATACTGCATCGCAATCGCCATATTTTTTAGCACGTGTCATCTTTTAAATGTATTATCCATTTATGCTTGTGGCCACCATACCCATAAACTAGACTCGATCTCCCATTAAAGATGTCGCCCACTCATAACATTAAGAAGGTAATATTAAGAAGGTAACATCACTGTTGTCAAATTAATCCTAGCCCACGTGAAAACTTGAATTCCGGCAAACCTTTAACACGTAATTAATTATCTTCAATCTTGAACTTCTTGGCCGGTCTTTAGTATTATCTCACTTTCAACTCAATTTTTTTTACCTACGATGGTATTTTGAGCATTATCTTAGCTACAACATATCGTGGCCACCATGCGATGTCGCGCTTTTCATAACACGAGCTATTTACCTTTTTAAATATACGCTACTAAATTAACGTATAACCAATGTTAATAACACAAATCATTGCGGAATTTCACGTGCGAGTGGTGCGTATATAGAAAAATTAAAGTTTGCTATCATATAGAAAATTAGCCATATCATTACGGTTTGAATTCCGATTCGCCTTTTATGTGCAATTAAATCTCTTGAAAGAAGGAAACATTGTTTTTAGACGGTTTAAGCACATTTTAAAGTGTCGAAAACTATATATATAGAAACCAAGTCGAGTAGACTCAGCAGGCATAACAAATTAAACTACCAAATTTAGCATGTTGAGCCCATAGCATATTGCAACCTAAATATTGCAGTGTAGCAGAAAACGTTCATAAAACCAGGCATGGGTAACACATTAATTCCCACCTTAATTACATAGGAGACATAAAAATTTAATGCTATATGGCTACAACATGTCTTGGAGATTGCAGCTGTGTCATACCTACTACAGGTGTAAAGTTAAAAAATGTCTCCAGCTGATGCATCGCGTGAGGACAATTTGTACTTGGCCAAGTTGGCCGAACAGGCCGAACGTTATGAAGAAATGGTGGAGTTTATGGAAAAGGTTGCAAAGGCCACAGAGAGTGAAGAGTTGACTGTCGAGGAGAGGAACCTTCTTTCTGTTGCATACAAGAATGTGATTGGTGCTAGGAGGGCTTCATGGAGGATCATCTCTTCCATTGAGCAGAAGGAGGAAAGTCGTGGGAATGAGGATCACGTGAAGATTATTAACGAATACAGGGGAAAGATTGAGACTGAGCTCAGCAAGATCTGTGATGGGATTTTGGAACTTCTTGAAGGTCATCTTGTCCCTTCTGCTGAATCTAAGGTCTTCTACTTGAAGATGAAGGGTTATTACTATAGGTATTTGACTGAGTTTAAGATTGGGGCTGAGAGGAAGGAAGCTGCTGAGAACACTTTGGTAGCTTACAAGTCTGCCCAGGACATTGCATTGACTGATTTGGCACCCACTCACCCGATAAAGCTGGGACTTGCACTTAACTTCTCTGTCTTCTATTATGAAATTCTCAATTCACTAGATCGTGCTTGCAACCTCGCTAAGCAGGCTTTTGATGAAGCTATCTCTGAGCTAGACACATTGGGTGAGGAATCATACAAAGACAGTACATTGATTATGCAACTTCTCCTAGACAATTTGACTGTCTGGACTTCTGATACAATGGATGATGCTGGGGATGAGATCAAGGAGTGCAGCAAAACGACTCTAGTGAAGGACAACGGATATTTGAGCCTTTGGTATTGTCTTTGCTCAATTTTAATTCGTTGCTTTTAGTATAGAGCATGTCATAACAGGAGTTGATGGAAATGATATGTGGTGGTATAATTTGGTGGTCCTTACGGTGCTTGAACTTACATATTTAAGCACTGTAAGAATATCTTGAGTGTAGAATGTTTTTCTATCAACAAGCGTCATCTGCGGAGTATCTCGGTGTTGCTTTTGCTTTTGTTTTTGTGTTTGTTATATACGTAGTGGCGCCCATTGTGGATACCTAACCACAGATACATGCATCGTGGCTAGAGAAGAGAAATTTGGTCTTTGCGCCCATGCTAGGGCAAAAGTCCATCTTTATTTCTTGCTTTATCATTATGATCATTCACTTGGTTTAATAAGCCCCTGGCGGTTAATAGTTGCTAAGGTTTGCTACCTATTTATATTCTTGTAAGACACTATTTTCTTTACATTGAATGAAGATTATTATACCGTCAAAAAAAAAAAAAAAAATTGCATTTGTAGCTAGATAAAATGGGACAAAAAGGTCAAGTGGGCAGACAAATTTTGCACCAGACAGTGTACTGGAGATTTAGCTCCCCGTATAGGGTATGTCAGAAAATCGGCAGAATTGCAAAAAGAATAGTCAATGTGCGTAATTCTAAGTCCAATGACAAGATTCTCCATTGATTCATATAGGTGTAACAAATCTCACCATGATTCTGATTGAAATGAATCATAGGGACACAAAATGGAATCTGGTGACCAATTGGAAAGACATACTAGTATTTTCCTACCTAGATTAATTAAAATTAAAATTGAAAATCACCTAACTTTCGCAGTTCGCTACTACTGGGCTTGTGAGCCTCAACAAAATCTAAGATCTTGATCCATTTGCATAATCAGCAAACAAATACTATAATAGCCCCCTCCATATTTAATTTACAATGGCAAGAAGAGGCAGCTATGTGTTCAAGAAGTGAGTGCATAGTTGTTCTTGGTCCTGGACTTGTCCAAAATAGACCACATAACTTGAACATCCTCGTACCCACAGGCCATCACTTCACCTTGTAAGTGATCCATACTCCGACAATGCTCTTCTCCTCCTGTACAATAAACATATACACATACATGTCAATATTATTAGATTAACTAAGAGATCTGGAAATTGAGAGAACCGAAATAATCAACATTGGTTAATTAAAGAAAATTACTAATTACCTTGTTGGGATTTCTTGTCTTTGTGGGTGTGGTTATTATTGAAGAAAGTGCATGCCTTTTTAATTGTACGAACCCAAGAAGAAGAAGCCATTTCTATGTTTGATGAATGATGATGATTATGATATGTCTTTGACGAGAAGATGTTTGGTTTGGTTTGGTTCTGTTTTGTTTTGTGTGATTATGAGTTTTAATGTGTTTGTGTGTAAGTGTAGATGTATATATAGTTAGTTTGGATTGGATATCTGGATGTAATTGTAATTAGTGTGAATTAATCTTAAAGGGTCATGTGCCTCGAATGAATGGCAAGATCCGTGAGATAAGCTTTCAATTCATTGGTTGGTTCTCTGCATATCTTCAAATTATAGTAATGTGTTTTGTCTTAAATCTTTTTATATAAATATGTGCAACTAATATAATAATTTTATGACCCATGTTCCTTTAATATGCATTCACATTCCTATAATCCTATCCTCTCACATGCACCGGATCAGTTTGTTTACTATTCTACTTTTGTTTTAACTAGTAAATGCACTTAGAAAAAATGAAGTACATAAAAATATTTTGTTAGATATAAGTAACGTTTACAATCTGTAAAGCGATCATAACATTACAATTATAATAGATAGATAGGAAAACATAACGTACGATCGATTTCTTATTCCAATTATATAACACAGAATGTACATGTAAAAAAAAAATTAATGTTAGTTTCATACTTATCGAAAATGAATAATCTATCTGATAAGGATTAAGCATAGACTATACTAATTGTGATATACCTCATAGCTTGTCAAAGCACCTCTTTCTAAACCACGTTTCTTGTGGTCTCCGAAGTCAGATGTCTTCTGATCATTATGTAATCCACAGACCCTTCACGGTTGTGGTGACCGTGTGATTCGATTATCTGTGATGCGTGGTTGAATACGTGAGAAGGGAGGTAGAGGCCGATGTTCGAAAGAGACTGACCCTGACTTTTGTTTATTATCATAGCAAAACACAAAAACTAGGAAACTGCCTCCTTTCGAAATTAACGGGGAATTTAGTATTATCAGACAAGCTCATCATCATCTTAGGAGTAAGCACTTTTGTCTTGCATTTAGCCCGTAAATTATCTTTTCTTCTATAGCATGCTTAGCAAGAGTAGTAAGCAGTAACTATCAATCTTGTGTCATTGCACAAGTTCGAAGCATTTGGCATGGAGACACTACTTCCTTAACTCACTTTCAACTCCACTTACAATTACCTTTGTCATTATACCCTAATATTTTCCCTCTCCTTTATTTTTCAATTAAATTAACAATTTTAAAATAATCAAACAACATTAAAACCAATCAAATAACTTTAGAAAAACCAAACCCGTCACTTGTTTTATTACACATACTATATAAAACAACCACATAAACACTATAAAATTTTAACTCTATCCAATCACAATTTTGGCATTTCATATAACTCACATTTAATTTAGAGTTACTATTGCTCAACTAAAAAAATTTCATTAACTAACTTTTTTAACTTTACTAGTATAATAACTAGTCGAAATTCGACGGGTATATTCGCTAACACTTTAGCACATATAATGATTTTGCAACATTCATATCATATCAAATTAACAATAAAATTGTAAATTGTAGGTTGTACATTATAAGATGCTAATATGCAGTACATCTAAGAAAACTAAAGTGTTTAATTGAATGATTTGTTAACTTATCTATAGTAAATTACAATGATTATTAAGCAAATTAATAGAGCATTTATTAGTAAAAGGAAGACACAGTAATATAGAAATGCATAAATTTTTCACCTTTTATCATTCTATTTCTCCCAAAATAAGATAGAGCTGAAAATTACCCATAAATCAGGGGCGGTGTATGGAACTCAATCTGAAGCAAAAAAAGAACAAACTATATTTATGAGTAGAAAGAAAAAATAAAATTCCATATACCATTCTTTCAATAATATTTATACACTTAACTCTTACAACATAACTTTAACTTGTTGAAGAGCTCTTTATACACAACATTGGTAGTAGTCGCATAAAAAATTTGACAGTCCCTTCTTGTCAGTGACTCTCGATAAAGAGACATAGAGCTTGTCATAGCTAAATACATGTCTGGTTGCATACGGACAAGTGAAAGTGAATGTCCCTGAATAGTCATGGGAAAACAGACAAATAAAGGGTAATGTTTTTTATGGAATTTAATAGGGAAATTTAACTTGCATAAGACGGGTTCAAAATAGTTCTTGTAATGAACACCTTCTCTCTGGCACTCTCTCTGGCATTTTTTTCTCGTTAAAGTTTGCCTCCACAATAAGCTTCCCAATATTTGTCACCATCGTTCTAGTGCCATTACATAACCGTTGTCCGTTGAGCATGGCCTATATAGAAGAAAGGTAAAATTCAAGATACACAACAATTAGTCCCGTTCCCTAAATGATAGACAGGAAGTCCCATCCCAACAATTTGAATAAGGGAATATGATCGGGAAATCGTCAATCCCAATCGAATCAATGGATGGAGAATCTTCGAGAGGTTCCTTTTGTTTTACTTCTTCCGCCAAAATCATTGACTTCTCTCTATTTTTCCAACAACGGATAATCTCAATCCCAGACAACATTATGAATGAATAGAATTGAACGACTCGAATATTTGATTTTAACGCGAAACGCATCTCTGAGTTAGATGAGAATATATATTGGGAACTGGGAACACATTTTTATTGCAAAAAAACCAGAAAATTGCACATTGTAATATACCCAACCGTCATAATTTGATTGGTTTTGGTAAAAAAAATTAAAATCTAGTTCTTAAATTGCATTTTTTACCCACAAAAATTAATTTTCTTGTCACATTATCATTTTCATGATTCACTTTAACCTATCGGCAACTTTAATATATAAAGTTCTCCGTCTGGAGAAAGTAACACTTTGCAAAACTTCGATTGTAAGTGTTATAGATGTGGTTCATGATCACACGGATGTGCTATATCATATATTCCTCGTCGGTATTACATACACATTTTCCATATTTAAATGTCATATAAAACTTTATACATTACAAACAATGGAAACTATCAACCACATAAGAAATACTAACTAGATGAACTTGACTGCAAACCTCAACATCCTACTAGACTGCAGCATCCATAGCAGATTGCATTCCTTCTTTAGATCTTCAAAATCTTTCCTTCCTTAAATCTTCACATCTCATTCCTTCCTTCTTCGATTCATTCCAAACCTGTTCCTATAACACAATCAAACAACTAAAATCATGGAACAAGGTTAAGTTAGTGAATAAAGGTAAAATCCTAATTTATAGAAAATAAAGTGCAACACACAGAACATGACTGTTGGGTAAAAATTGATAGTAAACAACTATTTCTGTTATGACAACAGTTACTATTGGTCCAGATAACGGCAAAGTAAAAGACTAGAGGAGGAGGGGTGGGGGTGAATAGTCTTTTAAAACTTTTGTCGATAAAACAGTTTCTCAGAAAGTTGGGTTACTTTCTGATACTTATAATCAGAATAGCGGAAGTCTTTCTGATAAGTGCACGCGCTCAGCAAGCTAGTAAAGTGTGTAAAAAACTTTGCGAGTAAGTAAAGGCATAAAGTAAGTGCAGAAATTAAAATAACACAGTAGCTTTATAGCGGTATCTGAAGGTGGCGTAATCCTTCAACTAATCCACTTTGGCCTTTCTCAGACCTAGAATCCAGAAAGACAGATAATTGAGTTCACCTTACAAATATCTTCTCTCGATTCCTAAATACACTAGGTTCCCAACCAAGTGTTCCCCCTGAGTTCTTCCCCGGCTTTTCCAGCCAAGTACTTCCTCTACTCAGAACCTTTAACCTTGGAGTTATTCCTTAGTTTCCCAAACTAAGTACTTCCTCTCCTCCACGCCTTTTCTGATGTTGGTTAAGAAAAGTTTATCAGATTGGTAGATTAATAACTTCCACAGTTATGTAATACTACCTTCTAGAATAAGAGTCACTTAACACACTTGGACAGTGTGTGGTGATATGTTCTTTTCTGACCCAAGTCTATGTTCTTCGTTCAGGAGAATGAATATCTTAACGATCATAGCGATTGCTTCAATTCAACTCGTTCACAACAGATATAGCTTGTTAAGGATCAGGACACTTAGAACTTTCGTGCTACTTAGAATCAAGAGCTTGGTTGCAACTGTAAAGCTAGAGAGTAAGTAGGCAGAAGACTTGTATGCTTGAGTATATGATATGAAATTCAGTCATTCAAGTGTATGTTCAAGCATTCTAAGTGGTAATATTTATAGTTGAAAATCAAGCCGTTTGAATTACTATCCGTTAGGCTATTGTGATTCAAATTACAAACAATCCGTTGATAGAACTGTAGAACTTTTGTCTCTTTGTTCAGATAAAGCTTTTGCTCAGCGAGTTCTGCAATGGCATTAAATACACTATACTATCTTTTATCATGTTGTTAGCGGAATTATACCTTGATGCGAGGCATGCGTTGCTATCAGAAACTCCAAGCCTTTTAGAAACTGAGGAAAACATCGTTTCTTCCAGAAACATAGTTTTCATTAAGTTATCTTTTTGCATATGGTTTCTGAGGCACAATTCCTCAGTCTTCTGTAATCTTGTACAGTCTTCATATCTTCAGATAGTTGAGCTCTTCCTGTTGGATGCCTTCTTCTTGGTCTTCTTTAAAAATATAAAATTACATCCAGAGACCTAACATCCTATACAAGATTTTACTAGACTAATCATACTAAGTATACTTCCTCTTTTACAATGTTCAAGTGAACCAAGAGTACTAGATACCTTTCTAAACTAAGGTAAGTCATTATGGTGTACTGATCAAAACTAAATAGATATTTAATGCCATTAATGTAATTTGTCACAACTTCGCTAAGTGTCTTTCAACTTCTCGAAACACGTAACTAGTGGACAAAACTAGATTCAGAGATCATTAATTGATCGTCCAGTACTTGTTTGAAATATTTCACAAGAAAGGAAATTTTCAACACAAAAGAGATATTTGACTTCTGATAGGAATTGTCTTTTTGATCAAACTATTATTTTGTGCCCCACGACTTAGATGTCTCATGGTTTCTGAATACCCATTTCAGGGACCTCTTTTCATTGTCTTTTTCCATCATGCCTTAGATATTTGAATACCCGTTTCAAGTATCTTTCTGAAATAGCAAATTATCAAAGTTTCTGACAACTAAGTTCCTGTCTCAGTAGTTTTTTTTCCTGTTCTTATGTATCTCTCAGAAACCTGTAGATTCTTTTACTGGTTACATGAGTTCCCGTCTCAGAAACCAATTAACACCCTTGGAGCCTTTGTTTGACTTATCAATAGAAAGTCTCATGGTGTGGCAGGTTCTTCATCAATTACATAGTGATTTCCTTCCTGTTTTGCAATCATGACTACTTTCCTTGAATCATTGTCAACCAATTTGCATAGGTTTGACTTGATTATTACTGAGTACCCTTTGTCTGCCAATTGACTCAAGCTTAGGAGGTTATATTTCAATCCCTCTATATGTAGTACTTCAGTGATTGTAAGAGCTCCAAGCTTCAGATCGCCAAAACTTATGGTTGGATTTTCATCTCCTCCAACAAATCTAATAATTGGTCCTTTATCACATTCTCTGTAGTTAACCAGATTTGCTTTGTCTCCTGTCATGTGCTTCCCACATCCACTATCAAAATGCCACTTCGGGTTCTTCCTCAGAGTGTTCTACACAAAACAGGAAACATGGAGTTAGGCTCTCATTCAAACAATAAAACCTTCTGAACTAAAGAATCACCCTGTAGGAATCCATTTCTGAATGAACTCCCTTGGGGCATTCTTTTGTCTTACTGGAACATAAGGTGGAATTTTAGGTAAATGATCAGTGTTACTATCATTTAAAGCTATTTTCCTTCTTGGAGTGTTCCTTGGTGCTCCTTTTGGTGCTTTCAGATACCTGTCAGGTTGCTGAGTCGACTTTTCAGTGAACTCGACTTTACTTCTTAGATTCCTTCTAGCCCTGGCATTCAGAGTGGTCGTAGCTTGTTCTTTCTTCCACTTCTAACGATTGTTATGCGCAATCCTGGCATTCATCCGCCGTTCTTGCTCTTGTTTATATTGCAGAGCAAGTATCTTTCCGATGGCTTTGTAGCCAATGCCATTTTGAGCACCTTTTGCTTTTTGAGATCTTTTCGTGACTTCACTAGTCTCTGGATCATTATTTTTTCCGAAAAATGGTACATTGGGAAAATCGCCAGCTCCTGCAATTTTTCCTTTCCTAGAGACATAGCATTGTGGGTGATTGCACTTTTTAGTGCATGGTTTCTTTTCAGAAACCTTTTCCATAGTTTTCTTGTGAACTTGTTTTTCCCTCAAAGGTATGGTCGCAACAGCTTTACCTTTGTCAACAACCTTAGCTTCGACCACCAACAAATGTCGACCTTTCATCACTCTTTTTCGGAGGTAGAATTGCTTGTTTGTGTCAAGCCCAATCCTCCTTTTACGAAGGATCTCTTAGGTAAGAGTGTACTTCAATGAGAGTGTCACTTGCTTTGGCATAGGATTGGAAAGATAATTATTTCTTCTTTAGTTCCTCATTCTCAGAAAGAAGGTTTTCACACTTCTTCTGGAGAAACTCCATAGGCTCAGAATGCAACTTTCTGGTATCATCTATCTGAACCTTTAGGAATGCATTTTCTGCATCCTTGGTGTCAGAAAATCGTCGTAAATGTGAACACCCGCTTTCAAGAGACTCTTTTTCTATTTCAAGAATTTTGGTTCTAGATCGAGCAACCATGAATTCTCTTTCATAAAGATCGACTTCATACGAGATGTTCTAGATCCTTGATTCCTTCCTCATCACTATCATAATTAATGAATCGTGAAATGTTGGTTACCTCATCATCAGCCATAAGACATGGCTCAAGTTTAGAGTAATATGGGTAGATTTCCGCAGCAACTCCACACATTTCATTCTTCTTTTCACCAAAGTCAAAAACTTCGTGAGGTAGGCACACAATTCTGGTGATGGTAGCTTTGACTCATCAAAATCGTCGCCATCAGAGTCTGAATCAAGATCAAGTGCATCTAGTTGGATTTCGATCTTCTTTCTTTCTTCAGAAAGCATAGCTCTTTGGTTTCTCTTCAAGTTTCTCCTATCCTTTTTGTCACCTGTCTTGAGCTCGTTCGAGCAGGGGCGGTCCGTTGAAGTGACGGGTTTACGACAATAGAAACAGATATCGTTTCCGATTTCTGTAACCTTAGTACGTGATGCTTTTTGACCAGGTTTATTCAGAGAGTTGGTCAATTGCATGTTCTTGTACTGGTGATAGTTAGGGCCTAGATGCTTTTCCAGCTTCTCTTTGGCTTTTCTTCTCTTAATCTACTGTCTAACGTATTTGCTAATTTGCTTTACAGCAAGAGCTTCTTCGTCAGTGGATTCTTTGGTAATCTTCTTTTCATAAGTACCTTGTGTTACTAGAGTAACATTGTGAGCTTGCTGATCAGCTAATTGTTCTCTCCGAGAGGTTTCATAGTTGACAGTGGCTAGATGAGAGAATAATTTCGTTGGAGTAATGTTTGACATTCCTTGGTTGAAATAAAAGTACTTAGTATGTTCCCAGTTGTGATTTAAGCTTCTTACGATAGTCTTCACCTTTTCGGCGTTAGAATATCTTTCACTTTCACCAAGTGCAGCCATTTCACTTATCAACGTTGTAAACCGAAAATCAAGTTGTTCAAGGGTTTCTGAAGGCCCTTGTTTAAGATTCTGAAATTCAATTTCAGAACTTCGAACTTATTTTCCTTGGTTTTCTGAGATCCGGCACAAATTTGTTCAACTAGTTGCCAGGCCTCTTTCGCCGTTTTTGCACACCATAGTTTGCACTGTATGTGATCTGGAGTAGAACGAATAATGATGTTTGAGCTTGACCATCGGTCTATTTCTCTTGAAATCTTGACATCGAAGATATCTGGTTTTTCTTCCAAAGCTATCGACGGTAGCTCTCCCACTTGTAGAAGTTTACGAAGTGGAGGTTCTTACGGCGAATCTTCATCTCTTCCATCGAGACATCGGTGACTATCTTTGCTTCTTTGAATGACTATAGGGCCATTCTTTATAACCCGATCATTTCATCCTTGATGGCTTCGGATGGAGCATCATATTGTTCCTCCATTTTTCATAGTTCTCTGTATTGAGAACTGGAGCGTCGCCTAAAGACATCCTGCAAAACAATACTTAACAAACAGATCAAGTGTAGGGGTGTGTCTCCAGTGGTAGATAATGGGAACTTAGTGTTACCTTCTATTCTCTCTTCTTTGCAAGCTCCTTGTCAGTTTGGTGATATATCAATGAGTATTCCTATTTATGGTTTGAGTACTAGTTCTTCTACTAATGCTCTTGTTGCTTCTCCTACTGTAAGTCTAGCAACTGATAGCATGATTGATCAATCTGAGGAAGCTATTGAGGGTATTCTTGGTGATCTTCAGAAGAAACAGAAAGGTAGGAAACAAAAGGGAGCACAAACAGTTATCCAGACTGGTAACTTGTCTAGTTTACCTAATTCTTATAAGCTTAGAAGTGTACCTAGAGGTGGAATACCTTTGCCCACTGGTGTTAATGGTTGAACTTAATTTAACTAGTTTATTACATGCGATGGCGCCGACTTGGGAGTCGGACTAAGACCTGAGAAAATCACAAAAACGAGGAAAGAACACACAAAAAGATAAAAAGACACGACACAAACACATATATGGATATGTACATGAAAGCTACCTCCCTCCCCAAACCTAGACTAGAGATGGTCCCCAGCGAATAGGCTAGAAAGCTACCTCCCTCCCCAAACCTAGACTAGAGATGGTCCCCAACGAATAGGCTAGAAAGAAAGAAAGTTGAAAATGTACTTCCCTGAAACGTGTGGCTGCTGCTATCCATTATCGAACGGGAACGAATCCCTTCCATCCTTCCCGCCTAGTTCAGCGATTTGGGAGCCATCCTTAGCTCCTCTTCTCCTGTTTTCCATGATTCCATGCAAACTAAAATAACATAAATAAAAAACTGAAATAAAACTAAGGGAGTCAGGGGGAAAGTAAAAACGACAAAGGAATTGAAACTCACAGCCAATCTAGGTATGCGAGCTTGGGCTAATATGTCTGAGATCCTTTGGAAGATAGGGGAATGGATTGTGAATCCGATGGTGTCATCTGGGTGATATCAGGTGTCTGCTCAATCTCCGAATGGTCGGAAACGGGTGGTTCAGTTTCTTCGTCGATCACATCGGTGGACGTCTCCTCCTCCATGACTAACGGATCGCCTAAACTCTCGCAAACTCCTTCAACTGAGACGGGAATTTCTTCTTCAGTTACAGTACTAGTGATGATAGTTGCCTCATCTTCTGCCATTTTGTCATCATCGTCAGCATACCAAAGAACTAGTAACTCGGCTGCTGGACTGAGTCTGGTTTTAGATTTGTTGAGATCAATACACAGATAGTTAATCGTCTCCTCTAATTTCTGAGGAGTCAGTGTCATCATTGTTCCTCCTGCGGCTCTATCCACCATCTTTTTGCACTCCCCTAATATACCTTTGTAGAAAACCCATAATACTTGATGCGATGGCAAACCATGGTTTGGATGTGTCTGCTGCAACTCTTTATATCTATACCATGCTTTAGTGATTACCTCTCCAGAATCCTGTCGAAAATCACCGAACGGTTCCCTATCTAAACAGTTTGCTGCAATATGACCATCCATCCCGCACATATAGAAAATCGGGCCATCCCTATCTTCAGTCACAGTGGTAGTGGTGGTAATGGTGTCCGAATTCGGTTCAACTACAGAGTCAGATTTCTCCTCCTCTTGGTTATCTCCATTTTCAGATTCTTCTCTATCAAGCTCCGCAAACTCTGTGATCAATGCAACCAATTCCTCGATCGTATCCTCAAGTTGTTGAGGAGTCAAATCTAGCATTGACCCACCAGCGAATCTATCCACCGTTCTTTGACACCCGATTGTGATACCGTTGTAGAAACACCACATGAGCTCTCCCAATGTTAAACCATGGTTCTGATACATCTGCTGCAGCCCCTTAAATTTATACCATGCTCTATCAAGTTTCTCTCCAGAAACCTGTTGAAAACGAATGAGCGGCTTCCTATATGCACAATTTGCTGCAACATGACCGTTCGATCCACACTCATAGCAATATGAGTAATCAAATGCTCTGCACACACACAAAAGAAACCAAAGTAGTTCCGCCAAACAAACTATACTAAAAAAAAACTAACAATAACTAACTAATATATACAACGGAAAATTACAATTCGTAAACTTAACAAAGGAGTTAAGTCCCCGACAACGGCGCCAAAAAATTGATGTGTCAAATCAAAGTTTAAATTTATGTTTAAGCTAAGAGTTAATTCTCAACACTATGAAAACTTGTAGTGCAGTGAAGTTAACCCCGAGGTCGGTCTCGAAGGACTTAACTAAGCTAAGTCTTGTTTACAAATAGTAATTACAGTAAGGAAAGTAGTAAATTGTTTGGTTGCTTCGGCAGCAAAAAGATTAACTACGTGAAAGTAAACTACTTTGCAGACTAACTAGAAAACAGATTTAAACTTAACGAGATTGATATGAATGAGGAGAATTATGGTGTGGTGACAAGCTAGCTAGCAGGAAACATGCGATTGTAACGATGTCGATTTACTCAAGTTGTCACTACTTAATTTCAGAAAACAGATAGCATTAGTGGAGGCATCAATTCCACTAAGCTACAATTAATTAAGCTAATCCAGATATTACTATTTGCAACTAACTGATAGATAAAGCAAGACAAAAACGTTTTGTTATAAATGAACAAATGCTTAGTCTAACAGTGATTTTGACGTAACGCACATCAAACAGAATATTGGATACGCAATTAATCTAAAAAGCTCAAAGTAAATCGCATCTTATGTATATAATCACATGAACCCTAGCTAGCATGCATTGAATTCATTACCACCCCATAATCAGGGTGTTTAGCTACTCATGACATGCGAAAACATAATCAATATCGTATTTAAACAAGCAATAAACATAATCTAATACGAAAATCAAAGATTCGAATGGTGATACAATTGTTACCCTTCGTGTCACAAACCCTAGGTAGAATTGAGAACCTGAATCGAATCGATGCAAAGAGTATGTAGATAACGCTCCCAATCAATTGACAATCATCAGATAACAAGATGAAAAGTTCTAGGTTGAGAGCAAAAATATGTAAAACTTGACAATAGATGATCATGAAAATAATTATGCCTTGTTCTAACTAATAGGAAGTAGAAAAACTAAGTCTGAACGAATTAGGAGAACAAATCGCAGAAAATCTGTTAGGAAATTTGTTAGATATTTTGTTAGAAATATCTGTTTAGATTTTGATCAGCAACATGATGACTTATCTTAGTCTCAGAAAGGTGATTAGTACTCTTGGTTCACTTGAACATTGTAAAAGAGGAAACCCACTAAGTATGATAGTCTAGCTAATCTTGCATAGGATGTTAGGTCTCAAAATGTAATTTTTATTTTATGAAGAGAAGACCCGAAGAAGACATCCAAGCGAGAACAAGTTCAGCGACATTGAAGATTTGAAGAAAGCGCACGATTCTTGAAAGCAGTTTCTGATACCTTGGTCGATATCTTGAAGACACGAATAGTCTTAAACAAGTGTGTCACAAGAGATATCGAAGCTGAAGGTTTTAAAAACCGGGAAAGTGCTTACAGATATCTACTCTCGATACCTTGAGCCTTAACCACATTTACGAAAAGAAATATATTGCAATAAAATTGTTTCAATAATGTGGTATCTAAAGATTAAAGATAAGGACGTGCAAAGAATCAGATAATACTAGTCTACGTCTTGAGCATAGTTAGATTAACTTCTGAGGACAAAAAATGCGATCTGATGCATTTAATGCCGCAGACGAGATATGCGAATAAAAGCAGCGGTACCTTACGAAGAAGAAGACAAACCTCTGCGATACTATACGAGATATCAATAGTTTGAATTTGAGCTATGAGATACTATTCAGCGGCATTCAAATTCATCTATAAATATCAATACTTAGACTACTTGAGAAGAGACCTTGAACTCCATAAACACTGAACAACATATTCTCTCAAGCAAACTACTTATCCTCAAAGCTTTACATTGCGACCAAAGCTCACGATCTTAAGTAGCACTAAAGTTCTAAGTATCTGATCCTAAACAAACTTTGCTATACGTGAAAGAGTTGAATTGAAAGATTAAGTATCTGAGATTCATTCTCTTGAATATTTATCTAAGACTTGGGTCAGTAAAAAGAACAAGATACCATACATTGAAAAGTGTATTAAGTATACTTGATTCACAGAGCTATCTGATTAACTGAAAAGTTATTAAAGAAGCTCATCTGACAACTCAAACCAAAACCAACACCATCACTGGCGTGGAGTACAGGAAGTACTTAGTTTGAGAAACTAAGGAATAACTCCAAGGTTATTAAGCACAGGAAGTACTTAGCTTGGGAAGCTAGGGAATAGCTCAAAAAGGTTTATGAGTACAGGCGGTACTTGGCTGTGAAAGCCGGGGAACAACTCAGGGGGAACATTGGGTTGGGAACCATTTGTTTAAGGAATCTTAGAATAGAATTTTTGTAAGGTGACCTCAATTATCTATTCTAGTGAATTCTAGGTCTTTAGAAGACCGAAGTGGATTAGTTGGAGGATTACGCCACCTCCAGATACCACTATACTTGCTGTGTTATTTACTTCTCTGTACTTACATTTCAGCAACACACACACACACTTTAACTGTTTCTGCACTTATCTATCTTAAGTCTTCCGCGCTCTGATTCTATGTATCAGATATCTACACAGATATCTGAGAAATAATTTTTATCGACAAAAGTTTTAAAAGACTCCCCCCCCCCCCTCTAGTCTTTTACTTTGCCGTTATCTGGACCAACAAGTGGTATCGAGGGGAGGTTCTACAAACCTGCCTTGAACCTAGATCCCAGATAGGTGAAGGAACTTTGTCCATTCTGAGGACTATTTAATTTGTGTGTTAAGTGTGCAGGAATGTCTCTGAGTGATGCACCCGTTCTCAAACCAGAGAACTACGAGAAATGGAAAAATAACATGATGCTCCACCTTGAAGCCATAAGTGACGAAATGATCGAAGTAATAAAAAATGTCCCAATACTCATTCAACAACATAAACAAGTCATGGAGGTTTCTAATGGTAGAGACAGAGATCAAAGCGAAGGATCTTCACAAACTGATGCGTCAACAAGTGGGAGATCTAATAGTCAAGTTATTCTGAACCAAAGCCCAAAGAACTCGGACATCGGAAGATGCCAAGAGAAATCGTCTGGATGGTCAAGCTCGTAATATCATCATCGGATCTACACTGAGCACATACGATTAAGCGTGGGGTGCTAAAGCAATGAAGTTGCACTGGCAGTTGATTGAAGAAATATGTGCGGGCGAGAAAACCAAAGAAAACAAGTTCGAAGTTCTCAAGTTGAAATTTCAAAATTTCAAACAAGGACCTTGAAACTCTGGAAGAACTTGATTTGATTTACCACTCTCATGAGCGATATGGCGACTTGGGGAAAGCAAGATACTCTCGGTCGAGAAAAGATTAAGACTATTGTCGGAAGTCTTAACCACAATGGAGCATACTAAATTCTTTTATTTTAATCAAGGTATGCGAATATCGGTCGGTGGAACTCTTCTCACATCTTGCTACGGTTGATTATGAGACAACACAAAGAGAACAAACAAGCGAAAAGTTGCGAGAATATTGCTCTAGTTGCTCGAGGAACTTGAAAAGAAGAAAAGCAAGGAAGAGGCGAGGATGCTCTTCTTTGCAAAGAAAATGAGCAAATATGTCGAGAAATTGAGAGAAGAAAAGCGAAGAGAAGTGAAAAAGCATCTAGGGTCAAACTATCACGGTACAAAAATATGCAAAGCTTCATTGAACAAATCATTCGAAAGCATCATGTCTTGAGGAAGTAGAAATTGGAAGCGATATACGCTTCTATTGCCGAAACCTGGTCACTAAGAAGGATTGTCACGCCTTGACAAACTAAGGGCGGTGACAAGAAAGATAGAAGAATCTTGAGAAGAAGCGAGCTTTATTAGCGAAGAAAGAAAGAAAATCAAACTCATTTGGATGCTCTAGACTATGAGCAGATTCGAAGATGACAATTAGGATGACTCGATCTTACCATCACGAATTATGTGGAGTTACTCATGGTATAATCGACTTGACCTCAAGAAGAATGAAATGTGTGGAGTTCTTTGAGATTGATGGTGGGACATTTCTAACATAGAAATACATCTTATGGTGATGAGGTAACACATACTTCTTGTTATACTTATGAAAGTGATGAAGAAGAAATAAAAGATCTAGAAAATCTCGGAAAGATCTTGACATCTATGAAAGAGAATTTCTAATGATCCGAGCTATAGCGAAAATCTTGAAGAAGAAAAGAATTCTCTTGCAAGGAAAATTCTCAATTAGTTAAGATATCGAGAAAAGGATCTTTGAAAATGCATTTCTCAAAGCTCGAGATATCTGAGGCTGAAAGTCACATAAAGAAGCGATGGCTGAATTACGAAAGAAATATGAAGATCTTCTTTACGAGAACAAGGAACTCAAAAGAAAGAATTATCTTTTCAATCTTATGCCAAAGCTAGTGACACTCTTCTTTGAAGTACAATCTTACTTAAGAGATCCTTGAAAAGCGGGACTTGAAATTTGAATACAGAGATTGTTCTATCACTCTGAATAAGAGTGAGGAAAGAAGAACATTTGTAAGTACTCGAAGATGGTTCCCATGCAATCTATAGTATCGGTCGGAAGGCGAAGATTGTTGACAAAGGAAAAGCGATTCGACTAAACCTTTGTGGGAAAAACAAGTCAAAATAAAGCGATGCACGTCTACGAAAAGAAACACAACCTTTGAAAAGTGTAAACACCACAATGATATGTCTCTCAAAAGGGTAGAATTGCGGCAAATTCTCTCATGTCACTTTTACGGAAAGAAATTGGATCGACGGACACTAGCAAAGCTGCTGAGAAAAGATCTCAGATAGCTTCAAGTGCTCGAAACGGCATTGGCTATAAAGGCATCGGAAAACAACTTGCTCATGAATACAAACAAGAGCAAGAACGATGGCTAAAGGCTAAAATTGCTCAAAGCAATTATCAGAAGTGGAAGTTGAATCAAGCCTTTGAAAATCGAATGCGAGGCTAGAAGAAATCGGCAGGAAAGCTAAGTTTGCTAAAAAGCAAACTCGAAACTGACAATGTCTGAAAGCACCAAATGGAGCACCTAGGAACATACCAAGGAAGAAAATAATTCTTAATAATGATAATCATTCAATCGAATTCCTCCTTATGTTCCTATCGGACAAAAGAATGTTCGAGGAAATTCATTCAAAATGGATTCCCTCTTTGGAAGATTGTTTAGTCTGATGGTTCAAGCGTAAATTGAGAACCTAATCTCCTGTTCCTGTTATATGCGAGAATGCTTCTGGACTAAAGCACAATGGTACATTTGATAGTGGATCACGGAAAGCACATGGCGAGACAAAGCAAATCTGATCGATTACAAAGCTTACAACCACGGGACCGGATATCAGTTCTTTGGAGGAGAATTAAATCCCTCTACGGGATTTAGTAGCGTCAAATTGGGATCATTAACAATCAGCGGCGTATTACATGTTAAGGATTTGAAATCTGATCTATTTAGCATGAGCGGTTTGCGACAAAGGTTTTACTATAAAATTCAAAGCAAAATCGCAAACTAATTGACAATGAGTCAAGCGCAGTCTTGGTTGCTTTCGGCGGAAAAAGCGATCTTTATGTTGCCGATTGGGCATACGCCTGTTGAAGAATGTCTCATGGTGAGTCAATCTGGTCACCTGAAGAAACCTTTGCTTATGGCACAAAGAATGGGTCACTTGAACTTCAAAACTACGAACAAACTTGCGAAAGAGTTAGTGGTGGCCTTCCCAAAGCGTCTTCGAAAGGATGATATCATTACGCATGTCGGATGGAAACAATCAAAATCTCTTTCAAGTCGAAACTAGACACTCTAGTGTTAGACCACTGCAACTACTACATATGGATCTTTTGAATCATCGTAACTAGTTATGCGGGAAAGAAGTATAATGCAGTTGTTGTAGATGACTTCTCAAGATTCACTTGGGTTGTCTTTACGAAACACAAATCGGCCTTGAGGTGGAGATACCAAACTTCTTTGAAAAAGCTTGAAGTCATGAAATATGACAAGGTATCTGTCATCGAGCAGACCATAGTCTTGAGTTTTTCAACGATTACATAAAGGAGTTTTGTACTGCAAGGTATACAACACCAACTTTCCTCTGTAAGAACACCTCGACAAAATGGTATTGCGAGAAAAGCAGAACCCTTAAAGAAGAAGCAAGGGCGATGCTAGTGACCTTTGAAATAAGTGAAATTTATTGGGTTGAAGTTGTAAACACAGCCTGCTACACTCAGAACAGATGTTTGATAAACAAACACCATGACAAGACCACTTATGAAATCTTGGTTGGTAGACCCCCTAATATCAAACATCTGAGAGTATTTGGTTGTAGATGTTTTGTTCTAAACAATGGAAAAGATTATCTGAGAACATTTCAACCAAAGGCAGATGAAAGTGTATTTCTTGGCTATTCCACAAATAGCAAAGCCCTGAAATTTACAACAAAAGAACAAAGAAAATTGAAGAATCGATTCATGTTGTATTCTATGAAGGAAGCGAAAACATCTCTAATGATGAACTCTCGGAAAGGTTCAAAGAACTAATGTTGAGGATTACGAAGAAGAATCCTCGAAAGGAGAAACATCATTACGGAAAGTGAGGATGACTCTGACGTAGAAAAGCATGAAGTGCCTAGTAACAACAAGATGACTCACAAACATGATGAAGAATTTCCTATGAAACTTCCAGAAATGGAAACTGAAGATGTTCATCATGAAGCTATCTCTGGAAACAATCTCTCTGAAGGACATGTTCCAGATAGCTCAAACGCTGAACAAGTGTCAGTCATTAATTTCCCTTACGAGGAGCAAAATGTCTTGAATCTTGAAAAAGTATCAAATCAAAATCGATGATTCTCATTGAAATCATTTAGATATGGATCCTACTAGCACTAAACCTATGATGAGATGGATCAAGGATCATCCTGCAAAGATGTGATTGGACCAATTAATCAAGGTGTTAGGACTAGGAGAGCAATATTGAAAATGCTAATTCTCTCTTTGGATGTTTCATCTCAAATATTGAACCAAAAATATAGAAGAAGCATTAGGAGACCAAAATGGATATCTGCAATGCAAGAAGATTTGGATCAATTTGAGAGAAACAAAGTGGAAATTAGTTCCATTCATGGAAGGAATATACGTGATTGGAACTAAATGGGTTTTCGAAACAAAATGAATGAATCTGGTGAAATAACGAAACAAAGCAAGATTGGTTGCGAGGATTTACAGTGAAGGCTTAGATTTTGATGAGTCATATGCAGGTTGCGATTGGATGCAATAAGACTCTTTATAGCCTTCTGACTCATAAAGATTTTAAAGTTTATCAGATGAATGTCAAAAGTGCATTCTTGAACGGTGAACTTGCAAAAGAAGTTTATGTTGAGCAACCACCGGGCTTTGAAGTTTCCTCAGAAAGTAGAATGGTCTATAAACTCTGAGCTCTGTATGGTGAAAGCAGGCTCGAGCATGGTATGACACTTTGGCCAAATACCTACGGAAAATGGTTTCAAGAAAGGTGAAGTTGATAAAACTTTATTTACCTTAAACCATGATGGGAAACTACTCTTAGTTCAAGTATATGTTGATGACATCATATTTGGATCTAAGGACAAACAACTTTGTAATGACTTTGCAAATCTCATGAAAAGTAAGTTTGAGATGAGCATGATGGGAGAAATGAATTATTTTCTAGGATTGCAAGTCAAGCAACTCAATGATGGAATATTCATTAGTCGAACAAAATGCTGAAAGATGTGCTCACAAAATTCAATCTTAAGCCTTGAAAAGAATGCTAAGATACCTATGAGCATTGGAACCAAAATGACCTATCTTGAATCGGATAAGTGTTGAAGAACATAAGTATAGGAAATTGATAGGTTCACTACTTTACCTCCGCAAGTAGACACGATATTGAATCGCCGGTTGGAGTGTGTGCTAGATTTGGACAAATCGATGCAAACACACTACAACATTTCTATGAAAATATTAAGGTATGTAAAAGGTACGATAGATGTAGGATTGTGGTATCCTAAAAAGCGGATTGAGTTTAGTGGTACTCGGAGACCTTGATTATCTTTGGATCACTACTTGATAGGAAAAGCACCTCGAACTTATGGGTTTACGGGTACTAGACTTATCTCGTGGTTTAGCAAGAAGCAAAACTCGATTGTAACACAAATTACATGGATACAACAACTTAAAGACTATGGACTCGATGAAAATAAAACTCCCATTTTACGTGACAACACAAGTGCTATTGCGATTACGAGAATCCTAAATTTCATGCGAACAAAGAATATTGATGTTAGACATCACTTCGCCGGAGACCATGTTGAAAGAAGCAATATAGAGATACTCAAGATTGGCTTTGAAGACCAACTTGCGAATATCTTCACTAAGCCACTACAAGAAAGTAGATTCTTAGCCTTAAGACATAGTCTTGGACTAATAGAACTACCAATGGTGAAAAGTTCGAGAATGCAGAGCAGGCATCCAAAGAAGAGGTATCTGAGCGGGCATCGGAGAAGAGAAAGAGAAATGGAATGGGTATCCGAGTCAAAAGGCTAAAGAGCAAAAAGACAGCTTAAGATCTCTGAAATGGGAACTCAGATATCTGAATCACTCTATAAACGGTGAACACAAAGGAGAATAGTACAACTATCTGCAGTCAACTACTCTCTTGAAATTCGCATTATTTCTATCTTGATAAAAAAAACTTGAAAAAATCCTAAGTATAAAATGATTAGGATGCAAGCGGTGTTCTTGGTCATACCAAGCGTGATTCGGATAGCTAATAGCCAAAATTCATTAAATGGGCACAATTACACTTGTTGATTGTGATCATTCTTTGAAAAACAATGGTGACCCTTGATGAAATTAAGCGATTGATCTATCTGGTGGAAATTAATTCACGATAAATAGTGAATTTGTAAAAATTACAAAGCCCACTTTGCATTTAATACGAACTAGCTTTTGCTCACGCTTGCAAATCACGAATCGTACACAAAATCAATTTGTATGTATTTATGCATTGAGATTCTATTGCTATATATATAGGATTTTGGCAAAAGAAATCACTTTCGCCTAATCGAAAATTCCGACTTGCACAAAAATAGCAAAACCTTCTCTTGATTCTATGCAAATCTTCTACAATCTCTGCAAATCAAGATTAAGTTTTTCTGCAAAGAATTACTAAATCAAATCTCTTTCAAACACTATATAAAGAGATGGCCCAAAGAATTCTTCTACACTAAAATCTCAATCCTCCTTGATGCTGGCTTTGAAAAGCAAGCACGAGTTGGTTATTGTGAACAACCCATTTGGTAGGAGATTTTAATCGACCATTGGACTTCAAATCACAGAATGATTTGGGGTGGTTCCATGGTTGAGGAATACCTCACGGCAATTGAAAACCAAACCGAGAAGTGATTCTTGACATGCTTGAAAAGGCACAAATCGAGGATTTCTATACGCTTTCGCCCAAGTGGAATTTCATCACTCGATGTGTTGGAATTCTACAACAACTCGGATAATTTCCGTATTTACGAAGGCCTTTGCAATAGTGTACATCAAAACCTCGATCGAGGAAAGAAAATCATACGGACTTAACAACTTTACGTAAGTTGTTTGAGTTTCAAAATCTTGGAAAGGATTTTGAAATAAACACCAGACGATGATCTCCTTGAAGGTGTTAAAGAACTATCTGATGGCGTGTGTGATCTTGAAAATCGGATACACCCTTTGAATTCAAGCTTGCGACATCGAACCGGACATCGATGGTTCCTTTGGGATGTATTGGCTTGCATTCTTCACAGATGCTTTGATGGTCTACAAGGAGGTCTTGACCGGATAAGCGAGCGATGGATCATGATGTTCTTGCTAAATCAACAAGAAAAGCAATTTGGAAAACCCTTTTAAGCGGGAAAATGCGCCTTCATGAAGTTTGTGAAGAAGATTGAAGGCTTGAGCCTAAAATGTAAAGGACTAGGTGAGCAAAGGCCACATTAGGCTATAGTGCGAAGATATGCTACTTCTTTGGAGAAGCTTGGCATTGAGCTCGGAGGCAATTTGAAATAGCAGCGATTACCTACTCTACAAATATGAGTATACAAACTTGTTGAAAAAGGTTCTTGGGTCTCGAAAGGTTCTAAGAAGCGAAAGTGCGAAAAGGTATCGAAGAAAAGGTTGCGACGAAGCGAGAACTTCAAGAAAGAAGTCTGGCAAATCGGAAGACATACCCATTGAGGTTGTCGATTCTCGGATATATCGAGCCTTGCCGTTGAGCGATAAAGGCGGATGAACTCATCAATGCTGCAAAAGAGTTATCAACTCTTGAACAAGTAGACTCGGAAGAGAAAGTGCTTTCGAAATGTGAAGACTATTGCGAAAGCCTTCTTGATGAACTCATAAATCTTTGCCAAAAGTGGTGAAAAACACCAAGCCCTATCTGCGAAGCTGCGGAGTAATGGACGGTCGGTTCTAATCTTGATGAGAGCTCGGCGATGAAGATGAGAAGCTAGTCATCTCTCGAGTCCTAGAAAGAACAAAAGGGCTAAGGTTACTAAAATAATGGCGGTGAAAAGGTTTCGAAGAAGAACCTACACCTCGAGTTCTTTGAACAAGCACCTATAGCAAAGGTTGTTGGTGCAACACATCATCGGGAATGTTTCTTCGCACAACTTCAAAAAGCCACGATGAGTGGTATTTTAGTCTTTGGCGGAATCTTGATGGAAGCGCCTGACTAAAAATCTCGAAGAACACTCTCTTGACCAATCTTACGCTTCCAGAACCACAACCACAACACAAGTGGTTGATGAAATGGTAAATGAACTCCATTTTCAATTACGGCAATGCGATATCTTTGAAGAAAATCCTGCAAAGAGCGGGTTCTGACTCGATGAGAGGGATCAAGCGAGATATCTACTCGGAATGATCAACCGGGGAGGCAATGAGTTGCACACTCGGAAAGGTGTGAAGTACAGAAACTTCAAACAAAGAAGTATTCTTGGAACAAGAAGACCAAAGTATAGAAGGGTCGCGAGTTTGAGACCAATCGACTGACATGGATCGGGTAGCTCGATGGTTTAACTCTCATCTTGTGAAACTTTATGCTTATATATATCTTGTTACTTATAAAATTTCTTTATTCTGAGTTAGAAACACGAAACAAGAGAGGTGGGAAGCTTGCCTCGAAGCGAGAAGGAGGTTCTGACCTCACCTCTTAAGAAATCGAGCACATGCCACGGTGATAAATTGATTCTTAAGATAACACTTTTCGATCATATGTTCATGTGCTTAAAGTAAATGTTTCTATGAGCTCCATGAGAAAGAGGAAGATAAGGCAGAAATGCCAGAAAAGGACCCGGAAACCAACAAGGTTTCTGAAGAACACATCATTGAGATATATATATATATATATATATATATAAATATATATATATATATATATATATATATATATATATATATATATATATATATATGAAAAACAGTGATAAAAATAATTAACATTGGGTTATCTTAAACTTCTTCTAAAATTACTCAATACTTTCTACTCGGGCTCACTCGAGTAGAAGTGCAAGGGATGAGTTGCGACATCCCTGCACCTATGGAAATTGATGAGGCATCAAGGCGTTCATCACAAGAAAAGATTCCATAGACTGCACAAGTCTTTGAGAGACAAGTATCTGAGCCTCCCATGGAGGTAATTGACCTTTCAGATATCTGTTTTGTCACTTAAAGTTTTCTTGATAAAATTTCCTAAGTATTGTGATAATTCTCAGGTTCAAGAAAGAAAGGTTGCTCAGGACCAGACTTCCAAGTCTCCACCTCACAACAAGATATCTGAGACACCAATTGTCTCAGCAGCACAAGTCTCTGAGCCTGATGTCCTTACTCAGGTAACTCAGAAACTAAACTACACTTGTACTCAGATATCTACACAAGTTTTGAATCTAACTCAAAACACTTTCTTTCGGGCTCAAACAAGTGCAAAGCAGGCTCCCAATGATGAGAAAAGGGACCTACTTCCCTTCTTCAAAGCTCAAACCACTTGAAAGCATATCCAATGCTTCAAGAAATGGCAAAGGTTAAGGTGCTCTGATCTCTCTGAAATATTGACAATCACAGATCAACCAACTAGACGAGCACGAGCTCTTGACTTGGAGACATATATCCATGCAATGTTCCCTACCGAACAGTACACAGTTGTGACTTTATTGCATAAGGATTTCTCCAGAGAAGTGGCGCACAGTTTGATACAAGCCTTTGAACAGGCAGATGGTCAAACAAGATTACAGATGGCATTCAAGCGATTACGCCCCAAACTACGCAATTTTACCTTACGAACAAGAAGAGGTTAATGGGCGGAAGATCACTATTCTGAAGTGATCAATCTTGTATCGAAGATGATGAGGAGGAAGAGATAAGCGAAAGCGATTTGATGAACCTCCAGATCATCACGAAAAGGATGACCTGACAAAAGGATGATGATGATGCCTGCACCGGGGACGGAGGAATTTCACAAAGAAATCATGCCTCAAGCTGAAAAGCAAGAGAGGAAAGCACGAAATCTCCGTCTCCATCTCCTCAAAAGTCGACTCATCCATCTTCCCAACAAAAGGTTAATCTTGAATAAGTAGTTGAGGATTACGAGAAATCGCTCGAAATTGTTGAATACTCGATCGAGCGCTCAACTCGGACAAGCTGTTGGAAGAAGAACAACGACTCCATCTTCAAGCTGGAAGACCGGATAGCTAAATCCGAGACAAGCTTGACCAACTACAAGATCAATATCTGCAGAGATGATAGCTTACTACGAGGTTAAAAAGCTACGAGGATCTTGTAAATGCCATCACCAAAGAACTTCGATCTTGAAGAAGTATCGAAATTAAGCATGATGCTAAGGTGCATCATCTTCAAAAGAAGTACCATCCTCCTCCCAAAAGGGAAGAAACCAATCTACGAGATGGTTCTTTGGACTCGACACAATCGATGAGAATGTCGAGAGGATGAAGATCCTTTGGCTGATTACTCGGATGATGAAGAAGACAAGACTTTGGCGAGCACATAATGAACATCTAAGCGGTTTCACACTTGAAAAGGAAGCGATTGCTCTGAAACTTTGACAAACTACCAAATGTCCACTCCATGAATACATGAGCAGAACCAATCTTGGCTCATACGAAAAGGAGATGTCTTCACGAACAAGGAAGTAATTGCCTCCGTCCCCTCTGAAATGAAAAAGTTCACTGAGCTCATATTTCATTGTTCGACTCATACTCTAAGTCAATGATAGATTTACTTCCTTGTTGTGTGAAAGTGCAAGTGTTTGAGTCAGTGTTTTCACAACACTAAAGGCGCACTTGAGTGGGTGTTTTCTAGTGAAGACTACACTTTGTAATTGCACTTGAGTTACTATATTTTGCCTTTATTCAACTTCACTAGTTTCCAAGTTGAGTTATCTGATTTAGGACATTAAACAGGTTAGAAAGTACATGTGTTATGATGGTGTTTTCACAACACCTATTGAGCTATGACTTTAGTACTTGTTCGATATGTTCCTAAATTAACCTTAACCTAGTTCCACGGTTTTATGTTAATTTTGCAGGTTTAAGAAGTCAAGGGATTCGAAATTGAAACCTAGAAAGAGTTCGAAGCCAAGTGGGAAAGCAAATCTGATCAAAGAAGAATTATTTCCTTATTGGAGACCAAGAGAATCTGCGACAAAGTTATTGAGGATATATGCTTAGGAAATCTGAATATTCCAAGTATATTTGGTAATTTGAAACAAGAAGGAAAGAAATCAAAGATGAAGGAAAGCGTGTAAAGCAAGCATAAAGGAAGAAACAATAAGGAAAGCAAATCTGCACTTGCCTTATTGAAGAAGAGAGCAAAGGAAATATTCATAACAGAAGAATTCGAAGATACAAGTCAAGATCTTCTGCAGCAAACAAAAGGAACTTACCATCTAGCGTCTAGGGTTGTAAACCTATATAAGAAGCTAGTCGTAGTTCACCAATCTGAGTTCATCGGCCGTTACGAGTGTATTCCTTGCGGCCTTGATATTAAATCTAAGCTTCAATCTAGTTGTTGCTAGAGTAGAATTGTGTGTCAATTCAGTAGCTTATTCATCCATAGCTTGGATTTCTGTAATTAAGCTGTGGAGCGTCCTTGTAATTCATTATTGTAGTGAGTTACATTTGTTTTTAAGGCTCGGAAGGTTATAATATATTAACATTCTAGAAAACCCAAACTTGGTGTCTTTACTTTATGTTGTGTACTTATCTTGTTCAGTAGATTAGTAGTGTGTTAGAGTAATTTACTGTTCTAGTTATTACTCTACTCAATTCAGTATATCGAAGACACTTTGTGATAGTGTTCTTGGCTGTACTAAATACACTAAGTTACTTTTACTTTTCCGCTGTTGCTATTCTGCTTGTGTGTTTAAATTCTGTAGTTTAAATACACTGTTTCTTTCTGTATCAAAGACACTAAGTAATAGTGATCCTTGGGTATTTTGATTAGTATAAGTGTTAAAGAGTGTTTGACTTGTTATATACACTGTTTAATACGGTATATCAAAGATACTACTCTATAGTATTCTTTGGTTTATTGTATACACTTGTCTATCCTATACTAAATCCCGGTCCATACATTTTCATTGTGATTCTTGTTCAGAATCCTTGATCATTAGTTCTTTGAACCTATATGAGAGTTCTTCATTTAGGGACATCTTCTTGTTTCCTTCTTAGAATACTACATGGACAGATTCTTCAATCTTTTGTGTCCTTTTTATTGTAGATTCTGTAAGCTTTGCTATTCATTGAATAACCAAGAAATACACCTTCATATGCCTTTGGTTGAAATATTCTAAATGGTTTTTGATCCAGTCATGGTCTCTTAATGCCTTTTCAATGGTTTTTGGTTCATTATCGAAAATGAAACATCCACAGAGAGAATTTGCATTTTCAGCAATTGCTCTCCTAATTCTTACCCCTTGGTCTATAGGACCAATCACATCCTTTGAAGGATGGTCTCTTATCCATTTTATAATGGATTTAGAACTAGTAGGATCATTATCATTTTGATTCATTGTTGTATCAATATGATCATGATATGATACTTATTCGATATCGAGTATCGACACATGTTCTGTGTTTGATATATCTGACACTTGTTCAGTGGCTAAGGCATCTGGGATAGGGATATTTGTATGTACTTGCTCAGTTACCCGCTCATGATGAAAACTCTCAGTTTGCTCATCCATTTATGAATTTCTCATAGGAAATTCCTCATCATGTCTAGGAGTCATCTAGTTGTTACTTGGCATATTTGCCATTTATCATCAGACTCATACTCTAAGTCAATGATAGATTTACTTCCTTGCTGAGATTCTTGTTCAGAAACCTTGATCATTAGTTCTTTTAACCTATATGAGAGTTCTTCATTTAGAGGCATCTTCTTGTTTCCTTCTTAGAATACTACATGGGCAAATTCTTCAATCTTTTTTGTCCTCTTATTTTAGATTATGGAAGCTTTACTATTCACTGAATAACCAAGAAATACACCTTCATATGCCTTTGGTTGAATTGTTCTAAGATATTCTTTTCCATTGTTGAAAACAAAGAATTTGCAACCAAACACTCTCAAATGTTTGATACTAGGGGGTCTACCAATCAATAACTCATAGGGAGTTTTGTTATGGTGTTTTTTTATCAAACATCTATTTGAGTGTAGCAAGCTGTGTTTACAGCTTCAACCTAATATATTTCACTTATTTCAGTGTCAGCAATCATTGCTCTTGTTGCTTCTTTAAGGGTCATATTCTTCCTTTCAGCAACACTCTTTTGTTGTCGTGTCCTTACTAAAGATAGTTGATGTTGTATGCCTTTGCAGGTACAAAACTCTTTTATGTACTGGTTTAAAAACTCATTACCATGGTCTGTTCTGATCATAGATACCTTGTCATTTTTCATGACTTCAAGCTTATTCAGCAGGCTTGGTATCTCGACCCTTACGTCATATTTATGTTTGAGAAAAACAACCCAAGTAAATCTTGAGTAGTGACCTACAACAACTAGACCATATTTCTTTCCTGCATAACTTGTTGCTGAGGACGTAATGAGATCCATGTGTAACAGTTGCAGTAGTCTCAAACTGAAATGTATTGTTTTAGACATGAAAGATGTCTTGGCTTGTTTCCCTAGTTCGTATGTTCAACATACTCCATCCTTTTTGTATGCCATTCTGTGTAAATCAACAACCAATTATTTATTGGCTATCTGGTTGAGCGTTTTGAAGTTCACATGACTCATTCTTTTGTGCCATAGCCAGTTTTCTTCGGTGTGGCCTGATTGACTCACCATGAGGCATTCTTCAGTTGTGGCAGATGCCCAGTCAGCAACATAGAGACTTCCTTTCCACCTAGCAACCAAGACTACCTGCTTTGACTCATTGTTTATCAGTTTATAAAGTTTGGATTTAATCTTGACTGAGAACCCCTTGTCAACAAATTGACTCATGCTCAAGAGATTATATTTCAATCCATTTACATGGAGTACTCTAGTGATCGTAAGGGCTCCAATCTTTAAATCTCTGAATCTACAGCGGGATTTACTTCTCGTCCAGCAAACCTTATATCTGGTCCTGCATTGCATACTTTATAGTTGACCAGATTTGCTTTGTCTCCTATCATGTGCTTCTGACATCCACTATCAAAGTACCACGTTGGATTCTTCTTTAGAGTGTTCTGCATAAAACAGGAAATATGGAGTTAGGTTCTCATTACAACAATGGAATCATATAGACTAAAGTATCTCCCAGTAGGCATCCATTTCTGAATGGTCTTCTTGGGGGTTGACTTTTGTCGAGTCGGAACATAAGGAGGAATTCTAGGTAAATGATTAGTGTAATTTTTATTAATAAATATTTTCCTTCTTAGAGTGTTGATTGGTGCTCCTCGTGGAGCTCTCAGATACCTGTAAAATTGTTGAGTCTGCTTTTCAGTGAACTTAGCTTTCCTGTTCAAATTTGTTCTAGCCTTACATTTAGATAATTTGTGGATTGTTCTTTCTTCCACTTCTGATGATTGCTGTGAGCAAAACTAGCTTTCATCCATCATTCTTGCTCAAGTGTATAATCATGAGCTAGTTGTTTGCTGATGGATTTATAGCCAATGTCATTTCGAGAACGTGGTGCAGGCTGGGATCTTCTCTCAGCAACCTTGCTTGTAATACCCGAGATTTTCAGTATATTTATTTTAATATTTATTCTTCTTTGTTCTTCGCTTCTTCGTATCCGTTCCGGAGCTTTCTCTTTTTGAAGGTTAATTTCACATTATTAATCTTCTTTCACTTCTAATCTTGCCATTTTCTTTAAGTATCCTTTCCAAATGCAAATAAATATATATTCCTTCCTCGATCGTTTTATGAAATTCTTATCCTACTCCTTCTTAATGTAGTCCCCATCTACTTACTTGGTGTCAGTTTCACATTGTTGTTAATAAATTATATATAATAATTATTATATTCTTAGGAGGAGGTTTTATTAGGAGGAATTAAATCCTAATAATTACTCTTAATCTATTATTCTCCTTGCTTAATTATATTCTTATGCCGGCCTTTAGTCTCACCACTCTCCACCGCTACCGTCTCTTGCTCTTCACCTTATCACTCATCATCATCATCATCTTGTACTACCTATTACCAAACCGATGCTGCAACACCACCATTCATATCATCACAAATCATCTTGATCGATCACATCTTCATCGGCCATCATCCTTACTCACAAAGCCGCATCTAGAACCAGACGAAACGAGCACCAAATCTTATACCATTCATTCCGTTGTGATCCTCGCAAAGCATGGATCTTTGTAGTACAAGTTGTGATCGCTATTGATCTCCGGTTTTCATCCTTCGCTGCGTAATCTATTCTAGGTGATTTTTCGGCCTCCCGTTCTCGTGATTTGCTTATCAAAAGTGCCTCATAGTTTCTGTAACATATTCTTCATTTTGTATTTAACAATTAGTGACTTGATTCATGGAAAACCGTCAAGAAATGAAGTTGTACGGATCTAATGAAGTCTGCCTCGATCAAACTATTCTCAGTTTTACTAGGTAAGTTCAACGATTCATATCTCCTTGGTTGTTTGCTGAAATTTCTTGTAATTGATACCAGCATGATCCCCTTTCTGTGTAGCTGATTTTAGGCTTTTGAACTTCTTAAATCCGTCGAGAATCGATCCCGAAAAGGCCAGTCCAAACCGGGACTGCTTCAGCAGAGAATTGTACGCGCGTGTATGTTCTTCGCGTCATATCTTCTTCGTTTTTCACTGGAATGTTGTGTATCTTATATCCATGCGTTCCCTTTCTGTGTAGATAATTCTAAGCTATCTAATTTCTACAATCAGTCGAGTTTTCATACCTGAATTCGATCTCGAACAGGGGCTGTGCGAGCAGAAATCTGCACGGTATAGGTAGGTTCATCGCGTTGTATCTCCTTCGTTACCTGTTGGAATTTCTTTTAGTTTATATTCACACGTTCGTCTTTCTGTGTAAATCAGTTTGGTCTACTGAATTGTTGAATGACAGTTTGTTTTGTGCACTGAATCGTCTCCGGAACAGGTTCTGTTCATTTCCAGAAACTGTTTGCCCATGGTGAGTTCGTCAAATTGTATCTCTTCCGTTACTCATCTGTTTAAGTTAGGAGTTATACCCTTGCGTTCCTCTTTCTGAGTACTTGAGTTTCCATTTTTGTTTCACCTAATTCCAACACTAGTTGACCTCTTATGGTCTCCCGAAACCCAGTCGCAGTTTCCCTTCCTCAAATTGAACTCTAATGCATGTGACCTTGCTATTCCTGAGAATTTGTTTGTCATATTGCACTCTAAGCCCTTGTTTCCCCATTTTACCTTTTTCCAATAATTGCAAATTATACCTGGATTGTTCTTTAGCCCCTTCGTTTCCTGCATATTGGCAAATACTGTACCTAGCCTTGAACGAACTCTTCTAGCCTTTTAGCCTTTCTTTTCATTTCGAACACTGATACTCCTTACCGTCCTTCTTTCCCTTTTTCAAGCCTTTTAATTGTAGGAGGATTATCATTTAGCAACTATGATTTCAGCTACGATTAATTAGTGTTTATGGACAGGTTTTGTTCTTAGTTGACTAAGCTGCTTGAGTTTTTGCGTCGGAATAAGAAGACCTTTTTAAGGTGAGTGTTCTTTAAAACCCCTCTTCGAAAACCTGGAAGGTTTAATGGATTTCATCTATTTTATTATTGTATATAAGTATAAAAATGCTTGTGAAAACCATCATTACAAATTGCATAAACTATGTTTGTCATGCTTCCGCTATGTATGTCGTATATGAGACACTCTCTTTCAATAATCTCATGAAAAGTATTTGTGACATTGTTTTTGGATATGTTTTGGATTTCGAATTTGTGTTGAGATCCATTATTAGTTTAGCTATGGATTCATTTTGGATTTCGTTCTGATTGTTTGTGATTCGATTGTTTGATTTGTTCGGTTGAGGTTTCTCGTGAGTAGGCTTGGGTCGTTGTGTCTATCGAGCTATTCATTGAGTGCCTTGGTCTATTCCCCCTTGACGCGAGGCAGAAGTCGCGAGGTCTTGGAGGGTCGTAGGATTTCACCTGAGCGTGTCACGGTATTGTTTGTTCAGTCGCTCTGAAGGGAGTCACAAGGGCGATTGGGAGGAATAAGGAGCGGCAGGAAATTTGTTTGTTCTGATTCATCTTCTTGATTGTACTTGATATTGATATGTTCTTGGTTTGATTGTTTTCTCTATTAGCTATTTTGTTACTCACTGACACTTGCATGAACCTCACTGAGTTTTATCTCACCACTCTTTCTATCTTCCCTTCCTTGTAGGTGATCCTTTGTTTGGTGCTTCCGAGTTTTAGAAGTTCAGCAATCTCAAAGAGGGGGGAAAATTTATAGGGGTTTTCTTGTTGCTTAGCTTGTAAACTTTTGGTACTTGATAACTGTAGACTTTGTTTATATTGTTTAGTTCAAAGTTTAAAGTAGCAGCTCGTTTTGAGCTTTGTAATTCTCTTTTCACCGTAATCAAAGAAAATAATTTTCATGAAAAAAAAAATGGTCGATTTCGTACTGTTACATTGCTTGTCTCTGGTTCGTCTCTTCTTCCAGAGAACGTAACTTTTGAAAAGTTTCCAGCTCCAGCAATTTTTCTTTTTTGAGAGACATAGCACTGTGGGTGTTTACATTTTTCAATGCATTGATCCTTTTTCAAAATCTTCTCCACAGTTTTCTTTTGGACATGTTTTTCCCTCAAAGGAGCAGTTGCAACTGCCTTTCCTTTGTCAGCAACCGTAGCCTTTTGACCATTGTTATAAGTTGTCGGGGATACATCATGTTGAGCTCTAACAAATGTCATTCTTTCACTATTCTTTTTCAGAATGATAGAATCATCTGTTTGAGTATCAAGTCCAAGTCTACCTTTTTCTGAGACATCTCTTAAGTATGATTATAACTCAGTCAAAGTGTCACAAGCCTTTGCATAGTATTGAAAGGACACTTTCTTTTTCCTATCTCAAAGTTCTCAATGAGAATTGCATCAAGATTCTTTTGAAGTTCCTACATCTCTTCCTTATGCTTTTTAGTTGTCTAAAAAATTTGAGCTTTTAAGAATGCATTTTCTGCATCCTTCTTTTCAGATATCTTAAGAAGTTGTGCACACTCCTTTTTAAGAGTTTCCTTTTCTTCTTCAAGAATTCTAGTTCGTGATTGAACAACCATAAATTCTCTTTCATAAAGATTGTGTTCACTTTTGAGATGTTCTAGATATTTTATTCCTTCCTCATCACTTTCATAATTGACAAAATGAGAAATAGTGATTACCTCATATGCCATTAAGCATGGCTCGATGTTGAAGCAGTCTGGGTAGACCTCCTCATCAACCCCACACATTTCTTTCTTCTTTTGACCAAAGTCCATTACTTCATGAGTGATGACACATAAATCTGGTGAGGGAAGCTTAGGTGAGGGAAGCTTAGAGTTATCTGACTCCTCTTTCTCAGATCTAGAATCAAGATCAAGAGCATCCAATTGAATTTGGATCTTCTTCCTTTCTTCGTAAGCATAGCCCGTTGGCCTCTTTTGAAGTTTATGTTGGTCCAGATAAAACCAAAATAAAAGACGAGGGGGGGGGGGTGGTGAATAGTCTTTTTCAAACTTTTGACGATAAAACTGTTTCTCAGATATTTGTGAAGGTATCTGATACTTATATTCAGAGAGCAGAGGTCTTTTGTGATAAGTGGACGTGCTCAACAATCTATAATTTGTGTAAGTACTCAGCAAACAATAAATAAAGTGCAGTAAGTAAATGACACAAAGCTTTATAGTGGTATTTGAGGGTGGCGTAATCCCTCAACTAATCCACTCACCCTTTCTCAGGACTTGAATTCACTAAGATAAGATAATGAGTTCCCCTTACAAAATCCTATCTCTTGATCCCTTTAACACTAGGTTCCCAACCAAGTGTTCCCCATGAGTTATTCCCTGGTTTTCTCAACCAAGTACTTCCTCTACTCAGTAACCTTTGAGCTATTACTCAGCTTCCAAAGCCATGTACTTCCTATGCTCAACGCCTGTTTAGTGTTGGTTATGGTAGTTTGTTAGGTGATCAGGCTCTTATAACTTATACAGTTATCTTAGAGTGCTATGTAGAAACAAGCTTACTTAATACACTTTGCAATGTATGGTAAGTTGTTCTTTACTGACCCAAATCTTGATGTTGTTCAAGAGAATGAATCTCAGATATTAGTCGCAACTATATCTTCAGGATTCAACTATTTCACAATATGCAATTCTTGTTTAAGGATCCGGACACTTAGAACTTTCGTGCTACTTATAATTCAAGAGCTTTAGTCGCAACAGTAAGCTAGAGAGTAAGTAGGTAGAAGGCTTGTATGCTTGAATGTATATCGCAAGTGATGTTCAGTCTAAGGTGTGTTTTCAAGCATTCTAAGTGGTGATATTTATAGTTGAAAATCATGCCGTTTGAATGGTATCCGTTAGGCACAATGAAATTCAAACTATTGATATCTGAAGATAGTACGGCAGTGAGGTTTGTCTATTTACAGAGATTTCTTCTTTTGCTCAGACATCTCTATCTGCGTAATTAGTGCATTGTACTAACTTTTTTCATGTAGTCTCAATGGAACAATGCAAGCTTCTGAGGCTTTGCAAGTCCTTACTCAGTGACCATTATGCATCCGAGAGCTATTGAAATACTTGTCTTCCAAAGACACTTAATTTCTTCAAGGTATCTGAGCTAAGGTATCTGAGGAGACATTTCTCCTTAGTCTTCAGCAATCTTGTCCAGTCTTCTTGATCTTCAATAAAGAGCTCCTTTCTACTGGATATAAAAATTACATTCAGAGATACCTTAGTCTTTCTGTGTTATTAGTGTTTACTGATCAAAATCTAAATAGATATTCCTAACAATTTATTCTATCTTTCTTGTCACCTATCTATAGCTTGTTGTAAGCTGGGTAATCTCTCTTGAAATGACCATGTTTCTAACAATAGAAGCAGATTCCGTTTTCGATTTCTGGTACTTCAATACTTGATGATTGCTGAGCATACTTGTTCAGCAAGCCAGACAATTGCATGTTTTTGTTGGTGACAGTTAGGACCTAGATGCGTTTTCAGCTTCTCTTTAGCCCTTCTTCTCTCAATCTCCTGATTGACATAATTTCTCATATGCTTTACATTAAGAGAGTTTTCTTTAGTTACCTCTTTGGTTTCCTTGTTTTTAGAAGGTCCATGAGTTATTAGGGCCACATTTTGCATTGTTTTAGCAGTCATGTGTCCTTTTTGCTTTGTCTCATAGTTGACAGTTGTCAAGTGTGAGAAAAGCTCCACAAAAGTGATATTGGACATTCCTTGGTTGAAGTATAAATATTGGGTATGTTCCCAATTTTGGTTTAGAATTCTGACGATAGTTTTAACCTTCAGAGTTAGTATATCTATCACTTTCACCAAGTGCAGCCATCTCACTCATCAATGTTGTAAACCTGAAATCAAGTTCCTCAAGGGTCGTAGGCCCTTGTTTGATGTTTTGAAATTTTAGTTTCATGACTTCGAACTTGTTTTCCTTGGTCTTCTCAATGCCAACATAGATTACTTCAATCAGTGACCAAGCATATTTAGCTGTTTTAGCACCCCACAATTTGCACTGTATGTGATCTGGTGTAGAACAAATGATGATGTTCCTTGCTTGACCATCAAGTTTGTTCCTCTTTGAATCTTCACTATTCAGAGATGTCTTGGCTTTGATTCATAGGCAATATTTTCCGTGGAAGTTGTGCCAGTAGTTGACAATCCAGTAGCATCCTCAACATCCTTATCTTTTCGACCATTTGAAACTCCAGTGACAATTTTCTCATGTAAGTTGACAATGAGGCCGTCTTTTATCACATATATCATCTCATCACTGATAGCTTCTAGGTGAAGCATCATGTTGTTCTTCCATTTCTCATAGTTCTCTGGCTTGAGAGTGGGTGCATCACTGAGAGACATCCTGCAGCAGACACACTTAAACAAAGATCAAGTGAAGGTGGTGCACTTTAAGTGAGAACTTATCTAGGATCTAGGTTCAATATAGAGGTTAAAGAATCTCCTGCTCTGATACCACTTGTTGGTCCAAGTAAATGGCAAAGTAAAAGACAATAGGGGGGGGGGGGGGGTGAATAATCTTTTCAAAATTTTGTCGATTCACAGATTTCACAGATATCTTGTCAGATATCTGATACTTAATAACAGAGCGCGGATGACTTTAAATGATAAATGCAAGTGTCAGCAAGCTACAGTGATAAAATACTCATTAAGTAAACAGATAACTGAAAGTAAAGTGCAGTAAGTAAATAACACAGTGCTTTATAGTGGTATCTGAGGGTGTCGTAATCCCTCAATAATCCACTCGCCCTTTCTCAGGACTTGAATTCACTAAGTTAAGAAAATGAGTTTCCCTTACAAAATCCTATATGTTGATCCCTTTAACACTAGGTTCCCAACTAAGTGTTCCTCATGAGTTGTTCCCTAGCTCTCTGAGCTAAGTACTTCCTGTACTCAATAACCTTAAGCTATTCCGTGGCTTTCTCAACCAAGTACTTCCTATGCTCAATTAGGTTAGGTGATATGCACTCAAAGATTTTATTTTTCGTTGTAGAACCTGTCATCTCTAAATACAATCAAGATTAAATTTATAAGTCGGAAGTCCTCAAATCCACAGTTTATAGCGGAAAGCTGACTCGGGATGTCATTCTCCACGGACACTTAGCATATGAACAAGCAAATAACGTTTGTAAATTGTATGCAGAAAAGTAAACAGATTGATCGCATATAGATTAATTGAATCGCATAAACACTAAATTGATGAGATATAAACAATGGTGGAAAGGCGTAAAGGATCCCCAACCTCCCTCTGCCATGCTACTCTCAACTTCCTAGCTAGAATCCTACGCAATTACCTCTAACGACAGCAGGGCATAATACTATGGTGTTCAAGGCGCAGTCGGCATGAATACCCCTACACAGTTCAATGAAACTACTGTGTCACTCAGCAGAACTTCACACCACAAAGGATGTATAGAGTTGTTTAACCACGGTTTATGTCTAATAACTATTCCATTAATATATCACGGTATATAAAGAAGTAGCAAAAGCAGAGTTACGACGGTTCGCTTTTACAAAAGAAAGTTAGCTACTCATAGTATTCTAGAGACAAAAATCGAAAACTAGGAAGAAAAGGAAGAAGAAGCTTTGTCTCTGATGTCTTCGTGCTACTGCTTCTAGGGTTTCCTTCTTCTGGGTGCCTGACGGTCAACGGTTTTGGGGTTTCACTTCCCCGAGGACTGGTTCTCTCTCAGAAGAGCTGCTTTGTGAGCGGTGTAGAATTATGAGACCCCTGAGGGCTTATTTATATGGAAAATTTCGAGCTCTGGCCACCATTTATCAATAAGGAAGGTTTAGGAAGGTGGACTCTAGCCTGACAGGCCAGGAAACAGCCCAAGAGACAAACCTCCACTGCACTGCGGTCGCCTGTGGACCGCAGTGACTCCTTGATGAGTTGATTTTACATCATCTCATTCGGTCTTTTTTACCGTCTTATTGCCATTCTCAAGTATAGTTCTTATATGTTTTATTAGTGTTATGTTACGTTTTTGTGTTTTGTAGGTGTTTGGTGAAAATGCATTAAAACAAGGGCTAAACCAGTGCATTTAATGCATTAATGGAAGCATGTAAGTTTATGGACCTGAAAGGTGGTTGAAAACGGAGTTGAATGGTCGAAACGGAAGTGGATTCGGAGTACGGACGAAGATTTTAGAGCCATTTAAGTGAAAGCGCGCGAAATTCGTACTACGATGGAGCAGCTTTGGCAATTTGGCCATAACTTTTGCATATGAACTCCGATTAACCTGATCTTCGTGTCCACGCGCAGATAAGACCAAGAGCTACAAATTGTAAGAGGAACCATCTCCAGATTCCGACGTTTAGAGGACCAACAAGGGCCTGGCGGACGCCAGCTCAATCTTGGCGGATGCCAGCTCAATCTTGGCGGACGCCAAACTCGTCCAGAACGAGTTAGCGGACGCCAGCTCCATTTTTGGCGGGCACCAACTCCCATTTTGAGCTATTTTCGGCCCAGAACATGATTTTGAGTGTTTTTCACTATATATAACCTATTTTCTTGATCTTTTAGACACAACTTCATTATTATTCTTCTCTTCTTTTTGTTTTTCAACCTAGAACCTTTCCAGGGTAATTACCTACCTATTATTGGAGGTAATTGAACCGTTTATCTTGTAATCCGACAATTAATTATTGATTGGGAGCATATTCTTCATACTTTCCACCAGTTCGATTGAAGGTCTTCAATTCTTACCTAGGGTTTGTGACACGATTAGGTAAAATTGTTCCTCATCTCGTTTCTTGGTATTTAATTTATGATTATGTTTATTGCGTGTTTAATTAAGATATTGATTATGTATATGCATGTCATGAGTAGCTAAACCCCCAATTATGGGGTGGTGATGGATTCAATGCATGCTAGGTAGGGTTTATGTGATTATATATACAGGCCGCGATTTTCTATAAGCTTTTTAGATTAATTGCATATCCTGTTATTCTGTTTGATGTGCATTCCGTCAATATCACTGTTAGATTAAACATTTGATCTTTACATACCAAAACATTTTCGTCTTGTTTGATCTGACAGTTAGATTGCAAACATATTAGGATTGGCTTAATTGGTCGTAGCTTAGTGAAATTGACGCCTTCACTAATGCTATTCGTTTTCTGAACCCAAGTAGTGACAACTTGAGAGTAACCATTAACCTATTAATCGCATGTTTCCTGCTAGCTAGCTTGTTTTTTGTCACCACACCATAATTCTCTAATCATATCATTGTCGTTTAGATTAATCTGTTTTCTAGTTAGATTGCATAAGTAGATAGATAATATAAATCAAATTCGTTGTCAAAGCAAACAACCCTTTTACTACTTTCTTATTGTTATTACTATTCGTAAACAAGACTTAGCTTAGTTAAGTCCTTCGAGACTGACCTCGGGGTTAACTTACCTGCACCATAGGTTTTTATAGTGTTGAGAATTAACTCTTGGCTTTTAAACAAATTTAGAACTTTGATTTGACACATCACCCCTTCTGCGGCCACTAGTGGATCGTCAAGTGCGATTCCTGCAGCTTCGAATCTGTTTTCTTCGTTCTTCAATTTCGGGCTTCGTAACTTCGTTTCCTCGAAAAGTGTTCTTCTTCAATTATCTTTGCATTGGTTGGTCGCATGACTTGTTTTGACTCCTCGAACTTCGTGCAATGGCCAATCCGGCGTATTCTCTTAACTTTCTCAATTTCGCAGAATTATGTCGTTTTGTTGCCTGGAATCGTGCAATTCCTCAAAAACGTGATCATGACCTACAGAAAACACGCAAAGTTGGTAATTGACCATAAAACGATACAAATATTGCATCTAAGGCAAAAAATGAGGGTCTAAAAGCATGCTATATCGCACATTCCATTGTCACATCACACCCCCAAACCAGTTTCTTGCTAATCCTTGAGCAAGGCAATAACGATAACCAAGAAGTGACCATGAAATGAGTAGCAAGAATAAACCACTACATAGAAGCAGCCAGTTTCTAGGGTTTCAATCTCTACTGACTCTCTTAGTTTCAACTCCAACTTTATGACTCCACAGCAAACAAGTAACAATTAAGTACCACTCACTACAGCCAGCGGTTACAAGTGTAAACCATTGTCCTTCTAGGTGTACTTCAAAATCATTACCTCGCGGTAATGTTATGCAATCCTGCTCCTAAAAGTCTAGGCACAAATCAAAGTAGTACTCATGTTGGCTTGGTAAGTAAAATAGGTAGGATAATATATAGAGGAGTGTATGGCTAAGCATCATTAAAAGATAAAAAGGTAACAAAGGGTATTTCAGGGGAACTTATCCTTTCGGACACCGAGTTCCTTCCTTCGACATCGTCCTCTCTCAATGACAAATCTCCAACTTCTCTTCTATCATCGTAACTACTCCATCGGTTGCTTCACATATAGACTACTTGCTCCTTTATTTTTCTTTTTTCTTTTTCTTTTTCTTTTTCTTTTGACATACTATTTTTTCCAGTCGTTTTAATGACTCGTATGCTTTTGGTTGGCCGTCACTGGGCTCTTTTAGTCTCTACATTTTTTGGTGGTGTCTGTTTTACCTAATTTTGCACTTTTGTGCGTGCTGGTTTGGTATACATGCCATCAACCCTCACGGACATGTAGCTTTTTAGGGCCACCCCGGTATGTGGGTAGTATCTGTAACATGCCCAACATAAAAACGGAGATCACAAGTACCACAGATGCACTCCGAGATTTTTGTACCTTTGTTTTTTCGGTACTTTCTTTCTATTTGTTTAGAGCAAGAGCTAGTGATTTTCAGCACCGGTAATAAACAGTAGGGCCAACAAGGTTACCTTCGATGATGTTCATCTTCCACTTCTCCCCCAAACCAATTTGTCGAACTAGGGTTAGGGTTTTCTTCTCTACTTTCCCCCAAAAAAATTCTCGATCATGATCAAAACATGATTCTCCTCCATTCTTTGGAACTCGTTGCTTTGTTTCTTCGTTCAAGCTCAATGATAGGTTGCTGTCACCGCTTAAGTAAAGCATGTATATGATATATGGTGGAGTTTCATGAGGGCTTAAAAAATCTTTCAAAGGGGTTTGTGAAAGGTATAGAAAAGGATTAAGAAAGGTGAGTACTACTAATCATATTCATGCTGCTGACAAATAAAGACTTAAGGGTAGGAGTGCTCACACGGTTGCACACGGGACTTCAATTAGAGTATCAAGTAAACTGTTAGGAATATTTGTTTAGATTTTGATCAGCAACCTAATGACTTATCTTAGCTCGAAAGGTGGTTAGTGCTCTTGGTTCACTTGAACCTTTGTAAAGAGGAAACTCACTAAGTATGATAGTCTAGCAAATCTTGTATAGGATGTTAGGTCTCTGAATGTAATTTTTATTCTCTGAAGAAAACCAAGAAGAAGGCATCCAGCAGGCGTCAACCTATAGGGTTTATCGTTTTTCTAATTTCTTCTTTAGCGAGTTCAACAAATTTTGAAGATCTGAAGACTACACAAGATTGCTGAAGACAAAGGTTTTTCAGATACCTATGGCCAGATATCTTGAAGACACAAGCATTTTTAAATAAACAGTGTTGCAAAGATATACGAGAATAAAAGGTTTGAAAGCGAGGAAAAGTGCTTATGATATCTACACTCGATACCTTGGATAAAGATTATGTTTAGGAAACAATATATTTTAACAAGTGGTATACGGAGTTGTGATAGTCTCGGAAAAGGGCGTGCGAGGCTTGAAAGCATGCATAGTTCGTTGTTGGCACTCTGAGGACAAAGTATAATGCATTAAATGCGCGGACATAAATGTCGAACAAAAGCGGTAGCTTACGAAGAAGAAGACAAACCTATTCTGATTATACTCAGATATCAATAGTTTGAAATTGAGTTAAGCCTGACGGATACTATTCAAACGGCGCTCAAATTCATCTATAAATATCAACACTTAGACTGCTTGAGAACACACACAGAACTTACACCATAGATCACTGAACTTATATTAAATACTCTCACAAGCTCTCTCAAGCACACTACTTACCTTCAAGCATTCTGTTGCGACCAAAGCTCTTGATTCTAAGTAGCACAAAAGTTCTAAGTGTCCTGATCCTTAACAAGCATTGTTATTTGTGAAAGAGTTGAACTAAGATTTCATATCTGAGATTCATTCTCTTGAACACTTATCATAGACTTGGGTCAGTTAAGAACAAGATACCATACATTGCAAAGTGTATTAAGTATACTTGATTCATAGAGCTATCTGAATAACTGAACAAGTTATTAAAGAAGCTCACCTGACAAACTACCTTAACCAACACCTTAATCGGCGTGGAGTACAGGAAGTACTTAGTTTGGGAAACTAAGAAATACCTCCACGGTTACTGAGCATAGGAAGTACTTATTTTGGGAAACTAAGGAATAGCTCAAAAGGTTTCTGAGTACAGGAAGTACTTGGCTGTGAAAGCCGGGGAATAACTCAGGGGGAACACTTGGTTGGGAACCTAGTATATTTAGGAATCTAGAGAAGATACTTGTAAGGTTACCTCAATTATCTGTCTTAGTGGATTCTAGGTCTGAGAAAGGCCGAAGTGGATTAGTTGAAGGATTACGCCACCTTCAGATACCAATATAAAAAGACTTGTGTTATTTACTTTCTGCAGTTTATTACTTTCTTTATTTATCTTGCAAAGTATTTACACTTATCTTGCTGAGCACGTGCACTTATCATAGAAAAGTCTTCCGTTCTCTGAAATTAAGTATCAGATATCTTCACAGATATCTGAGAAACTGTGTTTATCGACAAAAGTTTTAAAAGACTATTCACCCCCCCCCCTCTAGTCTTTTACTTTGTCGTTATCTGGACCAACATAAATTCACTCATCAAAGTAGCATGGGTCGAATTCGGTCAGAGCATATAATTAGCAAGCAGCGAAGCAAGAAAACAAATCCACAGCCCTTCATCTTATGGTTCACACTCGGTACTCTCCCACAGATTAAAAATTTTTCAACAAGTAGAAGACCTTAGATGTAACAAATAAGCATAAATTAAAATTCAAACTACTAAGTGCGAGTATTTAAAAAGCTTCTACAGACCAAGCAAGTTAGCAGGCAGTAGTCAAATCAAAATCTTCCCCCAAACCTAGCAGAGAGCAGATAGTAAACTAGGAAAGTAAATAAAAAAAAAAAAGGAAAGATACTCCCCTCTCGGTGTTGTGCTTCCATGCTTGTTCATTTAATTCCTCCTCCGCATATCATCTTGGTCTCCCAGCTGTGCATCGCTCACGAGCTCCACAAAGAGTTTATTCATCTTGCGATGGGCATCCTCCTTCGTTCTTCCATGGTACCTGGGCTCAAAAGTGTGTGAGATAGCATGTTTGGAGTGAACTCAGGACTATGGCTTCCATGCAAATCTCATGGGTCTTCCTCCCCCAAACCTGATGTTTGGTATAGCATGTATGCAAAATTACAGCTTGTGATAAGTCAATAGCTGCTTCAAATCAATGCATGAACTAGGCATGTAGCACAAATTCTCATATTATGTCAAGCATCAAAGTGTAGAGCATATTGCAATGAGAATTCCATCCAATGAGCATATGACGATCAAAACATGTTTCCTAAGCATAATTCTTCAAGTAAAGATCATGTGAGCATGTAATCGAAGGAGAAAAGGGCCGACAAGGGGATTTGTTCTATTGAGACATTGAACACAAGGTGAGCAAGAACAAAAACCCTCAAATTCTCAATCAATTTGTCAAATCTCAACCAAGGCAAGTGTTAATAAGGTAAATACTAGAAGTAAGCATGTATTCACATATCCCAAACATAATCAATTCAATCAAATGAAGCATATAATTGCATAGCACTCCAAAAGCAAGAAGAAAGTGCAAGCAAAAAGGTGAAGGATAGAAACTTGAATTTGAAGATGTTATAAAGATAATATTGAGTAGAGATTACTTACTTGGTGTTGTCGATAGATGGGCAAGCTAGGAAATTAATAGGTACAATGAAATTATATGTTAGGAATATCTGTTAGTATTTTGATCACTCATCACATGTTCTTATCTTAGCCAGAAAGGTGATTAAGTACTCTTGGTTCACTTGAACATTGTAAAAGAGGAAATCACTAAGTATGATTAGTCTAGTAAATCTTGTATTAGGGCTATAGGTCTCTGAGTGTAATTTTTATTTCCAGAAGACCATGAAGATCAATCCAAGCAATGGAGCTTTTCTGAAGATTAGAAGACTAAAGATTGCACAAGATTTATGAAGATATCAAGATTTAGTCTAACTCAGAAAGACTATGTCCTTAATCATTTCTTAAGTGTATTTACTTACTTTTTAAATATGATTCTGGACATATGACATCATGAGTATGGAGCATGCAAGCCATCAGAAAGGCTCATGTATCCGTTGAAGACTACAGGACAAGAAATAGTACAAGTGCATTAATTGCATCGGCAGAAAAGCCGCTGAAGCACAAGTCCTCTCTGAGACATGAGACAAGGACTTTTGAGTACTCATTTCAAGATAAGTATGGACTGAATTTGAATTGTGTCTAACGGATATCAATCCAACAACTCTCAAATTCATCTATATATATCACATACTTAGATGTTGAGAAATACACCTTAGAACGCTCTATCTTGCAAACTTACCATCAAGCAAAGTATTCTCTCAAGCACTCTACTACCCTTTCTGAAAGCTTTCTGTTGCTTGAAGTATCACTAGTAGCTCTAAGTTGTCCTGAACCTTAACAAGAGATTGTTTTTCGTGAAAGAGTTGAACTATCAGATACCCTTTATGAAGCTCATTCTCCAGAACGAACATCAATTGGTTGGGTCAGTAAAGAGCAAACTGCCATCCACTGAACAAGTGTATTAAGTAGTCTTGTTCTATTAGGCTCTCTGAAAACATAACTGAAAAGTTATACGAGAAGCCTTTCTGTAGAACCTTATAACCAACACCATCAAGGCGTGGAGTAGAGGAAGTACATGATTTGGGAAATCAAGGAATAACTCGAAGGTTATCGAGTAGAGGAAGTACTTAGCTCTAGGAGGGGAATAACTTCAGGGGAACATTTGGTTGGGAACCATTTGTTTAGGAATCTTTGAATAGGATTCTTGTAAGGTGAACTCAATTATACATTCTAGTGAATTCTAGGTCTCGAAAGACGAAAGTGGATTAGTTGGAGGATTCGCCACCTCCAGATACCACTATACCTACATGTCATTTACTTTTCTGTATTTACATTTCAGCAAAGCACACACATATATTTATTGTTTCTGCACTTACCTATCTTAAAGTCTTCCGCGCTCTAAATTTAAGTATCAGAAACCCCCAGGTTTATGAGAAACTGTGTTTATCGACAAAAGTTTTTAAAAGACTATTCACCCCCCCCCCCCCTCTAGTCTATTACTTTGCCGTTATCTGGACCAACCAGTGCTATCAGAGCGGGAGGTTCACAAGCCTTCTGCATTGAACCTAGATCCCCAGATAGGTGAAGGAACTTTGTCCCTTTCTGAGGACTATATAATTTGTGTGTCAAGTGTGCAGGTATGTCTCTGAGTGATGCACCCGTTCTGAAGCCAGAAAACTACGAGAAATGGAAGAACAACATGATGCTCCATCTGGACGCCATTAGTGATGAGATGATCTATGTCATCAATGAAGGTCCTATCAAAATCGACAACTCGAACAAATTCTTGAGGTGTCGATGGAAGAAAACCTCGGACAACAAGGAAGATGGAAGCGAGGATGCGGTGCTAGTGATAGTGGTCGTGTTGCTCGTGGAAGCATTATGTATGAAGACAAGCGAGAGCTACGGACATGCGAAGATGCGAAGAGACCTGATTGGATGGTCAAGCTCGTAATATCATCATCGATCAACACTTGAGCACATAGGAAGGAAGAATTGCTAGAATAGGCAAATTCTCTACTATACCATTTATGAAACTAAAGATGAATGCGAAAACTAGTAAGGCTTCGAAGAGCACATTCATAAAGCGAAAGGTGTTGAAATGGCATTGGCTATCGTGCTATTGGAAAGGTCATACGCAACAATATAAGGAAGGACAAGAACAATGGCGCAAGGCGATATTACTGCGTAGCAATGAAATTGGAAGATATCTCAAGCCCTTTGAAAACCTGAATGCTAGAGCTAGAAGGAACCTGGCCAGAAAGGCTAAGTTTGCTGAAAAGCAACCCCAGAAACCCAGGGTCCAGAAAGCACCAAAGGGAACACCTAGAAACACCCCAAAAAGGAAGATTGAGATCAAAATTACTGATTCTATTGCATCTCCTTCTGATCAAGTTAGACAAAAACAAACTCCCAAGAAATTCACTAAAATGTGGATTCCTCTTTGGAAGAATGTTTAGTCTAAATGGTTCTATCTACGAAGCGAGAACTAACTCCTGTTTCCGTTTTATGCGAGCGCCTCTTGGACTAAGGCTCGATGGCTATTTGATAGTGGATGCGGAAAGCACATGACGGAGACAAAGCAAATCAGTCGACTACAAAGCTTGCAACACTAGACGGACATCAGTTCTTTGGAGGAGAATTAAATCCCTCTCTAGGATATGTAGCGTCAAATTGGGATCATTAACAATCAACGGCGTATTACATGTTAAAGGTTTGAAATATAATCTATTTAGCATGAGCCGGTTTGCGACGAGGATTCTTGTGAAATTCAAAGCAAAGTATTGCAAACTTATTGACAATGAGTCAAGCGGGCAGTCTTGGTTGCTTTCGGCGGAAAGGTAGTCTTTATGTTGCCGATTGGGCATACGCCTGGCGAAGAATGTCTCATGGTGAGTCAATCGGGCCACCTGAGGAAACCTTGGTTATGGCACAAAAGAATAAGTCACTTGAATTTCAAAACTACGAACAAACTTGCGAAAGAGTTAGTGGTTGGCCTTCCCAAAACATCTTCGAGAAAGGATGGTATACATTACGCTTTGTCAAATGGGAAACAATCCAAGATCTCTTTCAAGTCAAAACCGGACACTCTAGTGTTAGACCCTGCAACTATTACATGGATGTTTTGAATCATACGTAACTAGTTATCGGGAAAGAAGTATGAATGCAGGTTGTTGTAGATGACTTCTCAAGATTCACTTGGGTTGTCTTTACAAATCGATGCTAGGGTGGAATACCAAATTTGCTGAATAAGCTTGAAGTCATGAAAAATGACAAGGTATCTGCAATCGAGAGCAGACCATAGTCTTGAGTTTGTCGACGATTACATAAAGGAGTTTTTACCGACAAAGGTATACAACGCAACTTTCCTCTGTGAGAACACCACAACAAAATGGTGTTGCGAAAGGAAAAATAGAACCCTTAAAAAAGCGGCGAGGACAATCTTTGGTGACCTTTGAAATAAGTGAAGTTTATTGGGTTGAAGGCGTAAACCTGACATACTACTTTCGAACATATGTTTGATAAACAAACACCATGACAAGACCGCTTATGAACTCTTGGTTGGTAGACCCCCTAATATCAAACATCTGAAAGTGTTTTGTTGTAGATGTTTTGTTCTTAACAATGGAAAAGAGTATCTAAGAATATTTCAACCAAAGGCAGATGAAGGTGTGTTTCTTGGTTATTCTATGAATAACAAAGCATACAGAGTTTACAACAAAAGAACAAAGAAGATTGAAGAATCAGTTCATGTTGTATTCTATGAAGGAAGCAAGAAAACACCCCTTGCTGATGAACTCTCAGAAAGGTTCAAGGAACTAATGAAAAAGGATTCTGAAGAAGAACCCTCAGAAAGGAAAAACATCATTGTGGAAAGAGAGGATGATTCTGACGAAGAAAAGCATGATGCCTAGTAACAACCAGATGATTCTCAGACATGATGAAGAATTTCCTATGAGAATTCCAGAAATGGAAACCGAAGGTGTTCATCAAAGAGCTAACTCTGGAAATGACCTCTCTGACAGGCATGTCCCAGAAAGCCCTCACACTGAGCAAATGTCAGACATTCACCATCCTTCTGAGGTGCAAAATGTCACAGATACTGAAGAAGTATCAAGTCATAATCATAGTGATTCTCATTCAAATCACATATATGTTGACCCTACTAGCCATAAACCCATGATGATATGGATCAAGGATCATCCTGAAAAAGATGTGATTGGACCAATCAATCAAGGTGTTAGGTCTAGGAGAGCAATAGCTGAAAATGCTAATTCTCTCCTTGGATGTTTCATCTCAAACATTGAACCTAAAACTATAGAAGAAGCATTAAGAGACCAAGACTGGATCTCTGCAATGCAAGAAGAGTTAGATCAGTTTGAGAGAAACAAAGTCTGGAAACTAGTTCCATTTGTAGAAGGAATATCTGTGATTGGAACTAAGTGGGTTTTCAGAAACAAGATGAATGAATCTGGTGAAATAACCCGGAAACAAAGCAAGGTTGGTTGCGAGGATTCACCGGTGAAGGTTTAGATTTTGATGAGTCATATGCAGGTTGCAGTTGGATGCAATAAGACTCTTTCTGGCCTTTGCAGCTCATAAAGACTTTAAAGTTTATCAGATGGATGTCAAGAGTGCATTCTTGAATGGTGAACTTGCTGAGGAAGTCTATGTTGAACAACCACCTTGCTTTGAAGTTTCCTCAGAAAGTAGAATGGTCTATAAGCTACAGAAAGCTCTATATGGACTGAAACAGATTCCAAGAGCATGGTATGACACTTTGGCCAAATACCTTCTGGAAAGTGGTTTCAAGAAAGGTGAAGTTGATAAAACTTTATTTACTTTAAATCATGATGGGAAACTACTCTTAGTTCAAGTATATGTTGATGACATTATATTTGGATCTAAGGACAAGAAACTCTGTGATGACTTTGCAAATCTCATGCAAAGTAAGTTTGAGATGAGCATGATGGGAGAATTAAACTATTTCCTAGGATTGCAAGTCAAGCAACTCAATGATGGAATATTCATTAGTCAGACAAAGTATGCAAAACACATGCTCACAAAGTTCAATCTTAAGCCTTCTGAAAAGAATGCTAAGATACCTATGAGCATAGGAACCAAGATGACCTATACTGAATCAGATAAGAGTGTTGATAAACACAAGTATAGGAAATTGATAGGTTCACTACTTTACCTTACTGCAAGTAGACCTGATATTCAATATGCAGTTGGTGTGTGTGCTAGATTTCAATCAAATCCAATGCAATCACACTACAACATTGCTATGAAAATATTAAGGTATGTGAAAGGTACAGTAGATGTAGGTTTGTGGTATCCTAAAGAAAGTGGATTGAGTTTGGTACGGTTACTCGGATCACGATTATCTTTGGATCAATGCTTGATAGGAAAAGTACCTCGGGGAACTTGTGGGTTTAAGGAACTAGACTTATCTCATGGTTTAGCAAAAGAAAAACTTCGATTGCAACTTCTACCACGGAAATTTGAATATATTGCTGCTTTGGTTGTTGTGCACACAAATTACGTGGATTCAACAACCTTTCGAGACTATGGACTCGATGAAGAGAAAACTCCCATTTTACGTGATAACACAAGTGCTATTGCAATCACCACGAACCCCAAGTTCCATGCGAACAAAGCACATTGATGTTAGGCGCCACTTCGCCGAGACCATGTTGAGAAAGCGATATAGAGATACTCAAGATTAGCACGAAGACCAACTTGCGATATCTTCACCAAGCCCTACAAGAAAGCGGTTTTGACCTTAAGACATAGTCTTGGGTTAATGGAGATGCCTAAGGACTGAAAAATGTCACGAATCTCTAAAGTGCGAGTAAGTAAGGTAGAAAGAAGTAGGCCTCGAGAATAGGTTCTCGAGAAAGCCAAGTTGATAAAGTAATGCAAAGGTTTACGGTAGCAACACTTAGAAAGGCAAAACATTTCTGGAACGGGTATCCAGAAAGGCAAAGGTTGGTACACACTCAATAAGTAATTAAAATTAGAACTTACTTACTGAAAGTGGGTCAAATACATTCAAACAACTGAAGCTTGAATTGAAAGCTATTTAGTCATAAAGAGAAAAGACACACAAAGCACGAAAAGTATAAGTTCTGAATGTCAAACATGTCCAATGTCTTGTATTTTTGCCATTTTTATGATAAACAATATAAAGATAAGGGCTTGACACTCAGAATGATAAGTTCAAACGATTGAGTGTTCTTACTCTTTACTAAGTGATATAATGGATATAACTTGTCAAAAATCCATCAAGTCGGCACAATATCATTTGTTGATTGATATCATTACAAAATATTCAATATAAGCCCTTGATGAATAAACGTTTGATCTCAACGGTTGAGATTAAAACCAAGCAAGTAATGTCATTGAGAAATGCGGACATGGCCGCTCGCATTTAATGAAGAGCGTGTGTGATACCACGCCTATCTGAATCTGAAGACACTCATTCATATTCAGTTGTGTGTATGTTGTATATATAGGACTTGGGCAAAAGACAAACACTTTTACCAATTCCGAAATTTCATACTTGCATCAAAACAGCAAAATCTCTCAAGATTTCTGCAAAACCCCTTCTGCAAACTCAACTTCTTGTGTTTAGTCTTCTGAAAAGATAGACTAATCCCGATTAATCTTGCAAAACCCCTCTGAAAACACTCCTCAAGACTACATATAAGAGATGGCACGAAGATGACCACGAGAACCTAAGGTAGTTGAATAAGCATATACAGGAAAATTCACCCCATCTAACTGGAATCCAAGTCACAAGATGAATTGGGGAGCTTTTCTAGTGAAGAAGTATGTACCTGCAGTCATTTCTTCCAAACCAGATAGGAAACTGATATTGGGGATGCTAAAAAGTTCCCATATCTTTAAGTTTCTATCTGCTCCACCCAGTGGACTATCCACCTTTGGATGTCTTTGAGTTCTATAACAACTCCAAAATCTTCACAAAGGTTGTGAATGATGAAGAAGAGAAATACATGCAATGAAGTTCAAGGACAAGAAATTGTCCTAGGCGCAAAGACTTTACGCAAGATATTCGATTGAAAAATGGGAACAATTGAAGACATCAACATCAGGGATTCTCCCATGATCCAAGGCGTTAAAGAGCTATTTGAAGCAATCCAGTTAGAAAATGCAAAGGGTTGCCCAGGAGAATTTGTTCTGAAAGCCATCAGAACTAGTCATCTCCAGAAACACTGGAGTACTTTAGCTCTCATTCTGGTCCGTTGCTTTGATGGCAACAAAGGTGGAGTGGGCCAGATAAGCATGGATATATGGATGATGATGTATCTTCTGAACAAGAAGCATGAAGGGCAGGAAATCCACTTCAATTGGTGGAAGTACGCCTTCAACAAATTCCTTGGACGTATTGAAGAATTTGAGCCCAAGATCATCGATGGTTTCTTGAGCGAAAGGCCAATCGCTGGCCTCGAAATTTCACATACGAAACAATGGGAATCATTCTCGAGAGGCGAAATCGAGTCACCAACTCCCTTTTCGGACCGCCTTTGAAGAAAAGGAGAGACTTCTTCTTGAAAGCTCGAGAAGCGGAAGAGCATGAAGGCTTGACAAGGTGAGGAGGTCTGAGCAAGCTCAAGCTCCAGTTGCGAGAAAGAGGACTCAAAGCAAAAGAGCCTCCAAGTCCTAAAACTGAGAGGCCTGACCTTGAGACAAGGTCTCGAGAAGATGTTGGGCCTTGAAGGCAACTCAGAATACCCAAGAATTGCACAGGCTGCTCGAACTCTCGGAGATGATAGAAATATCATAGATGGAGTGCACCAACCTTTGGATAGTGATTACGAGGATGATGAAGTACTTGCAAAGTACTCAAAAGGTCAATGTATGAGACCCGTGGAGGAGCATCAAGCTCCCTCGGAAAGAAATGAGCCCCTACGGCAGGAAGAAGAAGGCACAGGTGAGGAAGATAGAATCTTGGAAGATCGACATTGCTTCCACATTCACTATACCGACAAAAGGTTCTTGAAGAAAACCTGTTCTTGAGCAGGTTCCTCAACATACGAGAGCTCGACTCGAGAAGGGATCAAGCGAGATGGAGACTTCGAATGATCTGCAGAGGAGACCAACAATGAGCACGGAGAGGCATGGAATCACCACAAGTCGAGACCAATGATCGGCTGACCTATTGGGTAGCAAAAGTAGTTTATATCTAACATCGACATTAAAATGTTAACTTGTTACTCAAAAGCTTCATTTATTCTGAATGACATGGAACACAATTTAGGGAAGTTAATTTGTCCACCCCTCTGAATGAAGAAGAGGTTCCTTCAACCTCAGAACAACAAGAAGAGCCCGTTCTACAGGTAGTTAAGTTATCTCTGAATAAGAAATAACTTGCTTGAAATATTCATATCTTATGTTCTAACTTCTTTTTGTCTCTTATTAGGCTCCAACTGAGGAAGTAGTGGTGGAACCAACACCCGACACCAAGAGATTCGAGGATTTGAAAAGCTCTACGAGGAAACATTACTCATATACATTGAGAAGGTAAGTATTAGTAAATTTTCTTTTAGGGCAAATTACATATGGACCCCCTGTTAGATTTCGTAATTACAGATAGGTACCTGTTAGTGGAACAATAACATTCAAATCCAGTTAGATAAAAATCAATTACATATAAGTCCACGAATTTGACTTTTGGCGATTTAAAAATGGAAAGTCACCTTTGTTCAATTATCAGCTTTTAGAAATTGCCAAACAGCCTTAACTTATCGCTGTCACGTGCATGGCACATGTGGACTTCTATGTAATTAAACCTGAACTTCTATATGGTTACATGTAATTGAATTATGACCGTTATTTAAAAAAAAAAAAAACTGATCGTTTGGAAGTTAATTGGAGGCTATTTATACACCAAAACTTGCCATTTTATCATTTTAATTCAAAAATTTTCACTATAAGTATATACATATTAATATATATTACGTTGGTGAGTAAAGCACTATGTAGTACATTTTATATATAAGTATTGTTTCTAAAAATCATTTTGTACAATAGCTTTTTCATGTATTTTGTTAAACAAATGTACCTATTAGCATTTGAAAATCCTATTAGTATAGTATGTACTTAATTAAATAACAATAATAAAATAAATATTCTTTTATTGATCGGAGCTTCCATGAGGGCTCAAGACTCGCCTTCTAGGAGCTCGGTGGAAGCTCGGTAGTTTTTTTTTTATTGAGCATCCGCCATGGAAACTCCGATCTGGAGCTTCCACGCCATGGAAGCTCCAGATCGGGGCTTCCATGGCGGGCATAAACCAAATTCCGCCGGGCAAGGAAGCTCCGAGCCGGAGCTTCCTGGCGTCAAAGCTCGAGCAGACTTCCATGGAAGCTCCGATCAGGGTTTCAATATAAAAATAAAAATAAAAATAAAAATAAAAACATAGTTCAGACTTCCAGACTCGGATGTTAAGTGGTGGTGGGGATTGGGGAAGAAGAGTTAAAATTTTAATAATTAAATTGTTTTGAAAAAGTTAATAGTTTAATAGTTTAAAATAACTAAGGAATGTTTGGTTTGTTTATAATCTTAAGTTGGTCAACCAAAAAACAACTTTTTGGACCTATATGTAATTGTTCCACTAATGGGGATTCAGATGAGCGAGGAGCCACTAAGAGGGTAGCTCTATGTAATTTTCCCTTTATTTTAAGAATACTTTGGTAAAAATCGCTACTTAATCAATATGTTTGTTCTATCTTACAGGCTCAGTCAGAAGAACACTTGGAAGGAAAGACTGTGGTCTTATCTCCTCCAAAAGCTGGCAATCTTTGAAGCGAGTCGTGAAAGTTTCGAAACCCCAAGGTTTACGAGAAAGATCTTGAGCTTCCTCACTTAGAAGTAAGTGAAGTCTCAGAAAGTATTTTTCCACTTATCTTTTCTGTTAACAGTTTCTAAACATATTTTATTTTAATTCTCAGGTTCTAGCAGAAAGAAAGGTTGATGAGGATCAGACTTCTCCTCACAACAAGGTATCTGAGGCCTCTGTGCCCAAACAAGGAGAAGTCCAAGTAGATGAGCCTAGTGTTTCTACACAGGTATGCTCAGAAAGCTTACTTTTGCACACAGATACTAACACAAGTGGTTTGAACAAAACTAAGTTGATCCCTTTCTTTCAGGCTCAAAGTCTAGTGCCAATCAATTTACTCCAAGCCTTTCAGAAGCACACTCTCTTTAAACATCTAAAGTGCTTCAGACAATGGCAGAAACTCAGAAAGGCTGACCTTTCTGAAGTTGCAAGAGTAATTCACATCCCAGATAAGAGGGCCATAGCATTCAATCTGGAAGATCATGTCCATGCTATGTGTCCCACAGAGTCTTACTCCTTTGCCACTCTGATGGATGATGCCTTCATAAACGAAGTGGCACGAAGACTCATAGCAGATTTCAAAGCTGCAAATGCTCAAACCCAAGAGAAGATGGTGACCCATCCTGCCTTGCCCAATAAGCTCACTACTTATCCAGCTAAGCAAGAAGAAGTTAATGGGATGATGATTACATTCCCAAATGTGATCAACCTGGTTTCAGAAGATGAAGAGGAGATGGACGAGAACGATTACCAAGAACCTTCTTCTGAGCATCCAAGTAAAGAAAACAAGAAAAAGGATGATGATGATGATGATCAGAATGATGATCCTCAATCCAGACAAGGCGGGATTCAGAAAGCTAGCAAAGGAAGTGGAGAAAAGGCTACTCCTTCAAATGCTCGAAGCCCATCGACATCACCCCAAAGTCTCATGAGAATACCCAATGACAGTGCAAAGACATAATTGAAGAAATCTCAGCCGCTGAGTTCATGATTGAACAACTCAGACAGAAGTTGGAAGAAGAGAAGAGAATCAACTTAGAGTGCCAAGCACAAGTTGATGAGAAGGAAGCAAGATTAGCTCGGAGAAGCTAATGCTAAAGAATTGGCCCTTCTAGATGAGCAAAGAAGTTTGGAAAACGGTCGGCATTACATGCGGTGAAATCGATGCCATGCGTACTGTTGATGAAGAAGCACAAGATGCTGAGGCTGCATCAGAAAGACCTTCTACATCTTCTCAGAAGGCCAGCACACTTGATGGAAAACAAAAGAAGATTGCCAATCTGTAAACAATCGAAAAGGATTATAGCGGTGATCTTTGAAGAAAACCAAAACTTGATCACCCCAGAAGAAGATGAGAAACTTATCACTAAGGAAAAGTTAGCCCTTCTGGGCCCTCAACTATTTTCTTCTCCAGGTGCATCAATAAGTGATGAGCACAGGTCTAGAACAAGTGTTTTCTTGGAACTAAGAGATAGACTTGTTGCTCAAGACACTCAAGTCCTACAGTCAGTCCCAGAAGAGATGAAAGATTTGGCTGCCGCATTGCTAAACAGAGCAACTAGCATAGCCCTCTCTCAGAAAGATCTAGCTTTGATAAGGGAAGATGACTGCAACAATGCCAACCTAGCACTAACAGAAGCCATCCATGCTACTCAACAAGCAGATGCTATTCTAAGGCCTCTTGAAGAGCTCAACATAAAAGATCAAGAATTGGTTAGGCAAAACAAGGACTTGAAGAAAGAAATCCAAGAACTGGTCAGGGTGCACAACAACCTCCAGAAAAACTTTGAATCACTCTCTAAAGCTTATGCTATCATGAGTCAGTCATTCATGACTAAGGGGGAAGAAGAGATGCCTCAGAAAGGCAGAGGAAGAAAAAGAAAACAATCAATTCCTCCCTCCTCAAGTCAACTAGTCATCAAGGACACTAGAGATGCCCCTACTGAAGAAGTTCCAGATCAACTAGCCAGAAGGCTGAGAAGTATGGTTACTAGGGGAACCAAGTCCCTTAGGATCTTAGATGGGAACAACCAGAATAATCGTGAAGAAGGAAAAGATTAAGAAGAAGGAGAAGTGAGAATCCAAGAAAGCTGCAAGTCTCCAATTTTGGACTTCAATGATGATGAGGATGATTCTGATGAACATCCACTTCACAAGAAAAGGAGACAAGCAACTACTTTACAACCTCCTCTGGCAGCAAAGCCCTTAGCAGCCAGAACTCCTTCTGGCAACACCAAGTCTATACAAGGAGGATCTACCAGAACAGCCCCAAGGCAGGAAGAAAGGGTTAGAGGATCTCCTGACAGAAGGCCACCTAACAGAAAGGCAAGAAGGGATTCCCAATTTGGCAGAGTAAACAGAGAAACTCATCAAGAAAGGCCAACTGATTCCCGCATTGAGTATGTAAAGACTAGTAATGAAGAGTCTTCATATAGGTGCATTACGAACAAGAGAGGGTATTGGATTACGAACTACAACATCTACTTGTCAATGATAAGTTTCAACTCCATCCTCAACAGATCACAGAAATGGAGAGAAAGGGCGCGAATTGCTAAAAGCGAGCACCTTCATGCAGGCTAAATTTTGAAGTAGAAAAGAGGAATGAAGCCGGAAAGATGGATCTTTCTTTTACTGTCCTTACCCAAAACGATGAGGTACACAAGGTAAGAAAATTTGGATGGTAGCTCTGGAGGAAGAACAAACTAGGTGTTCCAACCTATGAGTCATTCTATATGACATTGGATGAATACCTAGATGATTTACACTATCTAGAAGAAATATACAAGTATTTAAACCTATCTCAGCTGCATATAGACCACTCTTGGGTCTGGGGAAAGTACTTCTGGGTCAAACACTTTTTGCGGAAGAATCACAAGCTTGGCAAGAGTTAGCATGAAATATGCGACTTATCCGAAAACGAGCTCTCTCGGGAAGGATTCTTATGACTATGTCGAAGAATGCGAGAAAAGTGGATGATCATGTCATGATCGAGAAGGGTCTTTGAAGAACTTGAGGTATCTGAACCCAAGTTGCATTTTTGAAGACTTGAAGACTAGTAACATTAGAATACTCTCTTGGAGCTTGGATTCTCCTTTGTTCTAATTTACTTAGTATGTTTTGTTACTTTTTGTAATCTTGCTGATTGTTTCTAAATTTCTCTATCTGTAAAAGTTGCATCTTATTCTGTAAACTGTACCTATCTGAAGAACATACTCTCAGATACATTCTAATAGATGACAACTTATCAGCAAAGATCACTTCTTGTGATTTGGTTGATGTCTACTTTCTACACTTAATTCAACTAAAATTGAATATCATTCAAAATGATTAAGTGGTGGATTGTTTTCTCTTCCAGGATTACAAATTTGTAATAGGACTTAAAAGATAGTCATGGATGACTGATCAAAAAGGGGGAAATTTGTTAGGAATATCTGTTAGTATTGTGATCACTCATCACATGTTCTTATCTTAGCCAGAAAGGTGATTAAGTACTCTTGGTTCACTTGAACATTGTAAAAGAGGAAATCACTAAGTATGATTAGTCTAGTAAATCTTGTATTAGGACTATAGGTCTCTAAGTGTAATTTTTATTTCCAGAAGACCATGAAGATCAATCCTAGCAATGGAGCTTTTCTGAAGATTAGAAGACTAAAGATTGCACAAGATTTACGAAGATATCAAGGTTTAGTCTAACTCTGAAAGACTATGTCCTTAATCCTTTCTTAAGTGCATTTACTTACTTTTGAAATATGATTCTGGACATATGACATCATGAGTATGGAGCATGCAAGCCATCAGAAAGGCTCATGTATCCGTTGAAGACTACAGGACAAGAAATAGTACAAGTGCATTAATTGCGTCGGCTGAAAAGCCGCTGAAGCACAAGTCCTCTCTGAGACATGAGACAAGGACTTCTGAGTACTTATTTCAAGATAAGTATGGACTGAATTTGAATTGTGTCTAATGGATATCAATCCAACAACTCTCAAATTCATCTATATATATCACATACTTAGATGCTGAGAAATACACCTTAGAACGCTCTATCTTGCAAACTTACCATCAAGCAAAGTATTCTCTCAAGCACTCTACTACCCTTTCTGAAAGCTTTCGGTTGCTCGAAGAATCACTAGTAGCTCGAAGTTGTCCTGAACCTTAACAAGATATTGATTTTCGTGAAAGAGTTGAACTATCAGATACCCTTTCTGAAGCTCATTCTCCAGAACGAACATCAATTGCTTGGGTCAGTAAAGAGCAGACTGCCATCCACCGAACAAGTGTATTAAGTAGTCTTGTTCTGTTAGGCTCTCTGAAAACATAACTGAAAAGTTATACGAGAAGCCTTCTGACAAACCTTATAACCAACAACATCAAGGCATGGAGTAGAGGAAGTACTTGATTTGGGAAATCAAGGAATAACTCCAAGGTTATCTGACAAGAGGAAGTACTTAGCTCTAGGAGCTGGGGAATAACTCAGGGGGAATATTTGGTTGGGAACCATTTGTTTAGGAATCTTAGAATAGGATTATTGTAAGGTGAACTCAATTATCCGTTCTAGTGAATTCTAGGTCTCAGAAAGATCGAAGTGGATTAGTTGGAGGATTACGCCACCTCCAGATACCACTATACCTGCTGTGTCATTTACTTTTCTGTATTTACATTTCAGCAAAGCACACACATATATTTATTATTTCTGCACTTACCTATCTTAAAGTCTTCCGCGCTCTGAATTTAAGTATCAGAAACCCCCAGGTTTCTGAGAAACTGTGTTTATCGACAAAAGTTTTTAAAATACTATTCACCCCCCCCCCCCCCTTCTAGTGTTTTACTTTGCCATTTTCTGGACCAACATTATAGATCAAATGAAGAATTTTGAAGTGAGAATGAAGTGGGGAGGCAAAATATCTTACAGGTTGAAAAGGAGAAGGAGTGAGGCTGACTCACTATGATCGCTCGATCATTGCGGTGAAATTGCTACCTCCTTTGCTTCTTCTTTTGCAAGATTTCGTATTTTCTCGATTCTTTTCGTTTTTTTCGTTTTTTGAAATGCAACAAATGAACCTAAGTAATGAATTAAGAAGTTTTTAAAAAGCTGAAAAAGTTTTTTGAAAGGATTTTTGGTGCGGAAATCAAGAAAAGGCGGAAAAACAAAAATGCAAATGCAAGTGCAAAAATTAAAGGTGACCCTCGGTTGCCTCTCAAGAAGCGCTTGTTTTGGGTCTTATAGCTCGGCCCCTGTTCAGAGATGACCGTAGGATGGATGCATGTGGCCTAAGTTAGGTCCGTCAACCCATCTCCACCTTCCAGCAACGTTCTTCTTTCGCATCCTTGTTGGAGAGTTACGATTGATGTTAGGTCCATCAACCCATCCCCAGTTCTTGTTAATTTTCCTGTCGAACTCACGACTAAGCTTTCTCCCTCTTGGTGTCTTCCTCTTCTTCTTCCTTTGTAGCTGGAGAATGATTTGCTCGGTGAAGAAGTTATCATCATCCTTAGTGTACTCGTGGATATGATCTCTCTTATGAATGTATCCAGTCCTTCTTTCGAGCACACTTATATCAGTCCATGGCTGATCACCGAACTCCTTAACTCCCATTCCTTTAAGTACTATCTCGGTATCAGATCCCACTCGATTGATTGGATCTCCATCGAACAACCTGTTCTCATCATTTGGGTTGCAAACCAATGGCCTTCCTTCGACTCCTTCCATTGATGTGTCTCTGAGAGATCTTGCATTCCTTGATTCATAGTACCCCTTTGAGAATGATTCGTATTCTTGTGTTCTATACTTCTGTGTAGTGCTAGTCAGACAGTCAGAATCATGTTTACGGTCAGGGGTGGTTATGAAAACCTTCCAATCATTGGGTCGGAAAATCATGGGAATACGTTGAGTGAGTGGATTTCCCAATGATTGGTCCCTTTCCGCATAAGGCATAATATAATAATCAGGAATAACGAATTCAATTTCTTCTAATTTCCTTACGGGGTCGGGTTCATGGGTAGAAGTACTAGTGATGAAAGTAACGATAGACGATATAGTATCAGGATCAGTTAAAGTATGGGAAGCAGAAAGCTTACCTGTCTGTCGCCTACTTCGAAGGTGCGGTGGAATATATGGTTCGATGGCCTTGTGAAGGCCAACCATCGTATCTTCACACTCCCCAAAATCCTCCTGTTTACTAACTTCGAGTACTTGATGTTTCCCTCGAGTATCTTCTTGCTCTGTGTATACTGATGTGCTCAAATTAGTACTTGATAAAATTCTAAGTAACTAAAGCAGTGTTGAGTAAACAAGCCTTAACTACGAGATCGTTCTCAAGGAGCTAACTAGGCAACTATGACGTTTTCAAGTATCAAACGCGAGAGTTTGCAAGTAGCAGTTTCTATGATTGAGTTGGGTTTGTAAATTAAACTAAGTAAACAAGAGTGAATTTGAATCAAGAGAGGGGAAATAGATACGGTATCATTCAGATATATCGAATATGGATCAGACCATGTGTTCATATAATGTCACAGTTATTTGTCCAGATAAATTCTCGATTTCAGTTTTAACCAAGACATTCTTTGAAAATGTGAGAAGTAGCTAATCAAACGATTGTCAGACGATTGATTGTTAACCTGAATGGTTGAAAATATAAGAGTAGTGAAATCTTTGAAATCGGTGTTTTACGAAGTTTGATAATGAGCTTAACACGTATGAACAAACTCTAAGTCAAGATCTAATTGATTAATCCTACATTGCTACCGCATCTATCGAAGAGATTAGCTACTCATATCGTAAGAAATAGCACACACAAAGACAGTCATAATCGAATTAAGCATCATAGTGGAGATTACAAGCATAAGTCAATCAATCAATCACTAAGAAGTAATTGCAAGAGAAAGAATGAATCGATTGATAATTTAACCTCGAGGATCAAAATTTAATGTCAATATGTGATTACAAGAGCAAATCGATCATAAACTCAGGCAAGAGAACCAAACTAGGGTTTCTTGCTTGAGAGTCAGAAAGAACGTAAGAAAAGAAGTGTGTTTGTCTACGTTAAAAATTAGATAAAAATACTCGCAAAACCGATGCTTATTTGGGTGCGTGACTGCGGTCTTCTTGGATTGAGTTCACCGCTGGTCGCGACCAAGGTAATGCCTCCAGCGGCCTTCTGAGACAGATTTCACATTCTGAGTGGAGTTTGAGCTTCTACTCATACACGACCTTCAAGAAGGCCATTTTTTCCTCCAAAACGTCCCAAAATACATGGAAACCTGTAGAACACCACTAAAACACAAAACACACATAAAAATGCACAAGATACGCTATAAAATCAAATAAAGACGAATGAAAGCTGGTAAAAGAACGAAATGAGAGCCTAAAATAGGGGCTCATCATATACCTCTTCTTCCACAGGCTTCGTCCATTGACCTTCGGTTCGTACGAGTGGTTTGATATCTCCTGCCTCTGTCTAAGTCGATTCCTTCATACTCTCCATTTGTTTTCCGCATACGACTTTGACATGTTCAGTTTTCATCATTGCTTCTTCTTCCTCCTCAACCATCATCTCGGTTGCTTCAAGTAGTCTCCTCATAACTTCTCTCTTGTCGGCAGAAGTATCATTGCTGTCCAAATCCAATACTTGATTAGCCAACCCTTCGAATGCATCCGCTACGAGCCATTGTCCATAGTCCCTTAGCTTGTCACATTGATGATGTATTTTCTTCTTTATCTTGTAAAGTTCGATCCTCCCAATCATTGCTCTCTTAGACTCCTGGCTAATTCGCTCGTATATCTCAACAAGTTCGCCCGGTTGAATCTCCATGATGACCCCATCGCACTCTTCGTCAATCAAGTATCTATAATCCTTTTCTATCTTCTTGTAGAAGTATAGCAATTGTTTGTGCCTGACCTCGGGTTCTTTATGCGATGCGATCTTGAATCTCCTCCAAACTTCGTAGAACGTCTCTCCTTCTAGTTGCTCAAAGCTTAGAAGTTCTTCAACCTAGATGGATATTAAGGACCATGAAAATCGGATGTATTGTAATTGGAATTGGCTTGCGACCTCTTCCAATGTCTCCGAACTATCTGTTAGTAAGGTCTTCAGCCAAGTTCTTGCCTTTCCTCTGAAACAATGTAGAAAAAGAAACTTTCGAATCTTTCCACTCGGTATGTCTTGAACCATCTCGTAAAAGTCTTCCATGAACCGTACTTCATCTTCCCTTCTACTCCATAGAATTTTGGAAAGATCCTGAGATACTCGGGTTTCACATAACATCTCAACCCTTCTTCTAGCAAGTATATGCAGAATTCGTCAGGCCTTATCAATGCTTTTCATCCCAGCTCCTTCCTTCTTCTCGAGTTCACCGATGTCATCTCTTAATGGTTCTCAAGGTGTTTCTCCCTGTATAAAGAGTAACAGACAAACTTTCGAAGATACAGACAGATAAAACTAGAGAAGAATAATCCTAGTTTCGAATAAACAGAAATATGAAATTACGTATTTTTGGTTTCTTTTAAATAATTAACGTTAACAGACAAACATATGGCAATGAAAATAGAAGATTTAAAATCAGGTAGAGAGAACATGTAAGAATCAACTTTCACTTTGATAATATGTTTATATCAGGAATAATAGATAGCGATAGTTATGGCTGAAGAGTCACATAGCTCACATATCTTATACTAAGGCGTAGTCAGTACATATATGCTATTGTGAGTATCGTCTAGCTCAAAGCTGTCACCAGTGGCTAGCTCAACAACAAACCTTAGCCAGATTATCAACTTATAGACACGGTTGACATCTCCTAATCTAGTGCAACGGATACTCATGTCCCGCGAAAAACATAAATAAACAATGAATCTTTCCTCAAACAGCACAGGTATGAACGACAATCGTTCTTCTTCTTCTTCTTCTTCTTCTTCTTCTTCTTCTTCTTCTTCTTCTTCTTCTTCTTCTTCTTCTTCTTCTTCTTCTTCTTCTTCAACCATCATAGATGCTAAAACTATTCCATCATGCATAAACCAAGTAATCAAAGATCCCAGCTAACCCTTACATAAGTAAGTTAGCCTGACATAACTGAATGTAAACAAATACGGAAAAGAAAATATTTTTGGATTTTTCATGTGCGAAATCGATTCCTCTGATTATATATATATATATATATATATATATATATATATATATATATATATATATATATATATATATATATATATATATATTGGGTTTATGCTATAGGAACTGAAAGACAGTGTGTAAAGTAAAGCGAAAGAAAGAATTCAACTTATCTTGGGTGATCGAAACTTGCTTGAGTGGTCAAGTGTCCCCGACAGCGGCACCAAATTTTGATGTGCACTCAGAGATTTCATTTTTCGTTGTAGAACCTGTAATCCATCAATACAATCAAGATTAAATTTATAAGTCAGAAGTCCTCAAATCCACAGTTTATAGCAGAAAGCTGACTCGGGATGTTGTTCTCCACGGACACTTAGCATAGGAACAAGCAAATAACGTTTGTAAATTGTATGCAGAAAAGTAAACAGATTGATCGCAGACAGATTAATTGAATCGCAGTAAACACTAAATTGATGCGATGTAAACAATGGTGGAAAGGCGTAAAGGATTCCCAACCTCCCTCTGCTATGCTACTCCCAACATCCTAGCTAAAATCCTACGCGATTACCTCTAACGACAGCAGGACATAATACTATGGTGCTCAAGGCGCAGTTTCACGAGTACCCCTACTCAGTTCAATGAAACTACTGTGTCACTCAACAGAACATCACACCACAAAGGATGTATAGAGTTGTATAACCACGGTTTACGTCTAATAACCATTCCATTAATATATCACGGTATATAAAGAAGTAGCAAAAGTAGAGTTACGGCGGTTCGCCTTTACAAAAGAAAGTTAGCTACTCATAGTATTCTAGAGACAGAAATAAAAAACTAGGAAGAAAAGGAAGAAGAAGCTTAGTCTATGATGTCTTCGTGTTGCTGCGTCTAGGGTTTCCTTCTTTTGTGTGCCTGACAGCTAGCGGTTTTGGGGTTTCACTTCCCCGAGGACTGGTTCTCTCTCAGAAGAGCTGCTTTGTGAGCGGTGTAGAATTATGAGACCCCTGAGGTCTTATTTATACTGAAAATTCTGAGCTCTAGCCGCCATTGATCAATAAGGAAGGTTTAGGAAGGCGGGTTGTAGCAGCCGTGAAAGCGACCAAGACACAAACCGCCACTACTGCTGCGTCGCTTTGTGGACCATGATGACCCCTATCTGACATCTGTGGATGGCCAAGTCACGATTCCTATGACTTGAATCTGTTTTCTTCGTTCTTCAATTTCGGGCTTCGTAACTTCGTTTCCTCGAAAAGTGGTCTTCTACAAAGTTGTTGCATCTTCAATTATCTTCGCATTGGTTGGTCACATGACATGTTTTGACTCCTTGAACATCGTTCAATGGCCAATCCGGCGTATTCGCTTAGCTTTCTCGATTTCGCACAATGATGTCATTTTGGTGCCTGAAATCGTGCAATTCCTCAAAAACGTGATCATTACCTACATAAAACATGAAAAGTTGGTAATTGACCATAAAACGATACAAATATTGCATCTAAGTCCAAAAATGAGGGTCTAAAAGCATGCTATATCGCACATTTCATTGTCACATCATGAGGACTTTAGTTTTCTCAACTAAATCCTTCCCAAACACGCCTGTTGGTGTTTTTGGTGGTTATGGTAGTTTATCAAGTAAGCTTTACTTTATAACTTATTCCAGTTACTTAGTAATAGCATGAAGAATCAATCTTCCTTAATACATTATCAAGGTATGAGAAGTTGTTCTTATGACCCAAGTACTTGTTATATGTTCAAGAGAATGAATCACTGATAAAGTCGCAACTTTGATCTTTTGATTCAACTCCTTCCCAGTAATCAAGACTTTTTTAAGGATCAGGACACTTAGAACTTTTGTACTACTTAGAAAGGTAGAGCTTGAGTCGCAACAGTAAGCTTGAAAGTTAGTAAGTAGGTTTGAAGACTTGTATGCTTGAGCTTTGTGTTCTGGTGTTCAGTGTGTTCTTAGGTGTGTCTTCAAACATTCTAGGTGGTGATATTTATATTTTAAAATCCTTCCGTTTGAATAGTATCCGTTAGACACCAAGGAATTCAAACTATTGATATCTGAAATAGTACTGCAATGAGCTTTGTCTCTTTTCAGAGATTTCCTCTTTTGTTCAGACATCTCTGTCTGCGTAATAAATGCAGTGTACTATTTTTGTCCTTTAGTCTCAATGGAATTGTGCAACCTTTTTGAGTCTTAGCACGCTCCTTTCTCATTAATCTTTAGTCACCAGACATCACTTAATAAACTTGTCTTCCAAAGACACTTGTTTCCTTAAGGTTTCTGAACTAAGGTATCTGCGGAGACTTTTCTCTATAGTCTTCAACAATCATGTGCAGTTGATTTGATCTTCAATTTTGAGCTCTTCCTACCGGATGCTTGCTTCTTGGTCTTCTTCAAAGATATAAAAAATTACATTCAGAGACCTAACATTCTATACAATACTTGATAGACTAACATACTCAGTAAGCATCCTCTTTTACAATGTTCAAGTGAACAAAGAGTACTGATTAAATTTCTATACTAAGATTAGTCATTAAGGTTTCTGATCAAAATCTAAACAGATATTCCTAACACTTTACATCTTTCAAGCTTGTCTATATCGTCTCTTACCGGTATAATTGGTGTTCCCGCATTTCTTCGTCCTTGCATAAAGACTCAACAAACGAACTTGCGCAAAGATATATATAATATAATAATGAAACGTAAATAAACGTGTAATTATTGATAAAAAGTAACTAGCAAAAGTAAAATTATGTATTTTTGGATTTTTAATAAGAAAATAACAAATACAATAAAGAAAATATTTTTGGGATTTTTATCTGTAGAAATCGATTTCTATAGACTTTATATATATTTTTATTTATGTTGTACGTATTAAAAGACAGTGCAGAAAATTAAAGCGAAAGAAAAGATTCAACTTATACGGTGAAACTTGCTTGGCGGTTCGATGTTCCTATGACGCCAAAATTTTGACGGGCACTTGGGAAATTAATAATCGTTGTACTCCATCTTTCCCAAACACTCACGAAGATTTAAATTTATATAAGTCGGAAGCCTACAAATCCACATAATTAAGATTAATATAGCGGAAAATTGACTCGGGATGTCGTTCTCCACAGACACTTAGTATAGAAACAAGCAAATAACAAGACAAGTTATTCTAAATTGCAGAAAAGTAAATAGTTTATCAATAGGTTGCTTTGAAATCAATTCGTAATCTAGCATGCAGGATCGTATATAATAGTCAATCTTAAATAAGGTTTTGTAATCAATGTATGAAGATGTAAAGGTTCCGCAACTTTCCCTCTTACCGTAATACTCCCAACTACTTGAAAATAAACCACGTACTTGCCGTCTATTGGCAGCAAGGATACATGCTATGAGGAATCAAGACGTAGTTGATCCCAAACACCCCTACTATGCCAATGAAATTCTTCTGTCACTCAACAACACACACACGCCACGTTTCCAGACAAGATAAACAAATGACTTTATTACCTCTACCAATACCTAGATATAGGAAGACTATGATACCTCAATAAATCAATAAAGAGAGTCGGACGAATCGAGAATTCCAAATACAAGATACATTTAAAATCAATTCATTAATATATCACGGTATATGAATGAGTAGCAGGCAGAGTTTTAGCGATTCGCCTTTACTAAAGGAGTTTAGCTATTCATAACGTAAGCAGAATACATCAACAAATAAATAAAAGTAATTAAATAGATGCTTAGTCTTGCTGTTCTTCATTCTTGACGGCTAGGGTCTTCTTCTTCTTCTTCTTCTTCTTCTTCTTCTTCTTCTTCTTCTTCTTCTTCTTCTTCTTCTTCTTGTATCTTGACGGCCAGGGTTTCGCTGTTTTGGGGTTTCACTTCCCCGAGGACTAGTTCTCTCTCAAAAGAGCTGCTGTGAATGTGGTGTGTCAATTATGAGACCCCAAGGTCTCCTTTTATAGTGGTGAGAGCAGGCAAAATTCGTGCATGATGATTATGGAAGGTTAGGATAACGGGCCAGGCCAAAAGACGGAGTTGGGCTACTCAAAACGAGTAGCAGCAGCATTACTGTAGTCCCTTAAGGGACCACCCAAGGTCTCATTGCGGCCCTAGGGGGCGCACAACTTTGATTTTCCAGGTGTTTGCTGATTCATATACTGGGCAATTTTTGGACTTCATAATTTTGTTATCTCGAGAAATGGTCTTCTACAATGTTTTAGCATTTTGAATAAGATTTGCAATGGTAGTTCATGTGCCTCGTTTGGACTCGTCAAACTCCTTGTGTGGTTGAATAATCATTTTTCCTTGTTTTCCTCGGTTTAGCATAAATATAACGTTTTGGCACGGGAAAACGTATAATTCCTCGAAAAATTGATCATTACCTACAAAGTACACACGAAAGTGGTCATTGGCTATTTTTCTATATAAATATTGAATCTTTGGACAACCATACCTGCTGAGAAATCTGTTTTAGACACAAAAAGTTTTAAAGTCTATTCCCCCCCCCCCCCCCCTAGACATTAACCTTGTTTTCTAAGGGACCAACGAGTGGTATCGGAGCCGAAGGTTCTTTAACCTTTGGCACTGAACCAAGATCCCCTTTCGGTGTTGTTTTTGTGCTCCCCAAATACACTTGATTTGTTTGTTTAAGTGTGTCTGCTGCAAGATGTCCTTAATGATGCTCCAATGCTCAAACCAAAACATATTATGAAGAATAGAGAAACAACATGATGCTTCATCTGGAAGCCATCAGTGATGAGATGTTAATTGTGATTAGAGATGGTCCAATCCATCAGTGATGAGATGTTAACTTTTGCTAAAAATCTAATTTAATCAACTTACATCAAAAGCAAGCAAAAAATCACGAGTTAAACTATTTGCAAACACACACTTAATCTCCCTCATAGACCTCTTTGAGGTCACTATCACCAGACATGGTGATAGTAATTATGACCTTGTAGTTGTAGATGATTTCTCAAATTTTATATGGACAAGTTGAAACAACTATGAATTGATGAAATTAATCACTAGAGTTGAAGTTGAGAAGAACACCTAAGTAAACTAAATTAGATCTGATAGAGGACCAACATTTCTCAATAAGGTCATTAAAGATTTTTGTGCATTAGACATCAGCTGCAAGAACCCCTTATCAGCAGAAATGTGTCGCCGAGCCAAGAACATAACGTTAAAACTGATGCGCTCAAAATTAATACTTATAAAAACACAAGTAGTAAAGCGATTGTATAGACAGACAAGGTTTAAACCACAGTGTCGTTCTCTCGAGGAATTGATTAAGCTAGTTCTACAGGATAGACTCGCTTGTGTTGGTTGTTTAATAATATGTGTGTGGATAGTTGATACTTCAGTCCTAGAACAATTCTAACATGCACAAGACAAGGTAAAACCCTAGGTCATGCAATTCTACAAACAACAAAACTACTTTAATCCTTTCAAAAGTGTGCTTATACGATAAGAACCAGTTAAGGATGCACTATACGCAGCTCATCACTCTTGCTATTGTGAGTATAACCAAATATGGATAATATGTATGGATAATCTACACTAGTTTGCTTATACGATAATAACCAATTAAGGATGCAATATGCGCAGCTCACAAACAACATGGAATTATACGGATATTACCTAATGGATGATAAATAGTCACAAATCACAACCGATACATGAAGATTCGGATGTCAGAGATAACAACTTGTCACGTACAAGCTAAATAAGTAGTTGCACAATTGTTACCTGGACTCTTCAATTACAAGGGATCGCCTGAAATGAATAAATACTACAATTGAATGAGATGATGAATCTCTAGATTGTTTACACTGCTTGCACAATTGTTACCTGGATAACAATTTTTTTTTTTTCGGCTATAGCGACGGATAGATCTATCCGTCGCTAAATTTTTTTTTTTTTTTTTAAAAAAATCTTGGTCAACGCTCTGTAGCGATGGATAAAATTATCCGTCGCTACAGAGCGACGGATAAGTTTTATCCGTCGCCAAACGGGGCGACGGATTCTATCCGTCGCCCCGTTTGGCGATCCGTCGCTACAGGGACGACGGATTTTATCCGTCGCCCCTTTCCGTCCCGTTACAGCAGAATTCTTGTATTGTTGAAAGTAAGAAAATGTAGACTAGGAAGGTGTGAAGATATGATAAAAATGAAGTACAATTGCCCTATTTTAGAACCAAGGAAGTTTAAATTCAAAATCATGGGAAAAACTGGCAGAAAACGTAGGTTTGAACTGGTCTCACCGCGGTGAAGTCCAAGCTCACCGCGGTCTGCTGAAAATCCCAAACATTATGTTTTAGGCGACCGCGGTGAGCTCATTTCCTTTGAGGCTCACCGCGGTGAGCTGCTCCTCCGGGAAAGAGTTAGTTTTTTCCACTTCTTCCTCATTTGACTCCCTTTACTCAACCTCCTTGTCACCTCTTTGGAGTAGTGGCCCACTATTATTAGCCTTGTGTACTTCAACGAGCTTCGACTCACGTACGCTCCTCCAATTCCTTGCCTTTTTACCTAAAAACACCTATAAAAGTACAAAAACACAAAAAACACCCAAGCGTAAAAAAGCACAAAAAACACTAATAAAAGGCTAAAGGACTTAACAAAACACGGTAAAAAAGACTATATAAGTCGTTAAAATAACGACTCATCAAAAACCATAGTATTCATGTCTAGTAAGAGTTTCTAAATAGATTTTTTTAAAACAAAGATGTATAATTCTCAATGAGTTGAGGAACTGTACTTCCTAGCTAGCTTGTGAATGATCTTTGTATTTGGTTTATTCAGATCATTAATAGAATGAATAGTATTCTGCTAAAAAAAATTTCTCAATGATTATAGCCCGGATTGAAAATATTTTAATTTTTTGCTAAACAATTCAAAATATTAATGCTACTAATTACAATTATTCAAACTCCAACTTAAATTAAATACTATCCAATGAAATTGCAAAATATAGTTATTTGTGGTTGACTTTAATCTGTGAAATTTTCTTAATTAATTATATATTCTTTATCATACAATCCATAGTATAAAATTGTGCAACTAAAAAATTAATAACAATATCGTGTGGCTCTTTTGTCCATCCAGAATAAATGAAAATTAACGACAAAATATGGAAAAACGCTACATTTTCTATATGCAGAAATCCAATTTTCAGTTACTCGGTTTTGTATTTGTGGCGACTCTAGCCACATCTCGGGCGGTTGCTTCAGGCTTCTTGTGCGAGTACAAGGTAAAGTAACCAATTGTGGCAACCACGACAAAACCAGCCATTGCCATCTTTGCTGGACAAAATGGCATCTTGCTTCGCTGGTGTAACACTTCGCTGCTGTATTGTGCTCTAGATGTTGTTTGTGGTGTCCCCTGGAAACCTCCTTCAGATTTGTTGACATTTTCTGGTGCCCCCATTGTGTTGGAAATATTTGTGTGAAAGCAAATGTTTGTATTGATTTCATACAAGTGTATTGCATGTTTGAGGGAATTTTGATGTATATAGGCAGATTGAGTTGGTTTTTTGATTGACAAGTGTAACTCAACAAATTAGTGGAGCACTTTTTGTGCACATTGTCTGGTGAGTATTTATTTATCTATTTTTTATTTCTATATGATGTTGAATAGGTCTTTCCATATTTAAGCTGTTTCATGATTAATTTGTTCTGATATTACATAATAGATAAAGACAGTTATATATAATCGTAAGAATGATAAGATGACAATGACAGATAAAATTTTATCTAAAATCTCCATCATAAATAAATTTTTAGTTGTTGAGGTTAATTAACTTGTGTGGAACAATTGCACATAGTGTGTGAGATCCATGTACGGGATCCACATTGTGTGATAGAAAACTGTCACAGTGATTGTGTCTCTACCATCTATAAATCGACATATACATATGATGTGGTCAAATTAGTACTATTTAAAAAAGCAAAAACTAACTAAAACAGTGTTGAGTAAACAAGCCTTAACTATGAGATCGTTCTCAAGGAGTTAACTAGGCAACTTAGCATTTAAAGTGTTAAAACGTAAAAGTTTGCAGAGAAACAATTGATTGGTTTGTGTTTGTAGAATCAGGTTGATAAAACTGAGTAACTAAGAAGAAAGTTTGATCAAGGAAGAGGAATAATGATCACGGTAGCAATTCAGAGAAATCGAATACAGAGTCAAACCTATCGTTCATACGTTTGTCACAGTTATTTGTCCAGAAAAGCACAAATTCAATTTAACCAAGACATCATTTGAAAATCTAGAAGTAGTGAAACCAATCGATTGTTAGACGATTGATTCTTAACCAAAATGATTTGAAGCTTTGAAACAAGCGTATTGAATTTGGGGTTTTACGAAGATCTTGAATGAGTTTAACACGTATGAACGATTCTAGGTTAGAACCCTAATTCGATTAATCCTACATCACTACCATATTTACTAACGAATTAGCTCTTAACGGAAGCAATAACATACGATTTCATTGTCACGATTGAAGTAAGCATACAAGAGATAGAAAGATTTATACAAGTACCAAATCAATCACAAAGATATAAATTGCAATAGAAAAGATAACTAGATTGATAATTCTAACCTCCTAATTCGATGTCAAAGTATGAGATTACAAACCAATATGATGATAATCATCAAAGTCAAGAAGCCAAAACTAGGGTTCTATTGTGCTTGGAGAGGGAAAACACGAAGAGAAGAATAAAAAAGATTTGTTTAAAATCGACAAAAATCGGCAAAATAGTGATTTTTCGCGCCGGGACATGTCCTGGAACGTTCTGGGATGCGTCCTGCGGCTTATGGGGACGCCGGACGCGTCCTGGCCAGTCTGGGACGGGTCCTAAATTCCTGTGTCACTAAACTTTCTCTAGATGCCTGTACAGGCAGAATTTGGCCATAGTTCCTTCAGGACAGTTGTAGCGCTTCGAATTATCTACACGTGGCCACCAAAATCAGGTCAATCGGACAACGTATGAGAGAGTTATGGCCAAAATGGCTAGACTGCTCCGTAAGTTTTTCTTTTTCGCAGTCTTGCTTAAATGACTCTAAAATCTTCATCCGAACTCCGAATCCACTTCCGTTTTCACCATTTTTCTCAAATTTCAAAGCTCTAAATGTTTCTAAAAATCTTGAAAATATAATTTTTTACTCCAATTTTCACCTAAAAACACCACATTGTGCAATGCACAACTAAAACACGAAAAACATAAAAAAAGCACAAGAAACACAATAAAATACTAACAAAGACTTACAAAAATACGTTAAAAAAGACATAATGAACCTCTAAATTATGGTCTCATCAACATATTCCTATTAAACCACTCACTAAATGTCCGAGTAATAGAATAAATTGCAACATTTTACTAATGCCGTATAATATAGTCGATTTAGATTGCTGAAACTTTGTGATTTTGAACAATAGGGTACAATAAGTTTATTTAATTATAAGCAAAAATTGTACACTTATGAAATGAAATGAGGTGAACGTTTATGTTTAGAAAATTTTACGCATTATGGGTTTATGTTTAATTATAATACTATATGTTTTATGGTGATGTATACAATTTCATGCATGTTTTAGCTATTAGTTGTCAAGAATACGATGCACTGATTTATGATAAACATATAGACATTATGCCAATTACATATAGTTGTTTATGGTGCTTGGTTCATCGTCCCGATCAAAACTTGAGATGCAGATCTCATGTCCAAATTCATCACTATATCTCATTTACGTCCCTCTATGGTAAAAACATTCACCGCCAATCGCCCCTGGTTTATGCACAAAAATTGATTATCAAAAAGTAATTGTAATAGTTCATGTAGCAACGTACGCTTAAACTTCATGGTACTCTCGGAATAACTATAGGAGATTAAATGCTACTGATGAGGCGTTTTTAGAATACCTCATATTGTTCTTTTTACCTTGTTTTTACTAACTTTTAGTTTAGTTTTTCCTTTATTTGTACATATTTTGTCTAGTGTTTGTGTTTTGCATGTTTCCACCTTGTATCCAGGTTTTAGGTGCTTTTCATGAAGAAAATAAGTCAAAACATTGAATTTTTATGCACATTATCGGAGATCAGAAGCTCCAGGACTCCAAATAGGTGTCACGAAGGTGCACGGGATGCCAAACGTGTCAAGGATGGAGTAGAATTCAAGTTTCGAGCCCAAAAGGAAGTTGGGCGACCGCCCAGGTTTTTGGATGCAGTGGCAGAGAGCCACTGTGCCAGAATGGAAGAGCGGGCGATCGCCTGCTGCGATCTACCATTTGATTCTAGCGTTACTTTTTCCCATTTTGCATTTTAAATGTCAGATCTTTGTAATTCAAATATACTTTTTACATTCTACACATTTTGAGAGGTATTTTTGAGAGTTCTAGGGTTCCAATCCATCATCCATCTGATCAAGTTGGAGAATTGGTTAACCATTTAGCTTCAAGATTTCTTCTTGTAAACAGTACTTCACCATTGTTATCCATTGGAGCTCAATAATTCATCATTTCGGTAAAGTTGTATCGTTTCTTTATCGCATCTGACTTCTTATTGCTTTGTGATGTTGTATGCTTGTATGATCATATTCATTGCTTGCGAGACCATGAATACGAGTAGCTAAACATCACAATAGGTTCGTGGTGAATTCTTGAGCATGCTAGTGTAGGATTTTTAGATCAAGATTCAATGTTAATTGTTTGTTAATATTGCGAATCGTTTATGGTTTTCAAATGTCTTAGCAATCATTTTCTAACACCCAAAATCTACTAGACGAATTCGCACCTCAAGGTTACTGATTTGCACTCAGATATTTCGTTTTCCGTTGTAGAACCTATAATCCCTAAATACAATCAAGATTAAATTTATAAGTCGAAAGTCCTCAAATCCATAGTTTATAGCAGAAAGTTGACTCGGGATGTCGTTCTCCACGGACAATTAGCATACGAACAAGCAAATAACGTTGTAATTGAGTGCAGAAAAGTAAACAGTTTGATCTCAGACAGAATAATTAAATCGCAGTAAACCCTATAATTTTCTTTGTTGTAAATCAATTATGGAAAGGCGTAAAGGTTCCCTAACCTCCCTCTGCTATGGTACTCCCAACTTCCTAGTTAAAATCCTACGCGATTACCTCTAACGACAACAGGGCGTAATACTATGGTGGTCAAGGCGCAGTTGGCATGAGTACCCCTACTCAGTTCAATGAAACTACACTCAGAGAACAACTAGCATAGTCATTGCTCAGAAAGATCTGGGAATGATAACGGACGATGATGCGTCTTTAGCTGAAAAAGCTTTCCAAGAGGCAAGTTACACTGCTGGAAAAGCAGATGCCATCCTAGGCCCATTGGCAGAGCTCACTGATAAGGACAATGGACTTATCAAGCAAAATCAGGAGCTCAAAGCTGAACTTCAGAAGTTGGTCACTGCCTACAATTATTTGCAAGGGCATTTTAACTCTCTCAGATTCTTTTATGAGACTGAGTCAGCCAACAATGACTAAGGGGGAAAGAGTGTACAAATCTGGACCTCAAAGTCAGGGGGAATGGGAAGAAGGAGAAGAAAACAAGAAGAAATCTGAAGCTGGTGCGGCTCAGAGAGGAAGAAGAAACATGAAAACTTCCTAGCCACCACTCAGAATCAATGAACCCTCCTCAAGCCAAGCTGCTTTGCAAATAGTAGCTGCTTCCGAGAAACCTACTGAAGGAACTACAATGATAACAAGGGCCATGGCACAGAAACCTCCAAGGAGTACCAAGGCTCCAAGGAGAAGACAGGTTAAAGGGATTGATGAATCTTCTGAAGAAAAAGAAGAAGGCCAAATCAAGTCCACAGGCAATGAAGAAGGTCAGAAAACTCTCACAAGATTTAATCTTGATGATGATGAGAAGCGATGAAGATGAAGCTCCTCTTCACGTAAAAAGGAAAATTGAAAGCCTAATCGAGCCCATATTGCAAAGCCCTAGCAGCTAAAACACCTTACGGAAATACCAAGTCTATTCGGTGGTTCTTCAAGCAACAAACCCAAAGAGAATTCAAGACGAGAAGGAAGTGAGAGTGAGCAAAGACAAAGTCAACTTCCACTCGGGCGAAGAAGCGAAATAGAGTATGTGAAGAACGAATGATTCCTCCGTCCACGGTGCATCAAGAAAAAATGGCTATTAGATTACGGAACTTAAGCATCTCTTGGTAAATTCAAGATTTCGAACCAATCCATAAACAACTTATGGCACGGAGAAAAGATAAGCCAACCTTGATCAACACCAATCACATTAAAGCTGGTTGGATTTTGAAGTTGTCAAGAGGATGAAGCCATGAGAAAGGACCTCTCGATGAATGTCCATATGGAAAGCCGGATGATGTGCACGAATCGAATATCACAGAACAGTACAAGAGCAAGACTCACTGTGGAACCTATGAGTCGTTCTATCTAGCGAAGATCAATACAAGGGTGACATCGATATATCCGAGGATTATCTCTGAATACTTCAAGCTTTCGGATATCGAATAGAGCATGCACGGAAGTGGGGAAAGTATCGTGGGTCAAACATTTTGTCAAGAAAAATCCTACCAAAACCTACAAAGAGGTGCGTGGATTTGCGGAGACACCTTTGAGATGCTCGTAACACTTCTCTATGATTATTCGATGACATCTAAAGGTTTGGAGATAGGAAATTCTTGCGGTGATCCATAGAAATACTGTTGAAGACTTGAAGAGTTGAAGACTTTAAGACTAGTCTATTAGGATGTTTACTTGGAGCTTGGTTACTCCTGTTGTCCTAATTTACTATGTAGTTTTTGTTGTATTTTTGCTGACTGAGCGAAACTTATTTTATGTACTAAAGTTATCTGTAATCTTTCTTTGTAACTTATCTGAAGAACTTACGCTCAGATAGTATTCTATAAAAGATAACTTGTCAGCAAAGATCACACCTTGTGATTTGGTTGATGTCTACTTTCTGCACTTAATTGAATGATTTGAAAAATCTTAAGAAATGATTAAGTGTTGGACTGTTCACTCATCCAGATTTGTAATAGGTCAGATAGTCATCGTTGACTGATCAAAAAGGGGGAAATTTGTTAGGAAATTTGATAGACATTTTGTTAGAAATATCTGTTTAGATTTTGATCAGCAACATGATGACTTATCTTAGTCTCAGAAAGGTGATTAGTACTCTTGGTTCACTTGAACATTGTAAAAGAGGAAACCCACTAAGTATGATAGTCTAGCTAATCTTGTATAGGATGTTAGGTCTCAAAATGTAATTTTTATTTTATGAAGAGAAGACCAAGAAGAAGACATCCAAGCAGAACAAGTTCAACGACATTGAAGATTTGAAGAAACTGCACAAGATTACTGAAACATTTTTACAGATACCTTGGTCAGATATCTTGAAGACACGAATAGTCTTAAACAAGCTGTGTCACAAGAGATATCTCGAAGCTGAAGGTTTTACGAAAACCGGAAAGTGCCCAGATATCTACTCTCGGATACCTTGAGCCTTAACCACATTTACGAAAAAGAAATATATTGCAACAAAGTTGTTTCGAATGTGGTATCTGAAGATTAAAGATAAGGGCGTGCAAAGAATCGATAATACTAGTCTACATCGAGCATAGTTCGATTGGCACTACAGGACAAAAAATAATGTACAGACGAATATAAAGCAACGGTACCTTGAAAGAAGAAGACAAACTCTTGAAGATACTATACAGATATGAATAGTTTGAATTTGAGCCTGGATGCTATTTACTATGCGGCATTCAAATTCATCTATACATATCAATATATATGAACTACTTGAGAAGAGACCTTGAACTCCATAAACCATGAACAACATATTCTCTCAAGCAAACTACTTATCCTCAAAGCTTTACATTGCGACCAAAGCTCACGATCTTAAGTAGCACTAAAGTTCTAAGTGTCACGATCCTAAACAAGCACTGCTATATGTGAAAGAGTTGAATTGAAAGATCGAGTATCTGAGATTCATTCTCTTGAACATTTATCTAAGACTTGGGTCAGAAAAAAGTACAAGATACCATACATTGAAAAGTGTATTAAGTATACTTGATTCACGAGCTATCGATTAGCGAAAAGTTATTAAAGAAGCTCATCTGAAAACTCAAACCAAAACCAACACCATCACTGGCGTGGAGTACATGAAGTACTTAGTTTGAGAAACTAAGGAATAACTCCAAGGTTATTGAGCACATGAAGTACTTAGCTTGGGAAGCTAGGGAATAGCTCAAAAAGGTTTCTGAGTACAGGAAGTACTTGTACGTGGAAAGCCGGGAACAACTCAGGGGGAACATTTGGTTGGGAACCATTTATTTAAGGAATCTTAGAATAGGATTTTTGTAAGGTGACCTCAATTATCTATTCTAGTGAATTCTAGGTCTTTGGAAGACCGAAGTGGATTAGTTGGAGGATTACGCCACCTCCAGATACCACTATACTTGCTGTGTTATTTACTTCTCTGTACTTACATTTCAGCAACACACACACACACACACACTTTAACTGTTTCTGCACTTATCTATCTTAAGTCTTCCGCGCTTTGAATCTAAGTATCAGATATCTACACAGATATCTGAGAAATAGTATTTATCGACAAAAGTTTTAGCAGACTATTCCCCGTCTAGTCTTTTACTTTGCCGTTATCTGGACCAACAAAATCGGTGAAACCAAGCAACTAGCGGACGCAGTTTACAAACTAGCGTCGCCAGTAAGAAAAACTGCGCCAGTTGCACCTCGAGTGCAACTGGCATACGCCAGTCAAGAACTGGCGTCGCCAGTTCTTCCTGGAATGACCGTTTTGCCCTTTTGACCCCTTTTGGCTCCATGGTATTTTGGCCTTCTCGCTCCACTTCTAGCATCCATACGAGGTATTTGAAACTCCATGTCTTGTAGATGTACGTAATATACACCATTTTGCCTTCAATTAGCGCGGTTTAGCCAAATTCCTAAAAAATACACAAAGAACGAAACAAGTAAAAATACTCTAGGAAAACTAATAAAACTAAACTCAAGGATGACAAAAAGACGGTAAAAAAGACCATATGAGACGGTGTAAAACCGACTCATCATTGCACATAGACTCTAGGATGCATTTAGGTAATTCTTTGATTATGTAATTTCATTGCATTGCATTTTGAACAATTTATTGCTTTCATAATTTAGTTATTTGATATTGATTCATATTTGTTTAGTTTTATTTTGTTATTTATATATACAAAAATTTAAAAAAATAAAAAATATTTTGCTGGGAAACAGGTCCCACCGCGGTGAGCCAGGAAAAAGAGTGCTCTCACCGCGGTCTAGGAAAATCGAATAAGTTTCGTATCTCCTGGACCGCGGCGAGTACACCAGTACTCCAAGCTCACCGCGGCGAGCTCTGATGGGTAGAAAAGGGGAAGACTCCCTTTCTTCTTCTTTTTTCGAACCCCTTTCCCGTTTTCTTCCCCAATTTTTGAAATTTTGCCCAATACTCAACCTTTTCACCTGGGTATTAGTTCATTGCGAAGGTAGTAAGTTACTCTACTACGGGAAAGCTTCAATTTGTCTTTTTATCCATCAGTTCTTCCGGATTCGAGGTAATTCTTCCTACTCTATTTTGAAAACTTGGATTATTATGCTTGACTCTTGTGATTGAGTATGTGAATATGCTTAGGATGTATAGAATTGTCTAGAAAAGTCACTTTCCTTGTTAGCTTTGTTCGATTATCCGAAGAATGGTGTGTTTTGGTGGTGAAGATTGATATTAGTATTAGCAATTCCCACTATGGTTTGCACGATTATGCGATAAGATAAGGCATTGTTATTACTACTTGCAAGAATTGGTTTGGGGAAGAATTTGTAGCTACAATTGAATGCACTATGGTTTACACTTGCCTATGAGTTAGGATTAGGCGTTCGTGTTGCTATTTGTTGAAGATGGGTGCAGTGCTGTTAGGAATATCTGTTAGTATTTTGATCACTCATCACATGTTCTTATCTTAGCCAGAAAGGTGATTAAGTACTCTTAGTTCACTGGAACATTGTAAAAGAGGAAATCACTGAGTATGATTAGTCTAGTAAATCTTGTATTAGGATTATAGGTCTCTGAGTGTAATTTTTTATTTCCAGAAGACCATGAAGATCAATCCCAGCAATGGAGCTTTTCTGAAGATTAGAAGACTGAAGATTGCACAAGATTTATGAAGATATCAAGGTTTAGTCTAACTCAGAAAGACTATGTCCTTAATCCTTTCTTAAATGTATTTACTTACTTTTGAAATATGATTCTGGACATATGACATCATGAGTATGGAGCATGCAAGCCATCAGAAAGGCTCATGTATCCGTTGAAGATTACAGGACAACAAATAGTACATGTGCATTAATTGCATCGCCAGAAAAGCCGCTAAAGCACAGTCCTCTCTGAGACATGAGACAAGGACTTCTGAGTACTCATTTCAAGATAAGTATGGACTGAATTTGAATTGTGTCTAACGGATATCATTCCATCAACTCTCAAATTCATCTATATATATCACACACTTAGATGCTGAGAAATACACCTTAGAACGCTCTATCTTGCAAACTTACCATCAAGCAAAGTATTCTCTCAAGCACTCTACTACCATTAAAATTTAAAAAAGAAAGCTGAAAAAAAGATTCTAAAAAAAGTAAAGACATTTCGGATATATTCTTCTGAAAGCTTTCTGTTGCTCGAAGAATCACTAGTAGTTCTAAGTTGTCCTGAACCTTAACAAGAGATTGTTATTCGTGAAAGAGTTGAACTATCAGATACCCTTTATGAAGCTCATTCTCCAGAACGGACATCAATTACTTGGGTCAGTAAAGAGCAGACTGCCATCCACTGAACAAGTATATTAAGCAGTCTTGTTCTATTAAGCTCTCTGAAAACATAACTGAACAGTTATACAAGAAGCCTCTCTGACAAACCTTATAACCAACACCATCAAGGCATGGAGTAGAGGAAGTACTTGATTTGGGAAATTAAGGAATAACTCCAAGGTTATCTGAGTAGAGGAAGTACTTAGCTCTAGGAGCTGGGGAATAACTCAGGGGGAACATTTGGTTGGGAACCATTTGTTTAGGAATCTTAGAATAGGATTATTGTAAGGTGAACGCAATTATCTGTTCTAGTGAATTCTAGGTCTCAGAAAGACCGAAGTGGATTAGTTGGAGGATTACGCCACCTCCAGATACCACTATACTTGCTGTGTCATTTACCTTTCTGTATTTACATTTCAGCAAAGCACACACAGATACTTATTATTTCTGCACTTACCTATCTTAAAGTCTTTCGTGCTCTGAATTTAAGTATCAGAAACCCCCAGGTTTCTGAGAAACTGTGTTTATCGACAAAAGTTTAAAAGACTATTCACCCCCCCCCCTCTAGTCTTTTACTTTGCCGTTATCTGAACCAACAAACATCAACCAAATCACAAGGTGTGATCTTTGCTGACAAGTTATCTTTTTATAGATTGATATCTGAGAGTAGGTTCATCATATATGTTACAAGTAAAGTTTACAGATAACTTTTACAATGATAAAACAATAAAGCACAATCAGCAAGATACAAAATACATAGTTAACTAGGACAACAGGAGTAACCAAGCTCCACGTAAACATCCTAATTAACTTGTCTTCAAGTCTTCAAAACTTCAGCAGCTCCAAGGATCAATTTGCATACTCCCTATCTCCAACTCTTTTGATATCATCTGAGTAATCAAAGAGCAGGGTTCTGACCAACATCTCAGTGTCTCTGGCATAACCACATACTTCTTTGTATGATTTGGTGGGATTCTTCTTAGCAAAGTGTTTGACCCATAAATACTTTCCCCATTTCCAGGCATGCTCAATTCTGATATCTGATAGCTTGAAGTAATCATATATGATCCTCAGATATCTGATGTCACCATTCTATTGATCTTCAGTAATGTAGAATGACTCAAAGGGTTCCACAGCAAGTCTTGGCCTTGTGCAAACAACTGAAAAGTTGCAAAGTTTTTCTCTAGTTTCTCAAGGTACTTCTGAAAACAAGGATACCAAAGATGCATCTGAAGAAAATGCTCTTGCAGTAAGACACATGAAGAAATTTGTGAGTCAAGAGATTGAGAGAAGAAAAGCTAAAGAAAAGCTGAAAAAGCATCTTGGCCCAAACTATCATCAGTATAAGAACATACAAATGAACAACTCTCTGAACAACCCCATTCAGAAAGGTGTTAGTACTGAAGCTGCAGAAATAGGAAATGATATCTGCTTCTATTGTCAAACGCCTGGTCACTTCGAGAGAGATTGTCCTGCTTTAAACAAGCTCAAGACAGGTGACAAGAAGGACAAAAGAAATTTCAAGAGAAATCAAAGGGCCTTACTGACTGAAGAAAGGAAGAAGATTCAAATTCAACTTGATGCTCTAGACATTGAGACAGATTCTGAAGATGGAGATTCAGATGACTCAAACCTACCATCACCAGAATTGTGTGGAATCACCCATGATGTAATCGACTTCGGCCTTAAGAAGAATGAAATGTGTGGAATTGCTGAGATTGCTGGTCCAGACATCTCCAACATTGAAATATGTCTTATGGCTGATGAGGTAACTAACAATTCACAATTTCTGTACTATGAGAGTGATGATGGAATTGAGGATCTGGAGTTGGTCAAGAGTGAATTGGATCGTTATGAGAAAGAATTTCTGGAAGCACAATCCAAAACCAGAATTCTAGAGGAAAGCAAAGAAACTCTTGAAAAAGAGGTTTCTGAGCTAACCAGTATCTCGAGAACAAGAACGCTGAAATAGCCTTTCTGAAAGCTCAGATATCTGAGAATGAAAATTCTCACAAACTAGCCTTGGATGAACTTAATAAGAAAATGATGAAGCTGCTTTCTGAGAATGAAGAACTCAGAAAGAAAGAGCTATCATTCCAAACTTATGCAAAGGCTAGTGACACTCTCACTGAGGTTCAATCCTATCTGAGAGATCCCTCTGAGAAAGGTGGACTTGGACTTGATGAACAATCAAGTAATTCATCTCCTCTGAAGAAGAGTGATGAAAGGTTGACCTTTGTGTTAACAGAATGATTTTTCAACCACCTATAGCATTGGTCAGAAAGCTAGGGTAGTTGACAAAGGAAAAGGAGTTGCAACCCAGCCTTTGAAAGAACAACAATTTCACAAGAAACATGTGGATAAGGTTTCTGAAAAGAAACACAACCCTCAGATATGCAACCATCCACATTGATGCATTACTAGGAAGGGAAGAATTGCTAGAATAAGGAAATTCTCTACTGTACCATTTTATGAAAATAAAGATGGTGCAGAAACTAGTAAGGCTTCTGAAGAGCGCATTCAGAAAGCCAAATGTGTTCGAAATGGCATTGGCTATCGTGCTATTGGAAAGGTCCTTCTGCAACAATATAAGGAAGGACAAGAACAATGGCGCAAGGCTGATATTGCACGCGTAAATGACAGAAGTGGAAGAATCTCAAGCCAATTGAAAACTGAATGCGAGCTAGAAGGAACACAGTCGAAGGCTAAGTTTGAAAAGCAACCCGAAACCTGTGGTCCGTAAAGCCCCAAAGGGAACACCTAGAAACACCCCAAGAAGGAAGATTGAGATCAAAATTACTGATTTTATTGCATCTCCTTCTGATCAAGAAATTCACTAAAATGTGGATTCCCACTGGAAGAATGTTTAGTCTAAGTGGTTCTATCTCTGAGGCAAGAACCTAACTCCTATTTTCTGTTTTGTGCAGAACGCCTCTTGGACTAAGGCTCAATGGCTATTTGATAGTGGATGCGGAAAGCACATGACAGGAGACAAAGCAAATTTGGTCAACTACAAAGCTTGCAACACTGGACCAGACATCAAGCTCTCTGGGATCTGGCAACGTCAAATTAGGATCATTAACAATCACTGACATATTACATGTTAAAGGTTTGAAATATAATCTATTTAGCATGAGCCAGTTTGCAGACAAGGGATTCATTGTGAAATTCAAAGCAAAGTGTTGCAAACTTATAGACAATGATTCAAAGCAGACATTCTTGGTTGCTCGGCGGAAAGGCAGTCTTTATGTTACCGATTGGGCATCTGCCACAACTAAAGAATGTCTCATGGTGAGTCAATCAGGTCACACAGGAGAGCACTGGTTATGGCACAAAAGAATGAGTCACTTGAATTTCAAAACTCTGAACAAACTTGCCAAGAAAAAGCTAGTGGTTGGCCTTCCCAAAACATCTTTCAGAAAGGATGGTATCTGTTCTGCCTGTCAGATGGGGAAACAATCCAAGATCTCTTTCAAGTCCAAAACCAGACACTCTAGTATTAGACCACTGCAACTATTACACATGGATCTTTTTGAATCATCTGTAACTAGTTATGCAGGAAAGAAGTATGGTCTGGTTGTTGTAGATGACTTCTCAAGATTCACTTGGGTTGTCTTTCTAAAGCACAAATCTGATGCTAGGGTGGAGATACCAAACTTGCTGAATAAGCTTGAAGTCATGAATAATGACAAGGTATCTGCAATCGTAATGCACCATGGTCTCGAGTTTGTCAACCAGTACATAAAGGAGTTTTGTACCAGCAAAGGTATACAACACCAACTTTCCTCTGTGAGAACACCACAACAAAATGGTGTTGCAGAAAGGAAAAATAGAACCCTTAAAGAAGTAGCAAGGACAATGCTAGCTGACACTGAAATAAGTGAAGTTTATTGGGTTGAAGCTGTAAACACAGCATGCTACACTCAGAACAGATGTTTGATAAACAAACACCATGACAAGACCCCCTATGAACTCTTGGTTGGTAGACCCCCTAATATCAAACATCTGAAAGTGTTTGGTTGTAGATGTTTTGTTCTTAACAATGGAAAAGAGTATCGAAGAACATTTCAACCAAAGGCAGATGAAGGTGTGTTTCTTAGTTATTCTATGAATAGCAAAGCATACAGAGTTTACAACAAAAGAACAAAGAAGATTGAAGAATCAGTTCATGTTGTATTCTATGAAGGAAGCAAGAAAACACCCCTTACTGATGAACTCCCAGAAAGGTGAACTAATGATAAAGGATTCTGAAGAAGAACCCTCAGAAAGGAAAAACATCATTGTGGAAAGGGAGGATGACTCTGACGAAGAAAAACATGAAATGCCTAGTAACAACCAGATGATTCTCATACATGATGAAGAATTTCCTATGAGAATTCCAGAAATGGAAACTGGAGATGTTCATCAGAGAGCTAACTCTGGAAATGACCTCTCTGACAGGCATGTCCCAGAAAGCTCTCACACTGAGCAAGTGTCAGACATTCACCGCCCCTCTGAGGTGTAAGATGTCACAGATACTGAAGAAGTATCACACTACAAGAAAAACATTAAAAAACGACGTTATGGGGCGACGGAATTTATCCGTCGCCCCATAACGACGGATCGCCTATTGGGGCGACGGAATCTATCCGTCGTCCCAATTCACGACGGATAACAGTTATCCGTCGCTTATTAGCGACGGATAACTTATCCGTCGCTAAATTGGGCGACGGATAATTATTATCCGTCGCCCAGGTTTGACTTTTTTTTTAAAAAAAAAAAAATATAAAAAACTGGGCGACGGATAGATTATCCGTCGCTATAAGGCGACGGATTCTATCCGCCGCCTGATCGGCGACGGATCGGCCTCTGGGCCGACGGATACGTGTCCGTCGGCCCAGAGTTCTTATTTTCCGGCAAACAGAGGGCAGAATCCTCATTTCTTCATCTTCTTCCTTCTTCTTCCTCATTTTCTTCTTCTCCTCAATCCCGTTTTTCGGCCAATCATCCGTTATTCGCCGATCTTGGTGCCTAATCGAAGCTCGTGACAAGGAGTTTGCTTCTTGATCAATTTCAGATTTCTACCGATTAATCAAGGTATTTTGCTAAAACCCTAGTTTTTAAAAATTTGGGGATTTTGTTTATTTTGATTAATTTGAGCAATTATATGTATATATGATAAGTATGTAGTAGTTAGTTTAGTTAATTTGATTAATTATATGTAATTTGTTCAATTTGATAGTTAGTTTAATTAATGATATGAATGTATGTAGTATGTTAATTAAGTTTGGTATGTATGAATGTATGTAGTTAGTTTGATTTGTGTGTTAAGTATATATAGTTAGTTTAGTTAATTTGATATGTTTGTTAAGTATAGAAGTATGTAGTTTTGATTTGATAAATTTGTATGTTAAGTATGTAATTTGATATGAATATATGTAGTAATTCGATATGTATAGAGTAATTAGTTAATTTGATATGTATGTTAAGTATATAATATATGTACTAAGAGGTTGAAATGGTTAAATTATATTCCCAATTTTGTAAATATCGAACACTTAATTAATAATTAATTTATAAGCAACATATAATAATTAACAATTAACCTCTACAATCTTCTTATCCGAATTGGAGGTGGAGGAACCACCGAATCCCGAGGATCAGTTGTTCTTTGACTTGTTAGAATCATCAAGGAAGCCGGTTTACCCGGGGTGTAAGCTCACTGAGTTGTCTTTGTTATCTCGGCTAATGAGTTGTAAGGCTAATGGCCAATCAAACGAGCTTCAATGAATGGGTTGACGTAATGTCGGACCTTTGTCCTGAAGAAAACCTAGTTCCCACCAACTTTTACCAAGCGAAGAAAAAGATGCGGGGATTAGGGCTGCCTGTGGTAACCATAGACTGTTGTCCGAAAATGTGCATGATATATTGGGAGGAGGATGCAGATCTAATAGAATGCAAGTTCTGTGGTAAGGAACGGTACAAGCGTTACAAGGAGGGGGCTGCAAAGAAACGACAAAAGAAAAATCTCTCACATAAGAAAATGTGGTACTTCCCTCGAGCGGTTTGAAATGGTTGATGTGAACCAAAAGAAGAGGTACCGAACCAAGTATGAACCATTTATTCTGGCGACTCAAGCACGACAAGTGGTGTTTCTTGAATATCCAAGCAGAAAACGCGATAAGGGGGAATGGTTAGCTGCGGTACCTATTCGTGCTCGCTCGAAAGTGGAGTACATTGAGAAAGACGACTCAATTACGAACTCGTACCAACAAGAGGATGTCGATAAACAAGCAGAAGATCCCATAGAAGCAGATGATGAGCTGTTTGATCTGCACGAGGACCAATATGTAGTCTTAGAGGACGGCGATAACGGTATATTATGTGTATTATGAGTAATTATATGTGTTATTATAATCTGTTATGTATTATAACTCGTACTAACACATTTTTATTGTATTTATTACATTTTTTGCAGATGCATGACAGAGGCCGTCCACCTATCGTCCCCCCCCACGCAGCCGGCAGCATGATAGTGGTGGGTCGGGGACACCGTCAGACAGGGAGGGCTCCGAAGATCAGGACAGCAGGTCTCGGATTCCTGAGACCCCCCGGGCAGGAGAGAGCAGCCGTGGCTCTACCAACAGCGGACACATCTTTGGAGGGCGACCACGACGATTGTCCCTACCTCGTTCGATCCAAACAATCCCAACGTCACGTGGACGGCTTGCCTGTGATTTTCCCTATTGGTCCTGCCAAGTAAGTATTATACATTCTTCTTAAATATCTAAAACATAACTGATAATGATAGTTGACAAGTATAAATTGTTGTACTAAAGTAATGCATATTCGTTTCTTGTATCTTATACATTGACAACAGCTTATGGCCTCGGGAGGTGCACAACAAACTAGGTGACATCTTCCGGAGCAGGAGAGAGCCACCGGGGCAGGGTGGTGAGTGTTGGAGCCACATCTCGGAGCGCATGAGGGCCGAGTACTTCGATGAGCTGAGGGTAAGTTAAAATATGACATTCATTTGTTTGTAATTATAATTAATCGTTTTAATATGAGTGGTATGTTAGCCACTGTATGTGAGTGGTATGTTAGCCACTTTATTTGGGTGATATGTTAGTCACCATTGTGTTAGTAAATTTTAGGACAATGTGAGTGGTATGTTAGCCACTGTATGTGAGTGGTATGTTAGCCACTTTATTTGGGTGATATGTTAGTCACCATTGTGTTAGTAAATTTTAGGACAATGTGAGTGGTATGTTAGCCACTATATGTGAGTGGTATGTTAGCCACTTTATTTGGTTGATATGTTAGTCACCATATCTGTTATGTTGTTAGGACATGTATTGACTTTGGATGTTGTATGAAATTGGGAATGTAGAAGGAGTACTTCATTCCCAGCAGGTTGATCCCACAGATCTGGCGTGTTTATTTAGACTGGGATCCAAATCTGAGGATATGGTGCAGACGTGGAAGGCCATTCGGGATCGGGTGGCCCAATCCTCCACAGTTGATGCAACGAGTGGGCCCTTTGGGATGCCCATCGGCCGAATCGATGTCCGGACGTTGCTTGACCAACAGTAACCGGCATCCATCGTCACGGCAGAAGGGCCGTTCACCACCTTGGGAGGCGATCTCATATGCGATTATTATCAATCGGTGCGTATATATGTGTTTTGCAATCTAGCATTACGTATGCTCTATTACTTGTAGATGATAAATTGTTGACTAGATCTGGTTTGATTGGTGGCACGGGGAGGTGACATCCAAGTATGCCATCTTCAAGAAGGCCAAGCGGTATGGGTATGGACCAATCCGGGCATCGTCTATTACGGTATGTTTATGTTGCTTAAAGTTCATATTTGTACACTATTACAAGTTACTTTTTAAAACGAATCGATCATTATATCTGCTATTTACGATTTCGGTGAGGTTGATGCTTTCGGTGGCGAGGCGGAGGACGAGACGGTGATGTGTTGTCAATCGAACAAGTTGACAACATCTTCCTAGAGGTCAACAAACCGGACAAGAAAGGACGAATATATGGACTCGGAGCCTCGGTTTGCAAATCGGCTAGTCCGGCGTTCTCATCATCGCCCCAGATCCAGACGTCGGTTTACACAGGACTGTGTCTCGAAATGGTGCGATCATGGTCCGGGAACATGTTGCTCGCTAACTCAAGAGATGGAGCGCCATGAAGAGAACGAAGGAGGAGAACAGCGCCTTGATTCTGATGGAGCATTCATGTCCCAGCCCGCCATCACCCACCCACCCGTCGATAGCTAGTTATGTATCTGTATGTTGATTTTTTCATATTTACACTTGTTTGGATAATTTCTCCACTCGAATATTACTTTTTATTCATTGAAACATTTTTCGTATTATTGATTTATTATCGAACATTATATTGATTAAATAGGTGAACTAAAAAATAGGGATTAATATGAAATAAATAGTGACGGAATTAGTGACGAATTCACGGTGTGGAATTAGTGACGGAATTTCAAATTCGTCACTAGTCCAATATTTAGCGACGGATAGGATCTATCCGTCGCTAAATGTAGCGACGGATAGATTCTATCCGTCGCTAAATATAGCGACGGATAGATTCTATCCGTCGCTATATTTAGCGACGGATAGATTCTATCCGTCGCTATATTTAGCGACGGATAGAATCTATCCGTCGCTATATTTCGGAATTAAAAAAAAAAATTGGACAGTCAATCCGTCGTCCAATCCGTCGCGAATTGGACGACGGATTGTTATCCGTCGCCACAGCTCCAGGGGGGCGACGGATTTTCTATCCGTCGCCCGATCCGTCGCCAGAGCTGGGGCGACGGATAGCTGGCCTGTAGCGACGGATCTATCCGTCGCTACAGGCCAGATTTTTTGTAGTGTCAAGTCATAATCATAGTGATTCACATTCAGATCACATAGATGTTGACCCTACTAGCCCTAAACCCATGATGAGATGGATCAAGGATCATCCTGCAAAAGATGTGATTGGACCAATCAATCAAGGTGTTAGGACTAGGAGAGCAATAGCTGAAAATGCTAACTCTCTCTTTGGATGTTTCATCTCAAACATTGAACCTAAAACTATACAAGAAGCATTAAGAGACCAAGACTGGATCTCTGCAATGCAAGAAGACTTGGATCAGTTTGAGAGAAACAAAGTCTGGAAACTAGTTCCATTTGTAGAAGGAATATCTTTGATTGGAACTAAGTGGGGTTTCAGATACAAGATGAATGAATTTGGTGAAATAACCAGAAACAAAGCAAGGTTGGCTGCCAAGGGATTCACCCAGACTGAAGGTTTAGATTTTGATGAGTCATATGCACCAGTTGCCAGATTGGATGCAATAAGACTCTTTCTGGACTTTGCAGCTCATAAAGACTTTAAAGTTTATCAGATGGATGTCAAGAGTGCATTCTTGAATGGTGAACTTGCTGAGGAAGTCTATGTTGAACAACCACCTGGCTTTGAAGTTTCCTCAGAAAGTAGAATGGTCTATAAGCTACAGAAATCTCTATATGGACTGAAACAGGCTCCAAGAGCATGGTATGGCACTTTGGCCAAATACCTTCTGGAAAGTGGTTTCAAGAAAGGTGAAGTTGATAAAACTTTATTTACTTTAAATCATGATGGGAAACTACTCTTAGTTCAAGTATATGTTGATGACATTATATTTGGATCTAAGGACAAGCAACTTTGTGATGACTTTGCAAATCTCATGAAAAGTAAGTTTGAGATGAGCATGATGGGAGAATTGAACTATTTCCTAGGATTGCAAGTCAAGCAACTCAATGATGGAATATTCATTAGTCAGACAAAGTATGCAAAAGACATGCTCACAAAGTTCAATCTTAAGCCTTCTGAAAAGAATGCTAAGATACCTATGAGCATAGGAACCAAGATGACCTATACTGAATCAGATAAGAGTGTTGATGAACACAAGTATAGGAAATTGATAGGTTCAATACTTTACCTTACTGCAAGCAGACCTGATATTCAATATGTAGTTGGTGTGTGTGCTAGATTTCAAACAAATCCAATGCAATCACACTACAACATTGCTATGAAAATATTAAGGTATGTGAAAGGTACAGTAGATGTATGTTTGTGGTATCCTAAAGAAAGTGGACTGAGTTTGGCTGGTTACTCAGATGCTGATTATGTTGGATCAATGCTTGATAGGAAAAGCACCTCAGGAACTTGCCAGTTTCTGGGAACTAGACTTATCTCATGGTTTAGCAAAACGCAAAACTCAATTGCAACTTCTACCACAGAGGCTGAATATATTGCTGCTGGTTGTTGTGCAACACAAATTCTATGGATTCAACAACAACTCAGAGACTATGGATTCAATGAAGAGAAAACTCCCATTTTCTGTGATAACACAAGTGCTATTGCAATCACACAGAACCCCAAGTTCCATGCCAGAACAAAGCACATTGATTTTAGACACCACTTCATCATAGACCATGTTGAGAAAGGCAATACAGAGATACTCAAGATTGGCACAGAAGACCAACTTGCAGATATCTTCACCAAGCCCGTACAAGAAAGCCGGTTCTTGACCTTAAGACATAGTCTTGGGTTAATGGAGATGCCTATGGACTAAAAAATGTCCTGAATCTCTAAAGTCTGAGTAAGTGAGGTAGAAAAGAAGTAGGCCTCTAAGAACATGTTCTCAGAAAGCCAAGTTAATAAGAAGTGATGCAAAGGTTTCTGAGTAGCAACACTCAGAAAGGCAAAACATTTCTGGAACGGGTATCCAGAAAGGCAAAGGTTGGTACACACTCAATAAGTAAATAAGACTAGAACTTACTTACTGAGAGTGGGTCAAATACATTCAAACAACCAAGCTTCGACACTTGAATTGTAAAGCTATTTAGTCATAAAGAGAAAAGACACACAAAGCCCGAAAAGTATAAGTTCTGGAAGTCAAACATGTCCAATGTCTTGTATTTTTGCCATTTTTATGATAAACAATATAAAGATAAGGACTTGACACTCAGAATGATAAGTTCAAACGATTGAGTGCTCTTACTCTTTTCTAAGTGACATAATGGATGTAACTTGTCAAAAATCTATCAAGTCGGCACAATACCATTTGTTGATTGATATCATTACAAGATATTCAATATAAGCCCTTGATGAATAAACGTTTGATCTCAACGGTTGAGATTAAAACAAAGCAAGTAATGTCTGTTGAGAAATACAGACATGGCCCACTACGCATTTAATGGAGTACGTGTGTGATACCACGCCTATGTAGATACAAAGATACGCATTCATATTCAGTTGTATGTATGTTGTATCTATGTACATTTTGTCTGCTATATATATATAGGACTTGGACAAAAGAAAAACACTTTTACCAAATCCGAAATTTCATACTTGCATCAAAACAAAGAAAATCTCAAGATTTCGCAAAACCCTTCAAACTCAACTTCTTGTGTTTAGTCTTCTGAAAAGATAGACTAATCCCGATTAATCTTGCAAAATCCCTCTGAAAACACTCACTCAAGACTCTATATAAGAGATGGCACCCAAGAAGATGACCACCAAGAACCCTAAGGCCGCATCATCTGCTCCTGCTGTAAAGCAAGGAGGAAAGGAACTTCAGGTGTTGAATAAACGTCTTCTGGGAAAGTTCACCCCATCTGACTGGAATCCAAACCACAAAATTAATTGGGGAGCTTTTCTAGTGAAGAAGTATGTACCAGCAGTCATACCTTCAAGACCAGATAGGAAACTGATATTGGGGATGCTGAAAAGTTCCCATATCTTCAAGTTTACATCACTGCACCCAGTGGACTATCAACACTGGATGTGCTGGAGTTCTATAACAACTCCAAAATCTTCACAAAGGTTGTGAATGATGAAGAAGAGAAATACATGCAGACTAAAGTTCAAGGACAAGAGATCGTCCTAGAATGCAAGACTTTCTGCAAGATATTCCGATTGAAAAATCAAGGAACAATTGAAGACATCAACATCAGGGATGCTTCCATGATTCAAGGTGTTAAAGAGCTATTTGAAGCAATCCAATTAGAAAATGCAAAGGGTTGCCCAGGAGACTTTGTTCTGAAAGCTATCAGAACTAGTCATCTCCAGAAACACTGGAGTACTTTAGCTCTCATTCTTGTCCGTTGCTTTGATGGCAACAAAGGTGGAGTAGAGCAGATAAGCATGGAGAGATGGATGATGATGCATCTTCTGAACAAGAAGCATGAAGGGCAGGAAACCTACTTTAACTGGGGGAAGTATGCCTTCAACAAATTCCTTGGGCATATTGAAGAATTTGAGCCCAAGATCATCAATGGCCTTGCTGAGTCCAATATGCACTTTGGACTCAGAATTTGTCACATTCTGGAAACAATGGGAATCACTCTCAGAGAGAGGCAGGAAATCCCAGTCACCAACTCCCTTTTCAGACACGCCTTTGAAGAAAAGGAGAGACTTGCTGCTGAGAAAGCACTCAGAGAGGCAGAAGAAGAAGAAACTGCGCAGCAAGGTGATAAGGTTTCTGAGCCAGCTTTAGCTCAACCTCAAACTGCCAAGAGAAAAAGGACTCAACATAAAAAAGTACCTAAGCCCCAACAAAAAGAAATAGAGGCACAACCTTCTGGAGACAAGGTCTCAGAAAATGTTGTTCGCCTGAAAAGGCGCCCGAAAGCACCAAAGATTACGAGCAGTACTCGGAACTATCAAGAGATGACCACAACATTATAGATGGGTCAGCTCCCAATCTGGACAGTGACTCTGAAGAGGATGAACAAATCCGAGAGGCACTCAAGAAGTCCAAGATAGAAACACATGGAGGAGCATCTAGCTCAGCTCCTCAAGGTCAAAGGAGCACTTACAAAGCAGGAAGAAGAAGGCCTGGGAGAAGAAAATAGAATGATGGAAGATGTCGCCATTGCTTCCACATTCACATTGCCAGCACTTAATGTTGCTGAAGAAAATCCTGTTTTAACACAGGTTCCTCAACCTTCTGAGAAAGCTCAACTCTCATAAAGGGATCAAACTGAGATGGAGACTCAGAATGATACTGCAGAGGAGACCAACAATGAGCACAGAGAGACTGTGGAATCACCACAAGTCCAAGAGACCAATGATCAGCCTGACCCTATTCAGGTAGCAAAAGTAGTTTGTATCTAACTTGTCAACATTAAAATGTTAACTTGTTACTCATAAGCTTCATTTGTTACAGGCCAACATGGAGACACACTTTCAGGGGGAAGAAAATTTGTCCACCCCCTTGAATCAAGAAGAGGTTCCTCCAACCTCAGAACAACAAGAAGAGCTTGTCCCTCAGGTAGTACAGCTATTTCTGAACAAGAAATAACTAAGTTAAAAATGCTCTTAAATCTTGTGTTCTAATCTTGTTAATGTCTCTTATTAGGCTCCAACTGAGGAAGTAGTGGTGGAACCAACACCCCAACACCAAGAGATTCCAGAGGCTGAAAAGCTCTCTGAGGAAACATTTACTGAGCCTTCTGCAGAGAAGGTAAGTAATCAGTACTAATCTCCTTCAAGAATACTCTGGAAATACCACTACTCAATCTTTTATGTTTGTTCTTACAGGCTCATTCAGAAGAACAATTGGATGGAAAAACAGTTGTGTTATCTCCTCCAAAGGAAACTGAAACTGCTGAACAAGCAGTATATGCAGAAGAGGTTCCAGAGACCCCAAAGGTTTCTGAGGAACATGCTACTGAGCTTCCTCACTTGGAAGTAAGTGAAGCCTCAGAAAAGCATTTTTTTTCCATCAATCTCTTTCTGTTACATAAGTTCCTAAAACATAATTGATTCTAATTCTCAGGTTCAAGCAGAAAGAAAGGATGCTGAGGATCAGACTTCTCCTCACACCAAAGTATCTGAGGTCTCTGAGACCAAGCAAGCAGAAGTCCAAGCTGATGAGCCTAGTGTTTCTACACAGGTATGCTCAGAAAGCTTACTTTTGCACACAGATACTAACACAAGTGGTTTGAACAAAACTAACTTGATCCCTTTCTTTCAGGCTCAAAGTCTAGTGCCAGTTGATTTACTCAAGGCCTTCCAGAAGCACACTTTAAAGAAACATCTCAAGTGCTTCAGACAATGGCAGAAACTCAGAAAGGCTGACCTTTCTGAATTAGCCAGAGTAATCGACGTCCCAGAGAAGAGAGCAATCGCCTTCAATCTGGAGGATCACATCCATGCATTGTTCCCAACAGAGTCCTACTCATTTGCCACTCTGATGCATGAAGACTTCATTCATGAAGTAGCACAAAGACGTATAGCAGATTTCAAGTCTGCGGATGCTCAAACCCAAGAGCAGATGGTTACCCATCCTGCCTTGCCCAGCAAGCTCACAACCTACCCAACTGAGCAAGAGGAAGTTAATGGGAGGATGATCACACTTCCTGATGTGATCAACCTAGTTTCTGAAGATGAGGAAGAGATGGACGAAAATGATTATCAAGAACCTCCCTCTGAGCATCCAAACCAAGAAGCAAAGAACAAGAGTGATGATGATCAGAATGATGATCCCCAACTTGGACAAGGCGGGATTCAGAAAGCTAGCAAAGGAAGTGGAGAAAAGGCTACTCCTTCAAATGCTCAGAGAGCCCCATCATCATCACCTCCCAAGTCTCATCAAGATATCCAACAAGCTGAGCACAATGATGCCATAGAAGAAATTTCAGCCGCTGAGTTCAGGATTGAACAACTCAGAAAGGTGTTGGAAGAAGAAAAGAGAATCAGCATTGAGTGTCAAACTCTTGTTGATGAAAAGGAGGCCAAACTCAAGAAGCTCAAAGAAGCTAATGCCAAGGAATTGGCACTCCTCGATGAGCAAAGAAATCTGAAGAATGCCATTGTTGTCACAGCTGCTGAGATAGATGCCATGGATGACAATGATGATGAAGAGCATGATGCTGAGGCTGCATAAGAAAGACCTTCTACATACTCTCAGAAGGCCAGCATACTCCAAGGCAAACAAAAGATGTTAGCCAGCTTGCAAACAATACCAAAGAAGGATTATGAGAGTGATGCTGAAGAAGACTGCAACTTGATTACTGCAGAAGAAGATGAGAGACTTATCACTCAGCAAAAGAGAGCCCTACTTGCTCCTCATATCTTCTCTGCAGCAGGTAGTTCAAGAAGTGAAGAGCACCGTGCAAGGAATAGTGTCTTTTTGGAACTCAGAGAGACACTAGTTGCCCAAGACACAGAAGTGCTAAAATCCATCCCAGAAGAGATGAAGCCATTGGCTGCTGCTTTACTCAATAGAGCAACCAGCATAGCTCTCTCTCAGAAAGACCTAGGGTTGGTCATGGATGAGGATTGCAACAATGCTAATGCAGCATTGAATGAAGCCAGCAATGCTATCCTGCAAGCCAACGCCATCCTAAGGCCGCTTGAAGAGCTCAACAGAAAGGAGCAGGAACTGGTTAGGCAGAACAAAGAGCTGAAGAAGGAACTTCAAGAATTAGTCAGGGTGCACAACAATCTCCAAAAGAACTTTGAGTCACTCTCTGAAGCTTATGCTATCATGAGTCAGTCATTCATGACTAAGGGGGAAGAGATGCCTCAGAAAGGCAGAGGAAGAAAAAGAAAACAATCAAATCCTCCCTCCTCAAGTCAACTAGTCATCAAGGACACTGGAGATGCTCCTACTGAAGAAGTTGTTCCAGATTAACCAAATGTAAGGTCGAAGTATGATAACTAGGGGAGCCAAGTCCCTTAGAATCTCAGAAGAGAAGAAGACTTCTGAAGAAGAAGAAAAGGAAGAAGGAGAAGTGAGAGGCCAAGAAAGCTGCAAGTCTCCAATTTTGGACTTCAATGATGATGAGGATGAATCTGATACAGATGAACATCCACTTCACAAGAAAAGGAGACAAGCAACTACTTCACAACCTCCTCTGGCAGCAAGGCCTTTGGCAGCCAGAACTCCTTCTGGAAATACCAAGTCAATACAAGGAACATCCACCAGCACAGCCCCAAGGCAAGAAGAAAGGGTTAGAGGATCTGTTGACAGAAGGCCACCTAACAAAAAGGAAGAAGGGATTCCCAGTTTGGCAGAGTAAACAGAGAAACTCATCAAGAAAGGACAACTGATGCCCACATTGAGTATGTGAAGACTAGTAATGAAGAATCTTCATATAGGTGCATTTTGAACAAGAGAGGGTATTGGATTCTAGAACTACAACATCTACTTGGAGAGAAGGCAAGCCAGAATTGCAAAAACCTGAGCACCTTCATGCCTGGCTAAACTTTGAAATAGAAAAGAGGAATGAAGCCAGAAAGATGGATCTTTCTTTTGCCTGTCCTTACCCAAAGCCTGATGATGTACACAAGGTAAGAAAACTGGATGGTAGCTACAGCAGAAAGAACAAACTAGGTGTTCCAACCTATGAGTCATTCTATATGACATTAGATGAATACCTAGATGATTTACACTATCTGGAAGAAATATACAAGTATTTCAACCTATCTCAGCTGCATATAGACTACTCCTGGGTCTGGGGAAAGTACTTCTGGGTCAAACACTTTCTGCGGAAGAATCACAAGCTTGGCAAGAGTTACCATGAAATATGTGACTTATCCAGAAAGATGAGCTCTCTCGTCGAAGGATTCTTTATGACTATGTCCAAGAATGCGGAAAAGTGGATGATCATGTCAACTGATCCAGAAAGGATGCTGAAGAACTTGAGGTATCTGAACTCAAGTTGCATTTCTGAAGACTTGAAGACTAGTAACATTAGAATACTCTCTTGAGGCTTGGATTCTCCTTTGTTCTAATTTACTTAGTATGCTTTGTTACTTTTTGTAATCTTGCTGATTGTTTCTGAATTTCTCTATCTGTAAAAGTTGCATCTTATTCTGTAAACTGTACCTATCTGAAGATCATACTCTTAGATACATTCTAATAGATGACAACTTATCAGCAAAGATCACTTTTTGTGATTTGGTTGATGTTTACTTTCTGCACTTGATTCAACTAAAATTGAATATCATTTGAAATAATTAAGTGGTGGATTGTTTTCTCTTCCAGGGTTACAAATTTGTAATAGGACTTAAAAGATAGTCATGGATGACTGATCAAAAAGGGGGAAATTTGTTAGGAATATCTGTTAGTATTTTAATCACTCATCACATGTTCTTATCTTAGCCAGAAAGGTGATTAAGTACTCTTGGTTCACTTGAACATTGTAAAAGAGGAAATCACTGAGTATGATTAGTCTAGTAAATCTTGTATTAGGATTATAGGTCTCTGAGTGTAATTTTTTATTTCCAGAAGACCATGAAGATCAATCCTAGCAATGGAGCTTTTCTGAAGATTGCACAAGATTTATGAAGATATCAAGGTTTAGTCTAACTCAGAAATACTATGTCCTTAATCCTTTCTTAAGTGTATTTACTTACTTTTGAAATATGATTCTGGACATATGACATCATGAGTATGGAGCATGCAAGCCATCAGAAAGGCTCATGTATCCGTTGAAGACTACAGGACAACAAATAGTACAAGTGCATTAATTGCATCGGCCGAAAAGCCGCTAAAGCACAGTCCTCTCTGAGACATGAGACAAGGACTTCTGAGCACTCATTTCAAGATAAGTATGGACTGAATTTGAATTGTGTCTAACGGATATCATTCCAACAACTCTCAAATTCATCTATATATATCACACACTGAGATGATGAGAAATACACCTTAGAACGCTCTATCTTGCAAACTTACCATCAAGCAAAGTATTCTCTCAAGCACTCTACTACCCTTTCTGAAAGCTTTCTGTTGCTCGAAGAATCACTAGTAGTTCTAAGCTGTCCTGGACCTTAACAAGAGATTGTTATTCGTGAAAGAGTTGAACTATTAGATACCCTTTCTGAAGCTCATTCTCCAGAACAGACATCAATTACTTGGGTCAGTAACGAGCAGACTGCCATCCACAAAACAAGTGTATTAAGTAGTCTTGTTCTATTAGGCTCTCGAAAAAACATAACTGAAAAGTTATACGAGAAGCCTCTCTAACAAACCTTATAACCAACACCATCAAGGCATGGAGTAGAGGAAGTACTTGATTTGGGAAATCAAGGAATAACTCTAAGGTTATCTGAGTAGAGGAAGTACTTAGCTCTAGGAGCTGGGGAATAATTCCAGGGGAACATTTGGTTGGGAACCATTTGTTTAGGAATCTTAGAATAGGATTATTGTAAGGTGAACTCAATTATCTGTTCTAGTGAATTCTAGGTCTCAGAAAGACCGAAGTGGATTAGTTGGAGGATTACGCCACCTCCAGATACCACTATACTTGCTGTGTCATTTACCTTTCTATATTTACATTTCAGCAAAGCTCACACACATACTTATTGCTTCTGCACTTACGTATCTTAAAGTCTTCCGCGCTCTGAATTTAAGTATCAGAAACCCCCAGGTTTCTGAGAAACTGTGTTTATCGACAAAAGTTTTAAAAGACTATTCACCCCCCCCCCCTCTAGTCTTTTACTTTGTCGTTATCTGGACCAACAAGTGCTGACATTGTTTATCCAGGTACCATGGCACCCAAAAGAAAGAATGTATCCAACAAGAGGTAGAAGACAGGAGAAGGAAGCTCCCGTGTGAGGTTGCAGCTCCACGGATTAGGCCTGATGCTTATGGTTTCAAGCTGAGTAGAGAGGGGGACAACTTCAGAATCAAGAATTTCAGCAAACCAAGAAGCATTATAGCGGAGTGAGGGATGAACCTCTACGGGTATGATACCCCTGTGACAGAAGCTATAGGAATTTGCATAAGGAGGCTAGGAATGCACAGGCTAACTGGAATGGGCAGAGAGTATGACGTGTCTTTGGTCAGAGAGTTCTACATTAACTTCTTTGCTCGAAGCGATGACGGATTTGTACCTGTTCGAGGGAAGATGGTGGAGTATACCTCAAATCCATCAACCGATTCCTTCAAACACGGACGGAGTACAATCCCTGCCAGGACAATGGGATCTTTGACCTAGAAGCAACTAGCAATAAATTGTGGGACGAAGACACCTTGGAAGCTGATGAGCTCAAATTATACTCGAAAAAGAAATTATTGAATAAGCTGTAGTTGTAGACTAAAGCCTAACTCAGGATCGATCTCTAGGGAATTAATCAAGCTATGTAGCAGTGAGAGTAAACAGATACTTGCGAGTAACAATCTGATTGATGATTTAGTTATACCTCTAACTAGTTTAATTAAAGCTAAGATAACGATTAACAATGAGAGAAAGATGAATACAGTAGCCAGATCCAATTATGCTAATTCGAACTAGGGATAGCACTCATATTTGTCACACGGTCGTTGTACAGAAAATCAATCAATTCGATTTAACCAATTGTTCTTAGAAGATATTATACTGGAGAAATCGTGAGTCGTCAATTCAAGATCCTTAAACATGAAAAATTTAGAGAATTTAATACGGACTTATCGAATTGAAGATTTTTACGAAGATTTAATACGAGACTAACCTATATGAGTGCTTTGATAAACCCTAGAACGAATATGCATAATCTTCACATACTACTGTATTCAAAGGTGTTTAGCTACTCATAATTGATGATTGCATGCAAAGATTCATGGTAATAGTCATATAGAACATAGATGAAAAGCTCGCATGCAATAACATACAATTCAATCAATAAGATAAAGAACGAATTGTAAAGAAGAAAGCAATTGAGAAATCAATACCAATAATCTTGATTTGATGAACAGAATCAATGAATAACTAGGCTCCAAAGATGTCTCAATGTCAATGTATGGATCTTGGAGCTTTTTCTCAAAACTATGTTAAAAGAAGTATGAATGAAAAGGAATCAAAATTCTAATCTAATAAGGAAATTAAAATTAATTTTGCGTCGCTTGCCGCGGCGGAAGAAATTGCTCGCCGCGGCGAGCCTTATTAATCGCATTGTATATCCAACTCGTAAAATCTCGCCGTGGCGAGCTTCAATCTTCAAACAGGAGCATCACTTGTAAAATCTTGCCGCGGCGGACTGATTTCCTCGCCGCGGCGACCCATGCTGGAACTGCCAATGCCAAGCTCGTAAAATCTCACCGCGGCGAGCCATGCTAAGCAGCTTGTCTTCAAACGGCTCAAAAGACACAGATTTCTACAAAACACAAACAAAACACCCAAGCGTAAAAACGAACTAAAAAGACTACAAAACTAAAGACAAAGACTCACAAAGATCGCTAAAAAAGACCAAATGAGACGTTAGAATATTGTCTCATCAGAAGCTGTTACCCACCCAAGTTTTAAAACAGAAAAAAGGGTTCGAAGGCTGAGCCATATGCTACTTAACCCACTCGCAAGGGTTTGGGTACATTGGGTTCAGTATAACTTGATCCCCAACTCCTCCTTCACCAAGATGCTTGCTCCTACTTGCCGATTGATAGCGGCACTGATCAGGAATAAGTTCGTCAACGCAGGAGACATCATCTTGGCAGAGACATTTGGCATAGCCCTAAGGTGTTAGGATTTCCGTGTTTGATCACCAAGATGTGTGAGGCCACAGGAGTGCCAAACATCATCAAGAATGGTCAGCAGAAGGGTTGCTTGGACTCAAAAGAGATACGAACTATTGAGGCAACCGTGGAAAGCTGGAGTGCTCTACATCCAATTGAGTTCAACGAAGAGGAAGAGGAGGAGGATGATAGCGACTTCGATCCCGAGGATGACACAGGGTACAAAGAGATATTTGTAGAAGAGACTGATGACGAGAACGACGATCCACCACACTCAGGAGAACAGAAAGATCTAACTGTGGATTTTCAGAGGTTGAGTACTCAATTCCAGGAGTGGATGGGGCCCCAGTTTGAGCATATTGAGAGGAGGCAAAGCATGCTAGCCTCCGATTACTCTGAGTTACGGGGTGCTGCCAAGAATTTATCGCAGATTTGAGGAGCATACATGGAGTATCGCAGCGGTTTGGTGAGCACTTGGATCAGTGGGATTCGAGTCTCTCACAACACATTTCTATGTCGGACACAAAGGCGACTGAGCGCCTAGCGCGAATGGAGCAGATGCGCAAAGCTCAGACGGATGATTGGCGACAGCGTTTTGGAGGAGGATCTTCTTCCGGACCCCCACGGTCCGCCCTCTTTCCATTGACCATGCCGACCGAGGCATACTACGGGCGGTAACTCTACAACTTTGTCCTTTTATTTATTCTATATGCTAGGGTCTAGCTATTGAATAGGTTTGGGGAGGGAAGTTGTATTTCATATGTTTAAATGCCTCGGTATGTTCGGTATGTTTTATCTACGCTGCTTGTATGTATGTATATATGTGTTTTTTTTTGTTTAGTTTGGTGGTGTTGAGTGGTATGTTAGCCACTTTTGCTTAATCTTGTGTGAGTCGTCTTTTGGCCTATTTCAATTTTTTTTTTTTTTTCTGTCGAGTTTGAGTTCTTCTGAAAAGTCGGTTATCTATTGCATTAGATAAGCCTTTTATTGATGTGATCTTTGATAGCCTTTAACTAGTATTGAGGAATTTTCAAAAATCACTTTAGTCCGTTTCACTTGTAAATAGAAAGTCTTCCTATTCTAGCAGTCAAAAAACCGGTGAGAAGCCTTATTGAGCCGAAGAAAAAATATTGTACCGGCAAATGTGTGATTCTAGTAGGATGAGCAAGGAAATCCTTGCGTCACTTCATATACATGTGCACCCTTTTTAAAATGAGTATGACGAACGACATTTTGGCTTGTTATCTCGATTCCCAAACCCGTTCCAAGGAACAGGTTTGGGGAGAAGGATACTAGTTACTTCACTCCACTCTATATTTTTGCGCATTTGGTCGATATTGAAACCTGTTTTGTATTGCTTGCTGCCGTTCTAAAAAAAATCTCAAAGTGTTTTCCCAGGATCCTTCTGATTGTTTGAGATCGTGTTGGGCATTCCCAAATACTACCTATAAACCAACGCGGGGCTGATTATGCGTATGCTGTGAGGGTTGATAGTTATGTTCTCAAATTGCATGCCAAATACTACCTATAAACCAGCGCGTGGGCGGTTCTCATATGTTGTGAGGGTTGATGGGGTGTACTCCAAACCGACACGCACAAAAGTGCGGATCTTGAGCAAACTATTGGGATACACTTGCAAAATTGAGATAAAAAATCAAAAAATAAAAATCTGTGCAAAAAGAGCAAAGCACAAGAAAAAAAAAAAGAGAAATAAAACGTGCAAAAAGAGCAAAGCACGAGAACGACAGCTTTATCTATTTCCTTGTATTGATTTCGACCCTTTTTCACCAAAAATTCCTTTCTGATTTGTTTGAATTGAGTGCAAAATCATGTAATATTAGTGGCATGTTTGTGACGTTTGTTGTCACCTTCCTGAGTTAAGTCTTGAGCGAAAACCTTTATTTACTGGACACTTCCAGAAGAGAGACTTGAGTTGCACTTATATTATCCTTTTGTGAGGGACTGCTAGGGTAAGTCGAAGTTTTATTTACTTGTGAAACAGAAGATTGTGATCCTTGTTAAGCTACTTGCCAACGTTAACGGGGATACAAGTTAACATACGTTTTAGGCTTGACTCTTGCAATAGTTGTTCCGGTAGCTTGTTGATTGAACTTTTCTGTGTTTTATTGTGTCTATGTGTTTTTCTTTTCTAGGACGTTTTAGAGCCTTGTTTGCTTGAGGAAGAGCAAAGGTTCGGTTTGGGGAGTTTGATGAGTCAATATTTTAACGACTCATTTAGTCTTTTTTAGCCGTATTTTATTTGTCTTCTAGCCTTTTTATTAGTGTTTTAGTTCATTTTCACATTTGGGTATTTTGTGTGTTTTTGTACTTTTTTAGGTGTTTTTAGGTAAATGCAAGAAGATGGAGGACCATTGTGCAATTTGAAGCCCTTCCAAAGCTTCTAGAAGCACACAAGGCCAAGTAGTGGGCCATTACTCCAAGGTGGTGACATGGAGGTTGAGAAAAGGGAGTGAGATTAGGAAGAAGTGGAAAAATTGGAAGTTTCTCAGGATATGTACCTCATCGCGGTGAGCTCCTTCAATACGGAGGCTCACCGCGGTCCAGCCAAGCAAGAAAGACTACGAGCTGTTTCGCAGAGTATGAGACCGCCGTGAGTTGTACTTCCAAGGGAAGCTCAGCGCGGTGAGCACTGACAGGACCAGTTCAACACATGATTTCTGGCAGTTTTTTCCCATTATTTCAAATTTCTACTTCCTTGGTCTTATAAATAGACCACTTGTATCAGTAGTTTAATTTTTCATATCTTCATACCTCTTAGTAATATCTTCTTTCAATTCAAGCATTGTAAACAATCTAGAGATTCAATCTCTCTTTCAATTGAAGCTTATTTCCTTTCAGACGATCTCGTGTCCTAGACGTATTCACGTATCAATCGTGCAAAATTTGGTGGATTCCTATTTATTTTGTACGTGACAGGTTGTTACCTCTGATCACAGAACGTATGTTGTATCGGTGTGAACTTGCTTCTATCGTTATCATTAATTAGGCTATATCCGGATGAATGCATAGCTAGTGACAGGCTTTTTGTAGTTCATACGTACTTATAGTCCGTATTTGGTTGAATTAGCAATAGCAGGGTGGTGTGATCTGCGACTAGGTAACCTTAATTGGTCCTCTCGTATAAGCACACTCCATGAAAGGATTTATTATCTTCTTTTGTTTGTAGAATTGCATGATCTAGGTATTACCTTGTCTTGTGATTGTTTAGATTTTATGCTAAGGTTGAAGTATCGCCAACTATCCAACTATCTGTTTACAACGAATGTAAGCGAGTCTATTCTATTTGAACTAGCTTGATCAATTCCTCGAGAGAACGATCCTGTGGTTAAGAGCATTGTCTACAACAATCACTTTTTCTACTTGGGTTAATATAAGTAGTAATTTCTGAGCGCATCAAAAAGTATGATGAGTCAATGCACGAAGCCTATGAACGCTTTAATCTGCTACTCTCCCAATGCCCACACAACTGGTTCGATGATATGGCTTTGTGCCATACCTACTATGATGGGTTGCACAGGGAAGATCAAGTGTTGGCCGAGATGAGTCTGGGGGGTTCTGTACTGGAAAGCAGCACTACTGAGCTCAAGGAATGCTTCGCGAAACTTGCTGTTTCATCTCAGCACAAAGGAATCATAGGAAAGACTAAAAGCCAAATACAAGAAGCTAAGTTTGTAGAAGAATCAAATTCCCCAGGAGTTGAGGAATTGCGTAGAGAGATCCAGTTGTTGCGCATGATAAGCGTGATTCGCACACCAACAGTTCCTTACAATGAGAGATGCAACCTCTATGGAAACTACAGGCATGGAGCTAATCAATGCCGTTTACCAGCAGCGATGGCAGAGAACCCAAATGAGGCAGTTGCTAACTGGGTTCAAAGGAATAATGGGAAATGGCAAGGTAATCAGCCTAGCGGGTTTCCTGGGGGAAACAAAGGTTTTGACCCTGACTGTAGCAATCTTAGCTACGGCAACAATTTTTACGAGAATTGTAAAACCCCGTATTTTCTTTTCTCGGTTCTCCTAACTTGTTAATTTCGTTTATCCTTATTCATTGATTAATTATTTATCATCTTAATTGTTTTAGTTGAAGATTACTTATCATTGTGATATTAGAGTTTTACTTGTTAAAGGACTCGACTCTTTCACGTCTCATCTCTAATTGACCTTTGCCTTCTTTTTATTTCTTTCTAAACCTTTAGTATCAAAACGTTTTCTTTTGTAAACTAATGCCAACATCCTTCTACTGTAAAAAGCCTCTTGTATCCGATCGATCTTCTCTCAAAACTACCGCAAATAAACCTTCGTTGTTTCCATTCTTTTCCCGCATTCCAACTGCATTGTTTTCGCTCGATCTGTCAAGAAAGGCTTTTATGTCTAGTTCGTTGCATCTGCACTTTAGTTAGTTTGTGAAGATTAGACAGTTTCTGTGGGTTTTAGTACAGATTTTGTGGGAACTAGTACAGTTTCTAGGGGTTTTAGTACAGATTCTATGGTTTGTTTCTGCAAGATTACTGAGTACATCTTATTTTGCCAGATTGCACAGGAATCGTTGATCTGATCAATCTAACGGTTGAGGTTTAAACACAGGCGAGGGAAAGTTAGTTGGCTATTTACAGAAACAGAGCATCTAGTTCGTCTCTTCCGAATTCATTTCAATTGTTGTGTAATTCGTGTATATAAGCTTGTATTTCTGTAATTGATTGAGAGAATCATTCCATTAATCATTCAATTGTCAGTTATAGTGAGAGAAACACTAGTGAGAGGAGAATAGAGAGAAGAGAGAAAATTGCCATTGTTGATTGCTTGTGAGCTTCTCGGATTCTTGTAATCTTTCATTGATTAGTGAATTGTTCTTGTTGTTTTCCGTGGATGTAGGCTAAGCCGAACCACGTAAATCTTGTGTTGATTTCTTTACGCATTCGATTGATTGTAGTTTCATAATCGTCTTTGTTCGATCGGTTATTTGATCGGAATTGTTCGATTGTTCAACATAGTTATCAGCTCTGATTTCGGTAAAGTTTCGAACCTACTTGTTTCTTTTCTTATATCGTTTTGCGAGGGAAAAAATCATATGTCATATTTAATTGTGTGCTATTTCGTGTTTAAGTCTGGCTAACCTGTGTTGGATGAGTTACTATGTGTACTAAGAATTCTAATCTATGTATTACGTACTCTGTTTTCTGTTTTCTAAACCTTTAGTATCAAAACATTTTTAGTGGGACAAAGAGTTTGAAGTTGGGGAAATATTTATGTCTGTGAATGAGCTGAGGAAAAGGGTGAAAGAGTACTCTATAAAGGTTGGATTCAAGTGCACAAGGGTGAAAAATGAGAGTACTAGATTCACTGCAAAGTGTGAGGGTGCTGGATGTAACTGGAGATTGCACGCATCCAAGGTAAATGGATGCACCTTTGTTGTGAAAACATACCATGGAAGTCACACTTGTGTCAGAAATGTGAATCCAAAAGAAGCTGATATGAATTGGTTGCTTCAGAATATAAGGGGGGAGTTGGAAAAACATCCAACAATCAATGTGCATAGCCTTATCAAGTGGTGCACAAATTCATTGGGTGTAACTGTACCCTATATGAAGATGTACAGAGCAAAACAGAGAGCTGAGGAGTTAATGGGTGGTGATCCTGTGGCAGCATATAAATTGATGCCTAAGTATGCTGAAATGGTGCAAAGAACAAATCCTGATTATGAAGCCCTTTGATCTGTGTGGGTTATTGTTGCATTACTTTTGATATGTTCCAATTTCTCTTGATAACTGATAGTGCACTTGATAGTACCATGCTTTTCCTTGATAGTTGTGCTTGATGGATATTACTTTTGGTGGATTAGTTTGATGGATTAGTTTGATCATGGATTATATGATATTTTGATGGATTAGTCTTGCTGGCTTGTAATAGCTTGATCGATGGATGGTTTTTTATGGATTCTATTAGGTTGGTTGATTGTATTAGCTTGATGGATGATATTTTGATGGAATGTAATGCAATCATTTTTAATTCTGGAAAATTTTTGCATACATTCTACATAAATAGCTATTTGTTGTACTCCCAATCTAGAAAATACATTGCATAATCAAGCAAAACAGGTACAAAGCCAACAACACTAGCTTGATTGAAATCAGTTGTCTAAGGCCCCTATATTGATCTTCTACCACTGCCATTGTCTCATTGCTTCCATTTGTTTCTCCTTCATGGTCACTTGTATCAACTTCATGCTCTCTTCTTTCTGTCCTTGCTTCATTCCTTACATTGCTCATGCTTGATTCACCTTGTTGGTGATGAACACTTGGGGAGTACCAACCAGACCATCCATGTTCGGAACAACGGTAATAATATCTTCCCGGGTTGTTTTTTTGATGTCGAACGGGTTATCACCGTCCTTTGGTTGCAACCAAACTGCCTACAAATATCCCCAACATCAGCCTGCCTAGTACTGCCGAATGAATTGGTTCTTTTCCATTTGAAGTAGTGAAAATAGAAGAAAGGAGTAAGAAGAAGTGAAGAAAAAAGAGTGAAAAATGGTGTTCTTATAGCCAAAAATTCAAAAAAAAAGGTAACTAACGGCTAGTGCCAGAAATAAATTCAAATTTATTACATATACACCCCTGAAATTAGTAGAGTTAATTACGGTACCGTCCTCACGTGAGTTGCATGTGCATGAAGTCACTAACATCAGAGATGTGATATATATCAATTACAACAACATCCCTGTATTTGGTAATCTAAATTACAGACAAGTCCAACTGTCATTTGGCGCCTTCATAAAGGAGGAAAAAAGAAAATCAAAAACAAAAGAAAATAGAGAAAAAGAATTAAAGAAAGTCAAAAATCAAATAAATCAATGGCAATTTCGTGATTATCACCAACTTCAGGTGACACATCAGCAGACGGCAGAGCCATGTCATCACAAGGTTTGACTTTTGGGCCTATCTGTAATATCGAAATTCCCTCGGTCCAAAATTTTGGATGCAACCGTTATTGTTCGAAAAGAAGGGGGGGATCTGTTATTGCCACCAATTTAAGGGGTACCATAAGAAATTTTCCTATTAAGCTTCGTTCTGGTGCCTTCTTTTTAACATATTGTAGTTGAGTGGTCAGTAGCTGCTGCTTAGAGTCTTTGTTTGATCAGTGGTCTGGGGTTCAAATCCCACCTGGTGTTTTTATAATTCTTTTTATTTTTTTTAAGTTTGTTGTATGTCTCTATTAAAAGCTTGCTAAAACAATCTCTTTATGGAATGATTAATTGTTAATTCCTTTCTTACTTTGTCCATTAATCTTGTGCCATGATTCTTGTTCTTATGTTTTTACCGTGATTAAATTATCAGACAAAGCTCTAGTATCATGGCGACAGATCTGCTCCCCCAGATGTTGTGGTGGATTGAACATCATAGATCTCCAGTTTTGGAATTCTGCGCTTATATCTAAGCTACTGTGGAAAATCCAACTCAAGGCTGACTCATTATGGGTGAGATGGATACATAGCTATTATATTAAATCTCAGGACTTGGATGAGTGGTCAGCACCCCAGTGCAGTTCTTCGATTATTAAGGCTATCATACGCATACGGGGAGTTCTTCATGGGAGACAAGAGTGGTTGGATCAGCTGGCTGCCCCTAAGTTCTCCATTCGATGCATCTATAGATTATTACGGGGAAGTACTATCAAAGTGGATCTCCAACGACTTTGTCTAAATATATAATTATGTATGTAGTATAGAGTAGGCTATTACTAAACATAGAATAAGAACTTATACTTACTAGGATTTAGATACTAACTTATAAATAATTAGATTTATAGAGTATTCCTTAGTGTTTGAGAAAATTACTCCAACTCCATTATTATGTAGACAGTATTTTGGTTTAAAAAAGATGTGGATAAAGATAAAGTGTGAGACCCTATATATATATATTATATATAAATATTTTCAGCTTACATGACTTTATATAATTAAATACAGGATGTCAACAGGGTATAGAAGGAAACTAGCTTTGGTTTGGAAAGAGAAAACTCCTTGTCCAAGAAAGAGTATTATACTTTACACCTAATTCTTTACGAAACATTTATCTATAGAGTTAACTTTATATGTTCTAGATTTTTCTTCGTATATGGTAGTATTTATTATATTAGCAAGCAGTGTCGATGCTATTTCTAGAAATGTATTTCTCTCGACAAGGGTAAAATAAAAATCATGAGTACATAAAATAAAGGAGTACATAAATAAGTACAAAACGCGTTGATACCAAACTTCATCTAGAAAATTTATAAGAAAAAAGATCGACTCAGACATCTCATTCATTGAAAAAGTACAGAGTTGAATTAGCATATATTTAAATAATATCTATAGTACAAAACAAAGAAAAGAATAGGGTCACAATATAGAGAAATACATGCCATGCATAGTAACTAAATTTATTATTATTATATAGAGTTTTTACGTTAGTTAGTATAGAATATAGTATTTTATTAAGTCATGTATTCTCTTTTATTTAAATTATTATACTTCGAAAATAGAAGATACAAATTTGGTCGATCCTTTTTATTCTCCTTCTTGCGCTTTAAATTAGTTTAGAAAGTGAACGGGGATATGGGGATATTTATTAGTTTAGTACCAATTCTCAATTTTATTTTTAATTACTTTTGAGCAGAACAACATCACAGCATACATATCTACTACAGTATGCTAGAAGAGAGAACCTGTAAAGACAAATGTAATTAACAAAGGAGAGAGTTGCCGCAAAATATAGTCAGTATTAAATCACTATTTAGGCTCTATGAACTCGTTTGGTTGAAAAATTCACGAAATATAGCTGCTATTATTTTAGGGTCGGTTTTAACGAACCCAAAGCATAAGACTTATTTAGTAGTAATATAATAATATAATAATGTTTGGCTATATATTTTAGTCTCTTGATAAAGACAGAGACGGTTCCGCATAAAACTTATTTTAGTAGTAGTATTAGTAGTGGACGGTTCCGCATAGGACTCTCTACTAGTAGTAGTAGACGGTTCGGCACACGACTTACTCTACTAATAGTAGTCGTCGTGTAGTAGTAGAGGAGATACTCGTAGTAGTAGTAGAAGAAGAAGATAACAATAATAGTAATAATAATAACAATAATAATAATAATATATAATTAATAATAATAATAATATCCATAATAATAATAATATCCTTAATAATAATAATAATAATAATAATAATAATTAAAAGTTCACTGTTTTTATTCAATGTTACATCAAAAGTTAACTTAATAACTCTTTTGGTTTGTTGCAAGGTATTCTTGTAATATTACCTTCTTCACTAATTCTTAACCTAGTTCGACTAGCTGTGCTTTCTTGTGTTAACAGGTTATATATTTCAGAGATTTGGAAGAAATAAAGAAGTCCTACTTAACTTGGTGTATTTAAGGAAAAAGATCAAAGATTGGATTCTTTAAAGACAATATCTTAGACTGGAAGCTTGAAGATTTGATAAGCATGGAAAGAAGAATCTGGAAGATCTTGGACTGGCTGAAGAATATTTGCTCGACTGGTATTTTATATACCAATTAAGTTTGTAGAAAAACATCTCTGTGTTCTTTGTTTTGTTTCCACTGTGTTTTGTTTTTCTGTTTTGAATCAATGTTACATTAATTGTTATATCAACATTGGTATAAACAGTGGTGTGATTACAGTATTGTACAAAGTCCGGGTCCTTATATTATTTCAATTGGCATCAAGAGCCATGCACTTAATCAATAAGTGTGTGGATTTTTATACTGATTATGGATTGTGTCAATCCAAGTGCTTATAGACTGCCGGTACTTGATGGCACAAACTATATGTACTGGAAAATCAGGCAACGAACTCACATCAAATCAATTGATATACGTTCTTGGGAGTCTATCTTAGGAGGATATTAGTTTCCAGTACTACCACCAGATGCTAATGGTAATGTAGTACCAAAACCTGAGAGTAAATGGACTGGAGACGAATGGACTGAATCTACATTTAATGAGAAATCACTCAATGCTATCATCAGCTACGTAGATTCCCATATGTTCATGTTGATCCAGAACTGTATTACTGCCAAGAAAGCTTGGGAAATCATACAGACTTATTGTGAGGGAGATCAAAGTATTAAAGAGAGCAAAGCTAAGTTGCTTTGGAGCCAGTATGAAAGCAGGATAATGAGTGAAGATGAGACTGTCACCAACTATTTCGAAAAATTATGACAATCTCTCGAAAGGGCCCAAACAATTCATAGTCATATCGATGACCATAAAACATATTTTTTAATCCATGCTTTTGAACAAAATAATTTTTACAATTCACAATCACGATGAAACATTTATGGGTACACATACTTGATCCTTTTCGAATAGACTATTATACCAAGTCCCGTTACTGGATATAATAACCATAAGTTATTTGTCAATAATAAAACATACATATATGTACGATAACAATAAAATAGAAGCAAATGTGTCAAGAGTTCCCCTTACTTCGAAAGACGACTCAAATCAAGCTTAACCTAGCTAAAACCACCAAGGCACCACTAACTTGCAACACGAACTTCGAAAACAACAACTATAATGTAAGAACTCAAACCAAATACCGAAATCGTAAATAAATCAAAGTTAAAGGACAAAATATGTTGGTCGATGATGTCATCGTGACAACCTTTGAATGTGATGTTGATGCTGAATTAATCATGAAGAATTGGTGCAATTCCAATAGCAAGGTACGTGACAGATGCATGAAAACATGCAAGGATAAAACAAAGTTTGGAGGAATAGGTTCTGCTTCAGGAACAGTAGGAAAATAATGGGAAAACAATTAGGAGTATGATAACGGCGATACTGGCAGAGAAAGATGAAAGGCATTCAAAAAAATCAAGCTAGGGTTTGAATATATATACATATATATATATATATATATATATATATATATATATATATATGGGCTCGGACCTAAAAGTCTGAAAATTAGCTTGAAAAAATATTACTAGGCCCAGTCCACTAAAAAAATAAAACTATAGAACATATTAAAATAAAAAGTACGGGTTCTTACATTCCTACCTCCTTAAAAGAAGTTTCCTTCTGGAAACTTAACTCCACTATACACATCAACAGACCTTGCTAAAACCTCAAAACCCTTCACCGACCACGTAGACAAGTTAAAACCAACCGAAACGACTCTAAACTCGACCAGAACAAAACTTAAGACTCACTAGAACTAACTTAACTCCCCAAAAGACTCAACCAGGCACCTACACCCGACAAATCGAAACCTAAGCTCTGATACCACTTTTGTCACGCCCCAAAACCAAAATACTTTGGCGCGATCAGCCGTCTATCGTGAGATGGGCTCACGCCAAGACGAAGTCTCAATTTTTATAAATCATTTTGAAAAGAGTGGTACAACAACAGAGCAACTACAACTCAAATACAATAAATACAATTTTAGAAACCTCGACTATTTACAACCTGAAAATTACAAAGCTTAAACTTAACACTACTAACTTCTCCAGACCAACTTGCTTCCACTACCAACCTCCTCAAAACCACAGTCACATACTGAACTGGAAAAAAAGGTGTAAGGGTGAGCTTCTGACACTTTTATCCGGATCAAGTACAGTAGTAAAACATACATATATATACACTCGCCAATAATACAATATAGTCAAAATCATTTGCATGGAACATTATCAAAACAATAGCAATTCACTCTTACCTCAATCAGACAATACACTACGGCCACACAAACCGTGGTGGCACACAGGTCGGCTTTTACATAACAATAACAATGCCCTACTAAAGGGATAACATAACAATGGAAAATCTCCAAAAGCACGACATTCCCTTGAAAGGGCCCAAACAATTCATAGGTATATCGATGAGCATAAAACATATTTTTTAATCCATGCTTTTGAACAAAATAATTTTCACAATTCACAATCACAATAAAACATTTATGGGTACACATACTTGATCCTTTTCGAATAGACTATTATACCAAGTCCCATTACTGGACATAATAACCATAAGTTATTTGTCAATCATAAAACACACATATATATACGATAACAATAAAATAGAAGCAAAAGTGTCAACAGTTCCTCTTACCTCGAAGACGACTCAAATCAAGCTTAACCTAGCTAAAACCACCAAGGCACCACTAACTTGCAACAAGAACTTCGAAAACAACAACTATAATGTAAGAACCCAAATCAAATACCGAAATCGTAAATAAATCAAAATTAAAGGACAAAATATGTTGGTCGATGATGTCATCGTGACAACCTTTGAATGTGATGATGATGCCGAGTTAATGATGAAGAATTGGTGCAATTCCAATAGCAAGGTACGTGACAGATGCATGAAAACATGCAAGGATAAAAAAAAAGTTTGGAGGAATAGGTTCTGCTGCAGGAACAGTAGGAAAATAATGGGAAAACAATCAGGAGTATGATATCAGCGATACTGGAAGAGAAAGATGACAAGGCGTTCAAAAAAATCAAGCTAGGGTTTGGAGATTTTTATATATATATATATATATATATATATATATATATATATATATATATATATATATATATAGTCTCGGGCCTAAAAGTCTGAAAATTAGCTTGAAAAAATATTACTAGGCCCAGTACACTATAAAAATAAAACTATAAAACATATTAAAATCAAAAGTACGGGTTCTGATTGATAATCTCAAAAACTATGAGATGGATCTTGAGGAGCAAAAGAGGAATAAGAACAAAGCTATCTCCTTGTATACTGCTTCGAATGAAAATCAGAATCTTGAAGATGATATGAGTGATAGTGATGATATGTCTCTGAGTGCTTTTCAAAAAGGTTTCAATGATCTTGTCAAAAAATTCAATAAAAGCAAACCTTTTTTGTCTTCTGAAAAATACGGATCAAACTCTTCTTTTGATTTATCCAAAACTGATCCGAAGTCTCTTGAAAAAATTCAGTGTTTTGAGTGTAAAGGATTTGGACATTACAAACATGAATGTGTGAACACTCTAAGGAAAGCAGGAAAACTCTATTTTGTGCGTATGAGTGAGGATGTGGAAGAAAGCAAAAATGTCAATGATTCCTCAGGTTCTGATGATAACCATGTCGTGTCCTTATTCAAAATCTTAAGTGAGGATACGGAATGTTGGGTCAACAGTGATAACAACAACTCACTGGATCACACTGTTTATCTCGACTATGATGACACAGGGTGTGTAGATGAGCTCAGAACCAATTATGAAACTAACCTTAACCTTAGATGTTTGCATGGTTCTTTTGTTTCAGATGGAGAATATCCGTTTGAAGAGGAATTCACTCAAGAACAGATGATTGAGGAGTTGAAGAAGATGTACGAAGAACTTGTTGTGAGAATCAAACGATGAAGAAATCTATAAAGTCTTTGGAAAGCGAGAGTGAACAACTGAAGGGCAGGAATACTCACCTGGAAGCTGAGATGCAGAAACTCGTAACAAAGTTACACTGTGCAGAATCAACTTTTGCCATGATGCAAAGCCAGTCTGAATCCATGATAGTAAGTAAACATGGTAAGAAAGGTTTAACTGATTTGAGTTTTCCAACTGTTCAATTAAACTCTACAATAGTGTTAAAGGAAGCTCCTGATCTAGTATCTGATACTGGTAACAAAAAGAAGAATTTTAAGAAAATTTTTGTGTGTCAATTTTTTCTTAAAACTGGTCATAAAAAATAATTTTGTTTTCTTTATAGAAAATCTTTAGCTAAACATCAGAATTCAAAAATTGATGAAAGAGCAGATAAAGTTGAAAACACTGGAGATATTTGAACACAAGAATCTAGGTCTAAGAACGTTGAGTCAACTTTTGTATCAACATCTTCTGAAAACAACAGTAAGAGGGGTTGGAAATCCAAGTCAGATCTTGTGTGTCATGTTGTCCTGTCTGCTGTCAACACTAACAATGTAGGATTGTGGTATTTCGATAGTGGATGCTCACGACATATGACTGGTACTAAGGACTATCTAAAGGATGTTGTTCCTCAATTGTCTGGACTAGTCACATATGGAGGTGGCAAACAAGGTAAGGTCCTAGGTAAGGGAGTTCTGAATCTTGAAGGAATTTCGAGTTTGAAGAATGTGTTACTGATTGATGGTATGACTGCTAACCTGCTAAGTATAAGTCATATCTGTGATGATGATCTTCGTGTGTACTTTGACAAAAAATCTTGTATTGTCTTCAATGATAATTATGATTGTATCATGTCAGGTACTAGGTCTCTGGATAACTGTTATGTGATGAATTCCAGTTTAAAGTGCAATTCTGTTGATGTGTCAAAATCAAAGTTTTAATATTTGTTTAAGAGCCAAGAGTTAATCCTCAACACTCCGAAAACCTGTAGTGTAGTGGAGTTAACCCCGAGGTCGGTGTAGAAGGACTTAACTAAGCTGAGTTTGCTTTACGAATAAAAGTAACAATATGAAAAGCGGTAAATGTTTGTTTGCCTCCGCGGCGAGATAGTAAACTAAAGTAAATAACTACTTGCAACTACTAGAAACCGAACTGAAAGTAATGAGATTAAGATATGAATGGGGAAAATTATGGAGTGGTGACATCAACAAGCTAGCTAGCAGGATATATGCGATTCACGGGATTGATTACGCAAGTTGTCACGGTCTTGAGTTAAAAAACAAATAGCAGTAGTAGAGGCGTCAATTCCACTAGGCTACAATTAATCTAGTTAATCCTACTATTACTGTTTGCAACTAACTGTTAGATTGAAGCAAGACGGAAAATATTTGGGCGTATCGATTAAATGCTTAATGAAACAGTGATATTGACGTATTGCACATCAAACGTAATAGCAAGATATGCGATTAATCTAAAAATCACAAGTAATCGAATCCCGATGCACTTCAAATCACATAAACTCTAGCTAGCATGCATTGAATCAGTCACCACCCCATAATCGGGGTGTTTAGCTACTTATGATAAGCGAAAGCACAATCATATTAGCAATAAACATAATCTCAAGCACAAAACAAAGATTCGAAAGGATTGATACAATTTTACCCTTCGTTGTCACAAACCCTAGGTAGAAATTGGAGAACGAAACGAATCGATGCAAAAGGCTGTGTAGATAATCTCCCAATCAACGTCAATTTTCGAATTACAAGGGAAAACGGTCCAATTACCTCGAAATCAGGTAATTGCCTTGAAAACTAGGTCTAGCTCTAGAGCAAGGTATTGTTCTTCACAATAGAGTTGATATGAGAACATAAATCTCGATGTTTTCTAATACAAGGAAAAGAAAACGAAGTCTGAAATGAATTAGGAAACAAAATCGCAGAAGGACGGTAAAGGGGAAACTGGCGTCGCCAGTGAATTATAACTGGAGTCGCCAGTTCCCTAACTGGCGTCGCCAATTTCTTTTTGCGGGAAACAGAAAGTTGCTGGCGTACGCCAGTTGGATAACTGGCGTCGCCAGTTTGATAACCGGCGTCGCCAGTTTCTCCTAGACTTCCTATTTTGCCGTTCGACGCCTTTCTGACTCCAATTCTCGATATTTTGGCCTTCCCGCTCCACGTTTAGCATCCATACGAGGCATTGGAACTCCATAACTTGTAGATGCATATAAAATACACCATTTTGCCTTCCATTAGCGCGGTCCAAATTTCTCCAAAACACAAAAAGAAGAAAACAAGTAAAAATACTCTAGGAAAATTAAATAAAACTATACTCAAGGATGACAAAAAGATGGTAAAAAAGACCAAATGAGACGGTATAAAACCGACTCATCAAAATCCCCAAACCGAACCCTTGCTTGTCCTCAAGCAACAGACTCTCTAAAAAACCTAGAAAAAACAAAAACACATAGACACAAAATAAAGTTTAGCTCCCAAGCTACCGAGCCTACGATTGCAAGTAACAAGCCCAAGAAATGCAGAAGCTTTGACATCACGCTGACATTCACAGAATAACATGCACAAGTCCAAAAGGTTCGTTTCCAAAGTAAATAGAACTTAAGTCTAAAACGACAGTCCCTCACAAGTGGATCCTATGCATCTATTCTCTCACACTCCTGGAAGTGTCCAGTGGGGGAAATCGCTCAAGAATATAAAGAGGTAAGGAAGGTGACTTGCGTCACAAACATGCCTCAAATACCTCATGCAATGTACTCAATCAGTTAAGTTGGAAGGGACTTTTTATAGCTCTGTAACAATCAGCAGTAGACTCATAAAAAGGTAATCGTTCTCTCTTTTTTCAACATATATATTTTTTCATTTTTTGCACACTCTTTTTTTGTAGTCTTATATTTGACCCATATGCTTATATATTTTTTCTGTCTCAATTTTTTGGTAGTGTCTGTTTTACCGAAAGTCTGCACTTTTGTGCGTGCTGGTTTGGTGTACACGCCATCAACCCTCACGGACATATGGTTTTTAAGGGCCACGCCGGTATATAGGTAGTATCTGAAACGTGCCCAACACGACTAGCGGTGGTAACTAGTACCATAGATCCACTCCGAGACTTATTCTATATATTTTTTTTTGAGAGAACGAAAAGCCTGAACACAGTCTTTATCAATACAAGTAGAACACATGAACCTCCTCCCCAAACCTAGACTTGGAACAGGTTTGGCATAAGCAAATAAGAATGTAAAACATGCCGTTCGTTATACTTAACTTACACAGAGTACACATGAGAATGATGAGGCGCAAACAAGGGAGTTTGCACTTCCCGAATTAAATCACACAGGCGTCGGTACAATATTTTTTCATCGGCTAAGGTCTACTCACAGGATTTTTGGACTACAAAATTAGAACAGACTTTCTATTTACAATAGAAACGAACTTAGCAAACTTAAGCATGCAAACTGCTAACAGTCAAGGATCAATCAAAGCAAAAGCATTAAACAGGTTTAGTACATGCAATAGACGCTCGACTTGGGAGTCAGACTTAGACTCAACAGATAGAATAAGAAATACAAAAAAAAAAAAAAAAAAAACACATAAAGAAACACATCTGAAAACAAGCAAATAAGAAGCCTAAAGCATATCAAAACTCTAAACACCCCTCCCCAAGCCTGAACTCGTGCTCGCCCTCGAGCAAACGAGTGAAAAGAGAAAAAGTAGAGAGTTGATAAGACAGAGGCTTCCCTGATTGAAGGTTTCCAAGATGCAGAGAGGACTGGTGGTGTTCGTTTGCGATGGTGGGTACTAGACATCCCCATGCTCGAATTTCTCTGCCCTTGCACCTGCGAATAGATATAAAGGGGTCCAACATACCCCGCAGAATAGTCCTTGCAGATAAAATCCTTAGGCAAATAATCCAATGCCTTCACTATCCCCACTTACCATTCACCTCATAAGTTTTTGTGTGTCTAAATACACTAATATCCATTATGGAGGCGAATAAAAATGGCCAGCCAAGGAGGATTGTATCGGGTCCTGTCTTCTGATCTTCCCGGACATCCTTAAGAACAACAAAATTGGTGATAACAGTTTCACCATTCAGTTTAACTGCGATACCCTTTGCCAATCCAACTGGTCTTCTATGTGACCCATCTGCCATTAGGAGTCGAGATTTCATTTCTTCCAAACCTGTGAAGCCACATCCCTTAAACAGACTATATGGGATTGTATTACATGTTGCTCCTGTGTCTAAAGTCGCAATGACTTTTGAATTTCCCATCCCAACTACGATGTTAAATCTCTTCTTACTGAGAGGATGCTCCTTCACATTTTCTGCTAACTCTTCTTCCTTGGCAGGAACTTCAACTGCTCCAGTTTCCGGGGTGCTCACTATAACTATAGAATCTTCCTCTCTTGTAGACCCCAATTCTTCAACGGAAATGGCTGGATCTTCCTTTTGTTTTGGGATCGACTCCTCAACAAAATTACCGGGGATTATCACCTCTTCTACTGCTGTTCACTAGAAATCGGGATCAACGATGCACATCCACAAGCTGCGCAAATCCGTTTTGAAACCTCAAAACGGGTCTCATTTTCTAAAACAGTCACCTCAACCGGTGTTTCTGTGATCACCTTAATAGCCATTGCCCTCTCGAGAGTACAAGGGAGTTTCCCTTTTTCTCGCTCTTGGTCTTTCTCTAGTAGCTGTTGGAGAACACATTGGATCTTTTCACTATCCTTTTCCAGTTTTTGAACTGTGGCTTCTAATGCATCTAACCTCTCAGTGGTAGCTGCATGTATCATCGCTGTGTGTTGCATGGTGGCATGACAACTTTTCACAAACCCTCTCAGATCCTCCAAAAAACCTTCTGGAAGTTGTGACTCGGGAAGGCGGCGTTCCGGGCAATTAGAGCCACTAAGCTTAGCACGCTTACTCCTATGCTCTAAGCTTTTTGCTATCCTCTCAAACACAACACTCAATCCGATAGGGGTGCTCTCCATCCTCCGCATTCCATATCAACCATGACTTGTGAAAGATCATCAAGGCCATCAAAGAAGAACTGGTTCAAATCTGCAGTGCTAAAACGGTGGTGGGGGCATTGGCGCTGTAAATCACGGAATCTCTCCCATGCTTCGTGGAAGGGTTCCCCTTGTTTCTGGCTAAACTCCCTAATCCGTGCTGTGAAACACGAGGTCATCCACATAGGGTAGTATTTTCCCATAAAGGTCCGGAATGATTCGTTCCAGGTGGTGATGCTTCCTTCTTCCAGACCATTCATCCAAGTTCGTGCCTCGCCAAACAGACACATAGGGAAGATCCTGAGCCTCAAATCGTCATCCTCAACCCCTTCGGGTTTCTCCATTCCAGAGATGCAGTGTGATAAGCTCAAATTATACTCTAAAAAGAAATTAGAGAATAAGCTGTAGTTGTAGACTAAAGCTTAACTCGTGATCGATCTCTAGGGAATTAATTAAGCTACGTAGCAGTGAGAGTAAACAGATACTTGCGAGTAACAATTTGATTGATGGTTTGGTTGTACTTCTAACTAGTTTAACTAAAGCTAAGATTACGATTAACAATGAGAGAAAGATGCATACAGTAGCAAGATCCAATTATGCTAATTCGAACTAGGGATAACACTCATATTTATCACACGGTCGTTGTACAACAAATCAATCAATTCGATTCAAACAATTGTTCTTAGAAAATATTATACTGGAGAAATCGTGAGTCGTCAATTCACGATCCTTAAACATGAACAATTTAGAGAATTTAATACGGACTTACCGAAGCGAAGGTTTTTACGAAGATTTTATACGAGACTAACCTATATGAGTGCTTTGATAAACCCTATGTTGGTCCAGATAACGGCAAAGTAAAAGACTAGGGGGGGGGGGGGTGAATAGTCTTTTAAAACTTTTGTCGATAAACACAGTTTCTCAGAAACTTGGGGGGTTTCTGATACTTAAATTCAGAGCGCGGAAGACTTTAAGATAGGTAAGTGCAGAAACAAAAAGTATGTGTGTGTGCTTTGCTGAAAGATAAATACAGAAAGGTAAATAACACAGCAAGTATAGTGGTATCTGGAGGTGGCGTAATCCTCCAACTAATCCACTTCGGTCTTTCTGAGACCTAGAATTCACTAGAACAGATAATTGAGTTCACCTTACAAAAATCCTATTCTAAGATTCTTAAACAATTGGTTCCCAACCAAATGTTCCCCCTGAGTTATTCCCCAGCTCCTAGAGCTAAGTACTTCCTCTACTCAGATAACCTTGGAGTTATTCCCTGATTTCCCAAATCAAGTACTTCCTCTACTCCACGCCTTGATGGTGTTGGTTATAAGGTTTGTCAGAGAGGCTTCTTGTATAACTTTTCAGTTATGTTTCCAGAGAGCCTAATAGAACAAGACTAATTAATACACTTGTTCAGTGTATGGCAATCTGCTCTTTACTGACCCAAGTAATTGATGTCCGTTCTGGAGAATGAGCTTCAGAAAGGTTATCTGATAGTTCAACTCTTTCACGAATAACAATCTCTTGTTAAGGTTCAGGACAACTTAGAACTACTAGTGATTCTTTAAGCAACAGAAAGCTTTCAGAAAGGGTAGTAGAGTGCTTGAGAGAATACTTTGCTAGATTGTAAGTTTGCAAGTTAGATCGTTCTTTGGTCGTTGTTTTTCTCAGCATCTAAATGTGTGATATTTATAGATGAATTAGAGAGTCGTTGGGATGTTATCCGTTAGACACAATTCAAATTCAGTCTATATTTATCTTGAAATGAATACTCAGAAGTCCTTGTCTCATATCTCAGAGAGGACTGTGCTTTAGCGGCTTTTCTGCTGATGCAATTAATGCATATGTACTATTTCTTGTCCTGTAGTCTTCAACGGATACATTACCTTTCTGATGGCTTGCATGCTCCATACTCATGATGTCATATGTTCCAGAATCATGTTTCAAAAGTAACTAAATGCTCTTAAGAAAGGATTAAGGACATAGTCTTTCCGAGTGAGACTAAACCTTGGTGTCTTCATAAATCTTGTGCAATCTCCGGTCTTGTAATCTTCAGAAAAGCTCCATTGCTAGGATTGATCTTCATGGTCTTCTTGGAAATAAAAATTACATTCAGAGACCTATAATCCTAAAACAAGATTTACTAGACTAATCATACTCAGTGATTTCCTCTTTTACAATGTTCAAGTGAACTAAGAGTACTTAATCACCTTTCTGGCAAAGATAAGAACATGTGATGAATGATCAAAATACTAACAGATATTCCTAACAAATTTCCCCCTTTTTGATCAGTCATCCATGACTATCTTTTAAAGTCCTATTACAAATTTGTAATCACGGAAGAAAACAATCCACCACTTAATCATTTCAAATGATATTCAATTTTAGTTGAATTAAGTGCAGAAAGTAAACATCAACCAAATCACAAGATGTGACCTTTGCTGATAAGTTGTCATCTATTAAAATGTATCTGAGAGTATGATCTTCAGATAGGTACTTTGAGAGTGAGATGCAACTTTACAGATAGAGAAATTGAAACAATCAAGAAGATTACAAAAAGTAACAAAACATACTAAGTAAATTAGAACAACAGAGAGTCCAAGCTCAGTAAACATTTTAAGATACTAGTCTTCAAAATAACTTAGGTTCGAAACCGCAAGTTCTTGACACCCTTCCGGATCAGTTGACATAATCATCCTCTTTTCTGCATTCTTGGACATAGTCATAAAGAGTCCTTCTGACAGAGAGTTCTGTCTTTCTGGACAAATCACATATTTCTTGGTAACTCTTGCCAAGTTTATGATTTTTCCTCAGAAAATGTTTGACCAGTATATTTTCCCCAGGACCTGTGCATGGTCTACTTGCGGTGAGATAGGTTGAAATATTTGTATATTTCTTCCAGATAGTGTATATCATCTAGGTATTCATCCAATGTCATATAGAATGACTCATAGGTTGAAACTCCTAGTTTGTTCTTCTTCTTTGTAGCTACCATCCATTTTTCGTACCTTGTGTACATCATCGGGCTTTGGTAAGGGCAAAGGAGAGGTCCATCTTTCTGGCATCGTTTCTCTTCTCTACTTCAAAGTTTAGCCAAGCATGAAGGTGCTCAGATTTTAGCAATTCTGGCTTGCCTTCTCTCCATTTCAGTATCTGGTTGAGGATGGGAGTTGGAAACTTATCATTGACAAGTAAATGTTGTAGTTCCAGAATCCAATACCCTCTTGTTCAGAATGCACCTATGAAGACTCTTCATTACTCGTCTTCACATATTCAATGTGGGCATCGGTTGACTTTTCTTGAACAATTTCTCTTTGTTACGCCAAACCGAATCCTTCTTGCTTTTACATTGGGTGGCCTTCGTCAGAGATCCTCCAACCCTTTCTTCCCGCCTTGAACATCTTTGGTGGAAGTTCCTTGTATTGACTTGGTATTTCGGAAGGAGTTACTGCGCCAAAGGCATTCTTTGCCAGAGGAGGTTGTGAGGTGCTTGCTTGCCTTCTTCTCTTGTGAAGTGGATGTTCATCTGTATCAGATTCATCCTCATCATCATCATTGAAGTTCAACAATGGAGGCTTGCAGCTTTCTTGGTCTCTCACTTCTCCTTCTTCTTGGTCTTCTCCTTTTTCAGGATTATTCTGGTTGTTCCCTTCTGAGATCCTAAGGGACTTGGTTCCCCTAGTGACCATACTTCTCAGCCTTCTGGCTGGTTGATCTGGAACAACTTCTTCAACAGGGGCATCTCCGGTGTTCTTGATGACTAGTTGACTTGAGGAGGGAGGCATAGATTGTTTTCTCTTTCTTCCTCTCGCCTTTACGAGGCATCTCTTCTTCTTCCCCTTAGTCATGAATGACTGACTCATAATGGCATAAGCTTCAGAGAGTGAGTCAAAGTTTTTCTGGAGATTATTGTGCACCCTGACCAATTCTTGGATTTCTTTCTTCAGCTCGTGGTTCTGCTTAACCAGTTCCTGCTCCTTTCTGTTGAGCTCTTCAAGTGGCCTAAGAATGGCGTTGGCTTGCAGAACAGCATGGCTGACTTCATTGAGTGCTGCATTAGCATTGTTACAATCCTCATCCCTGACCAACCCTAGGTCTTTCTGAGAGAGAGCTATGCTGGTTGCTCTGTTGAAACGTATGACAATGACTTCATCTCTTCTGGGACGGATTTTAGCACTTCTGTGTCTTGAGCAATTAGTGTCTTTCTGAGTTCCAAAAAGATACTATTTATGGCACGGTGCTCTTCACTTCTTGAACTACTTGGTGCAGAGAATATATGAGGAGCAAGTAGAGCTCTCTTGTGTTGAGTGACAAGTCTCTCATCTTCTGCATCAGTAATCAAGTTTTGGTTGTTTTCAGCATCACTCTTATTATCTTTTTTTTGAATAGTTTGCAGATTGACAACCTTTTTCTGCTTTCCATCAAGTGTGCTGGCCTTCTGAAAAGATGTAGAAGGTCATTCTGATGCAGTCTCAGCATCATCTTCTTCATCATCATTGTCATCCATGGCATCTATTTCAGCAGCAGTGACAACAATGGCATCTTTCAGATTTCTTTGCTCATCTAGGAGCACCAATTCCTGGGTGTTAGCTTCTTTGAGCTTTTGAATTTTGGCTTCCTTTTCATCAATAAGAGCTTGGCACTCTAAGTTGATTCTCTTCTCTTCTTCCAACACCTTTCTGAGTTGTTCAATCCTGAACTCAGCGGTAGATATCTCTTCAAGTATATCGTTCTGTTCTGCCTGTTGGGTTTTCTGATGAGACTTTGAAGGTGATGATGATGGGGCTTTCTGAGCATTGGAAGGAGTGGCCTTGTCTTTACTTCCTTTGCTAGCCTTCTGAATCCCGCCTTGTCCAGGTTGGGGATCATCATTCTGATCATTATCATCATCATCCTTCTTGTTTTCTTGACTTGGATGCTCAGAAGGGGGTTCTTGATAATCATTCTCGTCCATTTCTTCTTCATCTTCTGAAATCAAGTTGATCACATTTGGGAATGTAATCATTCTCCCATTCACTTCTTCTTGCTCAGCTGGGTAAGTAGTGAGCTTACTAGGCAATGCAGGGTGGGTTACCATCTGCTCTTGGGTTTGAGCATCCGCAGTTTTGAAATCTGCTAGAAGTTTTTGTGCTATTTCATGAGTGAAGTCTTCATGCATCAGATTGGCAAAAGAATAAGACTCTGTTGGGAATAATGCATGGATGTAGTCTTCCAGATTTAGGGCTATTGCTCTCTTTTTTGGGACGTCGATTACTCGTGCTATTTCAGAAAGGTCATCCTTTCTGAGTTTCTGCCATTGTCTGAAGCACTTTAGATGTTTCTTGAGAGTGTGCTTCTGGAAAGCCTTGAGTAAATCAACTGGCACAAAACTTTGAGCCTGAAAGAAAGGGATCAAGTTAGTTTTGTTCAAACCACTTGAGTTGGTATCTGTGTGCAAAAGTAAGCTTCGAGCATACCCGTAGAAACACCAGGCTCATTTGCTTGGACTGTCGCTTGTTTTGGCACAGAGGCCTCAGATACCTTGTTGTGAGGAGAAGTCTGATCCTCAACAACCTTTCTTTCTGCTTGAGCCTGAGAAACAAAATCAAGTATGTTTATAAACTATTATCAGAAAAGATAAATAGAGAGATGCTTTCTGAGACTTCACTTACTTCCAAGTGAGGAAGCTCAGTTGCATCTTTCTCAGAAACCTTGGGGGTTTCTGACACCTTTTCTGCAGAATCGCTTGTTCATAGCTTTGATTTCTATTGGAGGAGTTTTCAAGAATTTTTCTCCTTGCAATTGTTCTTCTGACTGAGCCTGTAAGAACAAAAATAAGAGATTTAGTAGTGGAATTTCCAGAGCATTCTTGAAGAAGATTATTACTGAGTGCTTACCTTCTCATCAGAAGGCTTAGTAAATGCTTCTTCAGAAAGCTTTTCAGCTTCTGGATTTTCTTGGTTTTGGAGTGTTGGTCCCTCCACCACTACTTCCTCAGTTAGAGCCTAAAGTAAGACAAAAAGAAATTTAGAACACAAGATATTAATTTTTCAAGCAAGCTATTTCTTATTCAGAGATAACTTAGCTACCTGTAGAACATGCTCTTCTTGTTGTTCTGAGGTTGGAGAAACCTCTTCTTCATTCAGAAGGGTGGACAAATTAACTTCCCCCTGAAAGTTTGTCTCCAATATGGCTTGTAACAAAATGAAGCTTATGAGTAACAAGTTAACATTGAAATGCCGACAAGTTAGATATAAACTACTTTTGCTACCTGAAAAGAGTCAGGCTGATCATTAATCTTTTGGACTTGTGGTGAATCCACAGTCTCTCTGTGCTCATTGTTCTTCTCCTCTGTAGTATCATTCTGAGTCTCCATCTCAGTTTGATCCCTTTCTGAGAGTTGAGCTCTCTCAGAAGGTTGAGGAACCTGTTCAAGAACAGGGTTTTCTTCAGCAATATTGAGTGCTGGTATTGTGAATGTGGAAGCAATGTCAGTATCTTCCATCATTCTATCTTCCTCACCCAGGCCTTGTTCTTCCTGCTGGGCAGAGGGGCTCTTATCTTTCTGAAGAGCTAAGTTTGATGCTCCTCATTGGGTCTCAAGCTTATATATTTTGAGCACTGTTGCGATTACTTCATCGTCCTCAGAATCACTGTTCCGTGTTGGCGCAGACCCATCTATGATATTTCTATCATCTCGGGAGAGTTCTGGAGCAGTCTGTTTCAGGATTCTTGGGGCTTTGTGGAACTGCCTTTCTGGGCGAACAACATCTTCTGAGACCTTGTCTCCAGAAGGTTGTGCCTCTTGAATGTTTATGGACTTGGAGGTCCTTTTGCCTTGAGCCCTTTTTCTTTTGGCAGCTGGAGGTTTAGCTTGAGCTTGCTCAGAAACCTCCTCACCTTGCTGTGTTGTTTCTTCAGCCTTTCTGAGTACTTGCTCAGCAGCAATTCTCTACTTTTCTTCAAAGGCGTGTCTGAAAAGGGAGTTGGTGACTGGGATTTCTTGTTTGTCTCTAAGAGTAATCCCCATGGTTTCCAGAATGTAACATATCCTGAGACCAAAGTGCATATTGGCTTTTGGGTCAGTAAGGCCATTGATGATTTTGGGCTCAAATTCCTCAATATGTCCAAGGAATTTGTTGAAGGCGTACTTCCCCCGATTGAAGTGGGTTTCCTGCCCTTCATTCTTCTTGTTCAGAAGATGCATCATCATCCATCTCTCCATACTTATCTGGTGTACTCCACCTTTGTTGCCATCAAAGCAACGGACCAGGATGAGAGCCAAAGTACTCCAGTGTTTCTGAAGATGACTTGTACTGATAACTTCCAGAATAAAGTCTCATGGGAAACCTTTTGCATTTTCCAACTGGATTGCCTCAAAAAGTTCTTTGACGCCTTGAATCATTGAGGCGTCCTTGATGTTGATATCTTCAATAGTTCCTCGATTTTTCAATCGGAACAATTTGCAGAAAGCCTTGCAGTCAAGAACAATTCATTGTCCTTGGACTTCAGTCTGCATGTACTTTTCTTCTTTATCATTCACAACCTTTGTGAAGATTTTAGAGTTGTTGTAGAACTCCAGTACATCCAGTGTGGATAGGCCACTGGGTGCAGCAGATAAAAACCTGTAGATATGGGAATTCTTCAACATCCCCAATATCAGTTTGCTTTCTGGTGTTGAAGGTATAACTGCTGGTACATATTTCTTCACTAAGAATGCTCCCCAATTCATTTTATGACTAAGGTTCCTGTCCGAAGGGGTGAATTCTCCCAGAAGGCGTTTATTCAACACCTTAAGTTCTTTTCCTCCTTGCTTTTCAGCAGGAGTAGATGATCCGGCCTTAGGGTTCTTGGTGGTCATCTTCTTGGGTGCCAACTCTTTATATAAAGTTTTGAATAAGTGGTTTTGCACAAGTAATTGAGATTAGTTTATCTTTTCAGAAGACTAAGCACAAAAAGTTGAGTTTGCAGAAGGAGGTTTGCAGAAATCTTGAGAGATTTTGCTATTTTGATGCAAGTATGAAATTTCGGATTTGGTAAAAGTGTTTGTCTTTTGCCCAATTCCTATATATATAGCAGACAAAACATACATAGATACAACATACATATAGTTGAATATGAATGCGTGTCTTTGCATCTGCATAGGCATGGTACGTCCTTTGTACTTCATTAAATGCTTAGTGGGCCACGTCTGAATTACTAAACAGACATTACTTGCTTTGTTTTAATCTCAGCCGTTGAGATCAAACGTTTATACATCAAGGGCTTATATTGAATATCTTGTAATGATATCAATCAACAAATGGTAATGTGCCGACTTGATGGATTTTTAATATGCTACATTCATTGTGTCACTTAGTAAAGAGTAGGAACACTTAATCGTTTGAGCTTATCATTCTGAGTGTCAAGTCCTTATCTATATATTGTTTATCATGAAAATGGTAAGAATACAAGACATTGGACATGTTTGACTTTCAGAACTTATACCTTTTGGGCTTTGTGTGTCTTTTCTCTTTATGACTAAATAGTTTCCTGAATTCAAGAATCAGAAACTTCAGTTGTTTGAATGTATTTGACCCACTCTTAGTAAGTAAGTTCTAGTCATATTTACTCATTGAGTGTGTACCAACCTTTGCCTTTCTGGATACCCGTTCCAGAAATGTTTTGCCTTTCTGAGTGTTGCTACTCAGAAACCTTTGCATCACTTCTTATCAACTTGGCTTTCTGAGAACGTGTTCTCAGAGGCCTACTTCTTTTATCCCTTGCTTACTCAGACTTTGGAGATTCAGGATATTTTTCTGTCCTTAGGCAACTCCATCAACCCAAGATTATGTCTTAAGCTCAAGAACCGGCTTTCTTGTAGGGGCTTGGTGAAGATATCTGCAAGTTGGTCTTCTGTGCCAATCTTGAGTATCTCTATATTGCCTTTTTTAGCATGGTCTCTGATGAAGTGGTGTCTAACATCAATGTGCTTTGTTCTGGCATGGAACTTGGGATTCTGTGTGATTGCAATAGCACTTGTGTTGTCACAGAAAATAGGAGTTTTCTCTTCATTGAGTCCATAGTCTCTGAGTTGTTGTTGAATCCACAGAATTTGTGTTGCACAACAACCAGCAGCAATATATTCAGCCTCTATGGTAGAAGTTGCAATTGAGTTTTGCTTCTTGCTAAACCATGAGATAAGTCTTGTTCCCAGAAACTGACAAGTTCCTGAGGTACTTTTCCTATCAAGCATTGATCCAGCATAGTCAGCATCTGAATAACCAGCCAAACTCAATCCACCTTCTTTCGGATACCACAAACCTACATTTACTGTACCTTTCACATACCTTAATACTTTCATAGCAATGTTGTAGTGTGATTGCATTGGATTTGTTTGAAATCTAGCACACACTCCAACTGCATATTGAATATATGGTCTGCTTGCAGTAAGGTAAAGTAGTGAACCTATTAATTTCCTATACTTGTGTTCTTCAACACTCTTATCTGATTCAGTATAGGTCATTTTGGTTCCTATGCTCATAGGTATCTTAGCATTCTTTTCAGAGGGCTTAAGATTGAACTTTGTGAGCATGTCTTTTGCATACTTTGTCTGACTAATGAATATTCCATCATTGAGTTGCTTGACTTGCAATCCTAGGAAATAGTTCAATTCTTCCATCATGCTCATCTCAAACTTATTTTTCATGAGATTTGCAAAGTCATCACAAAGTTGCTTGTCCTTAGATCCAAACTTAAGAGCAGTTTCCCATCATGATTTAAGGTAAATAAAGTTTTATCAACTTCACCTTTCTTGAAACCACTTTCCAGAAGGTATTTGGCCAAAGTATCATACCATGCTCTTGGAGCCTGTTTCAGTCCATATAGAGCTTTCTGTAGTTTATAGACCATTCTACTTCCTGAGGAAACTTCAAAACCCGGTGGTTGTTCAACATAGACTTCCTCAGCAAGTTCACCATTCAAGAATGCACTTTTGACATCCATCTGATAAACTTTAAAGTTTTTATGAGCTGCAAAGGCCAGAAAGAGTCTTATTGCATCCAATCTGGCAACTGGTGCATATGACTCATCAAAATATAAACCTTCAGTCTGGGTGAATCCCTTGGCAACCAACCTTTCTTTGTTTCTGGTTATTTCACCAGATTCATTCATCTTGTTTCTGAAAACCCACTTGGTTCCAATCACAGATATTCCTTCTACAAATGGAACTAGTTTCCAGACTCTGTTTCTTTCAAACTGATCCAACTCTTCTTGCATTGCAGAGATCCAGTCTTGGTCTCTTAATGCTTCTTCAATAGTTTTAGGTTCAATGTTTGAGATGAAACATCCAAAGAGAGAATTAGCATTTTCGGCTATTGCTCTCCTAGTCCTAACACCTTGATTGATTGTCCAATAACATCCTTTGCAGGATGATCCTTGATCCATCTCATCATGGGTTTGGGACTAGTAGGGTCAACATCTATGTGATCTGAATGTGAATCACTATGATTATGACTTGATACTTCTTCAGTATCTATGACATTTTGTACCACAGAAGGGCGTTGAATGTTTGACACTTGCTCAGTGTGAGGGCTTTCTGGGACATGCCTGTCAGAGAGGTCATTTCCAGAATTAGCTCTCTGATGAACATCTTCAGTTTCCATTTCTGGAATTCTCATAGGAAATTCTTCATCATGTTTGAGAATCATCTGGTTGTTACTAGGCATTTCATGCTTTTCTTCGTCAGAGTCATCCTCTCTTTCCATAATGATGTTTTTCCTTTCTGAGGGTTCTTCTTCAGAATCCATTAACATTAGTTCCTTGAACCTTTTTGAGAGTTCATCATCAAGGGGTGATTTCTTGCTTTCTTCATAGAATACAACATGAACTGATTCTTCAATCTTCTTTGTTCTTTTGTTGTAAACTCTGTAAGCTTTGCTATTCATAGAATAACCAAGAAACACTCCTTCATCTGCCTTTGGTTGAAATGTTCTTAGATACTCTTTTCCATTGTTAAGAACAAAACATCTACAACCAAACACTTTCAGATGTTTAATATTAGGGGGTCTACCAACCAAGAGCTCATAAGGGGTCTTGTCATGGTGTTTGTTTATCAAACATCTGTTTAGAGTGTAGCATGCTGTGTTTACAACTTCAACCCAATAAACTTCACTTATTTCAATGTCAGCCAGCATTGTCCTTGCTGCTTCTTTAAGGGTTCTATTTTTCCTTTCTGCAACACCATTTTGTTGTGGTGTTCTTACAGAGGAAAGTTGATGTTATATACCTTTGCTCGTACAAAACTCCTTTATGTACTGGTTGACAAATTCAGTACCATGGTCTGTTCTGATTGCAGATACCTTGTCATTTTTCGTGACTTCAAGCTTATTTAGCAAGTTTGGTATTTCCACCCTAGCATCAGATTTATGCTTCAGAAAGACAACCCAAGTGAATCTTGAGAAGTCATCTACAACAACAAGACCATACTTCTTTCCTGCATAACTAGTTACAGATGATTCAAAAAGATCCATGTGTAATAGTTGCAGTGGTCTAACACTAGAGTGTCTGATTTTGGACTTAAAAGAGATCTTAGATTGTTTCCCCATCTGCAGGCAGAACAGATACCATCCTTTCTGAAAGATGTTTTGGGAAGGCCAACCACTAACTCTTTCTTGGCAAGCTTGTTCAAAGTTTTGAAATTCAAGTGACTCATTCTTTTGTGCCATAACCAGTGCTCTTCTGTGTCAACTGATTGACTCACCATGAGACATTCTTCAGTTGTGGCAGATGCCCAATCGGCAACATAAAGACTGCCTTTTCGCCTAGCAACCAAGACTGTCTGCTTTGACTCATTGTCAATAAGTTTGCAATACTTTGCTTTAAATTTCACAGTAAATCCCTTGTCCGCAAACTGGCTCATGCTAAATAGATTGTATTTCAAACCCTTAACATGTAATACGTCAGTAATTGTTAAGGATCCCAATTTGACGTTGCCAAATCTCAGAGAGGGATTTAATTCTCCTCCAGCAAATTTGATGTCTGGTCCAGTGTTGCAAGCTTTGTAGTTGACCAGATTTGCTTTGTCTCCTGTCATGTGCTTTCCGCATCCACTATCAAATAGCCATTGAGCCTTAGTCCAAGAGGCGTTACACAACAGAAAGCAGGAGTTAGGTTCTTGCCTCGGAGATAGAACCACTTAGACTAAACATTCTTCGGAGGAATCCACATTTTAGTGAATTTCTTGGGAGTTTGTTTTGTCTAACTTTATCAGAAGGAGAAACAATAGAATCAGTAATTTTGATCTCAATCTTCCTTCTTGAGGTGTTTCTAGGTGTTCCTTTTGGTGCTTTCGGACCACAGGTTTCGGATTGCTTTTGACAAACTTAGCCTTTCGCCAGTTCCTTCTAGCTTTGGCATTGGTTTTCGGTGGTTTGAGATTTCTTCCATACATTATTGCTACGTGCAATATCAGCCTTGCACCATTGTTCTTGTCCTTCCTTATATTGTTGTAAAAGGACTTTTCCAATAGCACGATAGCCAATGCCATTTCGAACACCTTTGGCTTTCTGAATGCGGTCTTCAGAAGCCTTACTAGTTTCTGCACCGTCTTTATTTTCATAAAATGGTACAGTAGAGAATTTGCCTATTCCAGCAATTCTTCCTTTCCTAGTAATATGGCAATGTGGATGGCTACATGTCTGAGGGTTGTATTTCTTTTCAAAAGCTTCACCCACAAGTTTCTTGTGAATTTGATGTTCTTTCAAAGGTTAGGTTGCTACTCCTTTTCCTTTGTCAACTACCTTAGCTTTCTGACCAATGCTATAGGTGGTTGAAGAACCATTCTGTTGACTTTTTACAAAGGTCAACCTTTCATCACTCTTCTTCAGAGGAGATGAATTACTCGATTGTTCATCAAGTCCAAGTCCACCTTTCTCAGAGGGATCTCTCAGATATGATTGAACCTCAGTGAGAGTGTCACTAGCCTTTGCATAAGATTGGAAGGATAGCTCTTTCTTTCGAAGTTCCTCATTCTCAGAAAGCAGCTTTATCATTTTCTTATTAAGTTCATCCAAGGCTAGTTTGTGAAAATTTTCATTTTCAGATATCTGATTTTTCAGAAGGGCTATTTCAGCGCTCTTGTTCTCAGATACCCTGGTTAGCTCAGAAACCTCTTTTTCAAGAGTTTCTTTGCTTTCCTCAAGAATTCTGGTTTTGGATTGTGCTTGCAGAAATTCTTTCTCATAAGGATCCAATTCACTCTTGACTAACTCCAGATCCTCAATTCCATCATCACTCTCATAGTACAGAAATTGTGAATTGTTAGTTACCTCATCAGCCATAAGACACATTTCAATGTTGGAGATGTCTTGACCAGCAATCTCAGCAACTCCACACATTTCATTCTTCTTAAGGCCGAAGTCGATTACGTCGTGGGTGATTCCACACAATTCTGGTGATGGTAGGTTTGAGTTATCTGAATCTCCATCTTCAGAATCTGTCTCAATATCTAGAGCATCAAGTTGGATTTGAATCTTCTTCCATTCTTCAGTCAGTAAGGCCCTTTGATTTCTTTTGTAATTTCTTCTGTCCTTCTTGTCACATGTCTTGAGCTTGTTTAAAGCAGGGCAATCTCTCTTGAAGTGACCAGGCTTTTGACAATAGAAGCAGATATCATTTCCTATCTCACGATTCAAGATACTAACACCTTTCTGAATGGGGGTCTTCAGAGAGTTGTTTAGTTGAATGTTCTTGTACTGATGATAGTTTGGGCCAAGATGCTTTTTCAGCTTTTCTTTAGCTTTCCTTCTGTCAATCTCTTGACTCACAAATTTATTCATGTGTCTTACTGCAAGAGCATTTTCTTCAGATGCATCTTTGGTATCTTTCTTTTCAAAAGTACCTTGAGAGACTAGAGCAACACTTTGCAACTTGTCAGCTGTTTGTTCTCTCTGAGTTGTCTCATAATCTACAGTAGCAAGATGAGAGAAGAGCTCTACTGGAGTAATATTTGGCATTCCTTGGTTGAAATAAAAGAATTTAGTGTGTTCCCAGTTGTGATTGAGACTTCTGACAATAGTCTTAATCTTTTCTGGCTGGTAGTATCTGTTGCTTTCACCAAGTGCAGCCATATCACTCATAAGAGTAGTAAACCTGAAATCAAGTTCTTCCAGAGTTTCAGTGGACCTTGCTTGAAGTTTTGGAACTTCAATTTAAGAACTTCGAACTTGTTTTCTTTGGTTTTCTCGATTCGCTGATTTCTTCAATCAATTGTGCAACTTTCGCCGTTTTAGCACCCCACAGTTTACACTGTATGTGCTCAGGTGTCGATCTGATGATTATATTATGAGCTTGACCATCCAATCTGTGTCTCTTGGCATCTTCAGATGTCCAGAGCTCTCTTGGCTTGTCTTCATACATAATGCTTCCACGAGCAACACGACCACTATCACTAGCAGTCGCATCCTCGCTTTCATCTTCCTTGTCTGAGGCTTTTCTTCCATCAGACACCTCAGTAACTTGTTTGAGTTGTTCTTCCGTTTCTCGTAGTTTTCTGGCTTCAGAACGGGTGCATCACTCAGAGACATTCCTGCGCACTTAACACACAAATTATATAGTCCTCAGAAAGGGACAAAGTTTCTTCACCTATCTGGGGATCTAGGTTGATCTTGAAGGCTTGGGAACCTCCTGCTCTGATACCACTTGTTGGTCCAGATAACGGCAAAGTAAAAGACTAGAGGGGGGGGGGGTGAATAGTCTTTTAAAACTTTTGTCGATAAACACAGTTTCTCAGAAACTTGGGGGGTTTCTGATACTTATATTCAGAGCGCGGAAGACTTTAAGATAGGTAAGTGCAGAAACAAAAAGTATGTGTGTGTGCTTTGCTGAAAGATAAATAAAGAAAGGTAAATAACACAGCAAGTATAGTGGTATCTGGAGGTGGCGTAATCCTCCAACTAATCCACTTCGGTCTTTCTGAGACCTAGAATTCACTAGAACAGATAATTGAGTTCACCTTACAAAAATCCTATTCTAAGATTCTTAAATAATTGGTTCCCAACCAAATGTTCCCCCTGAGTTATTCCCCAGCTCCTAGAGCTAAGTACTTCCTCTACTCAGATAACCTTGGAGTTATTCCCTGATTTCCCAAATCAAGTAATTCCTCTACTCCACGCCTTGATGGTGTTGGTTATAAGGTTTGTCAGAGAGGCTTCTTGTATAACTTTTCAGTTATGTTTCCAGAGAGCCTAATAGTACAAGACTACTTAATACACTTGTTCAATGTATGGCAATCTGCTCTTTACTGACCCAAGTAATTGATGTCCGTTCTGGAGAATGAGCTTCAGAAAGGTTATCTGATAGTTCAACTCTTTCACGAATAACAATCTCTTGTTAAGGTTCAGGACAACTTGGAACTACTAGTGATTCTTCAAGCAACAGAAAGCTTTCAGAAAGGGTAGTAGAGTGCTTGAGAGAATACTTTGCTAGATTTTAAGTTTGCAAGTTAGATCGTTCTTTGGTTGTTGTTTTTCTCAGCATCTAAGTGTGTGATATTTATAGATGAATTAGAGAGTCATTGGGATGTTATCCGTTAGACACAATTCAAATTCAGTCTATACTTATCTTGAAATGAGTACTCAGAAGTCCTTGTCTCATATCTCAGAGAGGACTGTGCTTTAGCGCTTTTCTGCCGATGCAATTAATGCATATGTACTATTTCTTGTCCTGTAGTCTTCAACGGATACATTAGCCTTTCTGATGGCTTGCATGCTCCATACTCATGATGTCATATGTTCCAGAATCATGTTTCAAAAGTAACTAAATGCTCTTAAGAAAGGATTAAGGACATAGTCTTTCCGAGTGAGACTAAACCTTGGTGTCTTCATAAATCTTGTGCAATCTCCGGTCTTGTAATCTTCAGAAAAGCTCCATTGCTAGGATTGATCTTCATGGTCTTCTTGGAAATAAAAATTACATTCAGAGACCTATAATCCTAAAACAAGATTTACTAGACTAATCATACTAAGTGATTTCCTCTTTTACAATGTTCAAGTGAACTAAGAGTACTTAATCACCTTTCTGGCAAAGATAAGAACATGTGATGAATGATCAAAATACTAACAGATATTCCTAACACCCTAGAACGAATATGCATAATCTTTACATACTACTGTATTCAAAGGTGTTTAGCTACTCATAATTGATAGTTGCATGCAAAGATTCATGGTAATAATCGTATGGAACATAGATGAAAAGCTCGCATGCAATAACATACAATTCAATCAATAAGATAAAGAACGAATTGTAAAGAAGAAAGCAATTGAGAAATCAATACCAATAATCTTGATTTGATGAACAAAATCAATGAATAACCAAGCTCCAAAGATGTCTCAATGTCAATGTATGGCTCTTGGAGCTTTTCTCAAAACTAGGTTAAAAGAAGTATGAATGAAAAGGAATCAAAATTCTAATCTAATAAGGAAATTAAAATTAATTCTGCGTCGCTCGCCGCCGCGGCGAGCCTTCTTAATCGAAATATATATCCTTCTCGTAAAATCTCACCGCGGCGGACCAATTCCTTCGCCGCGGCGAGCATCTTTCTTCAACATAGGAGAGCCAATCGTAAAATCTCGACGCGGCGGCCAAAATACTTCGCCGCGGCGAGCTCTCTTTATCGTAATATATATATCATTCGCATAATCTCAGCGCGGCGAGAAAGGTGCTCCGCCGCGGCGAGCTTCCATCTTCAAAACATAGGCTCCACTCGTAAAATCTCGCCGCGGCGGACCAATTCCTTCGCCGCGGCTACTCTTCTTTAATCTTAAAAGATGATCACTCGTAAAATCTCGTCGCGGCGGACTGATTTCCTCGCCGCGGCGAGCCATGCTGGAAAATTCACTGCCAAGGTCGTAAAATCTCGCCGCGGTGGACTGAATCCCTCGCCGCGGCGAGCCATGCTGACCAGCATGTCTTCATACGGCTCAAAAGACAAAGATTCCTACAAAACACAAACAAAACACCAAAGCGTAAAAACGAACTAAAAAGACTACAAAATTAAAGACAAAGACACACATAGATCCCCAAAAAAGACCAAATGAGACGTTAGAATATTGTCTCATCAAAATCTCCAAACCGAACCTTTACTCGTCCCCGAGCAAACAAATAAATTAAAGACAACTAGACTTAGACTACGACATATAATAACACATGGACGAGTCAATCTTCCAAATGACCGAACTCTACCATTGTAAGTCTTAAATTCACAAGATACAAAAGGTTTGCACTCAACTGGCGTTGACAGAAGTAGTGCACAAAAAATCCTGCAAGGGAGTTTTTCAAATAAATAACACTTAAGTCTAACTCTCCAATCCCTCGCAAGGAAATCCTACACTATTCTCTCTCACACTCTGAAAGTGTCCAGTGGGTTAAACACTCAAGAATAATAAGAGAAAAGGAAGGTGACTCGCGTTACAAAGGTACCTTAAATACCTCATGCAATGTACTCAATTAGTTAAGTCAGAAGGGTCTTTTTCCTTGCGTATAGCAGCTTGCCAAGACATACAACCAACTTCCATAAACCAAATATTTGCACCAAATGATTTCAATTCTAATCAATTTGGCCACTATGGACTCTTTTAGTCTCACTTTTTTGGTAGAGTCTATTTTACCAAAGTCCGCACTTTTGTGCGTGTTAGTTTGGTGTACGTGCCATCGACCCTCACGGACATATGGCTTTTTAGGACCACGCCGGTATATAGGTAGTATTTGAAACACGCCCAACACGACTACAGTGATGACAAGCACCATAGATACACTCCGAGACAATTCAAATCAGGGGGAATACATATTACAAAATTTGAACAATAACATCATAATGCGGCAGATTTCTTCTCCCCAAACTGGTTCTTCACAATGCAATGGCTTTCGACAAAATGAAACATGAAGAGCATGCCGTTCGTCATACTTAACGTAACTTAGTACACATGAGAATAAAAAGGAGCAAACAAGAGAGTTTGCACTTCCCGAAAAGATCACACAAGCGCCGGTACAATATTTTTTCATCGGCTTAAAGTTTCTCACCGGCTTTTTGGACTAAAGAGTTAAACAAACTTGTTATTTATAGGAAAAACAAAATTACGAGATCTTAAGTTCACTACTCTATCTAAGCTGAGAATCGTGCAAAACATAAGTAAAAAGCAGATTTAACAATAACAATAGAAGTTTTCGTCACTTGGAAGAATGACTAACGAAATACTCTAGAGAAGGCAAGAAAAATCACTAAAATTAACAGAAAGTAGGGGACGAAAGACTCTAGAGACTCAGAAAATAGAGAAAAACACAGATATGACACTAGAGAGCACATTCCCCTTCCCCAAACCTGAACTCAAGCATGTCCTCAAGCGCAGAGTAAAAAAAAAAAGAAAAAGAATGGGGTCAATAGTGACTTGCCTGTGATGTATAGTTTAGAGTCATGTAATGGACTCGGAGAGTTCGACCACTGCTTCCGGTCGCTCAATGTACCCGTGGAAGTATGGTTTAACTTGATGCCCATTGACCTTGAAGGTGGAGCCGTCAACAGGATTCAAGAGTTTGACAGCACCATGCGGTGCCACTTGAATTATCGTGTACGGTCCATTCCAACGCGAACGTAAATTTCCTGGAAATAGCTTAAGACGAGAGTTAAAAACCAAAACTTTCATACCTGGGTGCAAGTCCTTGCGGATTATCCCCTTGTCATGATACTCCTTCGTCTTCTGCTTGTAAATCTTTGCATTCTCAAAGGCAAGCTGGCGGAGTTCTTCCAGCTCGGAGATTTGCAGCAATCGTTCCTCCCCAGCAGCTTGCATATCGAGATTGAGCTCCTTGCTGGCCCATGCCGCTTTGAACTCCAACTCGACGAGAAGATGACAAGCTTTGCCATAAACCAGCCGGTAGGGGGTTGTACCAATAACAGTCTTGTAACAGGTTCTGTAGGCCCACAATGCATCGTCCAGCTTGGTTGACCAATCCTTACGGTTTGGTTTTACGACCCTTGAGAGAATGCTCTTGATTCGCCTATTGTTGACTTCCACTTGACCAGAAGTTTATGGGTGGTATGCAGTTGCGACACGGTGTTGCACTCCATACTTCACAAGCAGGTTCGCGAAGGAACGGTTAATAAAGTGAGATCCGCTATTGCTAATGATTGTTCTGGGTGTACCAAACCTGCTGAAAATATTCTTGGACAAGAAAGAGAGCACAACTTTGGAATCGTTTGTTCTGGTGGCCATAGCCTCCACCCACTTAGTCACATAGTCCACCGCAACAAGAATATATTCATTACCATTACTTTTGGGAAAGGGTCCCATAAAGTCAATACCCCACACATCAAAGGGTTCTACCACAAGATTGCTGATCAAAGGCATCTCATTACGCTTGCTAATGTTACCACTACGCTAACATGCATCACAACTAGCACAAAACTTATGAGCATCTTTAAACAGAGAGGGCCAAAAGAAACCTGATTGAAGAACCTGTAGGGCGGTTTTCTTCCCGCTGTAGTGCCCTCCACACTGCATGGTATGACAAAAGGTGAGAACACTGCCTACTTCACTCTCTGGAATGCAGCGCCGTAGGATGCCATCAGCTCCCTCCTTTGAAAGGTGGGGGTCATCCCAAAAGTAGCCATTGGTTCGGCGCGCAAAGTTCCTTCTTTCCTGCGAAGACATGTCAGCGGGGAAAACACCTGCAACAAGAAAATTCACAATATCTGCAAACCAAGGCTCTAAGAAAACAGAGAATAGATGCTCATCAGGTAGGTCATCGGGGGTAGGTGGAGAAGGGGAGATTGTCTTAGGATCAAGCCTAGATAAATGGTCAGCAACAAGATTATCTTTACCACACTTATCAACTATTTCGCAATCGAACTCCTGTAACATCAAAACCCACCGAATGAGGCGTGGCTTAGAATCACTCTTCGCCATGAGGTGGTGGATCGCGGCATGATCCGTGTGGATGATCACCTTGAACCCTTTCAGATACGAGCGGAATTTATCCAATGCGAAAAGAACCGCTAGGAATTCTTTCTCAGTTGTGGTGTAGTTAACCTGCGCAGGGTTAAGTATCTTGCTGGCATAGATTACATGAAAGTGCCCATTTATCCTTTCTCCTAAAACAGCACCTAAAGCGAAATCAGAAGCATCGCACATAATCTCAAAGGGTAAGGACCAGTCAGGGGCAACAACAATAGGAGCGGAAACGAGCTGCTCTTTCAAGATGTTAAAGGCCTGCATGCATTCATCATTGAAAACAAACGGCACATCTTTCATAAGCAAGTTGCTCAAACACTTGGAAATCTTCGAAAAATCCTTAATGAATCTCCTATGAAAACCAACATGCCTAAGACAAGATTGCAGCTCTTTTACAAAAGTGGGGGGGGGGGGGGAGTTTAACAATCACATCGAGCTTTGCTCTATCAACTTCTAACCCACGTTTTGAGACTACATGCCCTAAGACAATTCCTTCTCTAACCATAAAGTTACTTTTTTCCCAGCTAAGAGTTAAATTACACTCAATGCAGCGTTTAAGCACTTTATCAAGTTTATGCAAGCAATCGGCAAAAGAATCTCAAAAAAGAGAGAAGTCATCCATGAAGACCTCTATAAAATCCTGCACCATGTCAGAAAATATAGAAAGCATGCATCTTTGAAAAGTAGCAGGAGCGTTGCAGAGTCCGAAAGGCATTCTGCGATAGGCAAAAGTCCCATAGGGACAAGTAAATGTCGTCTTCTCCTGATCCTCCTGGGCAATGGGTATTTGGTAGAAACCTGAAAGACCATCCAAAAAACAATAGAACTCTCGCCCAGCAAGGAGGTTAAGCATCTCATCAATGAATGGCAGAGGGAAGTGACCTTTCTTAGTGGTTGCGTTTAGTTTCCTATAGTCAATGCACACACGCCACCCAGTGGTTTTGCTTACCGGGACCTCTACGCCCTTCTCGTTTGTTTCGGCAGTAACCCCCGACTTCTTATGAACTACATGCATAGGACTCACCCATCTACTATCAGCTATGGGGTAAATTATGTCGTGCTCAAGCATCTTAAGGATCTCAGTTTTCACTACATCTTGCATGACAGGGTTAAGTCTGCGCTGGGGTTGCCTAACTAGTTTAGCATCATCTTCTAGACTTATCCTGTGTGTGCAACGGGTTGCGCTAATGCCCTTAATATCTCCAATTCCCCATCCTATGGCCGCAGAATTCTCCTTAAGAAGCTCAACAAGTTGGTTCTCTTCTTCCTTTTGCAATTTTGAAGAGATTATCACAGGTTTGGACCGATTTTCACCAAGGAAAGCATACTTAAGGTGGGACGGGAGTTCCTTAAGGTCAGGCCTAGGGGGTTCGATTTCCCCAGTATTTCTACTGAGGGAGTCGAATTCACCTAATGGTTCACTAGGGGGATCAAGTTCACCTGCTGGTTCAGTTTCAGCTGAATCTAAAGTACAAATTAGCTCATGACTTTCCTCACTCACAATTCCCTTATCGGGATCAAGTGTCAGAGTGGGATCTAACTTATCGATAGCAATATCATCAAGTAGAGCACTATATACACAGTCATCAAAGATGCAATGAAATTCTTTGGCAATCTCATGTTCTGTTTCACAATCTGTAACAGAATAGGCATTAGAGTTACCTGTAGGACGGACTGCGTCCTTGCTGATTCGATTGCCTACGATATCCATCGCTATCTTCCCTTCTGCAACATCGACTTGAAGTTTGACAGTCTTCATGAACGGCCTTCCCAGCAAAATCACATGGTTTCTGCTGCTGGTTGTTGCATTGCTGGGAGGTAGAACTACAAAATCTGCTGGTACCAAGTATGTGTCAACCTTGACCAAAGCATCCCGTATAATACAAAGTGGTCGCTGGAGACTACAATCAGCCATATGCAAAGTCATATTCACAGGTTCCAACTTCCCCAAACCGAGCTCCTGATAAAGGTCATGGTTAATAAGATTAATGCTCGCTCCCAAGTCGAGCATAACTTTTGCTACCTCCCCGTTCTCCATTTGTATATCAATCACGAAGCTCCCTGGGTCTTGTTGTTTCACTGGTAATCCGATAACAGAATTTGCTGTTTCTGGAAGAATCAGCTTTTCAGCAGACGAAAGCTTCTTCTTATTAGCATTTAGGTCCTTGAAGAACTTAGCATAGGAGGGGACATTATCGATAAGCTCCAGCAGTGGTATGTTCACGTTAACTTTCGAAAGAATTACTAGGATAGATTTGAACTTACTGTCGTCTTTTGGCTTCTTAACTCTCCCCGGGTATGGTAATGGCTTGGGTGCTGGCGGTCCCGGGGGCAGAAGGGGTTATTAGATTTATGTAGGACCTCAGTGCTGCTTCTTGGATCCTTAGTAATCTCCTCAGCTTCCTCCTCAGTAATGTCGATAGTTGGTGTAGGTGGAGTTTCCGGTTTAGTCATCATATCTGGCTTCTCAACAACCTTACCACTGCGAAGTACTGTAGTTGCTTGAATCTCCTCTTCCAATTCATCTTCATCCCCAAATCCAAGACTTGCCACGAGGTTAGCCAACCTATCTGCTAAGTCCTCTATTCTGCGCATCATCCCTTCAATGTGTTGTCCTGTTCTCTCTTGCCCTTCCATAACAACTTGCATAAATTTCTCATCATGGGCAATTAAGGCCATCAATGTGCTTTCGCTAAATGAGCTGCTCTCCGGTAAAATATTTGCACTATCCACCATTTCCCTAGCAGAGGGTGTGTAGTAGCTGGAAAAGGACTCCATACCTGGATCTCAACAACAGTAACTCAACAAATGCTTAGTTTCTGTTAGTCCAAGTAAAATAAAATCACAACAAGTAACCGGCTCTCAGCGCTACAATAGGAATTAACTCCCCGACAGGGGTGCCAAATTTGATAAGCTCAAATTATACTCTAGAAGCAATTAGAGAATAAGCTGTAGTTGCAGACTAAAGCCTAACTCGTGATCGATCTCTAGGGAATTAATTAAGCTACGTAGCAGTGAGAGTAAACAGATACTTGCGAGTAATAATTGATTGATGGTTTGGTTGTACTTCTAACTAGTTTAACTAAAGCTAAGACTACGATTAACAATGAGAGAAAGATGAATACAGTAGCAAGATCCAATTATGCTAATTAGAACTAGGGATAACACTCATATTTGTCACACGGTCATTGTACAACAAATCAATCAATTTGGTTCAACCAATTGTTCTTAGAAAATATTATACTGGAGAAATCGTGAGTCGTCAATTCACGATCCTTAAACATGAACAATTTAGAGAATTTAATACGGACTTATCGAATCGAAGGTTTTTATGAAGATTTTATACGAGACTAACCTATATGAGTGCTTTGATAAACCCTAGAACGAATATGCATAATCTTCACATACTACTGTATTCAAAGGTGTTTAGCTACTCATAATTGATAGTTGCATGCAAAGATTCATGGTAATAATCGTATGGAACATAGATGAAAAGCTCGCATGGAATAACATACAATTCAATCAATAAGATAAAGAACGAATTGTAAAGAAGAAAGCAATTGAGAAATCAATACCAATAATCTTGATTTGATGAATAAAATCAATGAATAACCAAGCTCCGAAGATGTCTCAATGTCAATGTATGGCTCTTGGAGCTTTTCTCAAAACTAGGTTAAAAGAAGTATGAATGAAAAGGAACCAAAATTCTAATCTAATAAGGAAATTAAAATTAATTCTGCGTCGCTCGCCGCGACGAGCTTTCTTAATCGAAATATATATCCTTCTCGTAAAATCTCGCCGCGGCGAGCATCTTTCTTCAAAATAGGGGAGCCAATCGTAAAATCTCGCCGCCGCGGCCAAAATACTTCGCTGCGGCGAGCCTTCTTTATCGCAATATATATATATATATATATCATTCGCATAATCTCGCCGCGGCGAGCTTCCATCATCAAAACATAGGCTCCACTCGTAAAATCTCGCCGCGGCGGACCAATACCTTCGCCGCGGCGAGTCTTCTTTAATCTCAAAAGATGATCACTCGTAAAATCTCGCCGCGGCGAGCCATGCTGCAAAATTCACTGCCAAGCTTGTAAAATCTCGCCGCGGCGAGCCATTCTGACCAGCTTGTCTTCATACGGCTCAAAAGACAAAGATTCCTACAAAACATAAACAAAACACCAAAGCGTAAAAACGAACTAAAAAGACTACAAAACTAAAGACAAAGACTCACAAAGATCACCAAAAAAGACCAAATGAGACGTTAGAATATTGTCTCATCACAGTGCTCGATTTCTCTGAGGAAACCTATGACGTCCTCATTCTGAACTCCGTAGAATCTCGGAAGTCCCCGCACATTAGATGGTGTGACTATGGCTGGGCGACAGGCACCCTGCACAGGTAAAAGGAGTTTGTACATTGAAGGTTGCTCTACTGTAGCCATATCTGCGACCCTGTGCTATAAGACAGACACAACATCAGAACTACACAAACGTAAGCACCCGTTTGTTAAAATAAGCACTCAAGACGAAGAACACAGAGGTAACAAAGGAAAAAGACTAACAAAAATAAAAACAAAACTAGATAAAGAAAAGTAAAAACAAAAATAATGTAACTAAAATTCGTAAACTTAACAAAGGAGTTAAGTCCCCGGCAACGGCGCCAAAAACTTGATGTGTCAAAATCAAAGTTTAATATTTGTTTAAGAGCCAAGAGTTAATCCTCAACACTACGAAAACCTGCAGTGTAGTGGAGTTAACCCCGAGGTCGGTCTCGAAGGACTTAACTAAGATGAGTTTGGTTTACGAATAAAAGTAACAATATGAAAAGCGGTAATGTTTGTTTGCCTCGGCGGCGAGATAGTAAACTAAAGTAAATAACTACTTGCAACCACTAGAAACCGAATTGAAAGTAATGAGATTAAGATATGAATGGGGAAAATTATGGAGTTGTGACATCAACAAGCTAGCTAGCAGGATATATGCGATTGACGGGATTGATTACGCAAGTTGTCACGGTCTTGAGTTCAAAAACGAATAGCACTAGTGGAGGCGTCAATTCTACTAGGCTACAATTAATCTAGCTAATCCTACTATTACTGTTTACAACTAACTGTTAGATTTAAGAAAGACGGAAAATATTTGGGCGTATTAATTAAATGCTTAATCTAACAGTGATATTGACGTATTGCGCATCAAACGTAATAGCAAGATATGCGATTAATCTAAAAATCACAAGTAATCGAATCCTGATGCACTTCGAATCACATAAACCCTAGCTAGCATGCATTGAATCAGTCACCACCCCATAATCGGGGTGTTTAGCTACTCATGATAAGCGAAAGCACAATCATATTAGCAATAAACATAATCTCAATCAAAAAACAAAGATTCGAAAGGATTGATACAATTTTACCCTTCGTTGTCACAAACCCTAGGTAGAAATTGAAGAACGAAACGAATTGATGCAAAAGGCTGTGTAGATAATCTCCCAATCAACATCAATCTTCGAATTACAAGGGAAAACGGTTCAATTACCTCGAAATCGGGTAATTGCCTTGAAAACTAGGTCTAGCTCTAGAGCAAGGAATTGTTCTTCACAATATAGTTGATATGAGAAGATAAATCTCAATGTTTTCTAATACAGGGAAAAGAAAACGAAGTCTGAAACGAATTAGGAAACAAAATCGCAGAAGGACGATAAACGGGAAACTGGCGTCGCCAGTTGGAAAACTGGCGGCGCCAGTTTCTTTCTGCGTGAAACAGAAAGTTGTTGGCGTACCCCAGTTTGATAACTGGCATCGCCAGTTTCTCCTAGACTGCCTAATATGCCCTTCGACGCCTTTCTGACTCCAATTCTCGATATTTTGGCCTTCCCGCTCCACGTCTAGCATCCATATGAGGCATTAGAACTCCATAACTTGTAGATGCATATAAAATACACAATTTTGCCTTCCATTAGGCGGTTTAGCCAAATATCTACAAAACAAAAAAGAACAAAACAAGTAAAAATACTCTAGGAAAACTAAATAAAACTATACTCAAGGATGACAAAAAGACGGTAAAAAAGACCAAATGAGACGGTATAAAACCGACTCATCAGCTGTTCATCTAAATGAATCTGTTTTGTGTCATAAGAAATTAGGTCATGTTAATTACAGAAATTTAGAAAAACTCATTAAAACTGAAGCTGTGTTAGGAATTTCAAAACTAACAAGCCCTGTCAAACTTGTTTGTGGGGATTGTTTGAAAGGAAAACAAGTTCGTGCTTCTCATCAACCTCTAACAGTTGAAAGTCAAAAGAGTGGAACTCATGCATGTTTTGAACTGTTGCATATGGACTTGATGAGTCCTATTGAAGTTTCTAGTCTGGGTGGTAAACTCTACATTTTTGTGATTGTAGATGATTTTTCTCGTTTTACTTGGGTATCTTTTCTCAAAGAAAAATCTGAGACTTTTGACATCTTCAAAACTCTTTGTGTGCGTTTTAAGAATGTGCATAATTCCTGTGTAAAAAGAATTCGATCTGATCATGGAAGAGAGTTTGAAAATTAATTTTTTTCTCGATTCTTTAAAAAGAAAGGAATATCTCATCAAGAATTCTCTACTCCCAAAACTCCTCAGCAAAATGGAGTTGCGGAATGAAAGAATAGAACTCTTCAGGAAATGGGTCGAAAAATGCTTAGCTCAATGAAGTTGTCTAAGAGGTTATGGGCTGAGGCTATCAATACTGCCTGTCATATAATCAATCGTGTCTATCTTAGGCCTGGAACAAATGCTACTCCTTATGAGCTCTTAAATGGCAAGAAACCCAATCTCAAGTATATGCATGTGTTTGGCTGTGTGTGCTACATTCTGAATGATAGGGATTTCTTGGGTAAATTTGATGATAAAAGTGAGAAAGGAATCTTTGTTGGCTACTCTTTGAACAGTCATGCATATAGGGTTTATAATCCTAGGACCAAGACCATTCAAGAGTCAGTCAATATCAAATTTGATGATTCTACTTGTTTTTTCACAAGAACAGGACACTTCAGGTTATGAGATGGTGCTGTCAGAACCAATGGAGCCGATCAAACCAGATGTACAGGCAACTATTGAACCCACTGTTGATGCAACATGGTTCACTCCAGACGAATGCAGCTCTTCTGATGAGTCTGATGATAAAGAACCTCTCACACACATTGATGAACAGGTAACTGGATCAAACTTGGATGATGTGAGACGAGATCCACCTGCAAGAATTCAAAAGGATCATCCATCCTCACAAATCATTGGCAATCCCAATGACAGCAGGCAGTTGAGAGCCAAAACTAGAATCGACTATAAAGACATGATGAAATCCAATGTCTGCACTGAACATGAAGGTAATAAGGTTAGCTCTACGTGCTTTGTGTCCTTAGTGGAACCCAAAAACATCAAAGAAGCCATGAAAGATGATTTTTGGGTTGAAGCCATGCAAGATGAAGTACACAATTCAGCACTAATGATGTATGGACTTTAGTTCCAAGACCTTTTAACTTAAATGTCATTGGCACCAAATGGATTTTCAAAAACAAAAGTAATGAAAATGGTGTAGTGACTCGAAACAAGGCTCGATTAGTGGCACAAGGATTTACTCAAATTGAAGGGGTTGATTTTGATGAGACTTTTGCTCCTGTGGCTAGGCTAGAATCTATTAGATTACTTCTTGCTATTGCCTGTTTTCTCAAAGTTACTCTCCAACAAATGGATGTCAAAGGTGCATTTTTAAATGGTTTGATTGATAAGGATGTTTTTGTTGAACAACCTAGAGGATTCGAAGATCAACATTTTCCAAATCATGTTTTCATACTTAAGAAGGCTTTGTATGGCTTGAAACAGGCACCCCGTGTTTGGTATGATAGGTTAACTAACTTTTTGATTGATCTTGGTTTCACTAGAGGAGAGGCTGATAGAACTTTGTTTATCCTTTGCAAAGGAAATGATATATGTGTGGCACAGATCTATGTTGATGATATAGTGTTTGGTTCCACTAATCCCTTGTTGGTCAAGAAAATTGTTGAAGCTATGACAGGTACATTTGAGATGAGTTTGATTGGTGAACTCAGTTACTTTCTTGGATTACAAATCAAGCAAAGCAAGGATTGAATCTTTCTGTCCCAAGAGAAATATGCTCGAAACCTGGTCAAGAAGTTTGGCATGGACAGCTCTAAAAGCTCTTCCACACCTATGTCCTCTGCCATCAAACTGAGCAAGTTGGATGTTGGTGCAACTGTTGATTCAACATTGTATCGTTCCATGATAGGCAGTCTCCTGTATTTCTCTGCTAGCAGACCAAATATTATGTTTGCAGTATGTGTATGTGCCAGGTATCAAGCTAACCATTTAACAACTCATATGTCTGCAGTTAAATGCATACTCAAATATGTCTCTGGTACTGCAAATCTTGGTTTATGGTATACTAAAGAAACGAACACTGATCTCATTGGGTTCAGTGATTCAGATTGGGCAGGAGATGTTGATGATCGAAAGTCCACCAGTGGTGGTTGTTTTTATCTAGGTAGAAACTTAGTATCATGGTACAGTAGAAAGCAAAATTGTAGTTGTGTCACTCAACTAATTTGGTTGAAAGGTATGTGACTATGGTCTCAAGAGTGACACATTACTCATGTTCTGTGACAACCTTAGTGCCATCAACATTTCTAAGAATCCTGTGCAACATTCACGCACCAAGCATACAGATATAAGGCATCATTTTCTTAGGAACTTAGTTAATCTGCAAGTGGTTGATATCCAGCATATAGAAACCAATAATCAACTAGCAGACATTTTCACTAAACCCTTAAATGCTGAGAGATTTTTCAATTTGAGAAGATCTCTTGGTTTGTGCTCTATGTAATCTAAAGTGTTGCATACACTGTTGACATAACATCACGGTACAACAGTGATTTTTGTTTGTGATGTTCATACCTGCTTATCTATTTCTTCTTCCTTGCTCTTGAGAAAATTGTATTATGCATCTTGCTGGAAGTGAGTACTTGGGAAGTCCTTTAGATTTTGATTCTGGCTTTGGCACTTTCTTTCTTCCTCAATCCCTTGCATTAGAATGCAGTTTACTTGTTATGGAAACAAAAAAAGATGGAAAAAGAGCCCAATGGAGGCCAATGCATAAGAGCCCAAAGTTGGCCAAATGGAAAAAGAGCCCAATGGAGGCATATTTTTACTTTATATTTGTTGGGAATCTCTGAGTTTACCACACTTCCTTAAAATCTTGGAATTTTGACTCTCTAAGACTACATTGAGTCCCTTTCTTGGAAACTTATACAGATCCCAACACTTACTTCTTGTTTTTAATGAATCTGCAGTCTATGTTGAAACTCTTCTTCTCCTCTTGAGTGCTGACTCTTTGTTCTCAAAATCCAGTGTGATGTTACCTTGTCTTTTCTCCTCCAGTGAGATACGGCATTTTACTTCATTTCTCCTCTGATCAGATAGTTTATTGCCTGGTGGGTTTACTTGAGGGGGATTGGGAATTTGCATTGATTGGTTGTCTGTTAGGTTGCATCTTAGTTGGAGTCACTGTTCACTCAGTAGTAACTATGGAAACTTGGGCTTGTTTCTCGGACCATGATACTAGGAGTCTTTAACAGGTGCAGACTATTACCACTCTTGGACTTCTTGATTATCTCTGTCTTTTTTGCAGCTTTTTCAGAAAATGAAACCCTCTTTGGATTACAGATTACCAGATACATAGTATGAGTTTGTGTTTCATTACAGACATAACCAGTTGTTTGGGTGTTTCATCATAACAAGGGGGAGATTGTGCTATTCAGGGGGGGGGGGGTGTTGTGAAGAAAGGTAATAAGGGGGAGATTGAAAGTTCACTGTTTTTATTCAGTGTTACATCAACAGTTAACTTAAAAACTCTATTGGTTTGTTGCAGGGTATTCTTGTAATATTATCTTCTTCACTAATTCTTAACCTAGTTCGACTAGCTGTGGTTTCTTGTGTTAACAGGCTGTATATTTTGGAGATTTGGAAGAAATAAAGAAGTCCTACTTAACTTGGTGTATTTAAGGAAAAAGATCAAATATTGGATTCTTTAAAGACAATATCTTGGACTAGAAGCTTGAAGATTTGATAAGCATGGACAGAAGAATCTGGAAGATCTTAGACTGGCTGAAGAATGATGTTATATATACAAGGTCAAGAACGGATTCAAAGTAACAAGAATAGAGTGATCACTTACGCTGGATACTATCAAACAGTTGTGTTACTTTTACTAGAAGTACTTTGCGGTTGGCTTTTAATAGGGATAGGTTTCTTGATTATCTAGAGTTGGTCTAGATCTGTCAACCTTAGAATAGTATTCTAAACTGTCTAGTTTTTGTAGTTCAAGGTTTCAATTTGTGAAACCTTGAATCTTATTTTCATAAATTCACTTAATCAATATAGTGGATATTTGCTCTACTGGTATTTTATATACTAGTTAAGTTTGTAGAAAAACATCTATGTGTTCTTTGTTTTATTTCCGCTGTGTTTTTGTTTTTCTATTTTGAATCAGTGTTACATTAATTGTTATATCAACATTGGTATAAACAGTGGTGTGATTACAGTACAGTACAAAGTCCGGGTCCTTATATTATTTCAATAATCCTACAAACACAAGAGACATGTATTTGATGCCAATCTGTTAAAAGGTGGAATTGCAATAACTTTGCATTTGATGCCAAAAGTCCAACCTATACAAACCAATAGTAGGCCTTCTTTCAAGTTTCAAGTGCAGAGAACTTCTTTTTTTATCTTTCAACCATAAAAAAAAATGCATGTTGTTTCTAGGTTGAAGTATATACTGGAATCAGCTACCATGAAAACATGTTTCCTGGGTCAGAACATACAATAGAATTTAATAAACCTCCCAACCACCAGAACATATAGTAGACTCTAATCTATAGATATTTAAATGTCTAGAAGTCAACTACCATGAAAAGATGTTTCCAGGCTCATTCATTCTACTATATAAATGCACTACTAAGTAGTTTAATCTTCACCCTTCACCTTTCACAAATCTGAATACTAAGGAACAAATGCCTCCATCAAACAAAATGGCTAACAAAGCTCAAGACCAATTGTTTTACGGCCAACTATTTCCGAAGGAACACCAAGAGTGGATGGTGATCGGGCTGCAGCGTATGGCTCAGGAGGATGGCATCTGGGACTGGCCAAGTAAGAGTAAGGAAGCTAAGTAGCTTATAATCAAGCAACTGCACAAGAAGTTTGGTGTCCACTACACAATAATTCAGGTGAACGATGCCATCAGCAAGATGTTCGAGCGACATGTTGTCATCAGCAAGATGTTCCAATACAACCCTACACACACAAAACATAAGTAAAACATGTATAAAACAGATAAGGAATGCAGTTTATTGATTATCCACACAAAAAGAACATAACCTTAAAGTGTCTCCACGACTCGTCCTCATGGAGAGATCGGTTCCGGCTGCGCTAGAAGAATAGGATGCAATAGTAGTATGGAGTTAAGCACCTCGTGAAAGTAAGTGCTTATTGTGTGGCTCGATCTTTGAAAGGCGAACTGGTTCACACGGTTCTTTGAATGGTGGCTAATCAAAATTAAGAAGCTAGCTACTGTTAGGAAATATCTTTTTAGTTTTGATCAGTACACCATAATGACTTACCTTAGTTCAGAAAGGTATCTAGTACTCTTGGTTCACTTGAACATTGTAAAAGAGGAAGTATACTTAGTATGATTAGTCTAGTAAATCTTGTACAGGATGTTAGGTCGCTAAATGTAATTTTATATCTTTAAAGAAGACCAAGAAGAAGGCATCCAACAGAAAGAGCTCAACTATCTGAAGATATGAAGACTGCACAAGATTACCGAAGACTAAGGAATTGTGCCTCAGAAACCTTATGCAAAAGATAACTTAGTGAAAACAATGTTTCTGAAAGAAACAATGTTTTCTTTAGTGTCTGAAAGGCTTGGGGTATCTGATAGCGACGTGCACAGCCTCAGACAGCGTGCATAGTTCCGTTGGAACAACAGGACAAAAGATAGTACAGTGCATTTAATTCCATTGTAGAACTCGCTGACCAAAAGCTTTATCTCTGAACAAAGAGATAAAAAGTTCTGTAGTACTATCAACGGATTGTTTGTAGTTTGAATCTCAATAGCCTAACGGATAGTAATTCAAACGGCCTGATTTTCACCTATAAATATCACCACTTAGAATGCTTGAAAACACACGCTTGAACGACTGAATTTCATATCCTACACTCAAGCATACAAGCCTTCTCTACTTACTCAAAGCTTACAGTTGCGACCAAGCTCTTGATTCTAAGTAGCACGAAAGTTCTAAGTGTCCTGATCCTTTACAAGCTATATTTGTTGTGAAGGAGTTGAATTAAAGCACTGTTGCGACTTGCTAAGATATTCATTCTCCTGAACGAAGAACATAGACTTGGGTCGGAAAAGAACATATCACCACACACTGTCCAAGTGTGTTAAGTGACTCTTGTTACAGAAGGTAGTATTACATAACTGTGGAAGTTATTAATCTACCAATCTGACAAACTCTTCTTACCAACACCAGAAAAAGCGTGGAGTAGAGGAAGTACTTAGTTTGGAAAACTAAGGACTAACTCCAAGAAAGGTTCTGAGTAGAGGAAGTACTTGGCTGGGAAAGCCAGGGAATAACTCAGGGAATTCTGAGTAGAGGAAGTACTTGACTGGGAAAGCCAGGGAAGAACTCAGGGGGAACACTTGGTTGAGAACCAAGTGTATTTAGGAATCGAGAGAAGATATTTGTAAGGTGAACTCAATTATCTGTCTTAGTGGATTCTAGGTCTAAGAAAGGCCGAAGTGGATTAGTTGAAGGATTACGCCACTTTCAGATGCCACTATAAAGCTACTGTGTTATTTACTTTCTACACTTACTTTCTGCCTTTACTTACTTGCAAAGTAACTTACACACTTTACTAGCTTGCTGAGCACGTGCACTTATCAGAAAGACTTCCGCTATTCTAATTATAAGTATCAGAAAGTTATCCAACTTTCTGAGAAAATGTTTTATTGACAAAAGTTTGAAAAGACTATTCACCCCCCCCCCCCCTAGTCTTTTACTTTGTCGTTATCTGGACCAACAAGTGGTATCAGAGCGGGAGGTTCCCAAGCCTTCTGCACTGAACCTAGATCCTAGATAAGTGCTCACTAATCGCTTAAACCATGCACTTGATCTGTTTGTTAAGTTTTATTCTGAAGGATGTCTTTAGGCGATGCTCCAGTTCTCAAGCCAGAGAACTATGAAAAATGGAGGAACAATATGATGCTCCATCTGGAAGCCATCAGTGATGAAATGATCGAAGTTATAAAGAATGGCCCTATAGTCATTCAGCAAGCAAAGATAGTCACTTGTTGGTCCAGATAACGGCAAAGTAAAAGACTAGAGGGGGGGGGGGTGAATAGTCTTTTAAAACTTTTGTCGATAAACGCTTTCAGATATCGATACTTAATTTCGTAGAGCGGAAGACTTCGAGATAAGTGCGTGTTCAAAGATAAGTGTAAGTACTTTGCAATAAGTAAAATAAGTAATAAACTGCAGAAAGTAAATAACACAAGTCTTTTTATAGTGGTATCTGAAGGTGGCATAATCCTTCAACTAATCCACTTCGGTCTTTCTCAGACCTAGACTCCACTAAGATAAATGAGGTAACCTTACAGATATCTTTTCTTAATTCCTAAATGCACTAGGTTCCCAACCAAGTGTTCCCCCTGAGTTATTCCCCGGCTTTAACAGCCAAGTACTTCTGATCTAAACCTTTTGAATTCCTTAGTTTCCCAAACTAAGTACTTCCTTTGCTCAATAACGTTGGAGTTATTCCTTAGTTTCCCAAACTAAGTACTTCCTGTACTCCACACCGTTTAAGGTGTTGGTTAAGTTAGTTTGTCAGGTGAGCTTCTTTAATAACTTGTTCAGTTATTCAGATAGCTCTGTGAATCAAGTATACTTAATACACTTTGCAATGTATGGTATCTTGTTCTCTACTAACCCAAGTCTATGGTAAGTGTTCAAGAGAATGAAACTTGGATAATAAATCTTAGTTCAACTCTTTCACAAATAACAATGCTCGTTAAGGATCAGGACACTTAGAACTTTTGTGCTACTTAGAATCAAGAGCTTTGGTCGCAACTGAAAGCTTGAAGGTAAGTAGTTTGCTTGAGAGCGCTTGTGTGACTGTTCTTGGAGTTCAGTGTATTCTAATGTGTATTCTCAAGCAGTCTAAGTGTTGATATTTATAGATGAATTTTGAGTGCCGTTTGAATAGTATCTGTTAGGCTTAAATCGAATTCAAACTATTGATATCTGAATATAGTACTGTAGCAGGCTTGTCTTCTTCTTCAGAAGCTACCGCTTTTGTTCAGACATTTCTGTTTGTGCATTTAATGCATTGTACTATATTTTGTCCTGTAGTGCCAACGGAACTATGCAAGCTTTCTGAGGCTTTGCACGTTCTTTTCCAGAGATCATCATAGCTCCAGATACCACTTGTTTGAACAACTTGTTATAATATGTTTCTTTTTCAGAAGCATATTTTATGTCCAAGGTATCTGAGTGTAGATATATGTGGGCACTTTCCTCGTCTCAAAAACCTTTTATTCTCAGATATCTTTTGCAACTCTTGTGTTTTGAAACACTTGTTTCTCCAAGATATCTGGTCATAGGTTTCTGGAAAACCTTGTCTTCAGCAATCTTGTGCAGTCTTCAAATCTTCAAATCCGTTGATCTTTTCCTGCTGGATGCCTTCTTCTTGGTCTTCTTCAGAAAATAAAAATTACATTTCGAGACCTAACATCCTATACAAGATTTGCTAGACAATCATACTCAGTGAGTTTCGTCTTTTACAGTGTTCAAGTGAACTAAGAGTACTAATCACCTTTCTGAGCAAAGATAAGTCATTAGGTTGCTGATCAAAATCTAAACAGATATTCCTAACAAATTTCCCCCATTATGATCAGTCAACGATGACTATCTGACCTATTACAAATCTGGATGAGGAAACAATCCACCACTTAATCATTTCTTATGATCTTTTAATTCATATAATTAAGTGCAGAAAGTAAACATCAACCAAATCACAAGGTGTGATCTTTGCTGATAAGTTATCTTTTATAGAAAATGATATCTGAGAGTAAGTTCATCAGATATGATATAGAGAAAGCTTACAGATAACTTTTTCAAGATTTAACAGAAAAGATCAATCAGCAAAATCATAGAAACTACTTAGTCAAATAGAACAACAGGAGTTACCAAGCTCCAAGTGAACATTCTGAATGACAAGTCTTCAAGTCTTCAAAAATCTTCAAGTCTTCAAAACAGTTCCATGGATCAGTCTGCAAATTTCCTATCACCAAACCTTTTGATATCATCAGAGTAGTTATAGAGAAGAGTTCTAACAATCATCTATGTGTCTCTGGCAAATCCACAGACTTCCTTGTAGGTTTTGGTGGGATTTCTCTTGACAAAATGCTTAACCCACAGATACTTTCCCCACATCCAGGCATGCTCGATTCTGATATCTGATAGCTTGAAGTATTCATAAATAATCTTCTGATATCTGATGTCACCCTTGTATTGATCTTCAGTTATGTAGAAGGACTCATAGGGTTCCACCACAAGTCTTGCTCTTGTGCCTGTTCCAGTAATGTTGGGAATTCTATGCACATCATCTGGCTTTCCATAAGGACATTCATCAGAGAGGTCCTTCTTCATGGCTTCTGTTCTCTTGATTACTTAAAAATCCAACCATGCTTTGATGTTGTTGGTGTTAATCAAGATTGGCTTATCTTTTCTCCATGCCATGAGCTGTTTATGGATTGGTTCTGGAAACCTTGAATTTACCAGTAAGTGCTTGAGTTCCAGAATCCAGTAGCCATTCTTCTGATTAATGCACCTGTAGACAGAGGAGTCATTGTTGGTCTTCACATACTCAATCTTGGCTTCTTCAGGCCTGAGTGGTAGTTGAAGTTTTCTTTGTTCAGCTCTCAGCCTGTTCCTTCTTTGTCTAGAATTCTCCTTTGGGGGATTGCTTGAAAAACCACCCTGGATTGACTTGGTATTTCCAGAGGGTGTTTTAGCTGCTAATGGCTTTGCAGCTATGGGTTCAGTTAGGCTATCAATTTTCCTTTTTCTGTGAAGAGGAGCTTCATCTTCATCAGTCTCTTCATCAGTCTCTTCATCATCATCAAGATTAATTCTTGTGAGACTTTTGTAGCCTTCTTCATTGCCCAGGGATTTGATTTGGCCTTCTTCTTCTTCTTCAGAAGATTCATCAATCCCTCTTACTAGTCTTCTCCTTGGAGCCTTGGTACTCCTTGGAGGTCTTTTTGCCATGGCCCTTGTTACCATTGTAGTTTCTTCAGTTGACTGCTGGGAAGTAGCTACTATTTGCAAAGCAGCTTGATTTGATGAGGGATCATCTATTCTGAGTGGTGGCTGGGAAGTTTTCTTGTTTCCTCTTCCTTTCTGAGCGGCACCAACTCTAGATTTCTTCTTTCCTCCCCCGTGATCTTGAGATCCAAATTCTTCCCCCTTAGTCATTGTTGACTGACTAAGTACCACAAAAAAATCTGAGAGGGACTCAAAATTCTTTTGCAAGTAGTTGTAGGCAGTGACCAACTTCTGAAGTTCAACCTTGAGCTCCTGATTTTTTTTGATAAGTCCATTTTCCTTATCAGTGAGCTCTGCCAATGGGCCTAGTATGGCATCTGCTTTTCCAGCAATGTAATTTGCCTCATGAAAAGCTTTTTCAGCTAGTGACACATCATCGTCCCTTACCATTCCCAGATCCTTCTGAGCAATGATCATACTAGTTGTTCTCTGAGTGATGAGCTCAGTGAATTTCTGCATATCTGAGGGGACGGAGGCAATTACATCTTTGTTTTGTGAAGACATCTCCCTTTTAAGATGTGCCAAAACTTGATATCTATTCATATATTCATGGGAGTGGACATTTTGCAATTTGTTGAAAACTTCTGGAGCAATTAGCTTCCTTTTAAGATGAGAAATCGTCAAGTGTTCATTGCGGTGTTCTGCCAAAGTCTTGTCTTCTTCATCATCTGAGTCATCAGCCCAGTGATCTTCATCCTCTTGGACATTTTCAAGATTTTCCAGTCCAGCAACCATCTCAGAGATGGGCTTCTTTCCTTTCTGAGAGGAGGATGGTTTTTCTTTTGATGGTGATGCAGCCTTAGCATCATGCTTTTCTTTAGATACTTCTTCAGTATCTAGCTCCTTATCAATAGCATTTACAACATCTTGGAGCTCTTTAATCTCAGAGTAAGCTACTGTCTCTTGTAAGTATTGATCTTGTAGTTGATTGAGCTTATCTCTGGATTTAACTAGCTCTTCTTCAAGTTGAAGATGGAGCTGTTGCTCTTCTTCCAACAGTTGTTTGAGTTGAGCAGTTCTGGTTTGAGTATTTAATATCTTCTGAGTTGTTTCCTCAGAGTGCTCAACTACTTGTTCAGTAGTGTCTTTTTGTTGTTGGGATTGTTGTGAAGGATGAGTGGATTTCTGAGGAGATGGAGGATGGGATTGCTGTGGTGTCCTCTCAGTGTGTTTTTCAGTAGCTGAGGCATTGTTTCCTTGTGCAATTCCTCCTGTCCCTGGTGTAGGGGCATCATCATCCGTCATATCACCATCATTCTTTTTGTGATGGTCAGAGGGAGGTTCATCAAAGTTATTATCATCTATTTCTTCCTCCTCATCGTCTTCAGATACAAGATTAATCACTTCAGGAATAGTGATCTTCTGCCCATTAACCTCTTCTTGTTCAGAAGGAATAAATTGTAGTGTTCGGCGGGGATGGCTTGAATGCCATCTCGCAATCTTGTCGACCATCACTGTTTGAAGGCTTGCACCAATTTGTGCCACTTTCTTGGAAAAATCCTTATGCATTAAGGTCTAACTCGATATTGTTCAGTAGGGAACATTGCATGGATGTAGTTTTCCAGGTCAAGAGCTCGTGCTCGTCTTGTTGGTTGATCTGTGATTCTCAGTATTTCAGAGAGATCAGAGCACCTTAACCTTTGCCATTTCTTGAAGCATTGAATATGCTTTGGCAAGGTATGAGTCTTGAAAAGGAAGAAGTTCTCATAGGCACTACTTTGAGCCTGAAAGAAAGAGTTTTGAGTTAGTTTCAAAACTTGTTTAGATATCTGAGTTTTAGAGTAGTCAAGTATCTGTGTTACATGTGCAACAGCAACAAGCTCAGAGGGTTGGACTACTGAGGTTCCAGGTGCCTCAGAGATCTGGATATGAGGAGGAGACTGGGAAGTCTGATCCTCAGTGATCTTTCTTTCGCCTTGAACCTGAGATTAGAAACATAACACTTAGGAAATTTTATCAAGAAAAATTCTATTTTCAAAATCAGATATCTGAGAGGTCAATTACCTCCACTATTGGAGGCTGAGATACTTGTTGCTCAGAGACTTGTGCAGTCTCTGGAAATTTTTCTTGTGATGAAGGTTTTGACGCCTCATCAATTTCCATTGGTTGTGGGGATTGAGCGAGCAACTCCCCAGCAACTTCTACTTCTTTTTGAACCTGTTTAAGTAGACAGTGTTAGTTTGAGAAAAATAATCAGAGATTTGTCTTTGAAGATTATAGGTATCTGAATGATATACCTTCTCTGCAGAAGGTTCAGATACTTGTTCCTCAGAGACCTTAGGAGTCTCTGGATTCTTTTCTAAAGAGAGAGACTTTTTAGTCTCTTCATTTTTCTTCTCAGTTGGAGCCTATTAGAAACAAACACTTAATAGTATTAGTCAAGTGTATAAAGCACATATCTGAGATGTTATATCTTAAGGAACTGTCTTCTACCTGTGAGACAGGCTCCTGTTCCTTAAGTGGTGAGGCTATGGAGGCCTCCTTCTCAGATTCTGAGGCAAGCTTTGCAGCTTCCTCTTGCTCTTTTATTTCTAATTCAGCCTGTAACAAAGAATTTTTATTAGTTAATAAGACAGAAAACACAAAGAGATTCACAAGTACAAACCATTCAGCTACCTGAGCAATGTCAGGCTGAGTAGTCTCTGAAACTTGTGACCCTTCCATGAGTTGGTCTCGTTGTTCCAGTGTTGCTTCTTTGTTGGAAGTTTGAGGTACTTCAACCTTTTCCTGAGTGGCTAACTCAGTTGCCTCCCCTGGTTGATCATTATGAGTAGGTGTCTCAGTTTGATCCCTCTCTTGGAGTTGGGGAACCTGCTCATTTGCAGGATTTTCTTCAGCAAATTGCATTGCTGGCATGTCGAAATGAAGTTCATTTACCATTTCATCAACCACTTGTGGCTGTTGTGGTTGTGGTTGTTGTGGTTGTCTGGAAGCAGACGTTTGAGCATTTGAGAGCTCTTCCAGATCTTTAAGTGTGGCGTTGACATCAGCGTCAGCCAATACTAGGTCACCACTCATCAGGGCTTCTTGAAGTTGTGCATATGTGACTGTCCCTAATGGTGTGATGGCACCAACAACCTTTGCTATAGGTGCTTGTTCAGCAACCTGTGGTGTAGGTTCTTTTTCAGATATCTCTACACCAGTTACTATTTCAGTAACCTTAGCCCTTTTCGATTTTTCTAGGACTTGAGAGATGATTAGTTCATCATCTTCATCATCAGAGCTTTCATCAGCATTAGGAACTGATTGATCCATAATTCCTGCGGTTTCTGCAGATAGGGCTTGGTATCTTTCACCACTTTTGGCAGTATTTATGAGTTCATCAGCAAGGCTTTCTGTAATAGTCTTCACATTTCTGAAAGCACTTTCTCTTGCTGAGTCTACTTGTTCAGTAGCCGATACCTCTTTTGCAGCATTGATGAGTTCATCTGCATTTATGAGTTCATCGGCAGCTACAGCAGGTATCTGGGAATCGACAACCTCAATGGGTGTGCCTTCTGATTTGCCAGCAGACTTCTTTCGTGAAGTTCTGGGCTTCTTGGTCGCAACTTTTCCCTCAGATACCTCTTCAGTCTTTCGCTTCTTGTAACCTTTTTGAGATCCAGTAACCTTTTTCATCATGTTTGTATACTCATATTTGTAGAGTAGGTTACTGTTGGCAATATCTGCCGTCTCTCTGAGCTCAATGCCAAGACATTCCAGTAAGTAGCATATCTCCAGACCATAGCTTACTGTGGCCTTTGGCTCAGCAAGTCCCTTAGCGATTGTAGGCTCAAATCCTTGAATCTTCTTCACAAATTTCATGAAGGCGTACTTCCCCCAATTAAAAGGGTTTTCCAGCCTTTTTTCTTGTTGTTGTAGCAAGAACATCATCATCCAGCGTTCTTGGCTTATCTGGTCAGCACCTCCTTGTAGACCATCAAAGCATCTGTGAAGAATGCATGCCAACACATCCCAGTGAACCAACAGATGTCTGGTTCTGATGTCGAAGCTTGAAATCGGTGGGTGTATCGATTTTCAAGATCACACACGCGTCATTGACAATTGCTTTTACACCTTCAAGGAGATCATCATCCTTGGTGTCTATTTCAAAATCCTTTCCAAGATTTTGAAGTTCAAACAACTTGCAGAAAGTTGTTAAGTCCAGAAGGATTTCCTTTCCTTGGACTGAAGTCTTTATAGACACTATTGCAGTGCCTTCAGAAACACAGGATATAATCCTGGAGTTATTGTAGAATTCTAACACATCTAGTGAAGAGATTCCACTGGGAAGAGCAGATAGAAAACCCTTGATTTGTGCCTTTTCAAGCATGTCAAGGATCAGTTTCCTATCGGCTTGGTTTTTAACAGCAGCCGTGAGGTATTCCTCAATCATGGCACCACCCCAAATCATCCTGTGATTTGAAGTCCAATGATCAGGATTAAAGTTTCCTACCAATCGATTGTTTACTATCACCAACTCTGGTGCTTGCTTTTCAGCAGTACCAGTGATAGAAGATTGGGGTTTCTGTGTAGACAAACGCTTAGGAGCCATCTCTTTATATAGTGTAAGTTTTTCGAAGTTTGAAAGAATTTTGGGTTAGAGATTAGTGATTCTTTGCAGAAAAACTAACAGAGATTTGCAGAGGTTGAAGAAATTTGCAGAGAAATAGAAGAAGATAATTTTGCTATTCTTGTGCACGTCTGTATGTTGGATTAGGCGAAAGTAATTTCTTTTGCCAAAATCTCATATATATAGCTATGTAATCTCCACAGACATATACATACAAATTGATTTTGTGTGTAAGTATCTGTGAATTGCAGGCAGGCGTGAGTAAAAGCTTGTTCGGCATTAAATGCATAGTGGGCCTGCCGAATTTCAACGATCCACTATTTCGAGAATTAATCTCGCCAGAAGATCAATCGCCCAATTCATCAAGGGTCACCATTGCTTCTTCAGCAATGATCACAATCAACAAATGTAATTGTGCCCGTTTAATGAATTTTGGCTATTAGCTATCTGAATCACATTTCTCTGTGTGCCTAAGAACACTGTTTGCATCTGAGTCTATCTCACACTTAGTATTTGTCCAAGTTTTACACAAAGATAGTAATGATACAAATTTCAAGAGAGTAGTTGAATGCAGTCAGCTGTACTATTCTCTTTTGTGTTCCCCCTCACTGAGTGATCTAGATATCTGAGTACCCGTCTCAGAGATCTTCAAATAGCCATTTTACCCTTTAGCCTTTGGTTTCTGGATACCCGTTCCAGATTCCTCTTCTCTGGATACCCGTTCCAGATTTCTCTTCTCTCTTCTTTGATATCTCTTTTCTGAACTTTTTCAGTTCTTTGGTAGCTCCATTAGTCCAAGACTGTGTCTTAAGGCTAAGAATCTACTTTCTTGTAGTGGCTTAGTGAAGATATCTGCAAGTTGGTCTTCAGTGCCAATCTTGAGTATCTCTATATTGCCCTTTTCAACATGGTCTCTGATGAAGTGGTGTCTAACATCAATGTGCTTTGTTCTTGCATGAAACTTAGAATTCTGAGTTATGGCAATGGCACTTGTGTTGTCACAGAAAATGGGAGTTTTCTCTTCATTGAGTCCATAGTCTTTGAGTTGTTGTTGTATCCACAATATCTGTGAAGCACAACACCCAGCAGCAATATATTCAGCCTCTGTGGTAGATGTGGCAATTGAATTTTGTTTCTTGCTGAACCATGATATTAATCTAGCACCAAGAACTTGACAAGTTCCTGAGGTGCTTTTTCTATCAAGCAATGATCCAGCCTAGTCGGCATCTGAATAGCCAACCAAACTCAATTCACTCTCTTTTGGATACCACAATCCAACTTCTACAGTACCTTTTACATACCTTAATATTTTCATAGCAATGTTGTAGTGTGACTGCATTGGATTTGTCTGAAATCTAGTACACACTCCAACTGCATATTGAATATCAGGTCTACTTGCAGTGAGGTAAAGTAGTGATCCAATCAATTTCCTATACTTGTGTTCTTCAACACTCTTGTCAGATTCAGTGTAGGTCAGTTTGGTTCCGATGCTCATTGGTATCTTAGCATTCTTTTCAGAAGGCTTTAGATTAAATTTATTGAGCATGTCCTTTGCATACTTTGTTTGACTAATGAATATTCCATCATTGAGTTGCTCGACTTGCAGCCCTAGGAAGTAATTCAATTCTCCCATCATGCTCATCTCAAATTTACATTTCATGAGTTCAGCAAAATCTTCACAAAGTTGCTTGTCTTTAGATCCAAATATAATGTCATCAACATATACTTGAACTAAAAGCAGTTTCCCGTCATGGTTCAGTGTGAAGATTGTTTTGTCAACATCTCCTTTCTTGAAGCCACTTTCTAGTAGGTATCTGGCCAATGTATCATACCATGCTCTTGAAGCTTGTTTCAGCCCATACAGAGCTTTTTGAAGCTTATAGACCATCCTACTTTCTGAGGAAACTTCAAAACCTGGTGGTTGCTCAACATAGACTTCCTCAGCCAGTTCACCATTTAGAAATGCACTCTTGACATCCATCTGATAAATCAGAAAGTCATTATGAGTCAAAGGCTAAAAGAGTCTTATTGCATCCAATCTTGCAACCGGTGCATAAGATTCATCAAAATCTAGTCCTTGATGCAGGTGAATCCTGGCAAACAACCTAGCTTTATTTACGGTTATTTCACCAGACTCATTCATTTTGTTTCGAAACCCACTTGGTTCCGACATGATATTCCGTCAACAAATGGAACGGTTTCAGGACTTTGTTTCTCTCAAATTGATCCAACTCTTCTTGCATTGCGTAGATCCAATCTTGATCTTTTAATGCTTCTTCTATAGTCCTTGTTCAATTTTGAGATGAAACATCCATAGAGACAACTTGCATTTTCAAATATTGCTCTTCTAGTTCTAACTCCTTGGTCTATGGGACCAATCACATCTTTGAAGGATGATTTCTTATCCATTTCATAATGGGTTTTGAACTAGTAGGATCAATATCAATTTGATTTGAATGTGAATCAATATGATCTTGATGAGATACTTGGCAAGATCTGGATATCCGACATGGGAAATGTCATGAATATCGACACTTTTTCATGTTAGAGATATTTGATCTTGCATTTCAGCAATCTCATTTTCGATACCTTTTCATGATGAAGGTTCTCGAGCTTTGTTCCATTTATGGAATTCTCATAGGAAATTCTTCATCATGTCTTAGAGTCATCTAGTTGTTACTAAGCATAGGTTGCTTTTCATCGTCAGACTCATCCTCTATTTGAATGATAGAATTGTTTCCTTCTGAGGATCCTTTTTCAGAATCTTTAATCATTAGTTCTTTGAACCTATCTGAGAGATCATCATTTAAGAGTACTTTCTTGTTTCCTTCATAGAATACTACGTGAATAGATTCTTCGATCTTTTGCGTTCTTTTGTTGTAGATTCTGTAGTCTTTGCTATTCAGAGAATAACCAAGAAATACTCCTTCATCTGCCTTTGGTTGAAATGTTCTCAAGTATTCTTTTCCATTGTTAAGAACGAAACATCTGCAACCAAACACCCTTAGATGTTTGATACTAGGGGGTCTACCAATGAAAAGCTCGTACGGAGTTTTGTCATGGTGTTTGTTAATCAGACATCTATTTTGAGTATAGCATGCTGTCTTTACAGCTTCAATCCAATAGAAAGCATTGGTCTTGCTGCTTCTTTCAGGGTCCTATTCTTTCTTTCAGCAACACCATTTTGTTGTGGTATCCTTACAGAAGATAGTTGATGTTGTATACCTTTGCAAGTACAAAATTCTTTAATGTACTGGTTCACAAACTCAGTACCATGGTCGATTCGATTCATGATACCTTGTCATTTTTCATGACTTCGAGCTTATTCAGCAAGTTAGGTATCTCAACCCTTGCATCAGATTTGTGTTTGAGAGAGACAACCCAAGTGAATCTTGAGTAATCATCAACAACAACCAGACCATACTTCTTTCCTGCATAACTAGTTACTGAGGATTCAAACATATCCATATGTAACATTTGCAGTGGCCTCTCACTGGAATGTCTAGTTTTAGACTTGAAAGATGTTTTGGATTGTTTTCCCATTTGGTAAGCTGAGCATACACCTTCTTTTCTATATGCCATTTTGGGTAAACCAACCACCAACTCTTTCTTGGCTAGTTTATTCAGAGTTTTGAAATTCAAGTGACTCATTCTTTTATGCCATAGCCAATTTTCTTGAGGTGTGATTGACTCACCATGAGACATTCTTCGGTTGTGGCGGATGCCCAATCAGCAACATAAAGATTTCCTTTACGCCTTGCAACCAAGACTGACTGCTTTGACTCATTGTCAATCACTTTACATAGTTTTAACTTGAACTTGACAGTGTACCCTTTGTCTACTAGTTGACTCATGCTTAGGAGATTATATTTCAATCCCTTTACATGAAGTACTTCGGAGATTGTGAGGGCGCCGAACTTCAAATTGCCAAAACCTATGGTTGGATTTTCATCTCCTCCAGCAAACCTGATAATTGGTCCATCATTGCATTTTTTGTAGTTAATCAGATTTTCTTTGTCTCCTGTCATGTGCTTCCCACATCCACTATCAAAATGCCATTTTGAGTTAGTCTTTAGAGTGTTCTGCACAAAACAGGAAACAGGAGATTAGGTTCTCATACCAACAATGGAACCATCTGGATTAAAGAATCTTCCAGTAGGAATCCATTTTTGAATGAATTTCTTAGGAACATTCTTTTGTCTAACAGGAACATAAGGAGGAATCTTAGTTAAATGATTAGTATCATTGTTGTTAAGAACTATTTTCTTCCTTGGTGTGTTCCTAGGTGCTCCATTTGGTGCTTTCAGATACCTGTCAGATTTCTGAGTCTGCTTTTCAGCAAACTTAGCTTTCCTAGCCAGATTTCTTCTAGCACTGGCATTCAGATTTTCAGTGGCTTGATTTATCTTCCACTTCTGATAATTGCCGTGAGCAATTCTAGCCTTTAACTATCGTTCTTGCTCTTGTTTGGATTCGCGAGCAAGTTGTTTGCCAATGAGTTTGTAGCCAATACCATTCCGAGCACCAGATGCTATCTGAGATCTCATCTCAGCAGCTTTGCTAGTCTCTGGATGATCAATATTCTTTCCAGAAAATGTGACATAAGAAAATTTGCCAGCTCCTGCAATTTTTCCTTTTTGAGAGACATAGCACTGTGGGTGACTGCACTTCTCAATGTTATGTTTCTTTTCAGAGACATTTCCCACAGTTTTCTTTTGGATTTGTTTTTCCCACAAAGGCTTGGTCGCAAATGCCTTTCCTTTGTCAACAATCTTAGCTTTCTGACCGATACTGTAGATTGTTTGGGAATCACCTTGCTGAGCACTGATGAATGTTAGTCCTTCATTACTCTTATTCAGAGTGGTGGAACTGTCTGTGTGTGTGTCCAGCCCAAGTCCTCTCTTTTCTGAAGGATCTCTTAAATAAGATTGTACTTCAGTAAGAGTGTCACTAGCTTTGGCATAAGATTGAAAGGATAGTTCTTTCTTTTTGAGTTCCTTATTTTCAGAAAGAAGACCTTCACATTTCTTTTGAAGATTGGCCATTGCTTCTTTATGTGACTTTTCGGTCTCAAATATCTGAGCCTTGAGAAATGCATTTTCAGCATCCTTTTTCTCAGATATCTTGATTAATTTAGAATTTTCCTTTGCAAGAGAATTCTTTTCTTCTTCGAAATTTTCGGCTCTAGCTCGGAACATTAAAAATTCTCTTTTGTAAAGATCAATTTCTTTTCTGAGATTTTCCAGTTCTTTGACTCCTTCGTCACCACTTTCATAAGTATAATAGGAAGTATGTGTTACCTCATCAGCCATTAGACAAGGTTCAATGTTGGAGATATCTGGGAAGATTTCTTCAGCCATTCCACACACTTCTTTCTTCTTTTGACCAAAGTCAATTACTTCATGAGAAACACCGCATATTTACGGGAAGGCAAAGGAATCATCTGAATCCTCATCCTCAGAATCAGACTCAATATCTAGAGCATCCAGTTGGAGTTGAATCTTTTTCCTTTCTTCAGTGAGCATAGCTCTTTGACTTCTTTTGAAGATTCTTCTATCTTTCTTGTCACATGTCTTAAATTTGTTGAAGGCAGGACAATCCTTCTTGAAATGACCAGGTTTCTGACAATAGAAACAGATATCATTTCCGATTTCTGCTTCCTCAATACTTGATGCTTTTTGAGCTGGCTTGTTTAGCGAGCTTTGCATATTTTTGTACTGGTGATAGTTTGAGCCTAGATGCTTTTTCAGCTTCTCTTTGGCTTTTCTTCTCTCAATTTCTCGACTGACATATTTTCCCATTTGCTTTACAGCAAGAGCATCCTCAGTTGTTTGTTCCCTTTGAGTTATCTCATAGTCAACAGTGGCAAGCTGAGAGAAAAGTTCCACAGGAGTGATATCTGGCATTCCTTGGTTAAAGTAGAAAAACTTTGTGTGTTCCCAGTTATGATTTAGACTTCTCACAATGGTTTTAATATTTTCTGACTGGGTATATCTATTACTTTCACCAAGTGCAGCCATGTCACTCATAAGTGTTGTAAACCGAAAATCTAGTTCTTCAAGAGTCTCTGTGGGACCTTGTTTAAAGTTTTGGAATTTTAGCTTCAAAACTTCGAACTTATTTTCCTTTGTTTTTTCAGTGCCAGCACAGATTTCTTCAATCATTTGTCAGGCCACTTTCGCTGTTTTTGCACCCCACAGTTTACACTGTATGTGCTCTCGAGTAGAACGTATGATGATATTACGAGCCTGTCCATCCAATCTATTTCTCTTGGCATCTTCCGATGTCCAGAGTTCTCTGGGCTTTGGTTCGTAAATAACTTGACTAGCAGGTCTCCCACTGGTTGATGCATCTGTCTGTGAAGACCCATCACATTGTTCTCTGTCTCTACCATTAGAAACCTCTATGACTTGCTTGAGTTGTTGAATGACTACTGGGCTATTCTTTATTACTTCGATCATTTCGTCACTGATGGCTTCTAGGTGGAGCATCATGTTGTTCTTCCATTTCTCATAATTCTCTGGCTTGAGAATCGGGGCGTCACTTAAAGACATCCTGCAGCAAACACACTAAACGGACGAATCAAGTGTAGGTGAAAAGCAGTTAGTGGGCACTTATCTAGGATCTAGGTTCAGTGCAGAAGGCTTGGGAACCTCCTACTCTGATACCACTTGTTGGTCCAGATAACGGCAAAGTAAAAGACTAGAGGGGGGGTGAATAGTCTTTTAAAACTTTTGTCGATAAGCACAGTTTCTCAGATATCTGATACTTAATTTCAGAGAGCGGAAGACTTCTGAGATAAGTGCACGTGTTCAGCAAGATAAGTGTAAGTACTTTGCAATAAGTAAAATAAGTAATAAACTGCAGAAAGTAAATAACACAAGTCTTTTTATAGTGGTATCTGAAGGTGGCATAATCCTTCAACTAATCCACTTCAGTCTTTCTCAGACCTAGAATCCGCTAAGATAAATGAGGTAACCTTACAGATATCTTTTCTTGATTCCTAAATGCACTAGGTTCCCTACCAAGTGTTCCCCCTGAGTTATTCCCCGGCTTTCACAGCCAAGTACTTCCTGTACTCAGAAACCTTTTGAGATGTTCCTTATTTTCCCAAACTAAGTACTTCCTTTGCTCAATAACCTTGGAGTTATTCCTTAGTTTCCTAAACTAAGTACTTCCTGTACTCCACGCCGTTTAAGGTGTTGGTTAAGGTAGTTTGTCAGGTAAGCTTCTTTAATAACTTGTTCAGTTATTCAGATAGCTCTGTGAATCAAGTATACTTAATACACTTTGCAATGTATGGTATCTTGTTCTCTACTGACCCAAGTCTATGGTAAGTGTTCAAGAGAATGAAACTTAGATAATAAATCTTAGTTCAACTCTTTCACAAATAACAATGCTCGTTAAGGATCAGGACACTTAGAACTTTTGTGCTACTTAGAATCAAGAGCTTTGGTCGCAACTGAAAGCTTGAAGGTAAGTAGTTTGCTTGAGAGCGCTTGTGTGAGTGTTATAGGAGTTCAGTATGTTCTAAGGTGTATTCTCAAGCAGTCTATGTGTTGATATTTATAGATGAATTTTGAGTGCCGTTTGAATAGTATTCGTTAGGCTTAAATCAAATTCAAACTATTGATATCTGAATATAGTACTGTAGCAGGCTTGTCTTCTTCTTCAGAAGCTACCGCTTTTGTTCAGACATTTTTGTCTGCGCATTTAATGCACTTGTTAGGAATATCTGTTAGTATTTTGATCACTCATCACATGTTCTTATCTTAGCCAGAAAGGTGATTAAGTGCTCTTGGTTCACTTGAACATTGTAAAAGAGGAAATCACTGAGTATGATTAGTCTAGTAAATCTTGTATTAGGATTATAGGTCTCTGAGTGTAATTTTGTATTTCAAGAAGACCATGAAGATCAATCCTAGCAATGGTGCTTTTCTGAAGATTAGAAGACTGAAGATTGCACAAGATTTATGAAGATATCAAGGTTAAGTCTCATTTGATTTAAAATGTCTCTAGACCATGTTATAAGTGTAACATTTGCACTTATGCTAAGTCTTGAACATATTTATCAAAGAAGGGACACATGTGAGCTTCCAGAAAGCCTCATGTATCCGTTAAGACTAAAGGACAATGAACAGTACTATGCATTAAATGCATCGGCAGAAATGCTGCAAAAAGCAAGTCCTCTCTGAAACAAGAGATAGTGACTTCTGAGTGCATAGTTCAAGATATAAACGGATATAATTTGATAGAGAGCACAACGGATACAATTCAAACGCCTCTCAAATTTATCTATATATATCACACACTTAGATGCTTGAAGAACACACCTTAGAGCGCTCTATCTTGCAAACTTACCATCAAGCAAAGTATTCTCTCAAGCACTCTACTACCCTTTCTGAAAGCTTTCTGTTGCTTGAAGAATCACTAGTAGTTCTAAGTTGTCCTGAACCTTAACAAGAGATTGTTATTCGTGAAAGAGTTGAACTATCGACATACCCTTTCAAGCTCATTCTCCGTAAGCGGACACCAATTGGGTCAAGAAGAGTGCATCGTCATCCACTGAACTAGTGTATTAAGTAGTCTTGTTCTATTAGGCTCTCTGAAAACATAACTGAAAAGTTATACGAGAAGCCACTCTGACAAACCTTATAACCAACACCATCAAGGCGTGGAGTAGAGGAAGTACTTGATTTGGAAAATCAGGGAATAACTCCAAGGTTATCTGAGTAGAGGAAGTACTTAGCTCTAGGAGCTGGGGAATAACTCAGGGGGAACATTTGGTTGGGCACCATTTGTTTAGGAATCTTAGAATAGGATTATTGTAAGGTGAACTCAATTATCTGTTCTAGTGAATTCTAGGTCTCGAAGACCAAGTGGATTAGTTGGAGGATTACGCCACCTCCGATACCACTATACTTGTTGTGTTATTTACCTTCAGATTTACATTTCAAAGAAAGCACACACACTTACTTATTGTTTCGCACTTACCTATCTTAAAATCTTCCGCTCGAATTTAAGTATCGAAACCCTGTGTTTCGAGAAGCTGTTTATCGAAAAAAGTTTTAAAAGACTATTCACCCCCTTCTAGTCTTTTACTTTGCCGTTATCTGGACCAACAAGTGGTATCAGAGCAGGAGGTTCACAAGCCTTCTGCACTGAACCTAGATCCCCAGATAGGTGAAGGAACTTTGTCCCTTTCTGAGGACTATATAATTTGTGTGTTAAGCGTGTAGGTATGTCTCTGAGTGATGATGGAATTGAGGATCTGGAGTTGGTCAAGAGTGAATTGGATCGTTATGAGAAAGAATTTCTGGAAGCACAATCCAAAACCAGAATTGTAGAGGAAAGCAAAGAAACTCTTGAAAAAGAGGTTACTAAGCTAACCAGAGTATCTGAAAACAAGAACGCTGAAATAGCCTTTCTGAAATCTCAGATATCTGAGAAGGAAAATTCTCACAAACTAGCCTTGAATGAACTTACCAAGAAAATGATGAAGCTGCTTTCTGAGAATGAAGAACTCAGAAAGAAAGAGCTATCCTTCCAATCTTATGCAAAGGCTAGTGACACTCTCACTGAGGTTCAATCCTATCTAAGAGATCCCTCTGAGAAAGGTGGACTTGGACTCGATGAACAATCGAGTAATTCATCTCCTCTGAAGAAGAGTGATGAAAGGTTGACATTTATAAAAAGTCAACAGAATGATTCTTTAACCACCTATAGCATTGGTCAGAAAGCTAGGGTAGCTGACAAAGGAAAAGGAGTAGCAACCCAACCTTTGAAAGAACAACAAGTTCACAAGAAACTTGTGGATGAGGTTTCTGAAAAGAAATACAACCCTCAGACATGTAACCATCCACATTGCTATATTACTAGGAAAGGAAGAATTGCTGGAATAGACAAATTCTCTAGTGTACCATTTTATGAAAATAAAGACGGTGCAAAAACTAGTAAGGCTTCTGAAGAACGTATTCAGAAAGCCAAAGGTGTTCGAAATGGCATTGGCTATCGCGCGATTGGAAAAGTTCTTCTGCAACAATATAAGGAAGGACAAGAACAATGGCGCAAGGCTGATATTGCACGTAGCAATAGACAGAAGTGGAAGAAATCTCAAGCCACTTAAAAACTGAATGCCAGAGCTAGAAGGAACCTGGCCAGAAAGGCTAAGTTTGCTGAAAAGCAATCCCAGAAACCCAGGGTCCAGAAAGCACCAAAAGGAACACCTAGAAACAACACAAGAAGGAAAATTGAGATCAAAATTACTAATTTTATTGCATCTCCTTCTGATCAAATTAGACAAAAACAAACTCCCAATAAATTCACTAAAATGTGGATTCCTACTGGAAGAATGTTTAGTCTAAATGGTTCTATCTCTGAAGCAAGAACCTAACTCCTGTTTCCTGTTTTGTGCAGAACGCCTCTTGGACTAAGGCTCAATGGCTATTTGATAGTGGATGCGGAAAGCACATGACAGGAGACAAAGCAAATCTGGTCAATTACAAAGCTTGCAACAATGGACCAGACATCAGATTTGCTGGAGGAGTAAATCCCTCTCTGGGATTTGGCAACGTCAAATTAGGATCATTAACTATCACTGACGTATTACATGTTAAGGGTTTGAAATATAATCTATTTAGCATGAGCCAGTTTGCAGACAAGGGATTTACTGTGAAATTCAAAGCAAAGTATTGCAAACTTATTGACAATGAGTCAAAGCAGACGGTCTTGGTTGCTCGGCGGAAAGGCAGTCTTTATGTTGCCGACTGGGCATCTGCCAGAACTGAAGAATGTCTCATGGTGAGTCAATCAGGTCACACAGAAGAGCACTGGTTATGGCACAAAAGAATGAGTCACTTGAATTTCAAAACTCTGAACAAACTTGCCAAGAAAGAGTTAGTGGTTGGCCTTCCCAAAACATCTTTTAGAAAGGATGGTATCTGTTCTGACTGCCAGATGGGGAAACAATCTAAGATCTCTTTCAAGTCCAAAATCAGACACTCTAGTGTTAGACCACTGCAACTATTACACATGGATCTTTTTGAATCATCTGTAACTAGTTATGCAGGAAAGAAGTATGGTCTTGTTGTAGATGACTTCTCAAGATTCACTTGGGTTATCTTTCTGAAGCACAAATCTGATGCTAGGGTGGAGATACCAAACTTGCTGAATAAGCTTGAAGTCATGAAAAAGGACAAGGTATCTGCAATCAGAACAGACCATGGTACTGAGTTTGTCAACCAGTACATAAAGGAGTTTTGTACCAGCAAAGGTATACAACACCAACTTTCCTCTGTAAGAACACCACAACAAAATGGTGTTGCAGAAAGGAAAAATAGAACACTTAAAGAAGCAAAGAAGGACAATGCTAGTGACATCGAGATAAGTGAACTTTATTGGGTTGAAGTCGTAAACACAAAGATGCTACACTCGTAATGTATGTTTGATAAACAAACATCATGATAAGACCCCTTATGAACTCTTGGTTGGTAGACCCCCTAATATCAAACATCTAAAAGTATTTGGTTGTAGATGTTTTGTTCTTAACAATGGAAAAGAGTATCTAAGAACATTTCAACCAAAGGCAGATGAAGGTGTGTTTCTTGGTTATTCTATGAATAGCAAAGCATACAGAGTTCACAACAAAAGAACAAAGAAGATTGAAGAATCAGTTCATGTTGTATTCTATGAAGGAAGCAAGAAAACACCCCTTACTGATGAACTCTCAGAAAAGTTCAAGGAACTAATGATAAAGGATTCTGAAGAGAAACTCTCAGAAAGGAAAAATATCATTGTGGAAAGAGAGGATGACTCTGACGAAGAAAAGCATGAAATGCCTAGTAACAACCAGATGATTCTCAGACATGATGAAGAATTTCCTATGAGAATTCCAGAAATGGAAACTGAAGATGTTCATCAGAGAGCTAACTCTGGAAATGACCTCTCTGACAGGCATGTCCCATAAAGCTCTCACACTGAGCAAGTGTCAGACATTCACCGCCCTTCTGAGGTGCAAAATGTCACAGATACTGAAGAAGTATCAAGTCATAATGATTCACATTCAGATCACTTAGTTGTTGACCCTACTAGCCCTAAACCCATGATGAGATGGACCAAGGATCATCCTGCAAAAGACGTGATTGGACCAATCAATCAAGGTGTTAGGACTAGGAGAGCAATAGCTAAAAATGCTAACTCTCTCTTTGGATGTTTTATCTCAAACATCGAACCAAAAACTATAGAAGAAGCATTAAGAGACCAAGACTGGATCTCAGCAATGCAAGAAGAGTTGGATCAGTTTGAGAGAAACAAAGTCTGGAAACTAGTTCCATTTGTAGAAGGAATATCTATGATTGGAACTAAGTGGGTTTTCAGAAACAAGATGAATGAATCTGGTAAAATAACCAGAAACAAAGCAAGGTTGGTTGCCAAGGGATTCACCCAGACTGAAGGTTGAGATTTTAATGAGTCATATGCACCAGTTGCCAGATTGGATGCAATAAGACTCTTTCTGGCCTTTGCAGCTCACAAAGACTTTAAAGTTATCAGATGGATGTCAATAGTGCATTCTTGAATGGTGAACTTGCTGAGGAAGTCTATGTTGAACAACCACCTGGCTTTGAAGTTTCCTCAGAAAGTAGAATGGTCTATAAGCTACAGAAAGCTCTTTATGGACTGAAACAGGCTCCAAGAGCATGGTATGACACTTTGGCTAAATACCTTCTGGAAAGTGGTTTCAAGAAAGGTGAAGTTGATAAAACTTTATTTACTTTAAACCATGATGGGAAACTACTCTTAGTTCAAGTATATGTTGATGACATCATATTTGGATCTAAGGACAAGCAACTTTGTAATGACTTTGCAAATCTCATGAAAAGTAAGTTCGAGATGAGCATGATGGGAGAATTGAACTATTTTCTAGGATTGCAAGTCAAGCAACTCAATGATGGAATATTCATTAGTCAGACAAAGTATGCAAGAGACATGCTCACAAAGTTCAATCTTAAGTCTTCTGAAAAGAATGCTAAGATATCTATGAGCATAGGAACCAAGATGACCTATACTGAATCAGATAAGAGTGTTGATGAACACAAGTATAGGAAATTGATAGGTTCACTACTCTACTCATCGCAAGCGGACACGATATTCAATATGCGGGTTGAGTGTGCTAGATTTCAAACAAATCCAATGCAATCACACTACAACATTGCTATGAAAATATTAAGGTATGTGAAAGGTACAGTAGATGTAGGTTTGTGGTATCCTAAAGAAAGTGGATTGAGTTTGGCTGGTTACTCAACTTCTTGTGCTTAGTCTTCTGAAAAGATAGACTAATCTCGATTAATTGTGCAATATTCATCTGAAAAACGCTCACTCTAAACTCTATATAAGAGATGGCACCCAAGAAGATGACCACCAAGAACTCTAAGGCAACATCCTCTGCTCCTGCATAAAAGCAAGGAGGAAAGGAACTTAAGGTGTTGAATAAACGCCTTCTGGGAAAGTTTACCCCATCGGACTGGAACCCTAAACACAAAATGAATTGGGGAGCCTTTCTAGTAAAGAGATATGTACCAGCAGTTATATCTTCAAAACCAGAAAGAAAACTGATATTGGGAATGCTGAAGAATTCCCATATCTACAAGCTTCTATCTGCTGCACCCAGTGGACTATCCACACTGGATGTACTGGAGTTCTATAACAACTCCAAAATCTTCACAAAAGTTGTGAATGATGAAGAAGAAAAATACATGCAGACTGAAGTCCAAGGACAAGAAATTGTTCTAGACTGCAAGACTTTCTGCAAGATATTCCGATTGAAAAATCGAGGAACATTTGAAGACATCAACATCAAGGACGCTTCCATGATTCAAGGCGTCAAAGAGCTATTTGAAGCAATCCAGTTAGAAAATGCAAAAGGTTGCCCAGGAGACTTTGTTCTGAAGGCCATCAGAACTAGTCATCTCCAGAAACATTGGAGTACTTTAGCCCTTATTCTGGTCTGTTGCTTTGATGGCAACAAAGGTGGAGTAGACCAGATAAGCATGGAGAGATGGATGATGATGCATCTTCTGAACAAGAAGCATGAAGGGCAGGAAACCCACTTCAATTGGGGGAAGTACGCCTTCAACAAATTCCTTGGACATATTAAGGAATTTGAGCCCAAAATCATCAATGGCCTTGCTGAGCCAAAGGCCAATATGCACTTTGGTCTCAGAATCTGTTACATTCTGGAAACAATGGGAATCACTCTCAGAGAGAGGCAGGAAATCCCAGTCACCAACTCCCTTTTCAGACACGCTTTTGAGGAAAAGGAGAAACTTGCTGCTGAGAACGCACTCAGAAAGGCAGAAGAAGAAGAAACTGCACAGCAAGGTGAGGAGGTCTCTGAGCAAGCCAAAGCTAAACCTCCAATTGCCAAGAGAAAGAGGACTCATAGCAAAAGAGCCTCCAAGCCCCTAATCATACAAGAAGCACAACCTTCTGGAGACAAGGTCTCAGAAGATGTTGGACGCTCAGAAAGGCAAATCCAGAATCCCCCAAGAGTCCTGAACCAGAATGCTCCAGAAATCTCCAGAGATGATAGAAATATCATAGATGGGTATGCACCAACACAGAATAGTGATTCTGAAGATGATGAAGTACTTGCAAAAGTATTCAAAAGGTTCAAGTATGAGACCCATGGAGGAGCTTCAAGCTCAGCTCTTCAGAAAGACAAGAGCCCCTCTGCCCAGCAGGAAGAAGAAGGCCTGGGTGAGGAAGATAGAATGATGGAAGATGTTGCCATTGCTTCCACATTCACAATGCCAGCATTTAATATTGCTGAAGAAAACCCTGTTCTTGAACAGGTTCCTCAACCTTCTGAGAGAGCTCAACTCTCAGAAAGGGATCAAACTGAGATGGAAACTCAGAATGATACTGCAGAGGAGATCAATAATGAGCACAGAGAGACTGTGGATTCACCACAAGTTCAAGAGATCAATGATCAGCCTGACTCTATTCAGGTAACAAAGATAGTTTGTATCTAACATGTCAACATAAGTGTATGTTAACTTGTTACTCATAAGCTGTATTTGTTACAGGCCAACTTGGAGACACACTTTCAGGGGGAAGAAAACTTGTCCACCCCCTTGAATCAAGAAGAGGTTCCTCCAACCTCAGAACATCAAGAAGAGCCTGTCCCACAGGTAGTAAAAGTTATCTCTGAACAAGGAATAACTAACTAAAATTGCTCTTATGTTCTAATATTCTTAATGTCTCTTCTTAGGCTCCAACTGAGGAAGTAGTGGTGGTGGAACCAACACCCCAAAACCTAGAGATTCCAGAAGCTGAAAAGCTTTCTGAGGAAGTATTTACTGAGCCTTCTGCTGAGAAGGTAAGTAATCAGTAATAATCTTCTTCAACGAATGCTCTGGAGAACCCACTACTAAAATCTCTTATGTTTGTACTTACAGGCTCAGACAGAAGAACAATTGGATGGAGAAACAGTTGTGTCATCTCCTCCAAAAGTAACTAAAATCACGAACAAGCAAGATGTCTGCAGAAAAGGTGCCAGAAACCCCCAAGGTTTCTGAGGAACTTGCTACTGAGCTTCCTCACTTGGAAGTAAGTGAAGTCTCAGAAAGCACTTTTCCATCTATCTTTTTTGTTAACAGTTTCTAAACATATTTGATTGTAATTCTCAGGTTCAAGCAGAATGAAAGGTTGATGAGGATAAAACTTCTCCTCACATCAAAGTATCTAAGGCCTCTGTGCCCAAGCAAGTAAAAATCCAAGCAGATGAGCCTAGTGTTTCTACACAGGTATGCTCAGAAAGCTCACTTCTGCACACAGATACTAACACAAGTAGTTTGAACAAAACTAACTTGAACACTTTCTTTCAGGCTCAAAGTCTAGTGCCAGTTGATTTACTCAAGGCCTTCCAGAAGCACACCTTAAAGAAACATCTCAAGTGCTTGATTAATGGCGAAACTCAAAGGTGACCTTTCCAAGTAGCGAGTAATCGATGTCCCGTAAAAGAGAGCAATTGCCTAAATCTGGAGGATTATATCCATGCATTGCCCTCTGAGTCCTACTCATTTGCCACTCTAATGCATGAAGACTTCATTCATGAAGTAGCACAAAGACTTATAGCAGATTTCAAGTCTGCGGATGCTCAAACCCAAGAGCAGATGGTTATCCATCCTGCCTTGCCCAGCAAGCTCACTACTTATCCTGCTGAACAAGAAGAAGTTAATGGGAGGATGATTACATTCCCAAATGTGATCAACCTGGTTTCAGAAGATGACGAGGAGATGGACGAAAATAATTATCAAGAACCTCCCTCTGAGCATCCAAACCAAGAAACAAAGAACAAGAGTGATGATGATGATGATCAGAATGATGATCCCCAACCTGGACAAGGCGGGATTCAGAAAGCTAGCAAAGAGAGTGGAGAAAAGGCTACTCCCTCAATTGCTCAGAAAGCTCCATCATAATCACATCCCAAGTCTCATCAAGATACCCAACAAGCTGAACTCAATGATGCCATAGAAGAAATTTCAGCTGCTGAGTTTAGGATTGAACAACTCAGAAAGGTATTGGAAGAAGAAAAGAGAATCAACATTGAGACTCAAGCTCTTGTTGATGAAAAGGAAGCCAAAATCAAAAAGCTCGAAGAAGCTAATGCCAAAGAATTGGCACTCCTAGATGAGCAAAGAAATTTGAAGAATGCTATTGTTGTCACAGCTGCTGAAATAGATGCAATGGATGACAATGATGATGAAGAGAATGATGTTGCGACTGCATTAGAAAGACCTTCTACATCTTCTCAGAAGGCCAGCACACTTGATGGAAAGCAAAAGAAGATTGTCAATCTGGAAACAATCCAAGAAAAAGATTATGACAGTGATGCTGAAACCCACAACTTGATCACCGAAGCAGAAGATGAGAGACTTGTTACTCAGCACAAAAGAGCCCTACTTGCTCCTCATATATTCTCTGCACCAAGTAGTTCAAGAAGTGAAGAGCACCGTGCAAGGAACAGTGTCTTTTTAGAACTCAGAAAGACACTAGTTGCCCAAGACACAGGAGTGCTAAAAACCGTCCCAGAAGAGATGAAGCCTTTGGTTGCTGCTTTACTCAACAGAGCAACCAGCATCGCTCTCTCTCAGAAAGACCTAGGGTTGGTCAGGGATGAGGATTGTAACAATGCTAATGCAGCATTGAATGAAGCTACCATGTCATCCGCAAGCCAACGCCATCCTAAGGCCGCTTGAAGAGCTTAACAGAAAGGAGCAGGAACTGGTTAGGCAGAACAACGAGCTGAAGAAAGAACTTCAAGAATTAGTCAGGGTGCACAACAATCTCCAGAAAAACTTTGAAACTCTCTCTGAAGCTTATGCTATCATGAGTCAGTCATTCATGACTAAGGGAGAAGAAGAGATGCCTCAGAAAGGCAGAGGAAGAAAAAGAAAACAATCAAATCTTCCCTCCTCAAGTCAACTTGTCATTAAGGACACCACTGGAGACACCCTTGCTGAAGAAGTTGTTCCAGATCAACCAACCAGAAGGCTGAGAAGTATGGTCACTAGGGGAACCAAGTCCCTTAGAATCTCAGAAGAGAAGAAGACTTCTGAAGAAGAAGAAAAGGAAGAAGGAGAAGTAAGAGGCCAAGAAAGCTGCAAGTCTCCAATTTTGGGCTACAATGATGATGAGGATGATTCTGATGAACATCCACTTCACAAGAAAAGGAGACAAGCAACTACTTCACAACCTCCTCTGGCAGCAAAGCCCTTAGCAGCCAGAACTCCTTCTGGAAATACCAAGTCAATACAAGGTACATCCAACAGCACAGCCCCAAGGCAAGAAGAAAGGTTTAGAGGATCTCCTGACAGAAGGCCACCAAACAGAAAAGCAGGAAGGGATTTCTAGTTTGGCAGAATAAACAATGAAACACATCAAGAAAGGACAACTGATGCCCACATTGAGTATATGAAGACCAGTAATGAAGAATCTTCATATAGGTGCATTCTGAACAAGAGAGGGTATTGGATTCTGGAACTACAACATCTACTTGTCAATGATAAGTTTCCAACTCCCATCCTCAACCAGATCCTGAAATGGAGAGAAGGCAAGCCAGAATTGCTAAAACCTGAGCACCTTCATGCCTGGTTAAACTTTGAAGTAGAAAAGAGGAATGAAGCCAGAAAGATTGATCTTTCTTTTGCCTGTCCTTACCCAAAACCTGATGATGTACACAAGGTAAGAAAACTGGATGGTAGCTACAGCAGGAAGAGCAAACTAGGTGTTTCAACCTATGAGTCATTCTATATGACATTGGATGAATACCTAGATGATATACACTATCTAGAAGAAATATACAAGTATTTCAACCTATCGCAGCTGCAAGTAGACCATGCCTGGGTCTGGGGAAAGTACTCAGGTCAAACATTTTCATGGAAGAATCACAAGCTTGGTAAGAGTTACCATGAAATATGTGACTTATCCAGAAAGACAGAGCTCTCTGTCAGAAGGACTCCTTATGACTATGTCCAAGAATGCAGAAAAGTGGATGATCATGTCAACTGATCCAGAAAGGTGCTGAAGAACTTGAGGTATCTGAACCCAAGTTGTGTTTCTGAAGACTTGAAGACTAGTAACATTAGAATACTCTCTTGGATCTTGGACTCTCCTATGTTCTAAATTTACTTAGTTTGTTTTATTAATTTTTGTAATCTTGCTGATTGTTTCTAAAATTCTCTATCTGTAAAAGTTGCATCTTACTCTGTAAACTGTACCTAGCTGAAGATCATACTCTCAGATACATTTTAATAGATGACAACTTATCAGCAAAGATCACTTCTTGTGATTTGGTTGATGTTTACTTTCTGCACTTAATTCAACTAAAATGGAATATCATTTGAAATGATTAAGTGGTGGATTGTTTTCTCTTCCAGGATTACAACTTTGTAATAGGACTTGAAAGATACTCATCACATGTTCTTATCTTAGCCAGAAAGGTGATTAAGTGCTCTTGGTTCACTTGAACATTGTAAAAGAGGAAATCAATGAGTATGATTACTCTAGTAAATCTTGTATTAGGATTATAGGTCTCTGAGTGTAATTTTATATTTCAAGAAGACCATGAAGATCAATCCTAGCAATGGAGCTTTTCTGAAGATTAGAAGACTGAAGATTGCACAAGATTTATGAAGATATCAAGGTCAAGTCTCATTTGATTTAAAATGTCTCTGGACCATGTTATAAGTGTAACATTTGCACTTATGCTAAGTCTTGAACATATTTATCAAAGAAGGGACACATGTGAGCTTCCAGAAAGCCTCATGTATCCGTTAAGACTAAAGGACAATGAACAGTACTATGCATTAAATGCATCGCGTAAATCTCGAAAAGCAAGTCCTCTCTGAAACAAGAGATAGTGACTTCTGAGTACATAGTTCAAGATATAAACGGATATAATTTGATAAAGAGCACAATGGATACAATTCAAATGCCTCTCAAATTTATCTATATATATCACACACTTAGATGCTTGAAGAACACACCTTAGAACGCTCTATCTTGCAAACTTACCATCAAGCAAAGTATTCTCTCAAGCACTCTACTACCCTTTCTGAAAGCTTTCTGTTGCTTGAAGAATCACTAGTAGTTCTAAGTTGTCCTGAACCTTAACAAGAGATTGTTATTCGTGAAAGAGTTGAACTATCAGATACCCTTTCTGAAGCTCATTCTCCGTAAGCGGACACCAATTACTTGGGTCAAGAAGAGCATCGTCATCCACTGAACAAGTGTATTAAGTAGTCTTGTTCTATTAGGCTCTCTGAAAACATAACTGAAAAGTTATACGAGAGGCCTCTCTGAAAAACCTTATAACCAACACCATCAAGGCGTGGAGTAGAGGAAGTACTTGATTTGGGAAATCAGGGAATAACTCCAAGGTTATCTGAGTAGAGGAAGTACTTAGCTCTAGGAGCTGGGGAATAACTCAGGGGGAACATTTGGTTGGGCACCATTTGTTTAGGAATCTTAGAATAGGATTATTGTAAGGTGAACTCAATTATCTGTTCTAGTGAATTCTAGGTCTCAGAAAGACCGAAGTGGATTAGTTGGAGGATTACGCCACCTCCAGATACCACTATACTTGCTGTGTTATTTACCTTTCTGTATTTACATTTCAGCAAAGCACACACACACTTACTTATTGTTTCTGCACTTACCTATCTTAAAGTCTTCCTGACTGAATTTAAGTATCAGAAACCCCAGGTTTCTGAGAAACTGTGTTTATCGACAAAAGTTTTAAAAGACTATTCACCCCCCCCCCCCTCTAGTCTTTTACTTTGCCGTTATCTGGACCAACAGCACTGTACTATATTTTGTCCTGTAGTGCCAACGGAACTATGCAAGCTTTCTGAGGCTTTGCACGTTCTTTTCCAGAGATCGTCATAGCTCCAGATACCACTTGTTTGAACAACTTGTTATAATATGTTTCTTTTTCAGAAGCATATTTTATGTCCAAGGTATCTGAGTGTAGATATCTGTGGGCACTTTCCTCGTCTCAGAAACCTTTTATTCTCAGATATCTTTTGCAACTCGTGTGTTTTGAAACACTTGTTTCTCCAAGATATCTGGTCATAGGTTTCTGGAAAACCATTGTCTTCAGCAATCTTGTGCAGTCTTCAAATCTTCAAATCCGTTGATCTTTTCCTGCTGGATGCCTTCTTCTTGGTCTTCTTCAGAAAATAAAAATTACATTTCGAGACCTAACATCCTATACAAGATTTGCTAGACTATCATACTCAGTGAGTTTTCTCTTTTATAGTGTTCAAGTGAACTAAGAGTACTAATCACGTTTCTGAGCTAAGATAAGTCATTAGGTTGCTGATCAAAATCTAAACAGATATTCCTAACATCACTGATGTCTCTGATGGAAGAGATGAAGATTCTGCCAGAAGAACATCCACTTCAGAAACTTCTACAAGTGGGAGAGCTACTGGTCAGGTAACTTTGGAAGAAAAAACCAGATAACTCTGGACATCGGAAGTTTTCAAGAGAAATAGACTGGATGGTCAAGCTCGAAACATCATTATTCGTTCTACTCCAGACCACATATAATGTAAACTGTGGTGTGCAAAATCGGCGAAAGAAGCCTGGCAACTAGTTGAACAAATTTGTGCCGGCTCTCAGAAAACCAAGGAAAACAAGTTCGAAGTTCTGAAATTAAAATTCTAGAATTTTAAACAAGGGCCTTCAGAAACCCTTGAACAACTTGATTTTTGGTTTACAACGTTGATAATTGAAATTGCTGCACTTGGTGAAAGTGAAAGATATTCTAACGCCGAAAAGGTGAAGACTATCGTAAGGAGCTTAAATCACAACTTTGAACATACTCAGTACTTTTATTTCAACCAAGGAATGCCAAATATCACTCCAACGGAATTATTCTCTCATCTAGCCACTCTCAACTATGAAACCTCTCAGAGAGGACAAATAGCTGATCAGCAAGCTCGCAGTGTTGCTCTAGTAACACAAGGTACTTCTGAGAAGAAGATTACCAAAGAATCCACTAACGAAGAAGCTCTTGCAGTAAAGCAAATGAGCAAATATGTTAGACAGGAGATTGAGAGAAGAAAAATCAAAGAGAAGCTGAAAAAGCATCTAGGCCCTAACTATCACCAGTACAAGAATATGCAATTGACCAACTCTCTGAATAAACCTGGTTAGAAAGCATCATGTACTGAGGTTACAGAAATCGAAAACGATATTTGTTTCTATGATCAGAAACTTGGTCACTTCAAACTGGACTGTCCTGTTCTGGACAAGTTCAAGACAGGTGACAAAAAGGATAGGAGTAACTTCAAGAGAAACCAGAGAGCTATGCTTTCTGAAGAAAGAAAGAAGATCGAAATCCAACTGGATGCACTTGATCTTGATTCAGATTCTGACGACGACGATTCTGATGAGTCAAAGCTACCATCACTAGAATTGTGTGCCTACACTCACGAAGTATTTGACTTTGGTCAAAGGAAGAATGAAATGTGTGGAGCTGCTGAGGAAATCTACTCAGATTACTCTAACCTTGAGCCATGTCTTATGGCTGATGATGAGGTAACCAACATTTCACGGTTCATTAATTATGAGAGTGATGAGGAAGGAATCAAGGATCTAGAAAATCTCAGAAGGGAGTTAGATCTTTATGAAAGAGAATTCTTGGTTGCTCGATCTAGAACCAAAATTCTTGAAACAGAAAAAGAGTCTCTTGAAACCGAGTGTTCGCATTTACAACGACTTTCTGACACTAAGGATGCAGAAAATGCATTCGTAAAGGCTCAGATAGACGAGACCAAAAAGTTGCATTCTGAGGCTATGGAGTTACTCCAGAAGAAGTGTGAAAGCCTTCTTTTTGAGAATGAGGAACTAAAGAAGAAAGAATTATCTTTCCAATCCAATGCCAAAGCGAGTGACACTCTCACTGAAGTACACTCTTACCTAAGAGATCCTTCAGAAAAGGGAGGATTTGGGCTTGACACACAAACAAGCAATTCTTCCCCTCTGAAAAAGAGTGATGAAAGGTTGACGTTTGTTAGTGGTCAATAAAGTGGTTCCCAAACAACCTATAGCATTGGTCAGAAAGCTAAGGTTGCTGACAAAGGTAAAGTTGTTGCGACCAAACTTTGAGGGAAAAACAAGTCCCCAAGAAAACTGTGGAAAAGTTTTTTGAAAAGAAACCATGCACTAAAAAGTGCAATCACCCACAGTGCTATGTCTCTAGGAAAGGAAAAATTGCAGGAGCTGGCGATTTTCCCAATGTACCATTTTTCGGAAGAAATAATGATCCAAAGACTAGTGAAGCTATTGAGAGAAGATCTCAGAAAGCAAAAGGTGCTCGAAATGGCATTGGCTACAAAGTCATCAGAAAGATACTTGCTCAGCAATATAAACAAGAGGAAGAACGATGGATGAATGCTAGGATTGCGCATATCAATCGTCAGAAGTGGATGAAAGAACAGGCTACGATCACTCTGAATACCAGGGCTAGAAGGAATCTGAGAAGGAAAGCCGAGCTCGCTGAAAAGTCAACTCAGCAACCTGACAGGTATCTGAAAGCACCAAAATGAGCACCAAGGAACACTCCAAGAAGGAAAATAGTTTTAAATGATAGTTACACTAGTCATTTACCTAAAATTCCTCTTTATATTCCAGTAAGATAAAAGAATGCCCCAAGGAAGTTCATTCAGAAATGGCTTCCTATAGGGTGATTCTTTAGTCTAGAAGGTTACATTGTTGGAATGAGAGCCTAACTCCATGTTTCCTATTTTGTGCAGAACACTCTGAGGAAGAACCCGAAGTGGCATTTGATAGTGGATGTGAAGCACATTACAGGAGACAAAGCAAATCTGGTTAACTACAGAGAATGTGATAAAGGACCAATTATTAGATTTGCTGGAGGAGATGAAAATTCAACCATAGGTTTTGGTGATCTGAAGATTGGAGCTCTTATAATCACTGAAGTACTACATGCAGAGGGATTGAAATATAATCTCCTAAGCATGAGTCAATTGGCAGACAAAGGGTACTCAGTAAAGATCAAGTCAAACCTATGCAAATTGGTTGACAATGATTCAAAGAAAGTAGTCTTGATTGCAAAACAGGAAGGAAAGAACTATGTGATTGATGAAGAACCTGCCACACCATGAGACTTTCTATTGATAAGTTAATCAAAGGCTCCAAGGGTGTCAATTGGTTTCTAATACGGGAACTCATGTAAGCATTAAAAGAATCTACAGGTTTCTAAGAGATACATAAGAAAAGGAAGAAACTACCGAGATAGGAACTCAGTTGTCGAAAACTTTGACAATTTGCTATTTCAGAAAGATACTTGAAACGTGTATTCAAATATCTAAGGCATTGTAGAAAAAGGCACTTAGAAAAGGTCTCTGAAATGGGTATTCAGAAACCATGAGACATCTAAGCCAGGGGGAACACAAAAAGAATATTTTGACCAAAAAGATAATTCCTATCAGATGTCAAATATCTCTTTTGTGTTGAAAATTTCCTTTCTTGTGAAATATTTGAAACAAGTACTGGACGATCAATTAATGATCTCTGAATCCAGTTTTGTCCACTAGTTACAGGTTTCTGAGAATGAAAGACACTTAGGCGAGTTGTGACAAATTACATTGATGGGGCACAATTACATGTGTTGATTGATATCATTGCTCTGAGACTCAATCTCAACCCTTCAGAAATTAACGGCCAAGATGCGTCCACTAACTCCACTCACGCAGTAACCAAGTAACTGACCCCACTTGCATTAAATGCAATAATGCCTTTTCACCACGCCTGTGCAGAACTGTGAGTAATATACATACATAATTCATCTGTATCGCATGTACTTGCATTGCTATATCAAGGCGGATTTGGCAAAGAAAAATACTTTTGCCTAATTCCACAAATCACTTGTACGAAAATAGCAAAAACATTCCTAATCTTCTCTGCAAAAACTCTCTAATCCGTCTGAATCTCTGCTAAGGATTTCTTCAAAGAAATCCTTGTCGATTCCGACTACGATTCTCATCTCTATATTCCCTATTTCTATAGAAATACAAAGAGATGGCACCCAAAAGAGCAGCTTCAAAATCCCAAGTCTCATCCTCTGGAACTGCTGTAAAGCAAACTTTTACCATCAAGGAAAAGAAGGTAACTGGAATTTTCAACCCAAGTATGTGGAATACCAGACCCAAGGTACTTTGGGGAGGAGTACTAGTTGATGAATACTTGCTTGGAGCTTCACTCAACCAAGCAGAAGCGAGAAGAGGGCTTGAACTACTTGAAAAAGTAGGAATCAAGCAGTTCTGTTATATAAAACCCTCTTTCACATCCTATATGGATGTTTTGGAATTCTGCAATAATTCCGCGGTAACAACCGAGATTGGCTCCGAAAGGATGTCAATTACTTCGAAAGTTCAAAACATAGAGATATGTCTTGATGAAGAAACCTTTTGTCAATTGTTTGGACTTCCAAACTCTGGTGGTGAACATCAGATAGACGTGTCCAAGGAGGCCATTGACGACTTCTATTTAAATAATATGGATCCAGAAAATGAGGACAACGTGGATGTTTCTGAAACATTCGACATTGTGAACATGCACAGATAACATGTCACTGAACTCGAACTGCTCATGCGATCTTGCATGATGTTTTGAAAAGAAAGGAGGGGCTGACAAGGTGTCTCTGGAGATATGGGGTACTCTTGCCCATATGTATACCTTGAGCGAAAGGACAACTCCCTTCAATTGTGGGAGGTATATCTGGAAGAAGTTCGCTGAGAACATCAAGTCCTTTGAAGCCACAATCATCCGTGGTCATGCTGAACCTCTGATGACCATTTCTTTCAGTCTGAAGATCTGTTACATTCTGGAGTACTTTGGTGTAGTGCTCAGAGAGAAAGTGCAAGTTGCATATGGTCATTTCGTGTGTAGACTTAATTTCAATAACAGACAAAAGAAAAGGGCATCAGAAGGAGTCTCTGAAGCACCATTAGTGCCCTCCAAGAGACGTAGAACTGGAGGCAGAAAGAAGACTAACGCCTCAGAAAGCAGTGAACAAACAGTTCTCTTTGAACATGTTGTTGCACCTGTTGCTAAAGAAACCTCAGTCCCTACACAGACCACATCTCCTGCTGATGGAGATACCACTCTTGCTGACAAGAGGGTAGATGAAACCAAGGAGGCCCCTGCTATGGAACTAGCAGACCTACACATGGGCTCCTCCTCATAGAGGATGTGATTGCTAGAGATACTCCTGCATCAATGGTTGATGAAATAGCAACCAGGTGCGGAGAAAATACTATACAAGGACCAATCTCTCTGAAAAACATCTCTGAAGGTCCTTTAGTGGATATTGATGCTACTATGGCAAAGGTTGTTGGGGATATACAACTTAATAACCCTGATGATGCGTCCCCATCAAAATCAAGATCTCCACAAGAACAACAACCGCAACGACCACGAAGCTCTACATTTCTGGAAGAAGAAACTGTATTAAGAGTTGTAGAGATGCGTCAGAAAGATGACGTTGCGGAACACAACACTGTAGTGGAAGAAGTATTCCAAGAACATCAAGGGATAGTTCACTCAGTGGAAAGGCACGAAGTGCCTGAAACTTCCCTTGAAGATATAGTCATAGAACAACTCGAACAACTCACAGACCGACCACATGTTCCAGAAACCACTCAGTCTGACGTTGCTCAGGTATATGAATGGTTTAATTCTCTACATGTAAAATATTTTCTGTGTATGTCTTCTTGTAACCGAATGACACTTATCTTCATTACAGGCCATTCAAGAAACAAGAATCCCAGAGGAGGCTAAAACACATGCCTTAGAAACTGAAAAAGAGGTTCCTTCAACCTCATTTCATGGAAATCGAGCCCGCATTGTGTATATTGATTTCGAGAACCACGTTCGAACTGTGTTTAACATAGTACTCATAATCTATGCTTGTTTCCTATAGGCTCAAACTGAGAAAAGACATGGTGAAAAGCCAAATTCACCAAAGGAGAAGGAAGAGTCTATTCAAGACTCTGACAAACTTGAACATGAGCCTTCTGCTGAGAAGGTAGTCATCAGAAAGATCTATAACATGTTCAATTCTCCGAAAAACATCTCTTCAAAAGTATTTAACAAACTCTACTTTCAGGCTCATGAAGAAGTAGAAGTTGCTGAGGCTGAGACATCAAAGTCCCCTCAAGCAGAGAAAGTTGATGAGCCTTCAAAGCCATCATTAGAAATGATGCCAGAGAGTCCCAAAGTCTCTGAGAAGCAATTGTCTAAGCCTCTTTCTGCAAAGGTACTTAACACTCATTCTCAGTACCATAAGAAGCATCTTTCTTTAACAACTTTCTAAGTTAAATATCTCTTCTAATTCTCAGGCTCTGAAATACAAAGAAGAAAAGGAGGCCACCAAGGCTCCTTCTAAAGTTAAAGTATCTGAGGATGCTGATGCCTCGAAGATTCAGAAAAAATGAACCTGCTGTTGTGACACAGGTAACTCAAAATTTGTGAATCCATTTAACTCAGAATTTTTAAGGATTTTGATTCTTAATCAAAACCTCTTTGTCTTCCAGGCTCAGCAAGAGACCACTGCCGAAAGCTTTCAGCTGGCAACTCTTTCTGATAAGGGTCTCTTGGATCTGTTCTTGAAAAATGCCCTCCCTCAGATGATCCTTGGATACAGAAGATGGCAAAGACTCATAAGGACAAATATTATGTCCCTCATTAAATTTTTGAGCGATCCAATCAAGAGGGTATGGGCTGAACAGATCGAAGAATATGTCAACAATCTCATTCCCACGGAAATTGAAGAATTCGCTACCTTAGTGGATAAGAGATTTGTTGAACATGTTGAACGCAAGTTGATTAGAAACTTTAAGTCACAGAGTCGAGCTACAAGGTTCAAGATTGCTACTGATCCCAACCTCCCACCAACGTTTGCATCTACTCCTGCTGAGCAAGAGGCGGTGGACAGTAAAACAATTAGAATTGATGATATCATCAATTTAGACTCTGATGAGGAGATGGATGAAAACGATATAAAGATGCCCAAGTCTCCAAAGTCTTCTGAAAAGAAAGATGATTCCAGGAATGATGAGGATGATGATGCACCATCTGGTGCTGGAGGGATCACTGGATCAAAGAAAAACTCTGTCGTTGAAAATCCTTCAGAAAGGAAAAACTCCCCATCTCCTCAGAGATCATCCAAGCCCTCACCATCTCAGAAAAGTGATTCTGACGCCAGAAAAGATGATTTCGTAGCCCAGAAAGTCCTAGAAACTTCACAAACTCTTGCAAATCTACAAGAGATGGTGGAAGAGGCAAATTCGTTGCGTCTGGCACTGAAAAACCACATTATTAACATACAGGACAATCTACATAAGATTGATGACCTAAATCGCAAGGAGGCAGAAACCCTTGCTGAACAAAAGCGCATAAGACTTGATGCCCAGCTATTTGCTGAGGAAATAAAAGCTAAGGACACTGAGGCACTCAAGCAGCAAAAGGAAATCCAAGCAAGAAATGGTCGTTGGATTCGGGGATGAAGGAAATACTCCCTCAAAAGTTAAATTCTCAGATATTCCTTATCTGAAGAAACACATTCTGGCTCCCACAAACTTTCCAGAAGTTCCTACTCCTACTGCTGACACAGAGAACAGTTTCAAAGAACTGCTCAGAATAAGGAAGGAACTAGAGGCTCAAAACAAGGAAGTAACTGAGTGTGTGCCACAAAACTTCACCAAGTTTGCTGAGGTGATTGCTCAGAGAACTAGCAACTTAGTACTTTCTCAGAAAGATCTGGGATTAGTCCAAGATTCAGACAGCAGGATTGCTCAGAAGGCCTATAATCTTGCTGATACTACCACCACCAAGATCCAGAATGTGGTGCTGAGGTTTCTACTCTTACAGACAGAGAGCATGGACTATATTAGCAGAATGAAAACCTCAGAAGTGAGCTTAGAAGACTCACAAGCAACTACTCTCTGATGCAAAAGAACTTTGAGTCACTCTCTGACTCTTATTTTAATCTCTTGGCTCGTTTTGATCAGTCCTCTATGACTAAGAGGGGAGAGAAGGTATTCCATAAAGTACAGAAATAAGCTAAGTCCAAAGGAAAGGGTAAGGAAAAGATGTACCAGGAACAACCCCTTACTCTGGAAAGAGTAACAACAAGGTCCCAGGTAAAGACCTCTCAAACAACTGCCTTGCCACCTCCAGCTTCCAAGAGCTCGAGTGACAAAAGAAAGGGAGTTTCAGAAGAAGAAGAAGAAGAAGAAGAAGGAGAAATCTCTGAAAAGAAAAGAAAATTTTCTCCAGAAAGCTACAAAGGTACTGAAACTTTTGAGAAAGACAATGATGATGATGATGAGCACAAGGAAACTCATCACAAGAGAATCAGCTCTTCTGCTCCTATAGCTACAAAGCCTCTTCAGGCTAGAAAACCTTCTGGAGAAACCAAGTACATCTAGAAAGGTGGATCCTCAATTGACCTCTCACAAAAGGGCCTGAATTCCAAACAGAGAAGGAAGAGGGACAGAGACATCAAGTTTGGAAGAAACCTTCCTCCAAGGCCTGAGGATGCTAGAATAGAATACGTGAAGACTAGCAATGATCAGCCCTCTGTCTGGAACTGCATCAAAGTTCACAAGAATGGCTACTGGATAATGGAACTCAAGTACTTGCTTGCCAATGGAAATGGGATTCCAGAACCAATTTACCAACAACTGATGGCATGGAGAAAGAAAGACAAAATATCAAAAAAAAAATGCCTTCTGAGATAATCAAGATCTGACTTGACTTTGAATTTGAAGTCAGACAGAATGCCAGACAGGATCTCTCCAAAGAATGCCCTTACATCAGGCCAGAGGATGTGCACACATTTGAAGATGAATCTGGAAAAAGGAACAAACTGCAAGTGGAGCCCTTTGAATCATTCTACATGACCAAAGAGGAATTTGAAGGAGACATGGAATATCTCAGAGAGATATATGATTATTACAAGCCCACTGAAGAACAGTTGTTTAACTACTGGAAATGGAGGAAGTTTCTGTGGATAAAAGGAATAACCACAGGACTTACTGATAAACCCTATAAAGAAACATGTGTTGCCTCCAGAGATTGTCAAATGAGGGTGAGGACCATTCTAAAGGAATACACTGAAGACTGCCTGAAATATGGTAATTTGGAGTTTCTAAAGGAATGAAGATTTGAAGGCCAGCTAGTTAGGATGTTCACTTGGAACTTGGAATTTCCTGTTGTCCTACTAAGCTATGTAATCTTTTGATTTTTGCTGATTGTACTTAATGTTTAATTTTCTTGTAAAAGTTATCTGCACTTACTTTGTAATTATTATCAGATGAACCTACTCTCAGATACTCTCTAATGAAAAGATAAGTTGTCAGCAAAGATCACACCTTGTGATTTGGTTGATGTCTTACTTTCTGCACTTAAATAAAAGAATCATAAATCATAAGAAATGTTTAAGTGGCTGATTGTTTCCTCATCCAAAGTTGTAATAAGTTTTTAAAGGTAGTCATAGGTGACTGATCAAAAAGGGGGAAATTTGTTAGGAAATATATGTTTAGTTTTGATTAGTACACCATAATGACTTACCTTAGTTCAAAAAGGTATCTAGTACTCTTGGTTCACTTGAACATTGTAAAAGAGGAAGTAAACTTAGTATGATTAGTCTAGTAAATCTTGTATAGGATGTTAGGTCTCTGAATATAATTTTATATCTTTAAAGAAGACCAAGAAGAAGGCATCCAGCAGAAAAAGCTCAACTATCTGAAGATATGAAGACTACACAAGATTATCAAAGACTAAGGAATTGTGCCTCAGAAACCTTATGCAAAAGATAACTTAGTGTAAACAATGTTTATGAAAGAAACAATGTTTTCCATAGTTTCTGAAAGGCTTGGGGTTTCTGATAGCGACGTGCACAGCCTCAGACAGCGTGCATAGTTCCATTGGCACAACAGGACAAAAGATAGTACAGTGCATTTAATGCCATTGTAGAACTCGCTGACCAAAAGCTTTATCTCTGAACAAAGAGACAAAAGTTCTGTGGTACTATCAACGGATGGTTTGTAGTTTGAATCTCAATAGCCTATCGGATAATAATTCAAACGGCTTGATTTTCACCTATAAATATCACCACTTAGAATGCTTGAAAACACAGGCTTGAATGACTGAATTTCATATCCTACACTCAAGCATACAAGCCTTCTCTACTTACTCAAAGATTACAGTTGCGACCAAGCTCTTGATTCTAAGTAGCAAGAAAGTTCTAAGTGCCCTAATCCTTTACAAGCTATATTTGTTGTGAAGGAGTTGAATTAAAACACTGTTGCGACTTGCTAAGATATTCATTCTCCTGAAAGAAGAACATAGAGTGTGTTAAGTGACTCTTGTTTCAGAAGGTAGTATTACATAACTGTGGAAGTTATTAATCTCCCAATCAGACAAACTCTTCTTAACCAACACCAGAAAAGGCGTGGAGTAGAGGAAGTACTTAGTTTGGAAAACTAAGGAATAACTCCAAGAAAGGTTCTGAGTAGAGGAAGTACTTGGCTGGGAAAGCCGGGGAATAACTCAGGGAATTCTGAGTAGAGGAAGTACTTGGCTGGGAAAGCCGGGGAAGAACTCAGGGGGAACACTTGGTTGGGAACCTAGTGTATTTAGGAATCAAGAGAAGATATTTGTAAGGTGAACTCAATTATCTGTCTTAGTGGATTCTAGGTCTGAGAAGGCCGAAGTGGATTAGTTGAAGGATTACGCCACCTTCAGATACCACTATAAAGCTACTGTGTTATTTACTTTCTGCACTTACTTTCTGCCTTTACTTACTTGCAAAGTAACTTACACACTTTACTAGCTTGTTGAGCACGTGCACTTATCAGAAAGACTTCCGCTATTATGATTATAAGTAACAGAAAGTTACTCAACTTTCTGAGAAACTGTTTTATCGACAAAAGTTTGAAAAGACTATTCACCCCCCCCCCCCCTCTAGTCTTTTACTTTGCCGTTATCTGGACCAACAACAACTTTCTCTTCAATGGAGACATACTTGCTGTCATCTAAACCCACACGATTTCGTAACAAAGCAACGAATTCCCGGAATGTTTGTTTGTTCATTCGGAGAACATTCTTACAATCAACATCCTTCATTTGAGTAAGTCATTTAAGGTAGACTTTTTGTTCATGCTTCTTCCTCTTAATACTATATCGTATAGGTTCACGGGTACGAGGGAAACGTGGACGGACACGTGTAATGTAATACCATGTCAACACGCAAACTAAGCATAGCTGCTTGAGAATAAACGCTCGTACATTTTCACTGTGATTGTCCATGGACAGTACTATACAAATAAAATTCATTTCAGAAATGAATCAGTAAGTGTGTCATGTGTATGCAAACAAACTTGTGTACAACAACAAAAAAAAAAAAAAAAAAAAAAAAAAAAAGCAGCATTGCTCCAAAAACAAATGTATAAAGTAAAAGCAGCAGCAAGTAAGCTAAAGAAAGGAGCATAACATTTGCAATATCATACAGGCATATCGCACAAACAAGACACGAACATCACACACTGATAGGGTTCACGAACAGCACATCACAAACAAAAAAGACACGAACATCACACACTGATAGGGTTCATGAACATCACACACTGATAGGGTTCACGAACAGCACAACAAAAACATAAAAGACACGAACAGCACAAACAAGACAAGCGCGAGTGAAGGACTTGGAAAAAAGGGCATGCTGTTTTGAGAAAATTCTCGCAGATAGAATGAAAAATAGGTCCGTGTAAATCTAAAATCAAGATGCAGATGTATAGATCTCAGCACTATAGGCGGGACGAGCAAACTAATCCCCTTTGAATATGGAGTCAATTGATTTTGTCAAGAATTTAAGCTATGCAGTGGAGATGTGAGCAATTGACAAGTAAAGAAAAGAGAATAGATGATCTTACCGGAATTTCTACCGAAGACCGGCGACCGAAGCAGATAACGGTGGTGGCTGGCAGCTTTCTTCTTCTTCTTCAGACAAACCCTAGTTGAAGTTGTGAAATGTCTGATGGATTTTGGTTTTGTCTGCCATGGATGGCATGTTTGTAATTAATTGGAAGTTTTAATTAAACTGGGCATTTCACGCTGGATGAAATAATCCAAAATCAAATACGTCCTTCTATGAGGTATTTGAAATTGGATTATTTATGTACAAATTTACGGGCTTAATTCGGGCTAGAGAAATTAGATTATTTCAAATAATCCATTTTTTCGGGCCATTATAAACTCAACCAAACTAGATTATTAAGGGTATTTGACCAAAATCCCTCTAAAATCCCCTCAAACTAAACGGGCACTTAGGAGACTCACTCATTTTAATAATTTATCAACTAGTTTATGACCCGTCGATACTCGACGGGTATAGTGAAAAAATAATCAAGTATATTGAATCCTACAGTAATTACAATAACATTTTTTTAACGCCCCGTCCCCTTGCGACTCGAGGTCCGACGCTTAATGCCAGTGCGGTCATGGGCTGCTATCCAGGTGATATACTGGCCCAATGTGCCAACACATGTTCTTTCCCGCACTTTATCCCCACTCGTGCACGCAATGATAGACTTACCAATTGGTCATCCATCATAAGATTGATCGAGAGAAAGCACACTTAAGTCTAAAGCTCTTATGGATGAATTTCCAAAAAGAAAGGTGCACATCGTTAATATGAGCAACGTTCTTGATCCTTTAAGCTCTCTGAAAATTTATATAGGGCGTTACATTTTTAGTTTGCAAACATTTCAATTTAATAATCGGAGAGATGTGTTTAAGTCATTAGCATCAACAAAAGCTCATATTAAAACAACACATACATGTTAATACTAAAACAAGTAATTTTAGCGAGTATTGATATGCTTGATATATATAGATGTAATGTACTATATAATAGTGATAAACTCATCGAACACTCATTTGCACACCATATTGGTTGTCGCATAATGTGTTTTACCCTATTTGTCGTAAATCAATATTAAACTTACCTTGATTTAATACACGTGTGGGGATGTGCATTATGACTTGAACGATAAATTTTCACTAACTTTTATTTATCATCATAAGGGGCTAACTCTCATTGAAATTGAGAGGGAAGTTTGTCTCTGATGTACTCATCATCACACTAAGAACGATAAACTTTTTGCCTGCGTTTACTCCATACATCATGATGCGCTCAAAATTAATACTTGTAAAATAACACAAGTAGTAAAGCGGTTGTCGTAGTACAACAAGGCTTAAACCACAGGGTCATTCTCTCGAGGAATTGATTAAGCTAGTTCTAAGGTGTAGGCTCAAGGTGTGAGTTGTGAACAGATAGTGTGGGTAAGATTGATACTTCAAAACCCTACAACAAATTACAATTACAAGACAAGGTAATATCTAGATCATGCAATTTCTACAATTAAAACGAAGCAAGCGGATCTTTCAAAAGTGCTGACGCAATATAGCTAATGGTACACTGCCCGCGAATTCGACAACTTTGCTATTGCGAAAATGAACTAGATATAGATTATAAGTACGTATGAGTTATGGCAAAAAGCTTGTCACTAGCTATGCCCTCATCCGGATATATACTAATTAGAGGTAAAGACTGATGCAAGTTCACAACGATACAAGCATGCGTTCAACGACCAGATAACAATATGTCACAATACAAGTTATTAACAGCAACCGCCTAACTTGTACTATTGAATACCTGGGCGCCTAATGGTCTCTACGATCGTCAGAGAGATGAATAATGCTTCTTCGAATTAAAAGAGAGATTGAAATCTCTAAGTGTTTACAATGCTTGAAATTGAAAGTATGAAAGTAGAAGTAAGTGAAATATATCCTAATGACTAATACAAGGGGTCTATTTATAAGACCAAGGAATCTAAAACTCGAAGTAGTGGGAAAAAATCGTCAGAAAGTGGGTTGGAACACGTCAAGGCAGTGCTCACCACGGTGAGGGTCCCTACCCACCGCGGTCTGGACCAGTTTTTGCGGATTCTGCCCAGATTTCGCTTTCTGGACCACGTTGAGCCTCCAAGTTGATGGAGCTCACCGCGGTGAGGTCCTCTCCGGGTGAAAATCACTTTTTTCCCTCTTTCTCCTATTTTTGCTCCCTTTTCCAACCTCCATGTCACCTCTCTTGGAGTAGTGGCCCACTAACTTGGCCTTGTGGTGCTTCTAGAAACTTTCCCAAGTCTTCTTGCACCTTGGTCCTCCATTTCCTTGCCAATTACAATAAAGTACCTAAAAAAGCACAGAAACACACAAAAAACCCAAACGTGACACGGAACAAAAAATACTAAATAAAGGCTAAAAAATGCAACAAAACACGAAAAAAGGCACTAAATGAGTCGTTAAAATATCATCTTATCACATCACTTTTACCTCGATTATAAGATTAGTAACTCTCAATCCCGTGTCATTTCACAATTTTAATGCATGATGAATATTCCTCAAAGTTTGGCCAATCTTTAGCATGATCTATGATAAGCCACTCCTGAGTAATTAATCATCTTAATGAATTAAGCAGAGTAGACCTTTTCAATCAAGTCTTTTAAACGGATCGAGTTATATCCAACCCGTTGTGAACCCGAATAATACCTATTTAAAATAATGGCATACGGATCGAGTATATACCTCACCCGTTCCATACAGGTGAAACAGGTTCTAAACCTGACCCGAAACAAAATATATGATTATTTTCGTGAAAATCAAATTTAATGGGATGGGTGAGGCCGTGTGGATAGGGATGGGTCCCATATCCAAAAAGAAAATACTTTCTATCTACACATATTAAAAGTTAAGTTAGTAAATTTTAAGGGAAAAATCTAGCCAAAGACCCTTTGGAACCAAGTATTACAAAAAAAAGACCCGACCTGAGTTAATACAATGTTGTAACTCAGAGAGTTATGTGTTAATGTAATGTTGTAACTCAGCAAGTCGTGTGTTAATATAGTGTTGCAACTCAGAGGGTCTCTATTTAAATTAAGGGAAAGGTCCATGTATGTGATGAACCCAAATTTTAATATTTTTTGAAGAATTGGTCCCATCCTCTCTAAAAAGAAATATTACTGAAACATGTGAAAAGTATATTTCGTGAAATTTTAAAAAAATGATGTTAGTGAAATAATTATATTTTATGTGCACCACGCCCAAAAGAAATTTCACCATAGGATGTGAAATAGTACCCCGGGTAAGGTTTTTGGGAACCCGCTTAATTGTAGTTTATACTTTTGTTATTTTGATTCACGTTGTAAATGTTAATTTTCTAAACCCGTACCCGTTGATAATTAACAACGAACGGTTGGATACAGGTTAAGGAACCGTTTTATATTTATAGGGTTCCAATGGGTCGTGTTTTAAATTGGTTTGAATTCCATTAGACCCTAACCCGCGTTTAAAAGCCTATTCCAACCCATTAGCAATATCATCCATCTTATTTATGATGTTCGTATTTAAGCACTCAACAAAATTATCGAGCATTTGTAACATATATATCTTATAGATTCTTCTCATCTACTATGTCATTGGGTGCAAGAACATCTTGGTGATGAAAATGTTGTGGGTCGAGTGGTGAATTATTAGCTAAATAATCCAATAGTGATATGCATGTGCTCTCAATGATGTGCCCTCAGCTAGTTTATGACCCGTCGATACTCGACGGGCATGGTCCTTAAATAATTAAATACATGAAACTCCACAATTATTAAAACAATGTTTCAGTTTGCAAACATCTATTAAGATTTACATTTAGTGAAAATTTATAAGTCATTAGCAACTCATATAGGTAAATATTGACTAACAATTCTTGTGAATACCTAAATTAGGTGTAATGTACTTATAAGTCTCCTTTTATTATAAGGATAAACTTCGAAATTTGAAACATGTTAAGGTTACGTTACTGAAATAATTATATTTTTGTGGGGCAAGCCTCCTAGATAAAAAAAATCACTGGAACAGTTGAACAATGATGTGAAATACTCCCTCCACACGGCTAATTTATACATGTACTCATTTTATAGATGTTTAATTAATAAATATTCATAAAACAAATACCAAAAAAGTAAACAACACTATCCACTGCTCTTATTACTTTAGTATCTATATTTCATATTGTTTTCAGTATTTATCATTTATGTCTCATACTTTAATACCCTCTAAACAACTTTATCATTATTTATCTGTATTCCTTAAAAATCCATAGAAGAAAAGGGTATAGATCAGACAGACGGAGGGAGTAATAATTTGATTTTAAAAAAAACGTAACTTGTGAATTTGTAATAATAGTGGTTATTTAATCCATTGGGGTTGTTGGGCGTCCGAACCTATTAATTGTGTTTGCACTTTTGTATTTTATTTTGATACGGATTGAATATGTCCATTTTTCTAAATCCGTACCCGTTAGTAATTAGGGGCGGGGCAGGTACGGGTTGAGGACCGCTTGGTGTTTGTCAGGTTTTAGATGGATCCGGGACGGTTTCAATCCTTTCCGTTTAAAAGTTTATTTCAATCCATGCATTAACAACATCGTCCATCTTATCTATGCTATCCGTATTTAAGCACTCAACGAAATCACCAAGCATTAATGACATATTATAATGAATGTCTCATCTACTATACATGTCATTGGTCGAAGCAAGAGATCTTGGTGATGAACTATAAGTCTTGTGTGATTACACTAATTGGTACTCGATAGTCTAACCGTTATTCCTTGATATCCTTCCCCCTTAGTCATTGTTGACTGACTCAGTATCACAAAGGATTCTGAGAGTGACTCAAAATTCCTTTGCAGATAGTTGTAGGCAGCAACCAACTTGTGCAATTCAGCCTTGAGCTCCTGATTTTGTTTGATAAGTCCTGTTTCCTTATCAGTGAGCTCTGCCAGTGGACCTTGAATAGCATCTACTTTTCCAGCAGCATAGCTGGCCTCTTCAAAGGCTTTTGCAGTCAAGTTTTGGTCATCATCCCTAACCATGCCTAGGTCTTTCTGAGCAATGACCAGACTGGTTGTTCTCTGAGCGATGAGCTCAGTAAATTTCTTCATCTCTGCAGGGACTGATGTAATGGCGGCTTCATTCTGAGAAGACAACTCCTTGTTCATTTTAGCCAGTACTTGATATTTGTTCAAGTATTCATTGGAGTTGACATTTGGCAGCCTGCTGAAGATTTCAGGAGCAATCAGCTTCGTTTTCAAATGAGACACCACCAAGTGCTCATTTCGGTGTTCTGCCAATTTCTTCTCTTCTTCATCATCTGAGTCATCAGCCCAGTGATCTTCATCCTCTTGGACATTTTCATCAATGTTTTCTAGTCCAGCAACCATCTCAAAGATGGGCTTCTTTCCTTTTAGTGAGGAGGATGGTACATCTTTTGGTGATGCAGCCTTAGCATCATGCTTGTCTTCAGATACTTGCTCAATATCTAATTCCTTAGAAATTGCCTGAACAACAAGCTGGAGTTCTTTCATTTCAGCATAAACTTCCATTTCTTTGATAGTTTGATCTTCAATCTTTTGGAGCTTTGCTTTGGATTCAGCTATCTTCTCTTCCAGTTGAAGATTTAGCTGTTGTTCTTCCTCCAACAACTGTTTGAGTTGAGCAACTCTGGCTTGTGCATCCAATACTTTCTGAGTGTTGTCCTCAAAGCGCTCAACTACTTGTTCAGTATAGTCTTTTTGTTGGGGAGATGGATGGGTAGATTTCTGAGGAGATGGAGGAGGGGATTTTTGTGATGTCCTCTCAGTGTGCTTTTCAGCAACTGAGGCATTGTTTCCTTGTGCAATCCCTCATGTCCCTGGTGCAGGGGCATCACCATCATCCTTCTTATCATCCTCATCCTTGTGATGGTCAGAAGGAGGTTCTTCATATTCATTCTCATCAGTCTCCTTCTCTTCTTCATCTTTAGAGACCAGATTGATCACTTCTGGAATAGTGATCATTTGCCCATTTACTTCCTCTTGCTTAGAGGGTATGATTTGTAGAGACTTGGGCAAGATTGGCTTGAATGACATCTCCATTCTGGTCTGACCATCTGCCTTTTCAATGGCTTGAGTGAGCTTAAGTGCCACTTCCTTGATGAGTCCTTATGCATTAGAGAAGCAAAAGAATATTGCTCTGTTGGGAACATTGCATGGACATAATTTTCAAGGTCAAATGCTCTTTCTCTTCTTGTAGGGTGATCAGTGTCCCTTGTTATTTCAGTCAAATCAGAGCATCTGAGTCTCTGCCATTTCTTGAAGCACTTGAGATGCTTTGGCAGAGTGTGATTCTTGAAAAATGGAAGCAGGTCTTCTGTTGAGAATGCAGAGACCTTTGGCACACTTGTTTGAGCCTGAAAGAAAGAGTTCTGGATTAGTTTCAAAACTTTGGTAGATATCTAGGCTTTAGAGTAGAAAGGTATCTGAGTTACCTGTGTGACAGGCTCAGATGACTTGACTACTGAGGTTCCAGGTGCCTCAGATATTTGGATATGAGGAGGAGACTGGGAAGTCTGATCCTCAGTGATCTTTCTTTCTGCTTGAACCTGAGAATTAAAATTATCACAATACTTAGGAAATTGTTATGAAAGAATGTATGCAAGTTAAGCTTCAATGATTTCTGAGTTTTTCACTTACTTCCTCAATAGGAGGCTCAGAATCATTTTTCTCAGAAACTTTCTCAGTTTCTGGTGTTCTTTCTGGTGATGTTGCCTTGGGGGCTTCATCAATTTCCATGGGTGCAGGGGATGTCGCAACTCTTTCCCCTTCCACTTCTACTTCTGAATGAACCTGTAAGTAGAAAGTATTGAGTAATTAGAGAAGAATTCATATTAACCCATAATGAAGAATGTTTATCACTGATTTTTATATACCTTCACACTAGAAGGCTCAATGACATTTTCTTCAGAAACCTTGACGGTTTCAGGGTCCTTTTCTGGCATTTCTGCCTTAACTTCTTCTTTCTCAGTTCGAGCCTTAGAAACATCCACTTAATTAGTTAAGTTTATTAACATATATCTGAAAAGTAATATCTTAAGGAACTCTCTATCACCTGTAGCACAGGCTCAGATTCCTTAAGAGGTGAGGTTGTGGTAGCTTCCTTCTCAGTCTCTGAGGCAAGCTTTCCAGCTTCCTCTTGTTCTTGTGTTTCTAATTCAGCCTGTAACAAAAAAAAAATTAATAAGTAGCAAGATTTAAGAATAAGTTATTACAAGTAAAGAGTTAAACCATTCAGCTACCTGAGCTTTGTCAGGCTGACTGGTCTCTAGAACTTGTGAAGTTTCCATGCGTTGGTCTTGTTGTTCTTGGACCACTTCTTTGTTGGAAGTTTGAGGTACTTCGGACCTATCCTGAGTGTGCAACTCAGTTGCCTCCCCTGGTTGGTCATTCTGAGCAGATGCCTCAGTTTGATCCCTCTCATTAAGTTGGGGAACCTGCTCTTTTACAGGATTTTATTCAGTAAGAAAAGATGCTGGTATGTCATGTTGTAACTCAAGTATCATTGTAGCAGCATCCACTATTGGCTAGTGTGGTTGCTGTGGTGATCTGGATTCGGATGTTGAAGGTGATGCAGTATGGGGCCTATCCAGATCTGCTTGAGACAGACTTTTAAGTGTTGAGGCAATGGCAGTATCTTCCAACACTAGGTTACCACTCATCAGTGCATCTTCAATATGCTTAAGTGTTACTTGTTTTGATGGTGTGTTTTGTCCAGTAACCTTGGACACAGTTGCTTCTTCAGCAACCTTTGAACTAGTTGCTCTTTCAGCAACCTTGGGGATTATTACTTCCCCCTCATCTTCAGATTCCTCATTGAAATCTGGGACTGAGTTATCAACAATCCATGCTGCTTCTGCAGAGAGTGCTTGAAGTTTCTCACTGCTTTTTTCATCATTGTTGAGTTCATCAGCAGTGGACTTAGCAGCATTGATGAGTTCATCAGCTGTGGACTTAGCAGCATTGATGAGTTCATCTTCATTGATTAGTTGATCACCAGTGGCGGCATATATCTGAGAGTCGACATCCACAATGGGTATGCCTTCTGATTTGCTAGCAGACTTCTTTCGTGAAGTTCTAGGCTTTTTGGTTGCAACGGAACCCTTAGATACCTCATCAATCTTTCGTTTCTTGGAACCATTCTGAGATGCAGTAACCTTTTTCATCATGTTTGTATACTCATATTTGTAGAGCAGGTTATTGTTGGCTATGTCAGCCTTCTCTCTGAGCTCAATGCCAAGCTTTTCCAGCAAGAAACATATCTTCAGTCCATAGTTTACTGTGGCTTTTAGCTCAGCAAGGCCCTTAACGATTTTAGGCTCAAAGCCTTGAATCTTCTTTACAAACTTCATAAAGGTGTACTTCCCCCAATTGAAAGGGTTTTCCAGTCTTTTGTTCTGTTGATTCAACAAGAACATCATCATCCAGCGTTCTTGGCTTATTTGGTCGGCACCTCCTTGTAGACCATCAAAGCATCTGTGAAGAATGCATGCCAACACATCCCAGTGAACCAACAGATGTCTGGTTCTGATGTCAGCAAGTTTGAAGTCGATGGGTGTATCTGATTTTTCAAGAACACACACATCGCTGTAAAGTTTCTTTACACCTTCAAGGAGATCATCATCCTTGGTGTTTATTTCAAAATCATTTCCAAGATTTTGAAGTTCAAACAACTCACAGAAAGCTGTCAAGTTCAAAAGGATGTCCTTTCCTTGAACTTTTGATTTTATAGACACTATTTCAGTGCCTTCAGTAACACATGAAATAATCCTGGAATTGTTGTAAAATTCCAACACATCCAGTGAAGAAATTCCAATAGGAATAGCATACAGGAAACCCTTGATTTGTGCCTTTTCAAGCATACCAAGGATCAACTTCCTATTAGCTTGGTTTTCAATGGCAGCAACTAGGTATTCCTCAATCATGGCACCACCCCAAATCTTCCTGTGATTTGAAGTCCAATGATCAGGATTGAAGTCTCCTATCAACCGATTGTTCTTGATAACCAACACTGGTGCTTGCTTTTCAGCAGTTCCAGAGGTAGTAGCCTGGGATTTCTGGGTAAGAGCACGTTTTGGAGCCATCTCTTTAAGTAGTGAAATTTTTGAAAAACGAGAAGAGATTAAGGTAGGAGATTAGTGATTCTTTGCAGAAAAACTAAGTAAGAGTCAGTATTTGCATTGAAGATTTGCAGGGAATTTAGGAATTTTTGTTGTTTTTATGCAAGTACAAATGTAGGATTGAGCAAAAGTGAATTCTTTTGCCAAAATCCTATATATATAGCAACGTAAATCTCAACAGACATATACATACAAATTGATTTTGTGCATATGTATATGTGTACGTGCAGAAAGATGTGGGTGAAAACTACTTTGCATTAAATGCTAGTGGGCCATAACTGTTTTTACAGTCCACTGCCTTTTAGCGAGGTTAAATTTTGACCGTTGAATCTGGAACGCCCATTTCATCAAGGGCTGAGATTGCTTTTCCAGCAATTATCACAATCACTTCATGTAATCGTGCCCAATTAATGAACTTTGGCGAGTAGCTATCTCAATCACATTTCTTCTGTGTGACTAAGGGACAGTTTTGTTTTCTGAATTTATCTTCAAACAATATATCTGTTCATATATTTCACAAATATGGAAATAATACAAAACACGAGAGAGTAGTTGACTACATATAGTTGTATTACTTTCTTCTTTTGTGTTCCCCCTGACTGAGTGATCTAGATATCTGAGTACCTGTCTTAGAAATCTTCAAATAGCCATTTTACCCTTTAACCTTTGATATCTGAGTACCCATCTCAGAAATCTTTTTGCTATGTGTTTCACCTTTTTGTCTTTGACATTCTGGATTCCCGTTCCAGATATCTTATCTATTCTTTTCCCTTCTTAATCATACTGAGTTCCTGTTTCACTCACACTTTTAGCTCCTTTTTGGTATATGAGTTCCTGTCTCAGATACCTTTTTGGTAGAAGTTTTTACCTTTTGTCTTGGATATCTGGATACCCGTTCCAGATATCTTTTCTCCCGTCTGAGTTTTCGTCTCAGAGATTAAAACTTTTCAGTTCCTTCGGTAGCTCCATTAACCCAGGATTATGTCTTAAGGTTAATAACATGTTTTCTTACAAAGGCTTTGTAAATATATTTGCAAGTTGGTCTTCGGTACCGATCTTGAGTAACTCTATATTGCCTTTTTCCACATGATCTCTAATGAAGTGGTGTCTAACATCAATGTGCTTTGTTCTTGCATGAAACTTAGGATTCTGAGTTATGACAATAGCACTTGTGTTGTCACATAAAATGGGAGTTTTCTCTTCATTGATCTCATAGTCTCTAAGTTATTGCTGTATCCATAATATCTGTGAAGCACAACACCCAGCAGCAATATATTCAGCCTCTGTGGTGGATGTGGCAATTGAGTTTTGTTTCTTGCTGAACCATTATATTAATCTTGTACCAAGAAATTGACAAGTTCCTGAAGTGCTTTTTCTATCAAGCAATGATCCAGCATAGCCAGCATCAGAATAGCCAACTAAACTCAATCCACTATCTTTTAGATACCACAATCCAACTTCTACAATACCCTTTACATACCTTAATATTTTCATACAATGTTGTAGTGTGATTGCATTGGATTTGTCTGAAATCTAGCACACACTCTAACTGCATATTGAATATCAAGTCTACTTGTAGTGAGGTACAGTAGAGACCCAATCAATTTCCTATACTTGTGTTCTTCAATACTCTTATCAGATTCAGTAAAGGCCATTTTGGTTCCTATGCTCATAGGTATCTTAGCATTCTTTTCAGAAGGCTTTAGATTAAACTTGTTGAGCATATCTTTTGCATACTTTGTTTGACTAATGAATATTCCATCATTAAGTTGCTTGACTTGCAACCCTGTGAAATAGTTCAATTCTCCCATCATGCTCATCTCAAATTTACTTTTCATGAGCTCAGCAAAGTCTTCACAAAGTTTCTTGTCTTTAGATCCAAATATAATGTCATCAACATATACTTGAACTAAAAGTAGTTTCCCTTCATGGTTCAAAGTAAAGAGTGTTTTACAATATCTCCTTTCTTGAATCCATTTTCCAGCAAGTATTTGGCTAAAGTATCATACCATGCTCTTAGAGCCTGTTTCAGTCCATACAGATCTTTCTGAAGCTTATAAACCATTCTACTTTCTGTGGAAACTTCAAAGCCTGGTGGTTGTTCAACATAGACTTCCTCAGCAAGTTCACCGATTTGGAATGCACTTTTGACATCCATTTGATAAACTTTAAAGACATTATGAGCTGCAAAGGCTAGAAATAGTCTAATTGCATCCAATCTTGCAACTGGAGCATATGACTCATCAAAATCTAATCCTTCAGTCTGGGTGAATCCCTTGGCAACCAACCTTGCTTTGTTTCTGGTTATTTCACTAGACTCATTCATTTTGTTTCTGAAAACCCACTTGGTTCCAATTACAGATATTCCATCAACAAATGGAACCAGTTTCCAGACTTTGTTTCTCTCAAATTGATTCAACTCTTTTTGTATTCCAGAGATCCAATCTTGATCCTTCAATGCTTCTTCTATAGTTTTAGGTTCAATGTTTGAGATGAAACATCCATAAAGAGAGTCTGCATTTCCAGCAATTGCTCTCCTAGTTCTAACCCCTTGGTTTAAAGGACCAATCACATCCTTGGCAGGATGATTTCTTATCCATTTTATAATGGGTTTTGAACTAGTAGGACTAATATCATTTTGATCTGAATGTGAATCAATATGATCTTGATAGGATACTTGTTCAGTATCTGAGATATCTGGCACACAGGAAATGCCATTGACATCTGACACTTTTTCAGTGTTAGAGATATCTGGGATTGAATTTTCAGCTCTCTCATTCTCAAAAACATCTTCATGATGAAGATTCTCAGTAAACTGTTCCATTTCTGGAATTCTCATAGAAAATTCTTCATCATGTCTTAGAGTCATCTGGTTGTTACTAAGCAATGGTTGCTTTTCATAGTCAAAGTCATCCTCTAAGTGAATGACAGAGTTGTTTCCTTTTGAGGATTCTTCTTCAGAATCTTTAATCATTAGTTCTTTGAACCTATCTGAGAGTTCTTCATTCAAGGGTACTTTCTTGTTTCCTTCGTAGAAAACTACATGAACAGATTCTTCAATCTTTTGCGTTCTTTTGTTGTAGATTCTGTACGCTTTGCTATTCAGAGAATAACCAAGAAATACTCCTTCATCTGCTTTTGGTTGAAATGTTCTCAAGTATTCTTTTCCATTGTTAAGAACAAAACAGCTACAACCAAACACCCTTAGATGTTTGATACTAGGGGGTCTACCAATCAAAAGTTCATAAGGAGTTTTGTCATGGTGTTTGTTAATCAAACATCTATTTTGAGTGTAGCAGGCTGTGTTAACAGCTTCAACCCAATAGATTTCACTTATTTCGATGTCGATAGCATTGTTCTTGCTGCTTCTTTTAGGGTCCTATTCTTCCTTTCAGCAACACCATTTTGTTGTGGTGTCCTTACTGAAGATAGTTGATGTTGTATACCTTTGCAGGTACAAAACTCTTTTATGTACTGGTTCACAAACTCAGTACCATGGTCTATACTGATTACAGATACCTTGTCATTTTTCATGACTTTAAGCTTATTCACCAAGTTGGGTATTTCAACCCTTGCATCAGATTTTTGTTTGAGAAATACAACCCAAGTGAATCTTGAGTAATCATCAACAACAACCAGACCATACATCTTTCCTGCATAGCTAGTTACAGAGGATTCAAAAAGATCCATATGTAACATTTGCAGTGGCCTTTCACTGGAGTGTCTAGTTTTAGACTTGAGAGATGTTTTGGATTGTTTTTCCATTTGGCAAGCTGAGCGTATACCATCTTTTCTATATGCCATTTTGGGTAAACCAACCACCAATTCTTTCTTGGCTAGCTTGTTCAGAGTTTTGAAGTTCAAGTGACTCATTCTTTTATGCCATAGCCAATTTTCTTCAGTGTGACCAGATTGACTCACCATGAGACATTCTTCAGTTGTGGCATATGCCCAGTCAGCAACATAAAGATTTCCTTTCCGCCTAGCAACCAAGACTGTCTGCTTTGACTCATTGTCAATTAATTTGCATAGTTTTGACTTGATCTTTACAGTGTACCCTTTGTCTACCAATTGACTCATGCTTAGGAGATTATATTTCAATCCCTCTACATGTAGTACCTCAGAGATTGTAAGATTTCACTTATTTCAGTGTCAGTAAGCATTGTTCTTGCTGCTTCTTTTAGGGTCCTATTCTTCCTTTCAGCAACACCATTTTGTTGTGGTGTCCTTACTGAAGATAGTTGATGTTGTATACCTTTGCAGGTACAAAACTCTTTTATGTACTGGTTCACAAACTCAGTACCATGGTCTATACTGATTACAGATACCTTGTCATTTTTCATGACTTTAAGCTTATTCACCAAGTTGGGTATTTCAACCCTTGCATCAGATTTTTGTTTGAGAAATACAACCCAAGTGAATCTTGAGTAATCATCAACAACAACCAGACCATACATCTTTCCTGCATAGCTAGTTACAGAGGATTCAAAAAGATCCATATGTAACATTTGCAGTGGCCTTTCACTGGAGTGTCTAGTTTTAGACTTGAGAGATGTTTTGGATTGTTTTTCCATTTGGCAAGCTGAGCGTATACCATCTTTTCTATATGCCATTTTGGGTAAACCAACCACCAATTCTTTCTTGGCTAGCTTGTTCAGAGTTTTGAAGTTCAAGTGACTCATTCTTTTATGCCATAGCCAATTTTCTTCAGTGTGACCAGATTGACTCACCATGAGACATTCTTCAGTTGTGGCATATGCCCAGTCAGCAACATAAAGATTTCCTTTCCGCCTAGCAACCAAGACTGTCTGCTTTGACTCATTGTCAATTAATTTGCATAGTTTTGACTTGATCTTTACAGTGTACCCTTTGTCTACCAATTGACTCATGCTTAGGAGATTATATTTCAATCCCTCTACATGTAGTACCTCAGAGATTGTAAGAGCTCCAAGCTTCAGTTTGCCAAAACCTATGGTTGAATTTTCATCTCCTCCACCAAATCAAATAATTGGTCCTTTATCGCGTTTTCTGTAGTTAACCATATTTGCTTTGTCTCCTGTCATGTGCTTCCCACATCCACTATCAAAATGCCACTTCGGGTTCTTCCTCAGAGTGTTCTGCACAAAACAGGAAACATGGAGTTAGGCTCTCATTCCAATAGTGGAACCTATTGGACTAAAGAATCTCCCTGTAGGAATCCATATCTGAATGAACTTCCTTGGGGTATTCTTTTGTCTTGTTGGAACATAAGGAGGAATTTTAGGTAAATGATTAGTGTCATTATCATTTAAAACTATTTTCCTTCTTGGTGTGTTCCTTGGTGCTCCTCGTGGTGCTTTCAGATACCTGTCAGATTGCTGAGCTTTTCAGCAAACTTAACTTTCCTTGCCAAATTTCTTCTAGCCCTGGCATTCAGAGTGGTCGCAACTTGTTCTTTCTTCCACTTCTAATGATTGCTATGCACAATCCTGGCTTTCATCCATCGTTCTTGCTCTTGTTTATACTCACGAGCAAGTTGTTTCCCAATGGCTTTATAGCCAATGCCATTTCGAGCACCTGGTCCTATCTGAGTTCTCTTCTCAGCAGCTTTGCTAGTCTCTGGAACGTCTTTCTTTCCAGAAAACGTGATGTTGAAAAATTTGCCTGCTCCCGCAATTTTTCCTTTCTGAGAGACATAGCACTGTGGGTGATTACACTTTTCAGTGTTATGTTTCTTTACAGAAACGTTCCCAACAGTTTTCTTTTGGACTTGTTTTTCCCTCAAAGGTTTTGTCACAACTATCTTTCCTTTGTCAACAACCTTAGCTTTCTGACCAATGATGTAGGTTATTTGAGAACCATCTTGCTGAGCACTAACAAATGTTATTCTTTCGTCACTCTTATTCAGAGTAGTAGAACTATTTGTTTGTGTGTCCAGCCCAAGTCCTCCCTTTTCTGAAGGATCTCTTAAATAAGAGTGTACTTCAGTAAGAGTGTCACTAGCTTTGGCATAGGATTGAAAAGATAGTTCTTTCTTTTTGAGTTCCTCATTTTCAGAAAGAAGATCTTTATTTTCCTTTTGGAGTATATCCATTGCCTTTCTGTGTGACTTCTCCGTCTCAGATATCTGTGCTTTGAGAAATGCATTTTCGGCATCCTTTTTCTCAAATATCTTGAGTAATTGTGAATTTTCCTTCTCAGGAGAATTCTTTTCTTCTTAAAAAATGTCGGCTCTAGCTCGGACCATTTGAAATTCTCTTTTGTAGAGATCAAGTTCTCATTTGAGATATTCTAAATCTCTGATTTCTTCCTCTTCACTCTCATAATTTATGAATTGAGAAATGTTGGTTACCTCGTCAGCCATTAGGCAAGGCTCAATGTTGGAGCAATCTGGATAGATCTCCTCAGCAACCCCACATAATTCCCTTTTCTTTTGACCAAAGTCAACCAATTCATGAGTGATGCCACATAATTCTGGAGAAGGTAGATTGGAGTCATCTGAGTCTTCTTCCTCAGATTCAGACTCAATATCAAGAGCATCCAGTTGGATTTGAATCTTTTTCCTTTCTTCAGTGAGCATAGCTCTCTGACCTCTCTTGAAGTTTCTTCTATCTTTCTTGTCACCTGTCTTTAGCTTATTGAAAACAGGGCAGTCTCTTTTAAAATGACCAGGTTTCTGACAATAGAAACAGATATCGTTTTCGATTTCTGCTTCCTCAGTACTAGATGCTTGCTGAACCGGCTTGTTCAACGAGCTTGACAGCTGCATATTTTTGTAGTGGTGATATTTGAGCCTAGATGCTTTTTCAACTTCTCTTTGGCTTTCCTTCTCTCAATCTCCCGACTGACATATTTTCTCATTTGCTTCACAAAAAGAGCATCTTCCTCAGTCATTTCTTTGGTATCCTTCTTTTCAGAAGTACCTTGTGTTACTAAAGCAACATTGTGAACTTTCTCAGGAATCATTTATTCTCTCTGAGTAGTTTCATAGTTGACAGTAGCTGAGTGAGAAAAGAGTTCTACTAGAGTGATATTTGGCATTCTTTGGTTGAAATAAAAGTACTGAGTATGTTCCCAGTTTTGATTCAAGCTTCTCACGATAGTCTTAACCTTTTCAGAGTTAGAGTATCTCTCACTTTCACCAAGTGCAGCCATTTCACTCATCAATGTTGTGAACCGGAAATCTAGTTCTTCAAGAGTCTCTGTGGGACCTTGTTTAAAGTTTTGGAATTTGAGCTTCAAAACTTCGAACTTATTTTCCTTCGTTTTCTCAGTCTTAGATTTCTTCAATCAGTTGCGGGCCACTTTTCTTGTTTTGCACCCCACAGTTTACCTTTGTATGTGCTCTGAGTGGAACGTATGATGATATTGAGCGACCATCCATCGATTTCTCTTGGCATCTTCCGATGTCCGAGCTCTCTGAGCTTGCTCATAAACAACTTGACGATGGGTCTTCCACCGTTGGCCTTTTTGTTGTGAACCACCACTTGATTCTTCATCAGTGGGAACTCTGTCTCTACCATTAGAAACCTCCATGACCTGCTTAAGTTGTTGAATGACTATGGGGCCATTATTTATCACTTCGATCATTTCGTCACTGATGCCTTCTAGGTGGAGCATCATGTTGTTCTTCCATTTCTCATAGTTCTCTGGCTTGAGAATTGGAGCGTCACTTAAAGACATCCTGGAACAAACACACTAAACAAACAAATCAAGTGTAGGTGAAAAGTAGTTAGCGGGCACTTATCTTGGATCTAGGTTCAGTGCGGAAGGCTTGGGAACCTCCTGTGATACCACTTGTTGGTCCAAATAATGGCAAAGAAAAAGACTAGAGGGGGGGGGGGGTGAATAGTCTTGTACAACTTTTGTCGATAAACACAATTTCTCAGATATCTAATACTTAATTTCAGAGAGCGGAAGACTTTTCTGTGATAAGTGCACGTGCTCAGCAAGATATAATGTGTTTAAATACTTAGCAGGATAAAGAGAACGATAAGTAAATTGCTGAAAGTAAATAACACATCTTTTATAGTGGTATCTGAAGGTGGCGTAATCCTTCAACTAATCCACTTCGGCCTTTCTCAGACCTAGAATACACTAAGACAGATAATTGAGTTCACCTTACAAATATCTTCTCTCGATTCCTAAATATACTAGGTTCCCAACCAAGTGTATTCCCCCTGAGTTATTCCCCGGCTCCCAGCCAAGTACTTCCTATACTCAGAAACCTTTGAGTTGTTCCTTAGTTTTCCAAACTAAATACTTCCTATGCTCAGTAACCTTGGAGTTATTCCTTAGTTTTCCAAACTAAGTACTTCATGTACTCCACGCCGTTTAAGGTGTTGGTTATGATGGTTTATCAGGTGAGTAGTCTTACTAACTTTTCGGTTATTTAGGAATACTCTATAGAACAAGGATCACTTAACACACTTCACAATGTGTGGTGATACGTTCTTTACTGACCCAAGTCTATGTTAAATGTTCTGGAGAATGAAACTCAGATACTTGATCTTTTAATTCAACTCCTTCACAGATAGCAATGCTTGTTAAGGATCAGGACACTTAGAACTTTCGTGATACTTAGAATTCAAGAGCTTAGTTGCAACTGTAAGCTAAAGAGTAAGTAGGTTGAAGGCTTGTATGCTTGAATGAATAAGTTCATTCTGTGTGTTCAGTGTAAGTTCAAGGTGTGTTTCAAGCATTCTAAGTGGTGATATTTATAGTTGAATTTGAAGCCATTTGAATAGTATCCGTTAGGCTCAATTCAAATTCAAACTATTGATATTTGAAAATTGGGCGAATTACATAAGGTACCCCTTAAATTCGAGCCAATTACAGATTCAACCCTCGATCTCAAACAATTACATCCAAGTCCAAAATCTATATTTTGAGTTGACCAACTAAAATTTAAATAGAAAAGAAAATGAATTGGACTCAATTGCAATTTACAAGTTTCATTTTACTACACATTATACCCAAATAATTTTATAAGTTACAAAAATAGTCCAAAATTTTTTAAATAGCCCCAATAATTTCATAACTAACATAAATAGTCCACAAAACAAATTTTTTTTCCGAATACTCCCTCATCCCGATCACCTCACCAGTCGGAGCTCCGGCAGATAGCTTCCGTGACAGAGCTTCCATGGCGGAAGCGGCCGGATCTGGAGTGGATCAAAGCTTCCATGGCGGAAGCTCTCAGCTTTCGCCATGGAAGCTGCGATCTGGAGCGGGAAGCTCCAGATCGTTTCCATGGCGGAAGCACAGAGGTTCCGCCATGGAAGCTCTGTTGAAGCTCTACCAGAGCTTCCATGGCGGAAGCTCAAAGCTTCCGCCATGGAAGCTGTGTTGTGTTGACTCAGCTTCCATGGCGGAAGCTTTGAGTTTCCGCCAAGGAAGCTCTGATCTGCCGCTTCTGGAAAAGCTCCGGGAGCTTTCCCTTTCGGTTGTGTTGGTCCCCAGTGGTGTTGTGAGTTGTGGTGGTGGGGATGAAGATGGTTGGTGGTGGTTGGGGAAGATGGTGGTTGGAAGTGGTAGGGACGAATGAGGTGGTGGAGTGGTGGGGAAGAAGAAGGGTTAATAAGTAAATTTTTTGGGGTCTTTTTAATAAGAAATTGAAAGTGTTGGGGGTATTTTGGAATAAATAAAATTAATGTAATTATTGAATTATAAAGAAAAGATAAAATAGGTGAAAAAGTTGACTTTTGGGTTTGGATGTAATTTCCAAATTAGGCCTTTGTTAATTTTGGACGAATCTGTAATAGACGCCAATCTAGGGGTGAATGTGAAAAGGGGGCATATTTAAGGGGTGGTTTTTGTAATTTTCCCTTGAAAATAGTATCAGATACCTGTTGAAACATTGTTTCCCAGAAACATAGTTTTATCCAAGGTATCCGAGTGTAGGTTTCTGTGGGCACTTTTCCTCGTTCAGAAACCTTATGTTCTCAGATATCTTTTGCAAAACTTGTTTATTGAAAAACACTTGTTTCTTTAAGATATCTGGACATAGGTATCTGATGAGACCAATTTCCTTCGTCTTTAGCAATCTTGTGCAGTCTTCAAATCTTCAAATTCGTTGAACTCTCCTGCCGGATGCCTTCTTCTTGGTCTTCTTCAAAGATATAAAAGTTACATTCAGATACCTAACATCCTATTCAAGTTTTGCTAGACTAACATACTTAGTGATTTTCCTCTTTTACAGTGTTCAAGTGAACCAATAGTACTAACCACCTTTCTGAGCTAAGATAAGTCATTAGGTTGCTGATCAAAATCTAAACAGATATTCCTAACAATAGGTTTGCTTTAAGTATTAAAGATAGATTTGGGCATCGATATGCTGAAGAATTAAATGAAAGAATAAGCGTCACCCTGAGGAGTCGATGTGTGGGTGCAGAAAAGAGCTGGAGGAATACAATCAACTTTTATTTTTTCCTAGCCAATCAGAACTTTTCGTTTAGCCAACACTAACAAATTTCGACCAATCAGAATCAAGGATTTTGCAAGGTCAGCGTATTACATGGCTTCACCACAAGGCTTCAAAATGTCTTCTTTTTATATAATATAGATTATAACATGAGTAAAATTTATCTATGGATGCAAATTTCTTATTAGGAGACTATTTCACCAAAGTGAAATTCTTTAAATATCATGATTTTCTTAAATATGAGAAACCATACTTAAGTGTGTTTGTTACACTCATCTAATTTAAACTCAGTCCGTCGAGAAATCAATGTCTCATTTGCTTTCGGACATGATGTTTAAAGTGCAGTGTAAAAGATAATGACCCGTTAAGTATCGACTGGTCATTGACTCTTTATCAATATATGCAATTTCCTAAAATAGCAAAAAAGTAAGATCCACTGACCACTACCATTTTTATTTTATTATATATCTTTCTCATACTTTCTACATTATTTATCATTTATCTATGCAATTACAAACTATTGACTTTCTTAAAATCAATGTTGAAAATAAAGAAAATGGACCAATCAGAGCTCTCTATTCTGCCAAATAATTATTTGAGTTGAACACTCTAGAATAGCTTCAAATCTTTTTTGATTTGCTTAATTTATTATACACATATTATATAGATTAGATGATAAACATTAAAGTAAAATTTCCATTCCAGAAGTGTGTTTGGCGGCTGTGAAATGAAATGATATGATCGGTTTCTCTCTCCACCCGCCTTTCCTTGGTTTTGAAAACTCATCTATCTCATCACCGATAATCACTTATTATTTCCAAAAGAAAAACCCATCCAATCCAATAATATACTCCTATATATATTGTCTTCTATTCACCACTCTACTCTCCCATAAATACTTCTTCTTCTTCTCAATTTTGAAACCACAAACCCTAGAAAATAAACAAACCCGAAATTGAAACCGATGATAGAATCTTCTCGACCAGGAGAAGAAGACCCAGTCCAAACCTTCATGACCTTGGACGACTGGCCCTCATCGGAATTGCTACTCGTCGGTTTTGTTATCGTCAATGTCGTTGGGATTCGCCACTACAATGGCACAATCAGTGGTCGTGAGATGGTTGCTTTGGTCCGCGAGGAGTTGAATCCCTACGACTCTAACGCCATTAAGGTTATTAACACTCGATCGCTCCAGGTCGGTCATATCGACCGTGCTGCTGCTGCTGTTTTGTCCCCCTTGATTGACCAGCACATCATTACCATTGAAGGTATATCAATCATACTACGCCTTCTTTCGTCTTTTTTATCAGTTAAAAATTTAATCTTGATGCATAATTAATCTACTAATATTTCCTATACTCCCTCTGTCCTGTTTCTGGTCACAAGTTGTTAAAGGGTGGATAAAGTAGTACATAGATTGAACAAAGTAGGAGAGATAAGTTAATAAAGTATCCGATAAATTGAATAAAGTAGGAGAATGATTTTCCATTTAAGGACCTGACTCTAAAAATGAGATGCGGGAAGTTGAATTCGGGACGGAGGGGGAGGGAGTATAACTTATCCTGCCAGTTTAATCACCTCTTGGCTCTTGGTGATTTGAGGTGAAGTGAACTAAGTGGCATTAGTGGATAAAGTTGGAGATATGCAGTAAATAGATTTAATAAAGTAGGTCATAGATTGAATAAAGTAGGATATAGATTTTCCATTTAAGGGATGAGAAGTTTAAATTAATCTTAAAATGAGATGTGAGAAGTTGAATTCGGGACGGAGGGAGTATAACTTATCTTGCCAGTTTAATCACCTCTTGGCTCTTGCTGAGGTGAGGTGTAGTAAGTGGCGTTAGAAATATCACCCTGGTATGAAATTCAGTCTTGCATATGTTACACCTGTGTGCTTTGTAAGCGATTCTCTTTACTTGTTCATGTAGATTTGAAATTTATTTGTCATTTGGATTCCTATTACACATTTCTTACTTGATTTATATAAGGAGTGTTTACCATCGTGTTTTGGTTAATTAACAGGGATTGTGCCGAAGCCACCAGGACAGGGTAGCAGATTTAAAGTTCCATGCCAAGTTCACATTTTTGCCAAGTATGAGGCTTTTGAGAGAATAAAAATGACGATTGCAAGAGGTGGGTTGCAGTTAATCACGCAAAGCAGTGCATCTTTTACTTTATCAGAATCCATGGCAGTGAAGGAGACTAAAGGTAACCAACGCAAGAGTGTGGATGAGATATTCAAACTACTAGAGTCAAAATTAAATGATGAAGGAGCAGTTGAAGCACTGGAACCACCCAAAACCGTTATCAAATCAGAGCTTTTCTCCCATCAAAAGAAAGGTCTTGGATGGCTGGTTAGAAGGGAGAATTCGTCCAAGTTACCCCCATTTTGGGAAGAGATAGACGACATGTATGTAAATACATTAACCAATTTTCAGACAGTTACGAAGCCCGACTCCATAAGAGGTGGCATATTTGCAGATGACATGGGCTTGGGGAAAACCCTTACGTTGTTGTCTTTGATTGCTTATGATATGTGGGTTTCTTCTGGTCCATCATCTGATAATGGAATTCGTGACGAAGAAGATGACGAGAAAAACATTCCATTACTTGGCAGAAAGTCAACGAGGGGAAGAGTGAGCAGAAAGGCTGAAAATGCAAAGAAAAAACAAAAGATTGATGATCTTAATTATGAGAAGGGAAAGTCGTGTATGAAAATTGATGGATTCTCATCAAGGGCTACACTGATTGTTTGTCCGCCTGCTGTTTTTTCATCGTGGGTAACACAGTTAGAGGAGCATACGGTCGCTGGCAGTTTTAAGGTGTATATTTACTATGGAGAACGGACTAAAGATGCTGAAGTGCTTCAGAAGTATGATATCGTACTAACAACATATAGTACTCTAGCTAGTGAAGAAACCGAACAAGACTCTCCTATTAAAAAGATCGAGTGGAGACGAGTTATATTGGATGAGGCTCATGTGATTAAAAATGTAAATGCCCAACAGAGTCGTGCTGTCACTAATCTGAAGGCTAAACTTCGGTGGGCTGTTACCGGAACACCCATACAGAACAACTCCTTCGATTTGTTTTCGTTGATGTCCTTTTTGAAGTTTGAACCATTTTGTATCAAAAGCCTTTGGAACAGTTTGATACAATACCCACTCTCTCAAGGAGATGAGAAGGGTATCTCTCGCCTGCAGGTCAGTCCATTATCTGATTGTATATTTTTATTCCTCCTGCCTGATACGAGAGGAGATTGTCTCCAGCTAAAGTTTTGATTGCTGCTCAATGTTTTTCTAGTTTTAACATGCATTTTGTCAGACATGCGGCAGAAAAGATTATGTCAGGATAGTAACTTGTTCTTGTCCAAGTCCATGTATGATGAGATTGTGTATATTGTACGGATAAATACTTGTGGATTAATTAATTTGCATGTTACATGCACACCGATCGTACGCAAATGAGCAAATAACTTGAATTGGTTTATTTTTCTTTACCCATCAACGGGGATGTTTGGCATCGCCAGTAAGAATGCTTTTCAATTCGACTCTGTAGTCTCACCTGCAGATATAATTTATTTCTAATCTTAAAATATTATGTATGCTAAGTAGAGATTTCTCCATTATATGATTATCCTGCAGATTTTACTTGTAGAAAACAAAAACTCTACTTTAGAACTAAGTTAGTGCGGTAGTTTGACTATGGATGAATAGATGTTAGTTCTTTCTCAAGCGTTATTTCAGTATCTGTCTCCTATGCTGAATTGTACTCGAGATTTACTAATGCCTATTTGCTTTATTATAGGTTCTCATGGCAACCTTGTCTTTGAGGAGACTAAAGGAAAATTGTCTGATTGGTTTGCCATCGAAAACAATAGAGACATGTTATGTGAACCTCTCGGAAGAAGAGCGGGAAGTTTATGATAAGATGGAAGGAGAGGCTCAAGGGATTGTCAAAGGCTATATCTCTGATGAAAACATGGCGATGAACTATACCACAATACTTAGCATCCTTGTACGACTTCGTCAAATTTGCACACATCTATCCTTATGCCCCTCAGATATAAAATCTCTACTTCCAACTAGCAAAATTGAAGGTAAAGTCGGATTTCCCAGCGACAAAGTAGGTCGTTATCATGTCCTTATCTTATGTGCCCAACATTCTCTTCAGGAGTTCCCTTATATTTTCTGTTCTTTTTTTTTTTTTTTTTTTTAAAGTTCCTACTGAACAGAGGCTGTACTATTGCTGTTTGTTCTCTTAATTTCGTTATTTGTGGTAAGAGTGGCTAGTTAACTTAGATAACTGTTTGATTCATGATGATTTGTTGATTGTCTCTGGAATGTCCTATGTGCATTGCCTATTTACTTTCTCAAATTGGGAAGTTACAACAATAAAATTATGGACTTGTTCTTTTGGTTGTTTTCGAAATGTGTGGGGCAGGTTAATCAGTAATGCTTATCTTCAATTGCTTGCAATTTGTGTTCTGTTGTTACTTGCTATCTATTATCTTTGTTTCTACACGTTGCATCTAATTTTAATCCATTAATGTAGATGTCAAAGACAACCCAACATTGTTGGAGAAATTGCTTTCTGTGGTACAAGACGGTGAAGATTTTGACTGTCCCATTTGCATATCTCCTCCTACGGATATTGTAATTACATCATGTGCTCATATATTTTGCCGATCTTGCATCTTGAAGACCATAAAACGAACAAAACCCTGCTGTCCCATGTGCCGCCATCCCCTGTCTGAATCTAACATTTTCCGAGGTCCTCCGGAAGCTTCTGATTCTGCGGCCTCTGATAATACATCTGCTGGTTCATCATCCAAAGTCACAGCTCTTCTGAAACTATTAACAGCATCTAGGGGCTCGAGCCCGTCTCAAAAATCAGTTGTGTTTTCACAATTTCGTACAATGCTGCTGCTTCTTGAAGAACCCTTGAGACAAGGCGGTTTCAAAGTGCTCCGGTTGGATGGCACCATGAATGCGAAAAAGAGGGCAGATGTGATAAAAGATTTTGGGGCCTCAGATGGGCCTACACTTTTACTCGCGAGCTTGAAGGCATCTGGTGTAGGAATAAATCTTACTGCAGCATCAAGAGTATACTTGATGGAGCCCTGGTGGAATCCTGCAGTTGAAGAACAGGCTATGGACAGGGTCCACAGAATCGGCCAAAAGGAAGATGTTAAGATTGTGAGGTTAATAGCAAAGGACACCATTGATGAAAGGATTTTGCAGCTCCAGGAGAACAAAAAAGTACTGGCAAGGAAAGCTTTCGGCAAGAAGGGCTCGAAAGATTTGAGGGAGATCCGGGTAGATGATCTTCGTGCGTTGATGAACTTGTGAATTCATTCCTAGTCAGTGAACTGGTGAATTGCAGTGCGAAAGATGTATATCCTGTACTTTAGGATCGTAAGATTTTTTTGGTATGCCTTGATGCAACTTGTTTACCTGCTCATTAAAATCACCAAAATCTGGTTAAAAACACCTATTTTAACCTGGTTTTTTTGATTTTAATCGCTTGTCAAACAGCCTGTACAAGATTTGGTTTTGATTTTGTGAACGTCAGATGTACAATAACCTTATAGAACTAATATTACATGGCTCATAGCTAGTATTAATGATCACATGTAATTAAGAGACAAGCTGCTAATATTCTGGTTTCTTCTTTCCTAGCTGCACTACTGCACTACCTCTTGATACTTTAAAGGTTGTATCATGATTGTACCATATGCATTAAATGTTGTACTGTACAACACATTAAAACACTAAGAGATAGTGCAGCATGTTGTAGGGTAGAAAAAATCTAATATTCTTAGACAAGCTAGTATTAGAATTTACAGGTTATTTTAATGCTAAGGCAAAAGACAATCTCGCTATTTAGCATACTACTCTGTAGTCTATACTCCAGTGCGGAAAATTAGACATTAGACCCTCCTTCAATGGTCACACCTTCTCACTGTAGTAGTGAGTCCCACGTGTGAGATTCGCTGCTACAGTGAGTGGTGAAACCATTGGGGAAGGTTCTAGTGTCTAACAAACCTCTTCGTGCATTAAAAAATAGGATTGCAAATTAGTGTAACTTTCAAAAACATCTTAAACTTTAGTTATACATAATAAAAACTTCTACAAATTGGTGATAAACTTCCTACAAATTAATGATTTTATTATTTTTAGTAAATTTGAAATAAATACACCATTATTGATAAAATCAATTCCATATTTATAGGAAATTAAATCAAGACACTAATTCAAAACACACCATTATCAACATGTTCACACGCCAGACGCCAATTGAAACAAACAAGCATCTGCTAATTGATACAAGTATCATCATCAATCAACCTTCTAGCTTCCTATATCCTCCAGTATTAGGATTTTTTTTCTGTTCATGTTTTCTTATTGACATCGCACCTCCTTAACTGAATTCTATTGGCATGTGTTCAATTAGGAGGTTGTATTGAGTTATTTTTGTATTTCCTCATTTAAATTTGGATGTTTTCTTAATATGATGCTTGATGCTTGATGCTTGTTGTAACTATTAAAGAATGACGCTTGATTCTTTGATGTATCAATGGTACCTGTGTAACTAATATGATGCTTGTTTCGTTTTGAATGCTTGTATTATATGATGTTTATAATTTAATGTTAAATGATGCTTGTAGTACTAATATGATGCTTGTTTCGTATTAGATGCTTGTATTATATGATACTTGTAATGTAATGCTAAATGATTCTTGTAGTACTAATATGACGCTTGTTTCGTATTGGATGATGCTTGTAATATAATGCTAAAATAATGCTTGTAATATAATGTTTAATGATGCTTGCAATTAAGTGCTGATAAATGAGGGCGATCGTTTATTTTGATGGTGCTTGGCTAATCTAATGAAACCAAATCTAAACATATTTTAATAGAAAATTAGATGATTGAAGATAAATTTTGATTATTAAATATACTATATTTAGTATTTAGTTAGAGGGCATTTTTGGAATTAAATATATAGACACTAAATTGTAGTAATGATATTATGTATCACTAATTAGTAGTAAATTTTTGGGGATGACACTAATTTGTAATTTTACCCGCACTTTTTTTTTTTTTAATCATTTTTAACGTTCTGTTGTAATTGTCCACTCCCGTTCACGAAGTTAAATTTAACACCGAAAGTAACATGGGGATTTCTAACATCAGTCGAGGTGTCGCCCTAACTAATATTAGTCACTTGAGCCATCAGATTATAAATCTAAGACCATCTCCAACAGAGTTGGAAATGAGGTTGCAAATGTTGTTGCAACTCTGTTTGCAACTCCAGCAGAGTTGCAACAGCAGTTGCAAGTTTGGGCTCCTGGGACTCGTCCCAAATTTTAGGGCGAATCCCAAAACATAAAAAATTTATTTTGTTTTGTCTTTGTTTTTAACTTTATGTTTTCTCTTTGTTTTCTGTTTGATTTGTATTTCTTGTTTTCCTATATTTTTAAGTATTGCAATTTTATTTCAAGTAATGTATTTTTTTTTCAATTTCAAGTATTATTGAATATTTTCATACGATAATAATATTTGTAACAATGTAAACATACTTATATATAAGGAAGTGTGTGAGTGTCTCGGATATGATAACTCGGATTTGTATGTAGTAGCTTAATTGTTGTAATTTTCAATTCAAGTATTGTAATTTTTTTAAGTAACGTAATTTTTATTTTCAAGTGATGTATTTAAAAAAAATAATGTGATTTTATTATTATTAATTGACGATATTTAAAATAAATTAAAGAATAAAGTTTAATAGGAAATGATAAAAAAATGAAATGAAATATTAAGTTTGAAAGAAATGTGAAAATAAAATAAATTTGGATCTCAACTGTTGGAGTATAGAATTGAAGAGAGTTGCGAAAAGAGTTGCAGTGAGTGGAATGCTGACGTGGCAGAGAGTGGATTGCAGAGAGTTGCAACTGCTGGAGATGGTCTAACGGTTGGGATCGTTTGACCTGCTACCTGTTGCACTGAGTGTCGTTATCTGATGTTGCCATTGTCGCACTTAGTGTTGCTCACGGTGTTTCTTATCGCTCTCTATCGTTCTCAAATTAATATTAAAATTTAAAATATCATTTATAATTTAAGTTATATAAAAATAATAGTTTTGTATAAATTAAATGAATAATTACAAATTAGTGGAACTTTCAAAAACTTATTACACTTTAGTTATACATAAAAAAAACTTCCTACAAATTGGTGATAAACTTCCTACAAAATAGTAATTTAATTATTTTTAGTAAATTTGAAATTAAATACATCATTATTGATAAAATCAATCCCTTATTTACAGGAAACTAGATCAACACACTAATGCAAAACGTACAATTATCAACACGTTCACAAGCCAGACGCCATTTGAAACAAACAAACATCTGCTAATTGATACAAGCATCATCATCACAATAATCAACCTTCTAGCTTCCTACATTTTCCTTTATCAGGTTTTTTTTGTTCATGTTTTCTTATTGACATCGTACCTCCCTAACTTAATTCTTTTGGCATGTGTTCAATTGCTGGGTTGCATTGAGTTATTTTTGTTTTTCCTCATTCAAATTTGGATGCTTTCTTAATATGATACTTGGTGTAACTATTGAAGAATGATGCTTGATACTTTGATGTATCAATGGTGCATGTGTAACTAATATGATGCTTGTTTCTTTTTGGATGCTTGTAATTCAATGCTAAATTATGCTTGCAAAACTAATATGATGCTTGTTTCGTATTTGATGCTTGTATTATATGATGCTTGTAATTTATTGCTAAATGATACTTACAATACACTACAAAAAAACAGGCGTATATATAGCGACAGATAGATCCGTCGCTACAAGCTAGCGATCCGTCATTAAGGACTTACCGACAGATAAAAATGCCGTCGTCATTTTCTTCGTCACAATGATCCTAACGACGGATAATCTATCCGTCGCTAAATAACGACGGATTTAGCGACGGATAGAATGTTGACTTTTTAGAGACGGATATTATCCGTCTATAAAAAGCTGTTTCTTTCTTTCTTTAAAATATCAAAAGCTGCTCTATTTATCCGTCGCCAAATAGAGACGGAATTGGTGACGAATAGGTCTTTTTTTTTTCTTTTTAAATTTTTTTAAATTAACTGCAAATTTAGAGACGGATAACTATCCGTCGCTAAATAGTGACGGATTATGTTTTTCCGTCACTAATTCTGTAACTGTTTAGCGACGGATTAGTTATCCATCGCTAAATTTCCAGATTTTTAATTTTTTTTTAATAATTTGATGCATGTTTTCATATTTCACCAGTTTCATTTTGATAAAATGTCTGATAATAAATCCAAAATAATGAAATTATTTTAATTAACAGAAATCATTCGACGAAATACAAATTATTCGTACTGAAATGAAATATATCCGTACATATAGTTTAAAGTAAGAAGTCAGAAAAACATAAGTCCAAATCTAACTACCGGGCGGGGGTGGCTGATGATGGAACGTGGTCATGAAAGCCTGCATCTGTTGCTTAAGATGCAGGGTATCCTCCTGTTGTTGTCTAGCCAGCCGCTCCAGCTGCTGCCAGTGTTCCTCCTGAACTCTAGCTAGCTCTGCCTGTGCCTGTGCTTGTGCCTGTGCATGTGCCTCCACCTGTGCTGCAACCTGTGACTGCACCATCTCCGAGAGCTGCTCCTGTGTGAAAAGCTGATTTCTAGATTGTTGGGATGTTGAGTAGCTAGGAGTAGTCACCACAGGGACGAAACTCCCCAATCCATATACTCGGCCTTTGTTGTCCATCGGGTTGATGGCTAAGAAGATGTTGTTTTGTTGTTCAATTGTCAACTCCTCACCCGCATCGGCGAGCTGCCTCTCCACCTCAGCCTGAAATCGTAAAGTGCATATATCATGAGTTACAGTTTTTTTCAAAATAACTTGTACTATACAAATATGAACTTTAACCAAAATTAGCGTACCGCAATAGCCTCGGACTTGCTGTCAACCCATCTCCCGTTCTTTAGCTTGGCTCTTTTAAAGAGCGCCAGTGTGCTCTTCTCCTCCCCTGCCGACACCTGAAGAACGTACGTATATATGCAAATATTTAGCTAGTAATTAAGTGTATAGAATATAAAAATACGAAACACATGTACCAATAAAATGACAAATTAGATGTACACTTACCGATTTACGGTAATCCGTAGCAACAGATCGCGACCCATAGTGGTGCCTGGCCACCCCGGTACCATTAAACGTCTCAGTCAACCAATTCTCTCTGTTCTGGGTCGCAATCTTCATGGTCGCAGGAAGCTGCCAGTGCTTCCCCCAAAGCTCCCACTCCTCCGGTCCACACCATGCTGGCCTAACGCCCTTTCTTTTCATTTCGTTAACCACATGCTTATACAAATCTGACCCCAGCGTCTCGAATGCAGGACATATCTGGGGGAGCAATCGGTTGGGAATGAAGTATGTTTTCTACATTCCCAATTCCACACAACATTCAAATTACATAACGTTAACCGAGACATCAATTTAATAAGATAACACAACAGAACATATTCAATAGTGACTAACATATCACCCAAGTTCAACGGCTAGCATACCACTCACATATAGTGGCTAACATACCACTCACATTGTCCTAAAATTTACTAACACAATGGTGACTAACATATCACCCAAGTTCAGTGGCTAACATACCACTCACATACAGTGGCTAACATACCGCTCACATTAAAACAACGATTATAATAACAAATAAAGGAATGTCAGATTTAAACTTACCCGCAACTCATTAAAGTACTCATGCTTCAGCCGGTCCGAGATCTTCGACCACTTCTCGCCCCCCGCCCCGGAATCTCCCTCTTGCCCCTGATGATCTCTCTGAGTTTATTGCTAGCCTCTGGAGGCCATAACCTGTTATCAATGTATAAGATACAAGAAACGAATATTAATTAGTTTAGTACAACAATGATGTGACATAAATTATCTTAATTAAGTAATGTTCTATATACAAATGCATAATACTTACTTCGATCTACCGTTCGGGAATAACACAAGCTTCCCATCCCACTTACCCCCGTCCACAATCTCGGTGAAGGGACACCCGTTATCTAGTAAGTTACCCCAGACCGATGTCGAGCCCCTGCTCAAACTCGTTGGGATCTCAGGAACCGCATACCGGCTGCTCTGACTATCATGACCCTCCTGCTCCTCTGACTCTGACCCTCCTTCCCGACTACTCTCTGACTGGCTACCAGCAGTCAACCTATTGCATGGGGGAGGACGGTACGTGGATTTCTTTTGTCGCGGCATCAGCAAAAGCATGCAACAAATACAGGAAAAATGTGTTAGTATACAACTACATGTAAAACATATATACATTTGACACATAGTAAATCACAAATACTTAGTATTATCAACAACTAATATATATATATATATATATATATATAGACACACACACACACACACACACACACACACACACACACACACACCCCCTACACACATTTTGACTCGGTGTAAATCACAAATACTTGGTATTATCAACAACTAACTAGTTATATACATAATCTACCTTACTCACATACCCTCGACGTATTGAATTTTATAACTATACGCATTACGCATTACGTATTGAATTTTAACTCAATTCCGATTCCTGGCTATAATTGCATTGTTAATTATAATACATTACAAATTTCATGTATTACATGCATTTTACATTTAAAGTTTTTTTTATAAATTTCAATTTTCTATTACAATTACAAATTATAAATTAAAACAGTAGTAATTCTTTCTAAGTTAATTCGAGCCAATTATACTACAATCACCAAAATCACTAAATAATCTAAATGGTCTCCAAAAACTCTACCAAATCTCACTAATCCTACTACAAAAATCAATTAAATACCATACATACTTACAAACATCCTAACGTGATACTAACAAATCAATTTCACAATAAATCAATCAATTGCACCACCTCAAGCATAACCCACTACTTAATACTATAAGCTAAACTAGCTAGTAGATGAGTCTAAAAACATACAATTGCTCGAAATTAGCAAAAACCCAAATTTACAAAAGTAAGGGTTTTAGACTAATACCTTCAATTACGGAAAAAATATCTGAAGAAGGATGAAATTGAAGGGCCACCCGAGTTCCTTGTTGAACGAGTTTCGAAAAGAGTCCAAGATTGGCTGGAATTGTGGAGTTTTGGTCAGAGTTGGAAACTTGGTGAAAATGTCGAAGAGAAATGGGGAAGAAGAAGCAGAATAGAAATGGGGAAGAAGAAGGGCTTATGCCCGTTTTTTAGTCCGTTTTAGGGACGGATACACTACAACAAAAACAAGATATTGAGACACTTATTTGGGGTCACTTACACTAAGTGTCTCCAACACTCAATTTTTGGGGCACTTAATTAGATTTATCTAGATACATCCATATCGGGGCACTTTTTAATTCCAAAATCTAAAAATTATTGGCAGAAAAATTCCTGCAGTTTCATTTACCTTGAAATCAAACAGCCAAAACCCTTGCTCCCAAACTCTTTTCTCCCTTTTATCTATGCAGACCCATGACTCTCTCCTTCCACTTCAACACCCAATTATTACGGATCTCTTAGACAGGCCCAGACGCTTAATTAGTCTTGAACGTTTCTCTCCGGCTCCGTACACGATCGACGACTAATGGGAAGACAAGAATGTCTCCTCCAACAAGGTATGCTAGCTCGACAAAGTTGTCAGGTCAAACTTGATTCGAATTAAAGCTACGTTATCGTCTTCTGCAATGGATTATCAAACAGGTATTCTCCACTTTTCTTCTCCATCGGATAGCTAACTTTATTTTTTGTTGATTAGGTTTGATAATTAATTCCATTTGCGTGGATTAGGTTAGGTTTATCCATTATCTAGCCAAACATAGTTGCTGCTCCAATTAAATCCGGTTTCTTTTTTACAGTTATAATAGTCGCTTGTTTTCTCAATCGAGCTTCACTGTGTATTGTTGTTGGCACCAATTCTTCTGTACTTCAATGTCTCATTGAGTTTTTAATGTTGTGATTCATGTATTTTTCAATGTAGCTGGTTATGGTTGGTGAAGCATTCGGTTAATTTGGCAGCTCATAAAATCAATTTTCTAGCAGCTTGATGCCTGTACAACCTCAATCTCCTCTAACTAAGTGAAGTTTCGTTAATTCAATTCTGAATAGCTTTTTTTTTTTTCATTGGGTTCGTTTAGTGTATTAAGTTATAGCTTGTCGGATTGGGAATTGAATCAATTGGCTATTTAGTGCGTTTTATTGATTTACATTTGGTTTAGCTGAGAACTTGGTATTCTACTAATATTGCATTAGTTGGTGATAATGGTATTCTACACACATTTTGACTCGGTGTAAATCACAAATACTTGGTATTATCAACAACTAACTAGTTATATACATAATCTACCCTACTCACATACCCTCGACGTATTGAATTTTATAACTATACGCATTACGCATTACGTATTGAATTTTAACTCAATTCCAATTCCTGACTATAATTGCATTGTTAATTATAATACATTACAAATTTCATGTATTCCATGCATTTTACATTTAAAGTTTTTTTTTTATAAATTTCAATTTTCCATTACAATTACGAATTATAAATTAAAACAGTAGTAATTCTTTCTAAGTTAATACGAGCCAATTATACTACAACCACCAAAATCACTAAATAATCTAAATGGTCTCCAAAAAGTCTACCAAATCTCACTAATCCTACTACAAAAATCAATTAAATACCATACATACTTACAAACATCCTAACGTGATACTAACAAATCAATTTCACAATAAATCAATCAATTGCACCACCTCAAGCTTAACCCACTACTTAATACTATAAGCTAAACTAGCTAGTAGATGAGTCTAAAAACATACAATTGCTCGAAATTAGCAAAAATTCCAAATTTACAAAAGTAAGGGTTTTAGACTAATACCTTCAATTACGGGAAAAATATCCGAAGAAGGATGAAATTGAAGGGCCACCCGAGTTCCTTGTTGAACGAGTTTCGAAAAGAGTTCAAGATTGGCCGGAATGGTGGAGTTTTGGTCGGAGTTGGAAACTTGATGAAAATGACGAAGAGAAATGGGGAAGAAGCAGAATAGAAATGGGGAAGAAGAAGGGCTTATGCCCGTTTTTTAGTCTGTTTTAGGGAGGTAGCTATCCGTCGCTAGTTAGCGACGGATAGATTTATCCGTGTTTAATTTTTTTAATTTTCTTTTTTAAATTACTTTTTTAACGACGGATAATCTATCCGTCGTTAAATTCCTATTTTCTTTTTAAAAAAAATCAATAGTCAACAAAATATAGCGACGGATAGACAATCCGTCGCCATTTAGCGACGAAAGCAACGACGGATAGATCGAAACGCTCTATCCGTCGCTAAATTCGACCGATTCGTCGCTATATAGGGACGGATAGCTTCCATCGCCCCTTTCCGTCGCTATATAGCGATTTTCTTATAGTGGTACTAATATGATGATTGTTTCGTATTGGATGCTTGTATTATATAATGCTTGTAATGGATATGGAAGGAAGCGTGATAAGGTCTAAAACACTTATTGGGCGACGCGACCAACCCTACATCAGATGGAAGCTGTAGTTGACACGGGGGAGAAGACCTATTCATTAATTGTGGAAGGGCAGAAGAAGCGTTTCAATTCTAAGGGTGAACTCCTAGAGGAAGGAAGAGAATCGAGAGAGGATATTGGGAGAGCGCTGATGATTTTCATTTGGGAAATGAAGGAGAATTTGGGTATATAATGCCGGATCTGGTGGAAGAAGACATAGTGGACTTTGACTATGAGCATTATGAAGAATTGGAGCAACTTTTCTTCGTGGATATGATCAAGGACGAGCAAAGCAAGGAACATACTTCAAATATGTTCCAATTTGGCATGGATCCCGTAGGGGAAGATTTCAAAGAAGAAGCGATGAGGCGTTGGGATGGAGATACGAACTACGCAACGAACGAATGGTTGAGAAAGTGCTCCAACAAGTTCGAGGGTCCAAACCTCGACATTTAAGTCATCTCTGAACAGGGGTCGAGCTATAAGACCTAAAACAAGCACTTCTCGGGAGGCAACCCATGGTCATGTTTATTTTACGCACTTGCATTTGCACTTTTTACTTTTCATTTTCGATTTCTGCACCAGGCATCAGGTTTGGGGGAGGAAGACCCCATGAGTTTTGCATGTAAGCTATAGTCCAGAGTTCACTCCAAACATTCTATCTCACACACTTTTGAGCCCAGGTACCAAGGAAGAACGAAGGAGGATACCCACCGCAAGGAGCTTTTGACATAAATTCGTTCAACGAATTTGTGAACAACTATTAGATGGGGAGTCAAGGGGGATCGCGAAGGCAAGATGAAATGAACGAAATGGGCCGGAGGTCGGAGTGGAACAATCATGTTAACTACCTGCGCATCATACGAGGAAATCTCTTTCCAGTAGGAGAACATCGACGGGTATGGTCACTTTGAGTATCCACATTATTACCCACCACCGCAGCTCTATGCACCGCCTGAGGTCGATCCGTCGCTGTACTACCAAGGCTATCAAGGATTTTATCCTCCACCGCCTCCTGGAGGATCTTCATCCTGAACCACCATCGGGATTGGAAGAAACAGCACTGAGAGGGGAGTATCTTTTCTTTTTCTCTTTACTTTCCTAGTTTTCCTATATGCTCTTAGCTAGGTTTGGGGGAGGAATTTGACTATTACTTTCTCGGCCTGTAATAACTTTAAATACTCGCACTTAGTAGTTTGAATTTTAATTTATGCTTGTTTGTTACGTCTAAGGTCTTTTACTTGTTGAGAAAAGTTTTGATCTGTGGGAGAGTACCGAGTGTGAACCATGACTAATATGAGGGGCTGTGGATTTGTTTTTTTGCTACGCTGCTTGCTGAATATATGCTCTGACCGAATCCGACCCATGCTACTTTGATGAGTGAGTTTACTTGCTACTCTAATTGAAGTCCTGTGTGAACAATGCTACCATTGAGTCTTTATTTGCCAGCAACATGAATATGATTAGTAGTACTCACCTTTTTTAATCATTTTCTATACCTTTCACTAACCCATGTGAAAGCTTTTTGAGCCCTTATGAAACTCCACCATATATCCTATACATGCTTTACTTAAGCGGTGACAACAACCTACGGCCGAGCTTGAACGAAGAAACAAAGCAACGAGTTCCAAAGAATGGAGGAGAATCATGTTTTGATCATGATCGGAAATTGGTTTGGGGGGAAGTAGAGAAGAAAACCCTAACCCTTGTTCGAGAAATTGGTTTTGGGGGAGAAGTGGAAGATGAACATCATCGAAGGCAACCTTGTTGGCCCTACTGTTATATTACCGGTGCTAAAAATCACTAGCTCTTGCTCCAGAAAAAAAAAGAAAGAAAGAGAGTACCGAAAAAAGCAAAGGTACAAAAGTCTCGGAGTGGAACTGTGGTCCTTGTGATCACCGTTTTCGTGTTGGGCATGTTACAGATATTACCTACATACCTGCGTGGCTCTAAAAAACTACTTGTCCGTGAGGGTTGATGGCATGTATACCAAATTAGCACGCACAAAAGTGCGAAATTCGGTAAAAACAGACACTACCAAAAAATGTAGAGACTAAAAGAGCCCAATGATGGCCAACCAAAAATCATACGAGTCAGTAAAACGACTGCAAAAATAGTATGTCAAAAGAAAAAGAAAAAACAAAAGAGCAAGTAGTCTATGTGTGAAACAACCGATGAAGTAGTTACGATGATAAAAGAGAAGTTGAAGATTTGTCGTTGAGAGAGGACGAAGTCGAAGGAAGGAACTCGGTGTCCGAAAGGATAAGTCCCCCTAAAATACCCTTTGTTCTACCTTGTTATCTTTTAATGATGCTTAGCCAAACACTCCTCTATATTATCCTACCTATTTTACTTACCAAGCCAACCTGAGTACTACTTTGATTTGTGCCTTGACTTTTGGGAGAAGGATTGCATAATGTTACCGCGAGGTAATGATTTTGAAGTACACCTATAAGAACATTGGGTTACACTTGTAACCGCTGGCTGTAGTGAGTGATGCTTACTTGTTACTTGTTTCCTGTGGAGTCATAAATTGGAGTTGAAACTAAGCGAGTCAGTAGATTTTTGAAACCCTAGAAACTGGCTACATGTCTATATGGTGGTTTATGCTTGCTGCTCATTTCATGGCCACTTCTGGATTATCGTTATTGCCTTGCTCGAGGACGAGCAAGAAACTGGTTTGGGGTGTGACATGACAATGAAATGTGCGATATAGCATGCTTTTAGACCATCATTTTTTGCCTTAGATGCAATATTTGTATCGTTTTATGGTCAATTTCCAACTTCGAGTGTTTTCTGTAGGTCATGATCGCGTTTTCGAGGAATTGCATGATTTCAGGCGCGAAAACGACATAATTGTGCGAAATCGAGAAAGTTAAGCAAATACGCCGGATTGACCGTTGCACGGAGTTTGAGGAGTCAAAACATGTCATGCGACCAATCAATGCGAAGATAATTGAAGATGCAACAACATTGTAGAAGACCACTTTTCTAGGAAACGAAGTTACGAAGCCCGAAATTGAAGAACGAAGAAAACAGATTCGAATCTGCAGAAATCAAAGATGGAGGTCACCAAGTGACCGCATAAGGGGTCTCTGCTGCCACCAGGCGACCGCAGTCAAGCTTCTGTTTTGACCGGTCCATTTTCCTGGCCTGACATGCGCCTGCCTTCCTAAACTTTCCTTATTGATCAATGGTGGCCAGAGCTCGGACTTTTCAGTATAAATAAGACCTCAGGGGTCTCATAATTCTACACCGCTTACAAAGCAGCTCTCCTGAGAGAGAACCACTCCACGGGGAAGTGAAACCCCAAAACTGCTGGCCGTCAGGCACCTAGAAGGAGGAAACCCTAGAAGCAGCACGAAGACATCAAAGACTAAGCTTCCTCTTCTTCTTCTTTCTTCTTCCTAGTCGATTTCTATCTGTGTTTATTGCCATGAGTAGCTAGCTTTCTCTTGTAAAGGCAAACCGCCGAAACTTTGCTTTTGTTACTTCTTTATATACCGTGACATATTAATGAATTAGTTTTAAAACGTAATTTCGTACTTGTTCTTTATTCGTCCGACTCTACGTGGGAAATTCTTACTAACTGCGACTTGGTAACGGACTTTATATTATCTTATGTGGTTTGTCTGAAAACGTGACGATATAGTGTCTTTAGTGACACAACACATTATTGGTATAAGCGAAGGTGTCTGGATTACCTACGACTTAATCCTTTTGGCATGTTTCTTTGCTGCCTGTAGACGCTTAGTACGTTGTTTGATTCTAAGTAGTTGGAAGTAGCATAGCAGAGGGAGGTCGGGGATCCTTTACACCTTTCTCATTATCGATTTACAACAAAGCAATTAGGGTTTACTGCAATTTAATTAACCTGTCTACGATCAATCTGTTTACTTTTCTGCATACAATTTACAAACGTTATTTGATGGTTCCTATGCTAAGTGTCTGAGGAGAACGACATCCCGAGTCAGCTTTCCCCTATAAACTGTGGATTTGAGGACTTCCGACTTATAAATTTAATCTTGATTGTAATTAGGGATTATAGGTTCTACAATGAAAATCGAAATCCCTGAGGGCACATCACCCCCAAACCAATTTGTCGAACTAGGTTTAGGGTTCTCTTCACTACTTTCCCCCAAACCAATTCTCGATCATGATCAAAACATGATTCTCCCCATTCTCTGGAACTCGTTGCTTTGTTTCTTCGTTCAAGCTCGACAGTAGGTTGCTGTCACCGCTTAAGTAAAGCATGTATAGGATATATGATGGAGTTTCACAAGGGCTTAAAGAAGCTTTCAAAGGGGTAGTGAAAGGTATATAAAAGGATTCAGAAAGGTGAGTACAGATGTGTCAAATCAAGTCTTTAATTTGTTTATAGCCAAAGGCACAAATCAAGATCCCTAGAAAAGCACGTAGTGAGTTGATAAGTTGCTCCGAGTGTCGTTCTCGAAGGACTTAACTAGGCTTGTCGATGTTTTAAAGAAGTAGTTTGTCTAGAATTGCATCTTACGACTTCCAATTCTTTTCCTTCGCAGATCACACAAAGATCAAACATCAAACACGGGTTTGTTATCAATTAAAGGTGACATGGGATTGTGGTTTAATCAAGAGCTAGCTAGTAAAAGGATGCAATGGATTACACGACTTTTTGAAAGTGAAAACGTTTAATCAACGTAGTAGAGTCGTCAATTCTACTAGTCGATGTTTGTAGTCGAAAGTGTTTGGCGTAAATCGTTGTTAACCTTGAGGGTGCGAATCCCACTTGTGGATTTTGGGTATAAGAAAACGATTGCTAAGACTTTAAACTAATCAAACTATTCCCAAGAATTCAATCAGACAAAGAACAATTTTTCATCCAAAGACATATACTAGCATGCACAAGATTTCACCACCAACCTATGGGTGTTGTTTAGCTACTCATACTCATGTTGTCACAGGCAAGAGATATGAAGATAATAAGCATAAACATACAATGGAAGCAAGAAATCACAAACAATACAGAATTACCGATTATGAAGAATTACTAAGCTCCAATTGATCAACAATGGTGAAAGTACTGGTTTATAGGAAGAAATCCTCAGCTAAATGGTTAATCAAGACTCCAACTTCAACCAGATGGATGATTCTTGGAACCCTAGAACTCTTAAAATCCCCCAAACTATGTTGTGAAAGAAAAAGTGATGTTTGAATTACAAAATCTGGTGTTTAAAACGTCAAAATGGAGAAAAGTAATGCCAGAGACCGCGTGGAGAACTGGACGCAGCGGCAGAAGCGTAGAAGACCGGGCGATCGCCCCAATCCCACCGGGCGATCGCCCCACTTACCTTTAGCTAGATTTTTTTGATATCTTTGCGTGGCAGCCGATTTGAGGTCAATCCGACATCGTATGAAGAAGTTATGCCCAAAATGGCTAGACCGCTCCAATGCAATTCCACTTTCACAAGTTTTCACTTAAACGGTCGTAGAAACTTCATCTGAACTCCAAATGCACTTCCGTTTTAATGGTCGGACTCCACTTTCCACCACCTTTGAGACCTTGGAACTTTTGTCTTTTTGGTAATGCAATAAAATGCACCATTTTTGCCTCATTTCTTCACGAAAACACCTAAAACCTGAATACAAGGTGGAAACACACAAAACACAAGAAAGAACACAAAATATATACAAATAAAGGGAAAAATAAACTAAAAGTTAATAAAAACAAGCTAAAAAGAACCCGATGAGGTGTTCTAAAAATGCCTCATCAAAACTCCCCAAACCGAACCTTTGCTCATCCTCGAGCAAACGACAAACCTTCAAAAGAAACCAGACTCAAAACAGACCTAAACAAAGAACGAGTCAATCATCCAAGTTACAGAATCTACATTTGTAAGAAACAAACTTCCAAGATGCAAAGGTTTTGAGTTATTACCAAAGTTGGTGGAAAATCAAGAAAAAGTCTAACTAGTTCATTTCCAAAGTAAATAAGACTTAAGTCTATCTTGGCAGTCCCTCACAAGGAATTTTATATAGAAACTCTCACTCTTCTGGACAAGTCCAGGATGTGGTAACACTCGAAAGTAAAGCTGGGAAGTTGGTTTTCACCACAAGTTGCAAAAAATTCTTATGCAAACGCATTCCTTTCAATGGGTCCAAAGGGACATTAGTTCAAAAGACTAAAAATAGAGTCATGCTACTCCGACTACCGTTCCCTTTTTTGCTTTCAAATTTTCTCAAAACCTTGTACACTATTTTTTTGGAGTTACCCGAAATTGTTGTGAATCTGCGGATAAAATCACTGGTGTGTGACCCTCGTTATCAACAATGACTTATTCCGCGTGTGGCTCCCGTCCAAAGATTTTCCTCATGTAGACAAGGAATTCCACACGATTCACGACTTGGGGTTTGAGTAACTCGTGTGCTTATTTGTCCTCATTGGGATCTTTTGGCTTCAATTTTGCTGGTGTCCATTTTACCCAAGGTCTGCACTTTTGTGCATGTCAGTTTAGCTACATGTCATCAACCTTCACGGTCATATGGCTGATTAAAAAGCCATGCCAGTATATGGTAGTATTTGAACTCGCCCAACAAGACCTACGGTGATCACTTAAGACCATGGAAACACCTCGAGCCTTATTTAAAAAATATTTTTGTTGTGAACAGAAGTCAGAACTACACATCTCTCAATTAATCATAAAAAATGGAAATTCCCTCCCCAAACATGTTCTTTAGAACGGGTTTGGAAGGGTATCAAAAGTTCAAAGCATGCCGTTTGTCATTCCCATCTAATCAGAACACGCATAAGTATGAAATGGTGCAACAATCCTTTAGAAAGAAATTGCACATCCAGGAGTCGCACAAAACAATTCTTGCCGGTATAATATTTTTTCATCGGCTCAAATAAGGCTCCTCACAGGTTTTTGGACCACAAAGCTAAACAGACTTCTTATTTACAAGGGAAACGAACTAGAAAAATTTTAGACTCAACAACCATTACTAATTAGTATATACTCAAAACTTAAGCATCAAATGAGTTTGTCACGAACAAAGGACATTCGACTTGGAGGTTCGACTCAAGACTCACAATTTTTTTTTTTAAATAGGCCAAAAAAGGTAGGCCAAAAGGATGCTAAAAATAAAAAGAAAGCCAAGTAAGGACACCTGAAAGTTCACTGTTTTTTTTTTCAGTGTTACATTAACAGTTTACTTAATAACTCTTTTGGTTTGTTGCAGGGTATTCTTGTAATATTGCCTTCTTCACTAATTCTTAACCTAGTTCGACTAGTTGTGGTTTCTTGTGTTAACAGGTTGTATATTTCAGAGATTTGGATGAAATAAAGAAGTCCTACTTAACTTGGTGTATTTAAGGAAAAAGATCAAAGATTGGATTCTTTAAAGACAATATCTTGGAGTGGAAGCTTGAAGATTTGATAAGCATGGAAGAAGAATCTGGAAGATCTTGGACTGGATGAAGAATGATGTTATATATACAAGGTAAGGAACGGATTCAAAGTAACAAGACTAGAGTGATCACTTACGTTGTATACTATCAAACAGTCGTGTTACTTTTACTAGACGTACTTTGCGGTTGGCTTTTAATAGGGATAGGTTTCTCGGTTATCTAGAGTTGGTCTAGATCTGTCAACCTTAGAATAGTATTCTGATCTGTCTAGTTTTTGTAGTTCAAGGTTTCAATTTGTGAATCCTTGAATCTTATTTTCATGAATCCACTAAATCAATATAGTGTATATTTGATCAACTGGTATTTTATATACCAGTTAAGTTTGTAGAAAAACATCTCTGTGTTCTTTGTTTTATTTCCGATGTGTTTTATTTTTCAGTTTTGAATCACTGTTACATTAATTGTTATATCAACACTGGTATAAACAGTGGTGTGATTATAGTACAGTAGAAAGTTCGGGTCCTTATATTCTTTCAATTAGCATCAAGAGCCAGGCACTTAATCACTAAGTGTGTAGATTTTTGTACTGATGATGGATTGTGTCAATCCAAGTGCTTATAGACTGCCGGTACTTGATGGCACAAACTATATGTACTGGAAAACCAGGCTACGAACTCACATCAAATCAATTGATATACGTGCTTGGGAGTTTGTCTTAGTAGGATATCAGTTTTCAGTACTACCATCAAATGCTAATCGTAATGTACTATCAAAGTCTGTCTTGAAGAATTTTAAGAAAATTTTTGTGTGTCAATTTTGTCTTAAAACTAGTCATAAAAAACAATTTTGTTTTCTATTGTTGTTGACCCTATTGATGATCGCTTGGTTGATGATAATGGGGATGTTAACGGTGAGGGTGTTGAGACCCCTATTGTGGTTGGTAACACTTTTGAGGAGGTGAATGCTGCACAGTGGGTAGAGAAATCACCACCGGGGGAGGTGATTAGGAAGATGTGTTAAGTGGAGTGTAAGCTTGCAACTCGCATTGCATGCCTTTTACCTCGTAAGTGGCTGGGCGGTGGTGCATATTGATCGTGAGATATATCGTCTCGATGAACGGCCTCCCCAACAGCACCATCCCATCTCCCACTTTCAACCCCTTCCTAACCGGCCCGAAAACATAGAAGTCGGTTATAACGGAATCGTTACCCAACCGGATCTCCACATCTTCTACTACCCCTAGTGGTCTCCGTATCGAGCCATCCGCCATTGTCACCATGAGCTTCTTCTCCTTCAGCCCCCTCACTCTACTCGCCTTGTACATTTCATACGGCATGACATTGACACCAGCCCCGGTGTCCAACATCCCCGACACTACCTCCAAGCTCCCAAAACCGACCTTGACATTAAAGCCACCCGAATTGGTCATTTTGGAGCCCTTCTTCCTAATCACCTCCCCCAGTGGTGATTTCTCTACCCATTGTGCATCATTCACCTCCTCAAAAGTGTTACCAACCACAACAGGGGTCTCAACACCCTCACCGTCAACATCCCCATTATCATCAACCAAACAATCAACAATAGGGTCAACAACAATATTCCTATTCACCGGTTCCACCGGGACTACATCGCAAGGAATTAAAGTGTTAAAAGCTGGACATACCTTAACCTTGTTTGGTGTAGAATTGTGGCGATTACATCTACCACACTCCCCAACTTGGGATTTAGGGACCTCAAACTGGGCTCCTCCATTCGATACCGTAATCTCAACCGGTACCTTGGTGATAACCGTGATGGCCATGGCATTCTCGGTAGCTCCAGGCAACCTATCCCTCTCCCTGATTCGGTTTCTATCAAGCAACTCTTGAAGTTGCTTTTTGATGTCCTTGTTGTCTCTCTCCAATACAGACAGCCTGCCATCCGTCCTCTCTTGGTGAATTTGTGCCTGGTCGATGAACTTCTGTGACCTCTCCATGAATGCTTCTATCCCCTTCGATGTCACTGAAGAAGAATTTCCTCTATTTTGTTCCCGAACCAGGTACACCTCCTCTCCCGAGAAGTCGGCCCTACATTGATTTGCTCCATGTCCATAGTTGTTGCAAATCCCACACTTCTCCCGGGCTTGTGGATTATGACCACTTGCTGCAAGCAACTTCAACTTCTTCAACTCCTTTTCTAGCTCATTAATGCGGCTTCTAGGATCAGAATAGACCGCATTCTCCTCACTCCTAAGCCTTCTACTCCTTCCCCAAACACTCTTGTGTTGTGAATTATTTGCACACTTTATGAACAATTTATTAAGCTCCTCCAGTGTAAGATCCATGATACTCCGACCACTAGAAACATCAATATATGATTGCTGACTCTCATGCAACCCATCATAAAAGTATTGCGTCAGATCCGCAAGGCTTAGGCGATGATGAGGACACTTGGTCTAGAGCATCTTAAACCTCTCCCAAGCCTCATAGAATGTCTCATCATGTAGTTGATGGAACCCCGTGATTCGAGCTTTCAAGGCGGTGGTCTTCGACTGAGGGTAGTATCTGTCTGTGAAAGCCTCACAAATTTCAGCCCAAGTAGTCAAAGAGACCTCGGGAAGCATATTCAGCCATGCCTTAGCTCTGTCCGCTAAGCACATAGGGAATACCTTCATTCTTAAGTCATCATCCTCCACCCCCGTATTGTGCATACACGCTATGGACATCTCCAGTTACTTCAAGAACCCCCATAACATCCTCGTCTTCTTCCCCATAGGACTTGGGCAGATGATGAAGAATATATGGATTCAGTTCATATTTTCGTGCCGCCTCAGAAAGGACAATACACGACCGGTGTGCTCCAACACGAGCTTGAAAAATGTCATGGATAGTTTTCCTCGGAGCACTATGTCTAGTTCCAACAACATTTCATGTATCTCCTATTGTTGTGCTGCAAAACAATCACAACAATAGAACTACACCACTCGTTAGCACCTGTTAGTGTATAAAACCAAAATTCTCCACAAACAGATAACACACAGATAACCAAGTAAACTAATTTTTAAAACACAAACTAAGGAGTTAAGTCCCTGGCAGCGGCACCAAAAACTTTATGCGTCAAATCAAGTCTTTAATTTGTTTATAGCCAAAGGCACAAATTAAGATCACTTAAAAAGCACGTAGTGAGTTGATAAGTTGCCCCGAGTGTCATTCTCGAAGGACTTAACTAGGCTTGTCGATGTTTCAAAGAAGTAGTTTGTCTAGAATTGCGTCTTACGACTTCCAATTCTTTTCTTTTGCAAATCACACAAAGATCAAACATCAAACACGAGTTTGTATCAATTAAAGGAGACATGGGATGGTGGTTTCATCAAGAGCTAGCTAGTCAATGGATGCAATGGATTACACGATTTTTTGAAAGTGAAAATGTTTAATCAACGTAGTAGAGTCGTCAATTCTACTAGTCAACGTTTGTAGGCAAAAGTGTTGGGTGTAAATCGTTGTTAACCTTGAGGGTGCGAATTCCTCTTGTGGATTTTGGGTATAAGAAAACGATTGGTAAGACTTTGAACTAATCAAATGATTCGCAAGAATTCAATCAGACAAAGAATAGTTTTTCATCCAAAGACCTATACTAGCATGCACGAGATTTCACCACCAAACAACCCATGGGTGTTTTTTAGCTACTCATACTCATGTTGTCACATGCAAGAGATATGAAGATAATAAGCATAAACATAAAAAGGAAGCAAGAAATCAGAAACGATACTGAATTACCGATTATTAAGAATTAACTGAGCTCCAATTGATCAACAATGGTGAAAGTACTGGTTTACAGGAAGAAATCCTCAGCTAAATGGTTAACCAAGACTCCAACTTCAATCAGATTGATGATTCTTGGAACCCTATACCTCTCAAAATCTCCAAAACTATGTTTCATGAAAAAGTGATGTTTAATTTACAAAATCTGGTGTTTAAAACGTCAAAATGGAGAAAAGTAACGCTAGAGACCGCGTTGAGAACTGGACGCAGCGGCAGAAGCGTAGAAGATAGGCGATCGCCCCACTTATCTTTAGCTATTTTTTTTATATCTTCGCGTGTCCACCGATTTGAGATTAATACAACATCGTATGAAGAAGTCATGCCCAAAATGGCTAGACCGCTCCAATGTAGTTCCACTTTCGCAAGTTTTCACTTAAACGGTCGTAGAAACTTCATCCGAACTCCAAATGCACTTCCGTTTCGACCGTCGGACTCCACTTTCCACCACTTTTGAAACCTTAGAACTTTTGAATTTTCAGTAATGCAATAACATGCACATTTTAGCTTCATTTCTTCACGAAAACACCTAAAACCTGAATACAAGGTGGAAACACACAAAACACAAGAAACAACACAAAATATATACAAATAAAGGGAAAACTAAACTAAAAGTTAATAAAAACAAGCTAAAAAGAACCTGATGAGGTGTTCTAAAAATGCCTCATCAAGTACTACTAATCATATTCATGCTGCTGACAAATAAAGACTCAAGGGTAGCAGTGTTCACACGGTTGCACATATGACTTCAATTAGAGTAGCAAGTAAACTCACTGATCAAAGTAGCATGGGTCGGATTCGGTCAGAGCATATATTCAGCAAGCAGCGAAGCAAGAAAATAAATCCACAGGCCCTCATCTTAGTTATGGTTCACACTCGATATACTTTCACATATCAAAACTTTTTTCAACAGCTAAAAGAGGTTAGACGTAACAGATGAAAATGAAACTTAGTACTAAAACAAAAATTAAACTATAAACTACTAAGTGTGAGTATTTAAATATTTTTACAGACCGAATAATTCAACAAGTAGCAATCAAATTCCTCCCCTAAACCTAGCTAAGAGTAGGTAGGAAAACTAGGAAAGTTGAAAGAAAAGAGAAAAGATACTCCCCTCTCTCAGTGTCGTGCTTTCAAGGAGTAATGCATCTAGGACGGAGGATCGTCCGCTGGTGGAGTAAAGAAATCATCCTGGCTTCCATAGTAATGGCTCGGTCCTGTGCCAGGTGGCGGATGGAACGGTGGCTGAGGGTAGCAAAGTGGGTAATTATGCTGAGGGTAGTTCGCATAACTTGCTTCCAAGAAGGCAGTTTCTTGTTGCGCTTGAAGGAAACTCAGGTACGAATTCCATTCCCTTCTTTGGCAGTTAGTGTACATCTCCTCTGCCTTATCTCTTCTTGCCGATTAGCTTGGCACTGGTCTAAGAAAGCTTGCATCTGGCTCAGATGAAAGGCTCCTTGCTGCTCGTTCCTCCTATCCCTTGCTTCCCGAACAGCTTCTTGGTGTCTGGCAATCATCCGTTCGACCCTTTTTATAGTGAACGGTTCAGTTAGCACCACGTTCCCTGCTTCTTTCATCTCCACTCCCTGCTCCTTACATGTCCCCGTTATCAATCCTGGTAATGGGAGATTCCTCCTGTGGTGTCCTTTAAGTGAGAGCATTTCTTCCATAATGATCCGTCCAATATCAATGTAATGTCTCGTCCTTATTGAGTAGACCAACAATGCCTCCTCTACATCAATTCCCAATTTGCGTTCCTGGGTCTGAGGTTTGAGCGTACAAACTGCACCCAAAACCTGACACGGTCGTTGAGGACTGTCTTCGGTATCTCCCTTTGTATGTCATCCTCCTCATAATCACTCCTCAAAAGCAGATGGTGGATCTCATACTTCACTTCCTCGTAGCTCAAGTCAGAGTGAGGGAGCTCCACAAGATGCGGTTTCTTGTACTTCTCTGGTATCTCATAGAACTTGTTGATAGTCTGAGGTCCGAACGTGAACTCGACTCCCCTTATGCTAATAGGAGGCAGCTCGCTCTCATCATCCAGGTTGTCTACTTCTAGTTGGAAGAACTCCGCATAGAATTTCCTGACTATGTCGAGGTTGTAACCCTCAAGACAAGTGGTGAAAGATCCCCATCCTTGTGCGTCTAATGGCGTGAGCATCCAAGTGAAATTCTCTCTTGAGGGGAAATAGATTTGGATGTTTCTTTCGGGTGCTACTCCTCGGTTTCTGTCTACTTCTAACCTTGCTTAGGCTTCCTTCGAGAGTGAAGGTCGAGTAGCACTCTTCCTGGGCGTTCCTCTTTTCTTGCTTGATTTTCCCACTTGTGTCTTCCTCATGGTACCTAGGTTCAAAAAAGTGTGTGAGATAGCATGTTTGGAGCTAAATCAATTCTAAGTCTAGCATGCAAATCCCATGGGGTTTCTTCTCCCCCAAACCTAGTGTTTGGCACATCATGCATATCAAGTCTTAGCTTGTAACAAGATCAATAGCTCTTCTAAAACGATATGAGAACTAGTCACATAAACTCACTCTCATAAGGTGTCAAGTATCAAGTTAGAAAGCATAATGCATATGAAGAATCACCCTAAGAGCATATGACTTAGCAAGTATGTTTCCTAATCATAAATCATCAAGTAAAAACCATACGAGCATGTAATCGAAAGAGAAAGAAGTTATTAAGAGCTTCGACTTCGTCTTCTCGTAATGATAAATCTTCAACTTCCCTTCTATCATCGTAGCTACTCCATCGGTTGCTTCACACATAGACTGCATGCTCCTTTTTTCTCTTTTTTTCCCTTTTTGGCATACTATTTTTTGCAGTCGTTTTACTGACTTGTATGCTTTTGGTTGGCCATCATTGGGCTCTTTTAGTCTCTCCATTTTTTGGTAGTGTATGTTTTACCGAATTCCGAACTTTTGTGCGTGCTGGTTTGGTATACATGCCATCAACCCTCACGGACATGTAGCTTTTAGAGCCACGCCGGTATGTGGGTAGTATCTGTAACATGCCCAACACAAAAACGGTGATCATAAGGACCACAGATCCACTCCGAGACTTTTGTACCTTTGCTTTTTTCGGTAGTTTCTTTTCTATTTTTCTTGGAGCAAGAGCTAGTGATTTTTAGCACCAGTAATAAACAGTAGGGCCAACAAGGTTACCTTCGATGATGATCATCTTCGACTTCTCCCCCAAACCAATTTCTCGAACTGGGTCAGGGTTTTCTTCTCTTCTTTCCCCCAAACCAATTCTCTATCATGATCAAAACATGATTCTCCTCCAATCTTTGGAACTCGTTGCTTCGTTTCTTCGTTCAAGCTCGGGGGTAGGTTGCTGTCACCGCTTTAGTAAAGCAAGTATAGGATATATGATGGAGTTTTAGCGGGGTTAGCGAAAGGTATAGAAAAAGGATTCAGAAAAGTGAGTACCACTAATCATATTCATGCTCCTGACAAATAAAGACTCAAATGTAGCAGTGTTCACACAGTTGCACACAAGACTCCAATTAGAGTAGAAAATAAACTCACTCATAAAAGTAGCATGGGTCGGATTCGGTCAGAGCATATATTCAGCAAGCAGCAAAGCAGGAAAACAAATCCACAGCCCCTCATCCTAGTCATGGATCACGCTCAGTATTCCCCCATAGATCGAAACATTTTTTGAGCAAGTAAAAGACCTTAGACGTAACAGACAAAAATAAAACTCATACTAAAACAGAAATTAAACTACAAATTATTAAGTGCGAGTATTTAAAAGTTATTACAGACCGAGTAATTTAGCAAGTAGCAATCAAATTCCTCCCCCAAACCTAGCTAAGAGCAGATAGGTAAACAAGGAAAGTAAAGAGAAAAAAGAAAAGATACTCCCCTCTCGGTGCCGTGCTTCCATGGAGAAATGCGTCTAGGATGGAGGATCTTCTGCTAGTGGAGTGAAGAAATCATCCTCGCTTCCATAGTAGTAGCTCGGTCCTGTGCCAGGTGGTGGATGAAACGGTGCCTGAGGGTAGCAAGGTGGATAGTTATGCTGAGGGTAGTTCGGATAACTAGCTTCCATGAAGGCTGTTTCCTGCTGAGCTTGAAGATAACTTATGTACGAATTCCACTCCCTTCTTTGGTAGTTAGCGTACATCTCCTCTTGCTGCCTTATCTCTTCCTGCTGGTTGACACGACATTGGTCCAAGAAAGCTTGCATCTGGCTTAGATAAAAAGTTCCTTGCTGCTCGTTCCTCCTTTCCCTAGCTTCCCGAACTGCTTCCCGGTGTGTGGTGAACATACGTTCGACCCTTCTTATGGTGAATGGTTCGGTAAGAGCTACATTTCCTGCCCCTTTCATCTCCACTCCTTGCTCCTTGCATATCCCTGTTATCAAACCTGAGAATTGAAGATTCCTCCCGTGGTTCCCCTTAAGCGAGAGCATTTCTTCCATGATGATCCGCCCAATATCAACGTAGTGTCTTGCCATTATTGAGTAGATCAATAATGCCTCCTCTGCGTTGATTCCCAATTCGTGTTTCCTTGGTCGGAGATTGGTGCGCACAAATTACACCCAAAACCTGGCATAGTCGTTGAGGGCTGTTTTCGGTATCTCCCTTTGTATGTCATCTTCCTCATAATCACTCCTCAAAAGTATGTGGTTGATCTCATTTATCACTTCCTCGTAGCTCAAGTTATAGTGCGGGGGCTCCACAAGATTTGGCCTCTTGTCCTTCTCCGGTATCTCATAGAACTTGTTGATCACTACAAGAATTCTGAGGTAAAACGATGGAAAGGGGCGACGGATTTTATCCGTCGCCCCATAGCGACGGATCGCTAGATTTGGCGACGGATTTTATCCGTCGCCAAATCTAGCGACGGATTAAAATTATCCGTCGCTCATTGGCGACGGATAATTTTATTTGTCGCTATATGGGCAACGGATTTTATTAATCCATTGCCCGTTGGTGACTTTTTTTTCAAAAAAAAAAAGAAAATTAAATATTAACGACGGATAAATTATCCGTCGTTAATATTTATATGTTAAAAATAATAATATTAAAAACTGGCGACGGAATAGCGATCCGTCGCTACGGGGCGACGGAAAACTATACGTCGTCCCGTATAGCGACGGATCGCTATTGGGCTGACGGATACGTGTCCGTCGGCCCAGAAAGGTTTTAATGATTTTGGGCTGAAGCAGAAGCCATTTCGGCTTCATTGTTCTTCGTTTTTCTTCTTCGTTTTTCTTCCTTTCTCCTCCGTCAAATCCGGCCATTTGTTGTCAATTCTTCCCAATCTTGGTGTCAATTCGAAGATCGTTGGACGAGGAGCTTGTTTCTTCCTTCAATTTTAAATTTCATCCGCTATTTTTTCTTCGGAATCAAAGGTATTACTTCTAAACCCTAACTTTTGAAAAATTGGGATTTTTTTGATTTTTGACTACTTATTCTCAATTGTATGTTTATATGAAGTATGTAGTAGCTTGTTTAGTTAATTTGATCAATTATATGTAATTTGATATGTATATGTAATATGATTAATTTGCTTTGTATATGTAATTTGATAGTTAGTTTAGTTAATTTGATATGAATGTATGTAATTATTCAATATGTATGTATGTTAATTCGATAAGTATGTATGTAGTGAAGTATGTATGTTAATTAAGTATGTATGTAGTTGGTTTAGTTAGTTTAGTTAATTTGATATGTATGTTAACTATGTATGTAGTAATTTGATATGTATGTGTAATTTGATATGTATGTTAAGTATGTATGTAGTTAGTTTAGTTAATTTGATATGTATGTAAGTAGTAGTTGGAGTTGATTTGATAAATTCGTATATGTACTAAATTACGAGGATGTAGTTAAGTGTTTTGAGCGACGGATAATATGTTGATTATATTAACGTGTAATTTATAATTTATAACTCGTAGTAGTAAAACACTTAATAAATTTTGTTACATATCGAACACTTAATAATTAATTTATAAGGAACGTATAATAATTAACAATTAATCTCTACAATCTTCTTATCCGAATTGGAATCGATCTAATAAATGAAATACGATCTAATCAATTGGAACAGGTTAAAAAAGTATACAATGAATTCCGACCGTTCATGGATGTACGATCGTACGGCGATAAATGGCAGAGTTTCTAGGAGTTTTGTAGAAGGGGTTAAAGGTTTCATCTCGTTTACCATGGGACGTCCGGCTTGTGCAACTGGGGGTTGATAAAGTGTCCTTGCACATTGGAAACTTGTAGAAACAATCAATTTATGACTCCTACAGCAGTATTCGAGCACTTGCGACGTTATGGATTCATGCCTGAGTATCATGTATGGATTCATCACGGTGAGGAAGAACCGTCCATCGCATACCTCCAATGGAGGGAGAGGCGGGGTTTGGGGCCGCCTATTGAGTGCCTTTCTACTTGTCGGAACATGTGTATGGTGTATTGGGAGGAGGATGTAGATCTGTTGGAATGCAAGTTCTGTGGTAGGGAGCGTCACAAGTGATGAGGAGGGGGCTGCAAGAGAAAGAATCATTTGATAATCCATTTTGTCTCTAGGCTTGTATAACTAGTAATCATTAGTTGATTTATGAAACCAAACATTATGGTAAAATTGAAGCTAATGTAACTTATATTATGTAATGCCGTAACAATTGATGTTGAAGCTAATATAACTTATATTACGTAGAAATTGATTGAAATGGATTTATTATCGTAAATGATAGACCACGATCTAATGAATTCAAATGTGTCAGGTTATTATCTAATTATTCAATGAATAACGATCGTTCATGGATGTATTGTCGTACTCTAAATGGAAGAGTTCAATCGAGTTTTCTGAAAGGGGTTGAAGGTTTCATTGCATTTGCAATCTCAAATCCGGTTGTGTAAAGGATGGGTTGATAAAGTGCCCTTGTGCAACGAAACAGTGCAGAAACAAGCAATATGTGACTCCTACAGCGGTAGTCCAGCACTTGAGGAAAAATGGATTCCTACCTGCGTATCAGGTATGGAATCATCATGGTGAGGAAGCAGCACCGTCCAATACATATGACCAATACAGACAGCGTGGAAGGAAGAGAAAAAATGAACATGTCGGGGAACAGAGTACATCTGAAGGCGATGCTATTCGAGCTCGAGTCGAACAAATGGTGTATGATGCTGCAGGGGCAGAGTTCATGGACACAACTAACACTGAAACCGAGGTGGAGGTGGAGGAACCACCGAATCCCGAGGATCAGGTGTTCTTTGACTTGTTAGAATCATCAAGGAAGCCGGTTTATTAGGGGTGTAAGCTCACTGAGTTGTCTTTGTTGGCTCGGCTAATAAGTTGTAATGCTAATGGCCAGCAATCTAAAACGAGCTTCAATGAATGGGTTGACGTAATGTCGGACCTTTGTCCTGAAGAAAACCTAGTTCCCACCAACTTTTACCAAGCGAAGAAAAAGATGCGGGGTTTAGGGTTGCCTGTGGTAACCCTAGACTGTTGTCCGAAAATGTGCATGATCTATTGGGAGGAAGATGCAGATCTAATACAATGCAAGTTCTGTGGTAAGGAACGGTACAAGCGTTACAAGGAGGGGGCTGCGAAGAAACGACAGAAGAAAAATCTCCCACATAAAAAAATGTGGTACTTCCCTCTAGCACCTCGTTTGAAAAGATTGTATGCTTCAAGTGCTTCTGCGGATAAAATGCGGTGGCACAAGGAGCGAGTAATCTCGGATAATACAGAAGATGGTAGAATGGACCATCCAGCAGACTCACCCGCATGGAAATTGTTTGACAAGACATATCCAGAGTTTGCAGCCGAATCTAGAAATGTACGATTGGGACTTTGTACGGATGGTTTTAACCTGTTCGGGAGTGAACGAAAATACTCTTGTTGGCCAGTTATGCTCACACCGTACAACCTGCCCCCGGTGAGTACATGAAGGATCCATTCATGTTTCTGACTGCGTTGGTGCCTGGGCCGAAAGATCCTGGACTGACGTTGGATGTTTTCTTGCAACCCCTAATCAAGGAGCTGATCGAGTTGTGGACGGATGGTATCCCTGCATATGATGTGTCGACCAAAAAGAACTTCACCTTGAGAGCCGCTCTTCTTTGGACCATGAGTGACTTTCCTGCGTACTCCATGCTATCTGGAAGGAAAACCGCAGGGAAATATGCATGTCCACATTGCTTGGAGGATACTGATGCATTTAGACTGAAGGGTAGTGGAAAATTTTGTTGGTTTGATTGTCATCGTAGGTTGCTAGAAAGTGACCATTCGTTCAGGAAGAACAAGGATCAATTCTTGAAAAATAAAGTCACAACAAAAAGCTCCGAGAAGACTTCTCGGTGCACAAATTCTTGCGGAGATTGATAGGTTGGGTCTTATGAAGGTGATCGAACTTGGGTGGATGAAGCATAACGAGAAAATTGGTAAAATTGTGGTTGGAGGAAGAGAAGCATCTTCGGGACTTGCTTTATCGAGCAAAGGTTCTTATCCGTCACAACATAGATTTCATGCACATTGAGAAGAACGTGTTCGAGAACTTATTCAATACACTTTGCAACATTGAGGGAAAAACAAAAGATAATGCGAAGTCTAGAGCCGAGTTGTCTACGTGGTGTAAAAGGCCTGAGTTGACAAACAAGTATGAGAATGGTAAGTGGCCGAAAGCGTGCTACACAATTGACAACGCATCTAGGTCAATTTTGTTTGATTGGGTGAGGGCATTGAGTTTCCCAGATAATTACGCCTCAAATTTAGAGAAGTGTGTGGATTTGAACAAGACAAAGGTTTATGGGATGAAGAGCCACGACTGTCATGTGTTTATGGAGAGGCTTATCCAGGTAGCATTTCGAGAGCTGCTACCGAAACATGTATGGACTGCTATCACCGAGTTGAGCTTAGTTTTCAAAAATTTACGCACAAGGGTGGTTCATGACAAAGTGTTGGAAAATCTTGAAAGGAACATACCATTGATTCTATGCAAGCTCGAGCGTATCTTTCCACCGAGCTGGTTTGATTCTATGGAGCACTTGCCGGTTCACCTTCCACATGAAGCAAGACTTGCTGGACCGGTTCAGTATCGATGGATGTATCCATTCGAGAGGTACTTGGGGAAATTGAAGAAGTATGTCAACAACAAAGGTAAACCTGAAGGTTCGATTGCCAATGCCTACATTCGAGAGGAAACTGCAACCTTCTGCTCTTATTACTTTGATGAACACGTCCCTACGAAGACATCAAGGCCGGCTCGAAACGCAGACACATTTGAAGTTCAAGCGGATGATGAGTTTTCCCTATCTATCTTCAGGGTATCAGGGAGACCTCTTGGTGCATCTAAGAAAGAATATCTTACGGATAAAGAGTTGAAAGAAGCTCAATATTATGTCCTCACGAATTGTGCTGAGGTTGACCCGTATATGATACTATTTGCGAGGTGAGCAACATTTTCTTTAAATTTTAATATAGCTACGTAAGTCTTTACTTCAATTATAGACTTATCATCGAATCAATGTTTGCAGTTTTTTCAAAAAGCGTTGTTTGGAAGAAAATCCTCAGATGATAGAGGATACACTAGAGGAACTACTTGACTTAAAAATTCCAACATAATTTCCAGATTGGTTCCGAGAGTATGTTCGGAATCCTATTAACAACGTCACGTGCATATACTTAAAGGCTCTCGCAGAAGGGCCATTCAAAAAGGTCTACACATTCCCAGGTTATATAGTCAATGGCCTTAGGTTCCACACGACTGAATGTAACACGGCTATGGCGACAAGCAACTCCGGGGTGTGTGTTAAGGGTGCAGAAGATTATGGAGACGCTGCTTTGTTTGATTTCCACGGCAAGCTAAAACTAATAGTGAGGATTGAATATTCCGGCTTGCCATTGAAACGAACCTTCTTGTTTGATGTTGAGTGGTATGATCCTAATCCAGGAGGTACGAGGAAGAACGAGCAGTATGAAATGGTTGATGTGAACCAAAAGAAGAGGTACCGAACCAAGTATGAACCATTTATTCTGGCGACTCAAGCACGACAAGTGGTGTTTCTTGAATATCCAAGCAGGAAATGCGATAAGGCGGAATGGTTAGCTGCGGTACCTATTCGTGCTCACTCGAAAGTGGAGTACATTGAGAAAGACGATTCAATTACCAACTCGTACCAACAAGAGGATGTCGATAAACAAGCAGAAAATCCCATAGAAGCAGATGATGAGTTGTTTGATCTGCACGAGGACCAATATGTAGACTTAGAGGACGGCGATAACGGTATATTATGTGTATTATAACTAGTTAGTAGTTGATAACACTTGAGTAATTATATGTGTTATTATAATTTGTTCTGTATTATAACTGGTACTAACACATTTTATTGTATTTGTTACATGTTTTTGCAGATGCCACGACAGAGACCATGCACCTATCGCCCCCCACACACAGCCAGCCGCATGATAGTGCTTGGTCGGGGATGTAGGGGGAGGGCTCGTAGTCGTGGCAAGAAGTCTCGGATTCCTGAGACCCCCCCAGCAGGAGAGAGCAATGGCTCTACCAACACAGACACATACAGGAGGGCGACCATGACGATTGTCCCTACCTCATGTTCGATCCACATCATCCCAACGTCACGTGGAACGGCTTGCCTGTGATTTTTCCTGCTGGTCCTGCCAAGTAAGTATTATACATTCTTCTTAAATATATAAAACATAACTTATGATAGTTTGTTGTACTAAAGTAATATATATTTGTTTCTTGTATCTTATACATTGACAACAGTTTATGGCCTCGGGAGGTCCACAACAAACTAGGTGACATCTTCCGGAGCAGGAGAGAGCCACCGGGGCAGGGTGGTGAGTGTTGGTCTCACATCTCGGACCGCATGAGGGCCGAGTACTTTGATGAGCTGAGGGTAAGTTAAAATATGACATTCGTTTTTTTGTAATTATAATCGTTTTAATAGGAGTGGTATGTTAGCCACTGTATGTGAGCGGTATGTTAGCCACTTTATTTGGGTGATATGTTAGTCACCATTTTGTTAGTAAAATTGAGGACAATGTGAGTGGTATGTTAGCCACTTTGTTTGGGTGATATGTTAGTCACCATTGTGTTAGTAAAATTTAGGACAATGTGAGTGGTATGTTAGCCACTTTGTTTGGGTGATATGTTAGTCACCATTGTGTTAGTAAAATTTAGGACAATGTGAGTGGTATGTTAGCCACTATATGTGAGTGGTATGTTAGACATTTTGTTTGGGTGATATGTTAGTCACCATTGTGTTAGTAAAATTTAGGACAATGTGAGTGGTATGTTAGCCACTTTGTTTGGGTGGTATGTCAGCCACTTTTTTTGGGTGATATGTTAGTCACCATATCTGTGATGTTGTTGTATTTTATTAAATTGATGTAACATGGTGACGTTATATATGTATTGACTTTGGAGGCAGCTCGCTCTCATTATCTAGGTCGTCCACTTCTAGTTGGAAGAACTACGCATAGAATTCCTTGACTATGTCGAGGTTGTAGCCATCGAGACAAATAATAAAGGGTCCCCATCCTTGTGCGTGCAATGGCGTGAGCATCCGGTTGAAATTTTCTCTTGAGGAGAATTTGATTTCGATGTTTCTTTCGGGGGCTACTCATCGGTTTCTGTTCACCTCCAACCACGCTTGAGCTTCCTTCGAGAGCGAAGGGCGAGTAGCACTGTTCACGGGCCTTCCTCTCTTCTTGCGTGACTCCCCCACTTGTGCCTTCCTGATGGTACCTAGGTTCAAAAAGTGTGTGAGATAGCATGTTTGGAGCTAAATGAATTCTAAGGCTAACATGCATATCCAATGGGGTTTATTCTCCCCCAAACCTAGTGTTTGGCACATCATGCATTTCAAATCTTAGCTTGTAACAAGACCAATAGCTTCTCCAAAATGATACAAGAACTAGTCACATAAACTCAGTTCCACAAGGTGTCAAGTATCAAGTGAGAGAGCATAATGCATATGAAGGATCATCTTAAGGGCATATGGCATAGCAAGTATGTTTCCTAATCATAAATCATCAAGTAAAAACCATACGAGCATGTAATCGAAAGAGAAAGAAGTCATTAAGAGAATTTATTTCCTTGAGGCATTTCATCAAACACTTGGTGGGCATGTCCAAAAACTCTCAATTTCTCCAACAAGTTGCCATATCTCTACCAAGGCAAGTGATAACAAGTTAAACTCTACTAGTAAACATGTAATCTCATCAACAATTTTCACCCATATCAATCAAATGAAGCATGTAATTGCAAGGCACCAAAGAAGTATGAAGAAAGTGCAAGCAAGGAGTTAAAGAATTTAAACTTGATAATTGTTGGGAAATTTGTTGGGAAATTTCTTGAGAAATTTGTTAGGAAATTTGTTAGATATTTCGTAAAGAATATCTGTTTAGTTTTGATCAGCAACATGATGACTTAACTTAGTCTCAGAAAGGTGATTAGTACTCTTGGTTCACTTGAACATTGTAAAAGAGGAAACTAACTAAGTATGATAGTCTAGCTAATCTTGTATAGGATGTTAGGTCTCAAAATGTAATTTTTATTTTATGAAGAGAAGACCAAGAAGAGGACATCCAGGCAGAAAGCTCAACGACATTGAAGACTTGAAGAAAACTGCACAAGATTGCTGAATCTGTTTTTCAGATACCTTAGCCAGATATCTTGAAGACACGAATAGTTTTAAACAAACTGTGTCACAAGAGATATCTGAGAAATAAGAGACATATCTAAAAACAAGGAAAGTGTCCACAGATATCTATTCTCAGATACCTTGAGCTTTAACCACGTTTCTGAAAAAAAAAAAAGAAACATATATATTGCAAACAAAGTTGGTTCAATAAATACAAGTGGTATCTGAAGATTGAAGATAAGGACGTGCAAAGAATCAGATAACACTAGTCTCTGATACAAAGCATAGTTCCGTTGACACTACAGGACAAAAGTATAGTACAATGCATTTAATGCACGGACAGAGATGTCTGAATAAAAGCAACGGCAGCTTTCCGAGAAAAGACAAAACCTCATAAAGATTATATACGAGATATCGATAGTTTGAATTTGAGCCTAACGGATACTATTCAAACGGCACTCAAATTCATCTATAAATATCAACACTTAGACTGCTTGAGACACGACCTTAGACACAACACTACGCTGAACTGAACATCTTACTCTCTCAAAGCAACTTACTTACTCACAAAGCTTTCTGTTGCGACCAAAGCTTTTGATCTTGAGTAAACACTGAAGTTCTAAGTGTCTTGATCCTAAACAAGCAAAGCTATCTGTGAAGGAGTTGAATCAAAAGATCAACTATCTGAGATTCATTCTCTTGAACAGATATCATAAGACTTGGTCAAGAAATCGAACAAGATACCATACTGTAAAGTGTATTAAGTAACAGTTCACGAGAGCTATCGATTAACTGAAAAGTTATTAAGAAGCTCATCGACAACTCAAACCAAAACCAACACCATAATCGTGGAGCATGTGAAGTACTTAGTTTGAAAAATCAGGGAATAACTCCAAGGTTATCGGAGTATAGGAAGTACTTGATTTGGGAAACTAATGAATAACTCCAAGGTTATTGAGTATAGGAAGTACTTAGCTTGGGAAGCTAGGGAATAACTCAAAGGTTTCTGAGTATAGGAAGTACTTGGCTGTGAAATCCGGGGAACAACTCAGGGGAAACATTTGGTTGGGATCCAATTGTTAAGAATCTTAGAACAGGATTATTGTAAGGAGAACTCAATTATCTGTTCTAGTGAATTCTAGGTCTCTGATAGACCGAAGTGGATTAGTTGGAGGATTACGCCACCTCCAGATACCACTATACTTGCTGTGTTATTTACGTTTCTGTATTTACATTTCAGCAACACACACACACATATTAACTGTTTCTGCACTTATCTTTATTAAGTCTTCCGCACTCTGATTCTAAGTATCAGATATCTATTCAGATATCTGAGAAATAGTTGTTATCGACAAAAGTTTTAAAAGACTATTCACCCCCCTCTAGTCTTTTACTTTGCCGTTATCTGGACCAACAAGTGGTATCGAGCGGGGAGGTTCACCACTTTCCCAGATGAACCTAGATCCCCAGATAGGTGAAGGAACTTTGTCCACTATTGAGGACTATTTAATTTGTGTGTTAAGTGTGCAGGTATGTCTCTGAGTGATGCACCCGTTCTCAAACCAGAGAACTACGAGAAATGGAAAAATAACATGATGCTCCACCTTGAAGCCATAAGTGACGAGATGATCGAAGTAATAAAGAATGGCCCAATAGTCATTCAACAACTTAAGCAAGTCATGGAGGTTTCGAGTGGAAGACAGAGATCAAAGCGAAGGATCTTCACAAACAGATCGTCAACTAGTGGAAGATCTCTGGTCAAGTTATTTACGAATCAAAGCTCAGAACTCTAGACATCGGAAGATGCCAAGAGGAATCGATCGGATGGTCAAGCTCGTAACATCATCATCGATCGACACGAGCACATACAAGGTAAAGCGTGGGTGCTAAACGGCGAAAGTTGCTCGGCAACCGATTGAAGAAATCTGCGTCGAATCGAAAACTAAGGAAAACAAGTTCGAGGTTCTAAAGTTGAAATTTCAAAATTTCAAACAAGGTCCCACCGAAACTCGGAAGAACTTGATTTCGGTTTACCACTCTCATGAGTGATATGGCGACTTGGGAAAGCAATAGATACTCTCGGTCGAGAAGATTAAGACTATTGTCAAGTCTTAACCACAACCGGGAGAATACTAAATTCTTTTATTTTAACCAAGGTATGCCAAATATCACCAAAGGAACTTTCTCTCATCTTGCTACGGTTGATTATGAGACAACTCAGAGAGAACAAACAACTGGAAAGTTGCAGAATGTTGCTCTAGTTACTCAAGGAACTTCTGAAAAGAAGAAAAGGAAGGAGGAGACTGAGGATGCTCTTGCTGCAAAGCAAATGAGCAAATTTGTCAGTCGAGAAATTGAGAGAAGAAAAGCCAAAGAGAAGCTGAAAAAGCATCTAGGCTCAAACTATCACCAAGACAAAATATGCAAAGCTCGCTGAACAAGCCAGCTCAGAAAGCATTATGTACTGAGGAAGCAGAAATTGGAAACGATATCTGTTTCTATTGTCAGAAACCTGGCCACTTCAAGAAGGATTGTCCTGCCTTCAACAAACTAAGGACAGGTGACAAGAAAGATAGAAGAATCTTCAGAAGAAGCCAGAAAGCTTTGTTAACTGAAGAAAGAAAGAAAATCCAAATTCAACTGGATGCTCTAGACGTTGAGACAGATTCTGAAGATGACAATTCAGATGATTCAACTTTACCATCACCAGAATTATGTGGAGTTACTCATGATATAATCGACTTCGGCCTCAAGAAGAATGAAATGTGTGGAGTTGCTGAAATTGACGGTCCAGACATCTCCAACATAGAAAACTGTCTTATGGCTGATGAGGTAACACATACTTCTTGTTATACTTATGAAAGTGATGAAGAGGAAATAAAAAATCTAGAAAATCTCAGGAAAGAACTTGACATCTATGAAAGAGAATTTCTAATGATCCGAGCTAGAGCCGAAAACCTTGAAGAAGAAAAGAATTCTCTTGAAAAGAATTCTCTTGAAAAGGAAAATTCTCAATTAGTTAAAGAATCTGAAAGAAAGGATGCTGAAAATGCATCTCTCAAAGCTCAGATATCTGAGACTGAAAAGTCACATAAAGAAGCAATGGCTGAATTACGAAAGAATTATGAAGATCTTCTTTCTGAGAACAAGGAACTCAAGAAAAAAGAATTATCTTTTCAATCTTATACCAAAGCTAGTGACACTCTTACTGAAGTACAATCTTACTTAAGAGATCCTTCAGAAAAGAAAGGACTTGGGCTGAATACACAGACATATTGTTCTATCACTCTGAATAAGAGTAAGGAGAAAAGAACATTTGTAAGTACTCAGCAAGACGGTTCCCATGTAATCTATAGTATCGGTGAAAAGACAAAGATTGTCGACAAAGGAAAGGCAGTTGCGACCAAACCTTTGTGGGAAAAACAAGTCAAAAACAAAACTGTTGGGCACGTCTCTGAAAAGAAACACAACACTGAAAAGTGTAAACACCCACAGTGCTATGTCTCTCAAAAAGGTAGAATTGCAGGAGCTGGCAAATTCTCCCATGTCACTTTTTCTGGAAAGAAATTGGATCAACCAGAGACAAGCAAAGCTGCTGAGAAAAGATCTCAGATAGCTTCAAGTGCTCGAAACGGTATTAGCTACAAAGGCATCGGAAAACAACTTGCTCATGAGTACAAGCAGGAGCAAGAACGATGGCTGAAAGCTAGAATTGCTCAAAGCAATTATCAGAAGTGGAAGTTAAATCAAGCCACTGAAAATCTGAATGCCAGGGCTAGAAGAAATCTGGCAAGAAAGGCTAAGTTTGCTGAAAAGCAAACTCAGAAACCTGATAGGTATCTGAAAGCATCATATGGAGCACCTAGGAACACACCAAGGAAGAAAATAATTCTTACTAATGATAACATTCATTCAAATAGAATTCCTCCTTATGTTCCTATCAGACAAAAGCATATTTCAAAGAAATTCATACAAAAACGGATTCCTACTGGAAGAACTTTTAATTCTGACGGTTCCATCAAAGATATGAGAACCTAATCTCCTTTCTGTTGTTATGCGAATGCTTCACGGAATAAAGCACAATGGCTATTTGATAGTGGATGCGGAAAGCACATGACAAAGCAAATCTGGTTGATTCTGAGCTTGCAACAGGACCGGATATCAGTTCTTTGGAGGAGAGTTAAATCCCTCTCTGGAATTTGGCAACGTCAAATTGGGGACTTTAACAATCACTGACGTATTACATGTTAAGGATTTGAAATATAATCTATTTAGCATGAGCCAGTTTCCAGACAAAGGTTTTACTATAAAATTCAAAGCTAAATACTGCAAACTAATTGACAATGAGTCAAAGCAGACAGTCTTAGTTGGCGGCGGAAAGGCAGTCTTTATGTTGCCGATTGGGCATCTGCCACAACTGAAGAATGTCTCATGGTGAGTCAATCTGGTCACACAGAAGAGCACTGGTTATGGCACAAAAGAATGAGTCACTTGAACTTCAAAACTCTGAATAAACTTGCCAAGAAAGAGTTAGTGGTTGGCCTTCCCAGAACATCTTTCAGAAAGGATGGTATCATTACACTTTGTCAGATGGGGAAACAATCTAAGATCTCTTTCAAGTCCAAAATCAGACACTCTAGTGTTAGACCACTGCAACTTTTACACATGGATCTTTTTGAATCATCTGTAACTAGTTATGCAGGAAAGAAGTATGGTCTGGTTGTTGTAGATGACTTCTCAAGATTCACTTGGGTTGTCTTTCTGAAACACAAATCTGATGCCAGGGTGGAGATACCAAACTTGCTGAAAAAGCTTGAAGTCATGAAAAATGACAAGGTACTGAGTTTGTCAACCAGTACATAAAGGAGTTTTGTACCTGCAAAGGTATATAACACCAACTTTCCTCTGTAAGAACACCTCAACAAAATGGTGTTGCAGAAAGGAAAAACAGAACCCTTAAAGAAGCTGCAAGGACAATGCTAGCTGACACTGAAATAAGTGAAATTTATTGGGTTGAAGCTGTAAACACAGCCTGCTATACTCAGAACAGATGTTTGATAAACAAACACCATGACAAGACCCCGTATGAAATCTTGGTTGGTAGAACCCCTAATATCAAACATCTGAGAGTATTTGGTTGTAGATGTTTTGTTCTAAACAATGGGAAAGATTATCTGAGAACATTTCAACCAAAGGCAGATGAAGGTGTTTTTCTTGGCTATTCCACAAACAGCAAAGCCTACAGAGTTTACAACAAAAGAACAAAGAAAATTGAAGAGTCAATTCATGTTGTATTCTATGAAGGAAATAAGAAAACACTTCCTATTGATGAACTCTTAGAAAGGTTCAAAGAACTATTACTGGGGGATTCTAAAGAAGAATCCTCAGAAAGGAGAAACATCATTATGGAAAGTGAGGATGACTCTGACGTAGAAAATCTTGAAAAGCCTAGTAACAACAAGATGACTCACAGACATGATGAGGAATTTCCTATGAGTTTTCCAGAAATGGAACAGGTTACTGAGAACCTTCATCATGAAGAGGTATCTGAAAATAAGAATGCTGAAATGCATGTTCCAGATATCTCTAACACTGAAAAAGTGTCAGATATCCATGACATTTCCCATATGTCAGATATCTCTGATACTGAAAAAGTATCAAATCAAAATCTTAGTGATTCACATTCAGATCACTTGGATATTGATCCTACTAGCACTAAACCTATGATGAGATGGATCAAAGATCATCCTACAAAGGATATAATTGGACCAATTAATCAGGGTGTTAGGACTAGGAGAGCAATAGAAATCGCTAACTCTCTCTTTGGATGTTTCATCTCGAATATTGAACCTAAAAATATAGAAGAAGCATTAGGAGACCAAGACTGGATCTCTGCAATGCAAGAAGAGTTGGATCAATTTGAGAGAAACAAAGTCTGGAAACTATTTCCATTTATAGAAGGAATATCTGTAATTGGAACTAAATGGGTTTTCAGAAACAAGATGAATGAATCTGGTGAAATAACCAGAAACAAAGCAAGATTGGTTGCCAAGGGATTTACCTGCATCAAGGCTTAGATTTTGACGAGTCATATGCACGGTTGCAGTTGGATGCAATAAGACTCTTTCTAGCCTTTTGACTCATAAAGATTTCAAAGTTTATCAGATGGATGTCAAAAGTGCATTCTTAAACGGTGAACTTGCAGAAGAAGTTTATGTTGAGCAACCACCTGGCTTTGAAGTTTCCTCAGAAAGTAGAATGGTCTATAAACTACAGAAAGCTCTGTATGGACTGAAACAGGCTCCAAGAGCATGGTATGACACTTTGGCCAAGTACCTTCTGGAAAGTGGTTTCAAGAAAGGTGAAGTTGATAAAACTTTATTTACCTTAAATCATGATGGGAAACTACTCTTAGTTCAAGTATATGTTGATGACATCATATTTGGATCTAAGGACAAGCAACTTTGTAATGACTTTGCAAATATCATGAAAACCAAGTTTGAGATGAGCATGATGGGAGAAATGAATTATTTCCTAGGATTGCAAGTCAAGCAACTCAATGATGGAATATTCATTAGTCAAACAAAGTATGCAAAAGATATGCTCACAAAATTCAATCTTAAGCCTTCTGAAAAGAATGCTAAGATACCTATGAGCATTGGAACCAAAATGACCTGAATCAGATAAGAGTGTTGAAGAACATAAGTATAGGAAATTGATAGGTTCACTACTTTACCTGACTGCAAGTAGACCTGATATTCAATATGCCGTTGGAGTATGTGCTAGATTTCAGACAAATCCAATGCAAACACACTACAACATTGCTATGAAAATATTAAGGTATGTAAAAGGTACAGTAGATGTAGGATTGTGGTATCCTAAAGAAAGTGGATTGAGTTTAGCTGGGTACTCAGACGCTGATTATCTTTGGATCATTGCTTGATAGGAAAAGCACCTCAGAACTTCGGTTTAAGGTACTAGACTTATCTCATGGTTTAGCAACAAGCAAAACTCAATTGCAACTTCTACCACAGAGGCTGAATATATTGCTGCTGGTTGTTGTGCAACACAAATTCTGTGGATACAACAACAACTCAAAGACTATGGACTCGATGAGAAGAAAACTGCCATTTTCTGTGATAACACAAGTGCTATTGCGATTACACAGAATCCTAAATTTCATGCCAGAACAAAGCACATTGATGTTAGACATCACTTCATCAAAGACCATGTTGAAAAGGGCAATATAGAGATACTCAAGATTGGCACTGAAGACCAACTTGTAGATATCTTCACTAAGCCACTACAAGAAAGTAGATTCTTAGCCTTAAGACATAGTCTTGGACTAATGGAACTACCAATGAACTGAAAGAGTTCAGATATCTGGAACGGGCATCCAGAGAAGAGGTATCTGGAACGGGTATCCAGAAAAGAGAAAAGAGAAAACTGGAACGGGTATCCAGAAGTCAAAAAGGCTAAAGAGCAAAAAGATAGCTTAAGATCTCTGAGACGGGAACTCAGATATCTGAATCACTCTATAAACGGGGGAACACAAAAGAGAATAATATAACTATCTGCAGTCAACTACTCTCTTGAAACTCGCATTATTTCTATCTTGATGAAAACCTTGGAAAAATCCTAAGTATAAGACAGATTAAGATGCGAACAGTGTCCTTGGTCATACAGAATTGTGTTTCAGATAGCAAGTCGCCAAAATTCATTAAATGGGCACAATTACACTTGTTGATTGTGATCATTGCTAAAGAAGCAATGGTGACCCTTGATGAAGTTAAGCGATTGATCTGTACGGTGGAAATTAATTCACAGTAAATAGTGGACTGTTGAAATTCAGACATGGCCCACTAAGCATTTAATGCCGAACTAGCTTTTTCTCATGCCTGTTTGCAATTCACAGATACATACACACAAAATCAATTTGTATATATTTGTCTGTTGGGATTCAACTGCTATATATATAGGATTTTGGCAAATGAAATCACTTTTGCCTAATCCGAAAATTCATCTTGCACAAAAATAGCAAATCCTTCTCTTGATTCTCTGCAAACCCTCTACAATCTCTGCAAATAAAGATTAAGTTTTTCTGAAAAGAATCACTGAATCAAATCTCTTTCAAACACCAATTTCAAATCCTACACTATATAAAAGAGATGGCCTCCAAGAACTCTTCAACACAGAAATCCCAAACCTCGACTGGTACTGCTGAAAAGCAAGCACCAGAGTTGGTTATTGTAAACAACCGACGACTGGTAGGAGTTTTTAATCCTGACCATTGGACTTCAAGTCACAGAATGATTTGGGGTGGTGCCATGGTTGAGGAATACCTCTCTGCTACAATAGAGAACCAAACTGATAGAAAATTGATTCTTGACATGCTTGAAAAGGCACAAATCAAGGGTTTTCTATCTGCTCGCCCAAGTGGAATTTTATCACTCGATGTGTTGGAATTTTACAACAACTCCAGGATTATTTCATGTGTTTCTGAAGGCACTGAAATAGTGTCTAACAAAACCTCAGTCCAAGGAAAGGAAATCCTTATGGACTTAACAACTTTCTGTAAGTTGTTTGAGGTTCAAAATCTTGGAAAGGATTTTGAAATAAACACCAAGGATGATGAACTCCTTGAAGGTGTTAAAGAACTTTACAGTGACGTGTGTGATCTTGAAAAATCAGATACACCCACTGAGTTCAAACTTGCTGACATCCGAACCAGACATCTGTTGGTTCCTTTGGGATGTCTTGGCTTGCATTCTTCACAGATGCTTTGATGGTCTACAAGGAGGTGCTGACCAGATAAGCCAAGAACGATGGATCATGTTGTTCTTGCTGAATCAACAAGACAAAAGGCTGGAAAACCCTTTTAACTGGGGAAAGTACGCCTTTCTGAAGTTTGTGAAGAAGATTCAAGGCTTCGAGCCTAAAATTGTCAAAGGACTAGCCGAGCCAAAGGCCACAGTAGGTTATGGTCTGAAGATATGCTACTTGCTGGAAAAGCTTGGCATTGAGCTCAGAGAGACGGCTGAAATAGCCAACAGTAACCTACTCTACAAATATGAGTATACAAATCTGATGAAAAAGGTTACTGGGTCTCCGAAATGTCCTAAGAAGCGAAAGTCTGAAAAGATATCTGAAGAAAAGGTTGCGACCAAGAAGCCCAGAACTTCAAGAAAGAAGTCTGCTGGCAAATCAGAAGACACATTGTCAATTCTCAGATATCTGCAGGCATTGCCGATGAACTGATAATGGCAGATGAACTCATCAATGCTGCAAAAGAGTTAACAACTACTGAACAAGTAGACACAGCAAGAGAAAGTGCTTTCAGAAATGTTGCGACTAATGCAGAAAGCCTTGCTGATGAACTCATAAATGCTGCCAAAAGTGGTGAAAAGCACCAAGCCCCATCTGCAGAAACCGCAGGAATAATGGACCAATCAGTTCCCAATGTTGATGAGAGCTCTGACGATGAAGATGATAACCTAGTCATCTCTCAAGTCCTAGAAAGAACAAAGAGGGCTAAGGTTACTGAAACAGTAACTGGTGATAAGGTATCTGAAGAAGAACCTACACCACAGGTTGCTGAACCTATAGCAAAGGTAGTTGGTGCAAACACATCATCAGGGAATGTCTCTCTTGCACAACTTCAAAAAGCCCTGATGAGTGGTATTTTAGTGCTGGCAGATGCTGGTGGAAATGCCACATCTAAAAATCTTTAAGAACATTCTACTGATCAATCTTTTGCTTCCAGACAACCACAACAACCACAAACACAACAACCACAACAGCCACAAGTGGTTGATGAAATGGTAAATGAACTCCATTTCGAATTACCAGCAATAAAGTATGCTGAAGAAAATCCTGCAAATGAGCAGGTTCCCCAACTCACTGAGAGGGATCAAACTGAGACATCTACTCAGAATGATCAACCAGGGGAGGCAACTAAGTTGCATACTCAGGAAAGGTGTGAAGTACCAAAAACTTCAAACAAAGAAACTGCACTGGGACAAGACGACCAATGTATAGAAAGGTCACAAGTTCCCGAGACCAATCAGCCTGAAACTGCTCAGGTAAATGACTGGTTTAACTCTTACATTGTGAAAAATTTTATACTTATAAATCTTGTTACCTCATAAGAATTTCTTTGTTACAGGCTGAGTTAGAAACGCAGAAACAAGAGGAAGCTGAGAAGCTTGCCTCAGATACTGAAAAAGAGGTCCCTTCAACCTCAACTCTTGAGAAATCTGAGCCTGTGCCACAAGTAAAGGATTCTTAAAGAGAACTAATTTTTCAGTAAAAATGTTAATGTGCTCATTCATGTTAAAAAATGTTTCTAACAGGCTCCAACTGAGATGGAAGAAGATAAGGCAGAAATGCCAGAGACAAACCCAGAGACCAACAAGGTTTCTGAAGAACACATCACTGAGCCTTCTAACATGAAGGTATATGACAATCAAGTGACAAGTATTCTTCATCTTGGGTTATCTTTTATCTCTTCTAATATTCAATACTTTCTACTTACAGGCTATTTCAGAAGTAGAAATGCAAGGGGATAAAGTTGCGACTTCCCCTGCATCAATGGAAATTGATGAAGCCCCCAAGGCAACATCACTCGAAAGAACACCAGAAACTGCACAAGTTTCTGAGAAAAATGAATCTGAGCTTCCTTTTGAGGAAGTAAGTAGCTCAAATCAGAATTCATTAAAAGCATATTTATGCATAGATTCTTTCAAACTATTTCCTAAGTATTGTATTTCTCTCAGGTTCAAGAAAGAAAGGTTGATGAGGACCAGACTTCCAAGTCTCCACCTCACAACAAGATATCTGAGACACCAATTATCTCAGTAGAACAAGTCTCTGAGCCTGAAGTACTTACTCAGGTAACACAGAAACTAAACTACACTTCTACTCAGATATCTACAAAAGTTTTGAAGCTCACTCAAAACTCTTTCTTTCAGGCTCAAACAGATGCAAAGCAGGTTCCCATTAAAGAAACAAGGGACCTACTTCACTTCTTCAAAGCTCACACCCTGCCAAAGCATATTCAATGCTTCAAGAAATGGCAGAAGTTAAGGTGCTCTGATCTCTTTGAAATATTGAGAATCACAGATCAACCAATCAGACGAGCACGAGCTCTTGACCTGGAAACATATGTCCAAGCAATGTTCCCTACAGAACAATACACAGTTGCGACTCTACTACAGAAGGACTTTTCCAGAGAAGTGGCGCACAGTCTGCTACAGGCCTTTGAACAGGCAGATGGTCAGACAAGATTACAGATGGCATTCAAGCCAGTCCTGCCCCAGACTCTGCAATTTATACCTTCTGAACAAGAAGAAGTTAATGGGCAGAAGATCACTATCCCGGAAGTGATCAATCTTGTATCTGAAGATGATGAGGAGGAAGAAATGAATGAAAATTACTTTGATGAACCTCCCACTGACCATCACCAAAAGGATGATAATGACAAAAAGGATGATGATGATGCCCCTGCACCAGGGACCGGAGGAATTTCACTAAGAAATGATGCCTCAGCTGCTGAAAAGCACACTGAGAAGACTTCACAGAAATCTCCGTCTTCATCTCCTCAGAAATCTACTCATCCATCTTCTAACCAACACGCAGTTACTACTGAACAAGTAGTTGAGCTTTCTGAAGAAACCAATCAGAAAATATTAAACACTCAAACCAGAAGTGCTCAACTCAGACAACTGTTGGAAGAAGAACAACAGCTCCATCTTCAACTGGAAGATCAAATAGCTAAATCCAGAGACAAGCTTGATCAACTACAAGATCAATACTTACAAGAAATGGTTGCTTACTCTGAGGTTAAAGAGCTACGGGATGCTGTGCATGATATCACCAAAGAACTCGATACTGAAGAAGTATCTGAAGTCAAGCATGATGCTAAGGCTGCATCATCTTCAAAAGAAGTACCATCCTCCTCCCAGAAAGGAAAGAAACCAATCTCTGAGATGGTTGCTGGACTCGATACAATCGATGAAAATGTCCAAGAGGATGAAGATCACTGGACTGATTACTCAGATGATGAAGAAGACAAGACTTTGGCAGAACACCGCAATGAACATTTAGCGGTTTCTCACTTGAAAAGGAAGCTGATTGCTCCTACAATATTCAGCAAACTGCCAAACGTCCACTCCCATGAATACATGAACAGGTGTCAAGTACTGACACAACTTAAAAAGGAGATGTCTTCACAGAACAAGGAAGTAATTGCCTCCGTCCCCTCTGAAATGAGGAAGTTCACTGAGCTCATCACTCAGAGAACCACTAGCATAGTCATTGCTCAGAAAGATCTGGGAATGATAAGGGACGATGATGCGTCTTTAGCTGAAAAAGCTTTTCAAGAGGCAAGTTACACTGCTGGAAAAGCAGATGCCATCCTAGGCCCATTGGCAGAGCTCACTGATAAGGACAATGGACTTATCAAGCAAAATCAGGAGCTCAAAGCCGAACTTCAGAAGTTGGTCACTGCCTATAATTATTTACAAGGGCACTTCAACTCTCTCTCAGATTCCTTTATGAGATTGAGTCAGCCAACAATGATTAAGGGGGAAAGAATGTACAAATCTGGACCTCGAAGTCAGGGGGAATGGGAAGAAGGAGAAGAAAACAAGAAGAAATATGGAGCTGGTGCGGCTCAGAAAGGAAGAAGAAAAACTTCCCAGCCACCACTCAGAATCAATGAACCCTCCTCAAGCCAAGCTGCTTTGCAAATAGTAGCTGCTTCCCAGAAACCTATTGAAGGAACTAAAATGATAACAAGGGCCATGGCACAGAAACCTCCAAGGAGTACCAAGGCTCCAAGGAGAAGACAAGTTAGAGGGATTGATGAATCTTCTGAAGAAGAAGAAGAAGGTCAAATCAAGTCCCAGGGCAATGAAGAAGGCTGTAAAACTCTCACTAGATCTAATCTTGATGATGATGAGGAAACTGATGAAGATGAAGCTCCTCTTCACAGAAAAAGGAAAATTGAAAGCCTAACTGAGCCCATAGCTGTAAAGCCACTAGCAGCTAAAACACCCTCTGGAAATACCAAGTCTATCCAGGGTGGTGGTTCTTCAAGCAACAACCCCAAAGAGAATTCAAGACAGAGAAGGAACAGACTGAGAGCTGAGCAAAGACAAAGTCAACTTCCACTCAGGCCAGAAGAAGCCAAAATAGAGTATGTGAAGTATGACAATGATTCCTTTGTCTACAGGTGCATCAATCAGAAAAATGGCTATTGGATGCTGGAACTTAAGCATCTATTGGTAAATTCAAGATTTCCAGAACCAATCCATAAACAACTTTTGGCATGGAGAAAGGATAAACCTACCTTGATCAACACCAATCACATCAAAGCATGGTTGGATTTTGAAGTGGTCAAGAGAACTGAAGCCATGAAGAAGGACCTCTCTGACGATTGTCCATATGGAAAGCCAGATGATGTGCACAAAATTCTGAATATCACAGGAACATGCACAAGACCAAGACTCGCTGTGGAACCCTATGAGTCGTTCTATCTAACAGAAGATCAATACAAGGGTGACATCAGATATCTGAAGATTATCTATGAATACTTCAAGCTTTCAGATATTAGAATTGAGCATGCCTGGAAGTGGGGAAAGTACCTATGGGTCAAGCATTTTGCCAAGAAAAATCCTACCAAAACCTACAAAGAGGTCTGTGGATTTGCCAGAGACACAGAGATGCTTGTCAGAATTCTCCTCTATGACTATTTTGATGACATCAAAAGGTTTGGAGATAGGAAATTCGCAGACTGATCCATAGAAATACTGTTGAAGACTTGAAGATTGAAGACTTGAAGACTAGTCTATTAGGATGTTTACTTGGAGCTTGGTCACTCCTGTTGTCCTAATTTACTATGTAGTTTTGTATTTTTGCTGGCTGAGCTTAACTGTATCATGTATTGAAGTTATCTGTAATCTTTATTTGTAACTTATCTGAAGAACTTACTCTCAGATAGTATTCTATAAAAGATAACTTGTCAGCAAAGATCACACCTTGTGATTTGGTTGATGTCCACTTTCTGCACTTAATTAAATTAATTTGAAGATCTTAAGAAAAGATTAAGTGTTGGATTGTTCACTCATCCAGATTTGTAATAGGTAAAGATAGTCATCGTTGACTGATCAAAAAGGGGGAAATTTGTTGGGAAATTTCTTGAGAAATTTGTTAGAAAATTTGTTAGATATTTCGTAAAGAATATCTGTTTAGTTTTGATCAGCAACATGATGACTTATCTTAGTCTCAGAAAGGTGATTAGTACTCTTGGTTCACTTGAACATTGTAAAAGAGGAAACTCACTAAGTATGATAGTCTAGCTAATCTTGTATAGGATGTTAGGTCTCAAAATGTAATTTTTATTTTATGAAGAGAAGACCAAGAAGAAGACATCCAGGCAGAAAGCTCAACGACATTGAAGACTTGAAGAAAACTGCACAAGATTGCTGAATCTGTTTTTCAGATACCTTAGCCAGATATCTTGAAGACACGAATAGTTTTAAATAAACTGTGTCACAAGAGATATCTGAGAAATAAGAGACATATCTGAAAACAAGGAAAGTGTCCACAGATATCTATTCTCAGATACCTTGAGCTTTAACCACGTTTCTGAAAAAAAAAAAAAGAAACATATATATTGCAAACAAAGTTGTTTCAATAAATACAAGTGGTATCTGAAGATTGAAGATAAGGACGTGCAAAGAATCAGATAACACTAGTCTCTGATACAAAGCATAGTTCCGTTGACACTACAGGACAAAAGTATAATACAATGCATTTAATGCACGGACAGAGATGTCTGAATAAAAGCAACGGCAGCTTCTGAGAAAAAGACAAAACCTGCTACAAGATTACTATACGAGATATCGATAGTTTGAATTTGAGCCTAACGGATACTATTCAAACGGCACTCAAATTCATCTATAAATATCAACACTTAGACTGCTTGAGACACGACCTTAGACACAACACTACGCTGAACTGAACATCTTACTCTCTCAAAGCAACTTACTTACTCACAAAGCTTTCTGTTGCGACCAAAGCTTTTGATCTTGAGTAAACACTGAAGTTCTAAGTGTCCTGATCCTAAACAAGCAAAGCTATCTGTGAAGGAGTTGAATCAAAAGATCAACTATCTGAGATTCATTCTCTTGAACAGATATCATAAGACTTGGGTCAGTAAAATCGAACAAGATACCATACGCTGTAAAGTGTATTAAGTAACTTGGTTCACAGAGCTATCTGATTAACTGAAAAGTTATTAAGAAGCTCATCTGACAACTCAAACCAAAACCAACACCATAACTGGCGTGGAGTACATGAAGTACTTAGTTTGAAAAATCAGGGAATAACTCCAAGGTTATCGGAGTATAGGAAGTACTTGATTTGGAAAACTAAGGAATAACTCCAAGGTTATTGAGTATAGGAAGTACTTAGCTTGGGAAGCTAGGGAATAACTCTAAGGTTTCTGAGTATAGGAAGTACTTGGCTGTGAAAGCCGGGGAACAACTCAGGGGAACATTTGGTTGGGAACCAATTGTTAAGAATCTTAGAATAGGATTATTGTAAGGAGAACTCAATTATCTGTTCTAGTGAATTCTAGGTCTCTGATAGACCGAAGTGGATTAGTTGGAGGATTACGCCACCTCCAGATACCACTATACTTGCTGTGTTATTTACGTTTCTGTATTTACATTTCAGCAACACACACATATTAACTGTTTCTGCACTTATCTTTATTAAGTCTTCCGCACTCTGATTCTAAGTATCAGATATCTATTCAGATATCTGAGAAATAGTTGTTATCGACAAAAGTTTTAAAAGACTATTCACCCCTCCCCCCCTCTAGTCGTTTACTTTGCCGTTATCTGGACCAACAATAATGAAGATAAAATTGAGATGAGCAAGAGTAGAGATCACTTACTTGATGTTGTTGATGGATGTATAAGCTAAGAATGCAATGGGTTAGTGCAAAATGTGAAGAAAGTGAAGATTTTTGTAGTAAAATGAAGTGGGGGGGGGGGGGGGGGGGAAGAAATTTAAAGAGGGGTTTAATTATAAAAGGGGAAGAGTGAGCTGCAAGTAGCTCACTGTGATCGACTGGCGACCGCAGTAAGGCTACTGCCTCACTGCTCTCTTTTCGCGATGAATCGCGTGTTTTCGAATCTTTTTGGATTTTTTGTTTTTTTTCAAAAAGCAAATAAAATAAATAAGAAATTTTTGAAGATGATTTTGAAAAAGTTTATCGAAAAATAATTTCGGTACGGAAAATGAGAAAAAGACGAAAATTAAAAATGCGAAAGTAAATGCGTAAAAGCAAAAGTAACCTTGTGTTGCCTCCCAAGAAGCGCTTGTTTTAGGTCTTATAGCTCGATCCCTAGTTTCATGATGGCTTATTTGTCGAGGGTTAAACCCTCGATCAAATTGAAGCACTTGTCCATCCATTTCTTCGTTGCGTAGCTCGAATCTTCTATCCAACGTTTCATTTCTTCTTCCTCGATCTCATCTAGCTCCGGATCTTCATTGATGTGAATAGTGAACTCCAACTAGTCGTTGATTTCCTCTGGACAGTTCCATTCACCTTCTCTCTCAGCAGATCCGCATCTCCAGTTTTTGTCTTCCGACCCAAGGTGCTCGTCGGGGATCGATGGAAGAGTATTTTCAATTGATTCTTCTCCAGTCTCCCAGTATGTCTTGAATAGATCCATCGGTGCTAGCAGATCTTCAAAATGCACTACGAATTCTTCTTCAGAGTCCATCCACCAGTCGTCTATGGCGAAATTGATCCTTGCTGCCGTTGCTTCCTCCAAAGTCTCACTCGGAGTCCCCATTACTATCCTGTGATTCGATATATTCATCGAAATCTCCCTTCTCGCCACGTTGATAATGGTGTTGGTGGTGGCCATAAACGGTCTTCCCAGAAGTATGGTATTATTGTCCGGGTCTTCGCAGTCCACAATCAGGTGGTCTACAAGAATATCCAGCCCCTAAAGCTGTGTAATCACATTACGTACCTTGCCACAGGCAGTTGTAGTAGAGCGATCGGCAACCAGTATGCCGGTCCTTGCTTCCACCATTCCTGTTAAGCCAAGTTTCTATTGACGGCGAGCGGCATCATATTAATGCTGGCTCCTAGATCCAAGGTCCCTGTGGCTGTGTTCCCCTTGATGACAACATCAATGTTGAAAGCCCCAGGGTCAGGCTTCTTTAGTAGAACTGGTTTGCCCTTCCTTCTTCGGCAGGAGAATCTTTTTCACACCCGAATGATGTAGGAGAAGGTTTGAGGTCATTACCTTGCGTCCCTTCGGGGTTCTTTCATCCAGATTCAGTACGGTTTCCCTTCCTGATTCTTGTAACCTCGGCAGCTTCAACAATCATCATAGCTTTCTCAGTGGGACCCGACAACTTGTCCTTATTCTGTTGTAGTTCCCTTACTTCCTTGGCGATTTGACCAATCATCAGTTCCATTCCTCTCAAGGTGTTGTCGGTTCTCCTGAAGTTATCCTCAGCCTTGGCAATAAAGGAATTGGTCCTCGCTGTAAATTCACCCTGCTGCTTCACAAATTTCCCATTGTCTCCCATCTCCTTCATTATGGTGTATATCTTATCTTCCATTGAGGGCAGCTTGAGCAGGTTTTGTGATGGCCTTGGTGGTGGTGTGGGAACAGGTGCTATAGTAGGTGGTCTAGGTGGTAATTCAGGTGGGTTCAAGCAAGGTCCTGTACAGTACGATAAGAGAGGGTGTTGAGGGATAAAGCTGTTTACGGTTGGTTCCTCGGCCTCCATTTCCTTGATTCTTGCACATAGTGTGCCTCTTCCAGTGGTGTCAATTCCTCCGGTTCTACATCCACAACATCCTTCTTTTCCATCCTTAGCTCTATAGCTTCAATCCTCCTGCTGATCTGTTTCCAAAGAGTTTTCTCGATTGCTCTGACCTCCTTGATGAGATGATAATTTAGAGTCTCATTTGGTCCTTTTTAGCGGTCTTTGTTAGTCTTTGTTTATGATTTTATAGTATTTTTGTCTGTTTTTATGCTATGGTTCTTTATTTGTGTTTTGTAGGATTTTTGTGTTCCGAAGGTGAAAATCGGAGTGAAAACATTGGTTCTAGATCTTTGAATGTAGAGTAACTGGACGTAAACGGAAGTGGATTCGGAGTTCCGACGAAGTATTTAGAGCCGTTTTAGCGAAGCATGCAAAAGTGAAGTTTTACGGAGCAGTCTAGCCATTTTGGTCGTAACTCTCTCATATGATGTTAGATTGACCTGAGCTCGGTGGCCACAGAACGAGAATTCAAAGGGCTACAATGTTCGTTTTTACAGCATGAGAAAATTCCTCCTGTAGAAAAAGATACCGACGTCTGATACTGGCTGGTAGAAAACATCCTCGCAGCGGCGAGGATTTTCCTCGCGGCTGCGAGAACTTAGGAGAGCAGTTTGAAAGGGCGGTTTTCTGGTCGAATTCTATTAGGATTCTCTTCGTTTTTTCTCCTATAAATAGGTTTGTTTCACCATAACTTAGAACATAACTTCTTCTACCCTAATTATACATAGGAAAAGGCTCCAAGAACTAGGTTTTGATATTGATTGATTTTTGGAGCTTGGTTTACCTCTTGTAAGAAGCATCGATATCGAATTCTTGGTAATCTTTTGATAACTCTCTATTGTTTATCTTCAATTCGTGTTTTCTTCTGTTTATCGAATTGTATGATCTTGCATGCGATTGTCACCATGTTTATGCTTGGCATATTCAATACCTTGACGTCTTTCATGTTTGCTTCCCTCATGAGTAGTTAAACCGCCCCGAACACGGTAGTTATGTGATAGTCTTGCATATTCGTTCATATAGGTTCGTCTAGTTTAAAATCTCCGTAAAACCTTCAATCCAATAAGCTAGTTTAAAACTTTCAAAATTGTTTTCGGTTAAGGATCGTGGATTGACAACCCACGATTACTCTAGTTTGAAATATTCAAATAACAATTGGTTGAATTAGATTGATTGATTTATGTACGCTGACCGTATGACAAGTATGAATGATTGCCCTAGAACGAATTAGCATTACTTGATCATTACTACTGTGTTCATCTTCTCTCTTTGATCAAACCAGTTTATATGTTTTCTGTTTTAATCTGTGTTTTAGAAGTAAAAACATCCAAAACTTATCTGTTACTCACAAACAATCTGTTTACTCTCATTCATTGTGCCCGCTTGATTAATTCCCTAGAGAACGATACCGAGTTAAGCATAGTCTACAACTACATCTTGTTCTCTTAAGTTAATTAGAGTATAATTTGAGCTCATTAGTCTGTTTAACTCTTTAGTCCAAAAGCCCGTGAGAAACCTTAAGCCGATGAAAAAATATTGTACCGGCGCCTGTGTGATTCTTTCGGGAAGTGCAAACTCCCTTGTTTGCGCCTCCTCATACTCATGTGTACTCTATTAAGTTAAGTATAACGAACGGCATGCTCTTTATGATCTGTTTTATCAAAGCCAGCATTACAAAGAACCGGTTTGGGGAGAAGAATTCTGCTGTGCCGATATGCTTATTTATACTTGTAATATGTATTGCTTCCCCTGATTAGTTGATTCGTCTCGGAGTGTATCTGTGGTGCTTGTCATCACCATAGTCGTGTTGGGCGTGTTTCAAATACTACCTATATATCGGCGTAGCCCTAAAAAGCCATATGACCGTGAAGGTTGATGGCATACCAAACTGACACGCACAAAAGTGCGGACTTTCGGTACAGACACTTACAAAAACGTGAGACTAAAAGAGCCCTTGAGGCCATTTGATTAGCATACATTTCATTCTATGCAAAAATGTGGTACTATGGGAAGATTGGTTGCATGTTTCTGACAATTTGCTACACGCGAAGAAAAAGTCCCTTCCGACTTAACTGACTGAGTATATTGCATGAGTTATTTGAGGCACTTTTGTGACGAAAGTCACCTTCCTTTCTCTTCATATTTCATGAGCGATTAACCCACTGGACACTTCCAGAGTGTGAGAGATAGTTGCATAGGATCCTCTTGTGAGGGATTAGCGAGTTAGACTTAAGTGCTATTTACTTGAGAAACTTTCTTGTTTGATTTTTTATGTACTATTCTGCCAAGGTTAGTTGAGTGCATAATCTTTGCATCTTGTGAACTTAATGTTTAAAATGGTAGATTCGGTCACTTGGGAGTTCAATTCTGTTTTGAGTTTCTTGTTTGTCTTTTTTTAGAGTCTAGTTTGTCTTTAGTTTGTGTGTTTGCTCGAGTACGAGCAAAGGTTCGGTTTGGGGAGTTTGATGAGACGATAATTTAGAGTCTCATTTGGTCCTTTTTAGCGGTCTTTGTTAGTCTTTGTTTATGGTTTTATAGTGTTTTTGTACGTTTTTATGCTTTGGTGCTTTATTTGTGTTTTGTAGGATTTTTGTGTTCCGAAGGTGAAAATTGGAGTGAAAACATTGGTTCTAGATCTTTGAATGTAGAGTAATTGGGCGAAAACGGAAAACGAAAGTGGATTCAGAGTTCGGACGAAGTACTGAGAGCCGTTTTAGCGAAGCTTACAAAAGTGAAGTTTTACGAAGCAGTCTAGCCATTTTGGTCATAACTCTCTCATATGATGTTCGATTGACCTGAGCTCGGTGGCCACGGAAAGATAATTCAAAGGGCTACAATGTTTTATAGAATGAGAGCATTCCTCCTGTAGGAAAAGATATCGACGTCTGAAGCTGGCTGGTAGAAAACATCCTCGCAGCGGCAAGGATTTTCCTCGCAGCTGCGAGAACTCACGAGAGCAGTTTGAAAGGGCGGTTTTCTGGTCGAATTCTATTAGGATTCTCTTCGTTTTTTCTCCTATAAATAGGTTTCTTTCATCATAACTTATAACATAACTTCTTCTACCCTAATTATACATAGGAAAAAGCTCCAAGAACTAGGTTTTGACATTGATTGATTTTTGGAGCTTGGTTTACCTCTTGTAAGAAACATCGATATTGAATTCTTGGTAATCTTTTGATCACTCTCTATTGTTTATCTTCAATTCGTGTTTTCTTCTGTTTATCGAATTGTATGATCTTGCATGCGATTATCACCATGTTTATGCTTGGCATATTCAATACCTTGACGTCTTTCATCTTTGCTTCCCTCATGAGTAGTTAAACCGCTCCGAACACGGTAGTTATGTGATAGTCTTGCATATTCGTTTCTAGGGTTTCGGATTCGTTCATATAGGTTCGTCTAGTTTAAAATCTTGGTAAAATCTTCAATCAAATACGCTAGTTTAAAACATTCAAAATTGTTTTCGGTTAAGGATCGTGGATTGGCAACCCACGATTACTCTAGTTTGAAATATTCAAATAACAATTGGTTGAATTGGATTGATTGATTTCTGTACGCCGACTATGTGACAAGTATGAATGATTGCCCTAGAACGAATTAGCATTACTTGATCAATACTACTGTGTTCATCTTCTCTCTTTGATCAAACCAGTTTATCAGTTTTCTGTTTTAATATGTGTTTTAGATGTAAAAACATCCAAAACTTACCTGTTACTCACAAACAATCTGTTTACTCTCATTCGTTGTGGTAGCTTGATTAATTCCCTAGAGAACGATACCGAGTTAAGCATAGTCTACAACTACAGCTTATTCTCTTAAGTTAATTAGAGTATAATTTGAGCTCATCACTCCTTAGTGACCACCCTTCTTCCTCGTCCTTTATGCATAGAGTTCTCACTAAGGTTCTCACACATTTCCCAAATCCTTCTTGGGTGTGCATCCAACAGGTTTCTTTGACATGCTCCATCGATGAGTGCTTGGCTGATAGAGACAATTCTCTTCTAGAAGTTGTTGACCTTGTCAAACAGTGCGTAAGAGTGCATAGGGCATCTGTCAAGTAGATCCTTGTATCTTTCCCACGCTTTGTGGCAGGTTTCTCCGTCAAATTGGTTGAAGTTTTGTATCTGGCTCTTCAGGTCGGATGTCTTCTTCAGTGGGAAGTATCTGAGCATGAACTTGTTGAAGACCTCATCCCATGTAGTCAAACTACCTGGTTGTAGTGAAATAAGCCAGTTCCTCGCCTTGTCCTTAACGCAACTGAGGAAGACACTCCTTCTGAGTTGACATTCCGTGAGACAATTAAGTGGTATACCTCAAACTATTGCGTAGAACTCCTTCATAAAGTGCATCGGGTCCTCAGTTGGGTTCCCGTACAAGTGTGGCAGTTGGTTCAAATGAGTTCCCTTCAGATCATACTCCCTCGCAATCCTTTCCAGATAGATGCTTGAGGCATGCGGTGTAAGCCTTGGCATAACATAGTCGCGCATGGCTCTTTCGTCTTCGTCAACTAGCTCCACCCTTGCGTAGTTATCCCTTCTCCGGTTCTCATCTCACCTCAATCATTCCTCGGCTATCCTTAGCCTTTCCCGTTCCAGCTCTTCCCTCTCAGTTTGGATATCCAGTCGAATTTTAAGTAGTTGCTCAATTTCAAAAGTTGCAATATTCCCATATGGATTATCGTTGCTGTTTCCTTCTCCACTCATGTCGTTAGATGATTCCATGATGGTAGTAGGCAGTCTTCGCCTTTCAAGCTTATCTATGTCATCTTTAAGCGGTACTACTGATGTTCCCGCAGTTCTCCTACCTTGCATAAAGACTAACAGACAAACTTTTGTAGATACGAATAAAAATTGCTAGAAAGATAATAAACAGAAATTTAAAGTTACTTGTTTTTGGGTTTTTGTTAAGAAAAAAAAACTAATACGGGAATGAAAATATTTTGGATTTTTTGTTGTGGAGAAAGATTCTCACATGTTTTACGATTTTTTTGGGCTTATGCTATACTTATTTAAAATACAGTGCGTAATTAAAAAGCGACAGAAAGATTTCAACTTATCTCGGTCGGTCGAAACTTGCTTGAGTGGTCAAGTGTCCCCGGTAACGGCGCAAAATTTTGATGTGCACTCAGAGATTTCGTTTTCCGTTGTAGAACCTGTAATCTCCAAATACAACCAAGATTAAATTTACAAGTCGGAAGTTCTCAAATCCACAGTTTATAGCGGAAAGCTGATTCGGGATGTCGTTCTCTACGGACACTTAGAATTGGAACAAGCAAATAACGTTGTAATTGAATGTAGAAAAGTAAACAGTTTTAATCTCAGACAAAATAATCAATTCGCAGTAAACCCTAAATTGCTTTGTTTGTAATTCAATGATGGACAGGCGTACAGGTTCCCCAACCTCTGTCTGCTTAGCTACTCCCAACTTCCTAGTTAAAATCCTACACAGTTACCTCTAACGACAGAAGGGCATAATACTATGGTTCTCAAGGCACAGTCGGCACGAGTACGCCTGCTCAATTCAATGAAACTACTATGTCACTCAGCAGAACATCACACCATGAAGGATGTATAGAGTTGTATAACCACAATTTACATCAAATAACTATTCCATTAACATATCACGGTATGTAAAGAAGTAGCAAAAGCAGAGTTACGACGGTTAGCCTTTACAAGAGAAAGTTAGATACTCATAGTAACAAAGAACAATAATCGAAATCTAAGAAGAAAGGAAGAAGAAGCTTAGTCTCTGATGTTCTTGATGTCTTCGTGCTGCTGCTTCCAGGATTTCCTCTTTATGGGTGCCTGAAGGCCAGTGGGTTGGGGTTTCACTTCCCCGAGGACTACTTCCAAGAGAGCTGCGTTTGAGTTGTGTGGATTCTGAGACCCCTAAGGTCTTATTTATAGGTGAAATCTCGAGCTCAAACCGCCATTCTTCAATAAGGAATGTTTAGGAAGGCGGGCCTTAGCCTGACAGGCCAACAGAACAGCCCAGGAGAAAAATAGAAGACTGACTGCGCTCACCTGTGGACCGTAGTAGGGCCTTCTGCGGTCCCCTGGCGGCCGCCATGTGCGATCCCTGCAGATTCGAATTTGTTTTCTTCGTTCTTCAATTTCGGGCTTCGTAACTTCGTTACCTCGAAAAGTGGTCTTCTATAAAGTTGTTCCATCTTCAATTATCTTCGCATCGATTGCTCGCATGACATATACTGACTCCTAGAACTCCGTGCAACGGTAAATCCGGCGTATTCACTTCCTTGTCTCGATTTGGCACAAATATGCCGTTTTAGTGCATGAAATCGTGCAAATCCTTAAAAACGCGATCATGACCTACAGAAAACACGCAAAGTTGGTAATTGACCATAAAACGATACAAATATTGCATCTAGGGCCGAAAACGAGGGTCTAAAAGTATGCTATATCGCACATTTCATTGTCACATCAATATGAAATTGAGATATACAAGAGTAGAGATCACTTACTTGATGTTCTTGATGGATGTACAAGCTAAGAATGCAATGGGTAAGTGCAAGATGTGAAGATTATGAAGAGTTTGGAAGAAAAATGAAGTGAGGGGGGAAAGAATTCGAAGTGGGGTTCAAAAAGGGAGAGAGTAGGCTGGAAGCAGCCTATTGCGGTCGCCAGTCAACCGCAGTATGGCTTCTACCAAGCCATCTCTCTTCTTGCGTTTTTTTTGCATTTTTTCGAAATTCCATTAAGATTCTAAACAAATACATGAATAAAATGAAAAAGTTTTTTGAAAAGTTTTTCGAAAGGGGAAATTTCATATACACTCCCTACAAAAGTCCCTAATTACATTTTCATCCCTGGAATTAATTCAATAACACATTAGTCCCTGCAATGTTTGAACTATTACGGAACGGTCCGAAAGTCAAAGGCAGTATCCAAGTTGGCATGTTTATTCTGACGTGTAAAAGGATGAAAATGATTTTTTCTCATTTTCTTCCTTTTTCGCATTTCTTTTAATCATGGCAGTTGGACTGTTATGTAATTGATTTTCTGCTGGACCAAAGTGTAATAAAAAATTTATTGCTTAATTTGAAAAAGTAGGATTGGGGGACCTTTATGTAATATATTTCTGGGGTCTTAAAACCACAAATATGATATTTTATTTTTTATAATTTTCATAAACTATTTATGGATCAAGTTGAAGTTTCTAAAATTTATAGGGGTCTTTTATAATTTCCAGAATTTAAATAAAATTTTCAAAAAATTTTCTGGACTTAATTGCAAAATTTGAGAAACGTTTGGGGTTCAATTGCACAAAACAAGAAATTTTGAACTTAATTGAAAAGGACATAATCTTATTGGGCTCAATTGAATGGTCCAGAAACCCTTTGGGCCTCGCTAGCAATTGCCTAGAATTTCCCAGAAACCTCCCAAGAACTTTTTAAAAGTTCAATTTGGTCCCTAAGACTTTCTAAAGTTATCAATTAGGTCCAAATAAATATCCAGAATTGTAATATGGTCCATGCGAGCATCAAATTTCAAAAGCAGGGGCTTTGGATTTTCGAAAACCTCAAATAAGTCCCTGCAACTTACAGAAGTTCTCTAAAACCCTCAATTCGACATCCAAGCCCAACATAGACCAAATCTAGACACAAGACATTATGAATCGACTCCAAAATATATCATTTAGACGATTAAACCAACAACTAAGATTCAAATTGAAATTCGAACTTTCGTATTCGAAAACATCGACCTACCCAAACCAAATTCGAACTCCCATGACCAAGAAATCACGAATACAAACATCTGACAACCCGTTCCGGCCCAGAGGATGAGCTTCGAAGCTCTGTCAATTTCCATTAACGACGTCTTAGCTTCGATCCGCTCTTTGGGGCGAACAAGGCTGTGGATATAGGAAAAAGAAATTGTTGGAGTCGAGATGGGATGATGGAGGTGGCCGGAGCGGAGCAAGTACGGTGGTTGGTGGTGATGGAGGAGGGCGGAGAAGGTGGGAGGATGGAGGAGTATTGTTTTTGTTTGTTTTTCCATCCTTCCCATCAATCCTCACAATGTCCACATCATCACCTGATTATCCACGTGGATAAACTAACAAATGATGGTCAGCTCAAATATTGAAAAAAGGACTAATGTGTTATTGTTTTAATTGCGGGGACTAATTTGAAATAGGGGTGTTTTGTGGGGAGAGCAGGTGTAATTTTCCCTGTTCGAAAAGATTTTTGGTGCGAAAAACGAGAAAAATAAAAAACGAAACGAAGCGTGAATGCAAGTGCGTAAATTAAACGTGACCTTGGTTGCCTCCCAAGAAGCGCTTGTTTTAGGTCTTATAGCTCGACCCCTGTTTTCATGATGGCTTATTTGTTGAGGGTTAAACCCTCGATCCCGTTGAAGCACTTGTCCATCCATTCCTTTGTTGCGTATCTCGAATCGTCTATCCAATATTTCATTTCTTCTTCCTCGATCTCTTCTAGCTCCGGATCCTTTTTGACATGGAAACTGAACTCTAACTAGTCGTTGGGTTCCTTTGGACTATTCCATTCACCATCACTCTCGGCAGATCCGCATTTTCAGTTATCGTCCTCCGACCCAAAGTACTCGTCGGGGATCGATGCAAGAGTATTTTCATTCGATTCTTCTCCCGTCTACCAGTATGTCTTGAACAGATTCATCGGTGCAAGAAAATATTCAAAAGGAACTAATTCTTCTTCAGTGTCTATCCACCAGTCTCCTGTGGTGAAATTGATCCTTGTTGCCTTTGCTTCCTCCAAAGTCTCACTCGAAACCCCATTACTATCTGGTGATTCGATATATTCATCGAAATCTCCCTTCTTGCCACGTTGATGATGGTGTTGGTGGTGGCCACAAACGATCTTCCCAGAAGCATGGTATCATTGTCCAGGTCTTCACAGTCCACGATGAGATAATCCACAAGAATATCGAGCCCCTAAAGCTGAGTAATCACATTACGTACCTTGCTTCCACCATTCCTGTTAAGCCAAGTTTCTTGTAGACGGCGAGCGGCATCATATTAATGCTGGCTCCTAGCTCCAAGGTTCCTGTGGCTGTGTTCCCCTTGATGACAACATCAATGTTGAAAGCCCCAGGGTCAGGCTTCTTTAGTAGAACTGGTTTGCCCTTCTTTCTTCAGCAGGAGAATCTTTTTCACACCCGAATGATGTAGGAGAAGGTTTGAGGTCATTACCTTGCGTCCCTTCGGGGTTCTTTCATCCAGATTCAGTACGGTTTCCCTTCCTGATTCTTGTAACCTCGGCAGCTTCAACAATCATCTTAGCTTTCTCAGTGTGACCCGGTAGCTTGTCCTTGTTCTATTCTAGTTCCCCTACTTCCTTGGCGATTTGACCAATCATCAGTTCCATTCCTCTCAAGGTGTTGTCGGTTCTCCTGAAGTTATCCTCAGCCTTGGCAATAAAGGAATTGGTCCTCGCTGTAAATTCACCCTGCTGCTTCAAAAATTTTCCATTGTCTCCCATCTCCTTGATGTGCTCAAATTGCTACTTAGGAAAACAAGTAGGAAGCAGTCGTTGTAAATAGATTATGCTAACCACGAGATCGTTCTCTAAGGAATCAATTAGGCTACCACACGGATTGAAAGCAAACAGTTACTTGTAGAAACAGTTTGATTTGTTTGAATTTGAGTACTTCTAATAACTAGAAAACAGAAAATGCAATGTAGTTGATTTGAATGAGGTAGAAAGAACACAGTAGTTACAATCAAGCAATGCTAATTCGCTCTAGGGATACGTTCATACTGTCACACTGTCGGTGTACAGAAAACTTTCAATTCAACCTTTACCAAACGAGTTTGAAGATATTTGAACTAGAGTAATCGTGGGTTGTCAATCCACGATTCTTAACCAAAACATTTTAGAGAATCTTTGAACGAGAGTATTGAATTGAAGGGTTTTTACGAAGATCTTTGAACGAGCCTAACCTATATGAACGATTTCAAACCCTAGAAGCGAATACGCAAAGCTATCACGCACCTACCATGTCCGGAGTGATTTAGCTACTCATAATCGAAGCAAGGATGAAAGAATACAAGATATTGCTCATGATTAACACAAACAGAATGATGATCGCATGCAAGCTCAAACAATTTGAGAAACAGAATAAGAACGAATTGAATAAGATAAAACAATAGAGATTTACCACAGTAATCAGGGATTCGATATCAATCCTTCGATGAATAATCAAAATCAAGCTCCAAATTGTTATCAATCAATGTCAAAACCTAGTTCTAGGAGATTTTTCTATGTAAAAATCGAGTATAAGAAGTTATGGCAAAGGAAGACCTAATTCTAACCTAAAAAGGAGTTTTTCTGCTGAATCTATGAAGTTATCGCAAATCTCGCCGCGGCGAGACACTTAGGCTCCCAAATTGCTCTCGCAAAATCTCGCCGCGGCGAGAATGTCATTCGCCGCGCGATCTTAAAACCTCTGTAACATTTTCCAAAGACAGAATTTACCAATGATTCCAAAACGAAAATTGTAGCCCTTTAAATTATCTTTCCGTGGCCACCGAGATCAGGTCAATCGGACATCAGATGAGAGCGTTATGGCCACAATGGATAGACTGCTCCGTAAAACATCACTTTTGCAAGTTTCACTAAAACGGCTCTCAATTCTTCGTCCGAACTCCGAATCCACTTCCGTTTTCGCCCAGTTACTCTACATTCAAATATATAGAACCAACGTTTTCACTCCGATTTTCACCTTCGGGACACAAAAATCCTTCAAAACAAAAAGTACCAAAGTATAAAAACGCACAAAGACACTATAAAACCATAAATAAAGACTAACAAAGACCGCTAAAAAGGACCCAATGAGACTCTAAATTATCGTCTCATCACTCCTTCATTATGGTGTCTATCTTATCTTCCATGGAGGGCGGGTTGAGCAGGTTTTGTGACGGCCTTGGTGGTGGTGTGGGAACATGTGCCATAGTAGGTGGTCTAGGTGGTAATTCGGGTAGGTTCAAGCTAGGTCCTGTACAGTATGATAAGAGAGGGTGTTGAGGGATACAGCTGTTTACGGTTGGTTCCTCGGGCTCCATTTCCTTGATTCTTGCACGTAGTGTGCCTCTTCCAGTGGTGTCGGTTCATCCGGCTCTACATCCACAACATCCTTATTTCCCATCCTTAGCTCTATAGCTTTAATCCTCCTGCTGATCTGTTTCCAAAGAGCTTTCTCGATTGCTCTGACCTCCTTAGTGACCACCCTTCTTCCTCGTCCTTTATGCATAGAGTTCTTACTAAGGTTCTCGCACACTTCCCAAATCCTTCTTGGGTGTGCATCCAGCAGGTTTGCTTGACATGCTTCATCGATGAGTGCTTGGCTGATCGAGTCAATTCCCTTATAGAAGTTGTTGACCGTGTCAAACAGTGCGTAGGAGTGCATAGGGCATCTGTCAAGTAGATCCTTATATCTTTCCCATGCTTTCTGGAAGGTTTCTCCGTCAAATTGGTTGAAGTTTTGGATCTGGCTCTTCAGGTCGGATGTCTTCTTCAGTGGGAAGTATCTGAGCATGAACTTGTTGAAGACCTCATCCCATGTAGTCAAACTGCCTGGCTGTAGTGAGATAAGCCAGTTCTTCGCCTTGTCCTTAACGTAGCCGAGGAAGACTCTCCTTCTGAGTTGACATTCCGTGAGCCCATTAAGTGGTATACCTCAAACTATTGCGTAGAAATCCTTCATAAAGTGCATCGGGGCCTTAGTTGGGTTCCCGTACAAGTGTGGCAGCTGGTTCAGATGTGTTCCCTTCAGATCATACTCCCTTGCAATCCTTTCCAGATAGATGCTTGACCGCGCGTAGTTATCCCTTCTTCGGTTCTCATCTTACCTCAATCTTTCCTCAGCTATCCTTAGCCTTTCCCGTTCCAGCTCTTCCCTCTCAGCTTGGATATCCAGTCGAATCTTAAGCAGTTGCTCAAGTTCAAAAGTTGCAACATTCCCAGACGTATTATCGTTGATGTTTCCTTCTCCACTCATGTCGCTAGATGATTCCATGATGGTAGTAGGCAGTCTTCGCCTTTCAAGCTTATCTATGTCATCTTTAAGTGGTACTACTGGTGTTCCTGCACTTCTCCTACCTTGCATAAAGACTAACGGACAATCTTTTGCAGATATGAATAAAAATTGCTAGAAAGATAATAAACAGAAATTTAAAGTTGTTTTTGGATTTTTTGATAAGAAAACAAACTAATACGGGAATGAAAATATTTTTGGATTTTTTGTTGTGGAGACAGATTCTCACAGGTTTTATGATTTTTTTGGGCTTATGCTATACTTATTTAAAATACAGTGCATAATTAAAAAGAGAAAGAAATAATTTAACTTATGTCGGTCGGTCGAAACTTGCTTGGGTGGTCAAGTGTCCCCGGTAACGGCGCCAAATTTTCATGTGCACTCAGAGATTTCGTTTTCCGTTGTAGAACCTGTAATCTCCAAATACAACCAAGATTAAATTTACAAGTCGGAAGTCCCCAAATCCACAGTTTATAGCGCATAGCTGACTCGGGATGTCATTCTCTATGGACACTTAGAATTGGAACAAGCAAATAACGTTGTAATTGAATGTAGAAAAGTAAACAGTTTTAATCTTAGGCAGAATAATCAATTCGCAGTAAACCCTAAATTGCTTTGTTTGTAAATCAATGATGGACAGGCGTAAAGGTTACCCAACCTCCCTCTGCTTTGCTACATCCAACTTCCTAGTTAAAATCCTACAAAGTTACCTCTAACGACAGCAGGGCATAATACTATGGTGTTCAAGGCGCAGTCGGCACGAGTACGCCTACTCAATTCAATGAAACTACTATGTCACTCAGTAGAACATCACACCACGAAGGATGTATAGAGTTGTATAACCACAATTTACATCAAATAACTATTCCATTAACATATCACGGTATGTAAAGCAGAGTTACGACGGTTGGCCTTTACAAGACAAAGTTAGCTACTCATAGTAACAAAAAACAGTAATCAAAATCTAAGAAGAAGCTTAGTCTCTGATGTTCTTGATGTCTTCATGCTGCTGCTTCCTGGGTTTCCTCTTTCTGGGTGCCTGAATGCTAGCGTGTTGGGGTTTCACTTCCCCGAGGACTGGTTCTCTCTCCAGGAGAGCTGCGTTTGAGCTGTGTGGATTCTACGACCCCTGAGGTCTTATTTATAGGTGAAATCTTGAGCTCAAACCACCATTCTTGAATAAGGAAGGTTTAGGAAGGCGGGCCTTAGTCTGACAGGCCAACAGAACAGCCCAGGAGAAAAACAAAAGGCTGACTGCGGTCGCCTGTGTACCGTAGTAGGGCCTTCTGCGGTCCCCTGGCGGTCTCCATGTGCGATCTCTGCAGATTCGAATCTGTTTTCTTCGTTCTTCAATTTCGGGCTTCGTAACTTCGTTTTCTCGAAAAGTGGTCTTCTGTAAAGTTGTTCCATCTTCAATTATCTTCACATCAGTAGGTCGCATGACATGTATTGACTCCTCGAACTCCGTGCAATGGTCAATCCGGCGTATTCTCTTCCTTGTCCCGATTTGGCACAATTATGCCGGTTTAGTGCATGAAATCGTTCAAATCCTTAAAAACGCGATCATGACCAACAGAAAACACGCAAAATTTGGTAATTGACCATAAAACAATACAAATATTGCATCTAGGGCCGAAAACGAGGGTCTAAAAGTATGCTATATCGCACATTTCATTGTCACATCAGGATGAAATTGAGATATACAAGAGTAGAGATCACTTACTTGATGTTCTTGATGGATGTGCAAGCTAAGAATGCAATGGGTAAGTGCAAAATGTGATGATTATGAAGAGTTTGGAAGAAAAATGAAGTGAGGTGGGAAAGAATTCGAAGTGGGGTTTAAAAAGGGAGAGAGTAGGCTGGAAGCAGCCTACTGCGGTCGCCAGTTGACCGCAATATGGCTTCTACCAAGCCATCTCTCTTCTTGTGTTTTTTTTTTTTTGCGTTTTTTCGATTTTTCGAAATTCCATTAAGATTCTAAACAAATACATGAAGAAAATGAAAAAGTTTTTTGAAAAGTTTTTCGAAAAGAATTTTGGTGCGAAAAACGAGGAAAAAAAAACTAAATGAAGCGTGAATGCAAGGGCGTAAATTAAACGTGACCTTGGGTTGCCTCCCAAGAAGCACTTGTTTTAGGTCTTATAGCTCGACCCCTGTTTTCATGATGGCTTATTTGTCGAGGGTTAAACCCTCGATCCCGTTGAAGCACTTGTCCATCCATTCCTTTGTTGCGTAGCTCGAATCTTCTATCCAACATTTCATTTCTTCTTCCTCGATCTCATCTAGCTCCGAATCCTCGTTGACTTGGAAAGTGAACTCTAACTAGTCGTTGGGTTCCTTTGGACTATTCCATTCACCGTCACTCTCGGCAGATCCGCATTTCCAGTTATCGTCCTCCAACCCAAAGTACTCGTCGGGGATCGATGCAAGAGTATGTTCATTCGATTCTTCTCCCGTCTACCAGTATGTCTTGATCAGATTTATCGGTGCAAGCAAATATTCAAAAGGAACTAATTCTTCTTCAGTGTCTATCCACCAGTCTCCTGTGGCGAAATTGTTCCTTGTTGCCTTTGCTTCCTCCAAAGTCTCACTCGAAATCCCCATTACTATCTGGTGATTCGATATATTCATTGAAATCTCCCTTCTTGCCACGTTGATGATGGTGTTGGTGGTGGCCACAAACCGTCTTCCCAGAAGCATGGTATCATTGTCCGGGTCTTCACAGTCCACGATGAGATAATCCACAAGAATATGAGCACCTCTAGCTGAGTAATCACATTATGTAACTTGCCCCATGCAGTTGTGGTAGAGCCATCTGCGACTAGTATGCCGGTTCTTGTTTCCACCATTCCTGCTAAGTTGATTTTCTTGTAGACGAGAAGTGGCATCATATTAATGTTGGCTCCTAGATCCAGGGTTCCTGTGGTTGTTTTTCCTTTGATGACAACATCTATGTTGAAAGCTCCGGGGTCGGGTTCCTTTGGTAAGACTGGTTTGACCCTTTCTTCTTAGGTAGGAGAGTCTAATTGACACCCGAATGTTGTAGGAGAAGGTTTGAGGTTTTTACCTTGCATCCCTTCGGGGTTCCTTCTCGGTATGATCCGGCAGCTTATCTTTGTCCTGTTGCAGTTCCCCTACTTCCTTGGCGATTTGTCCAATCTTCAGCTCCATTCCTGTCAGGGTGTTGTCGGTTCTTCTGAAGTTATCCTCAGCCTTGGCGATAAATGTATTGGTCCTTGCGGTAAATTCACCTTGTTGCTTCACAAATTTCCCGATATCTCCCATCTCCTTCATTATAGTATCTATCTTTTCTTCCATGGAGGATGGTTTGAGCAGGTTTTGCGACGGCTTCGGTGGTGGTGTGGGGACATGTGCCACTGTGGGTGGTCTAGGTGGTATTTTAGGTGGGTTCAAGCTAGGTCCAGTACAGTATGAAATGAGAGGGTGTTGGGGGATAAAGCTCTTTACTGGTTGGTTCCTCGGTCTCCATTTCCTCAATTCTTGCACGTAGTGTGCCTCTTCCAGTTGTGTCAGTTCTTCATTCACAACTTCCTTCCTCCCCATCCTTATTTCTATGACTTCAATTCTCCTGTTAATCTGTTTCCAAGGGGTTTCCTCGATTGCCCTGGCCTCCTTAGTAGCCACCCTTCTTCCTCGTCCTTTCTGCATAGAGTTCTCACTAAGGTTCTGGCACACTTCCGAAGTCCTTCTTGGGGGTGCGTCTAGCAGGTTTGCTTGACATGCTGCATCGATGAGTGCTTGGCTGATAGAGTCAATTTCCCTGCAGAAGTTGTTGACTTTGTCAAACAGCGCGTAAGAGTGCATTGGGCATCTGTCAAGTAGATCCTTGTATCTTTCCCACGTTTCGTGAAAGGTTTCTCCATCAAATTGGTTAAAGTTTTGGATCTGTCTCTTCAGGTCGGATGTCTTCTTCAATGGGATGTTTCTGAGCATGAACTTGTTGAAAATCTCATCCCATATAGTCAAGCTGCCCGACTGTAGTTGATGGACAATATTCTAACGTCTCATTTGGTCCTTTTTAGCGGTCTTTTGTTAGTCTTTGACCTTAGTTTTATAGTGTTTTTGTACATTTTTATGCTTTGGTACTTTGTTTGTATTTTGTAGGATTTTTTGTTTCATTTGGTCCCGAAGGTGAAAATCGGAGTGAAGACATTGGTTATAGATCTCTGAATGAAGAGTAATTGGGCGAAGACGGAAGTGGATTCGGAGTTCGGACGAAGAATTGAGAGGTGTTTTAGCGTGACTTGCAAAAGTGATGATGTATGGAGCAGTCTAGCCATTTTGCACATAACTACCTCATATTAAGTCCGATTTACCTGATCTCGGTGACCATGGAAAGATAATTCAAAGAGATACAATTTTCATTTTGGAAGAATCGGCAAATTTTTACTGAAAAAAAAGATACAGACATCGCAAGTTGACTGTCAGAAAGCATCTTCGCCGCGGCGAGACATTTAGGCGCGCCGCGGCGAGATTTGCCGAAAGCTTATTTGCTGGGCGATTTCCTGGTCGAATATTACTAGGATTCTACTCGTTTTTCTCGTATAAATATATTTCTTTCACCATAATTTCAAACATAACTTATTCTAAACCCTATTTGGGACTTAAGAACCCTAGTTTATCATTGATTGATCATTGGAGCATTGTTTACCTCTTGTAAGAAGCATTGATATCGAATTCTTTGTAATCTTTTGATAACTCTCTATTGTTTATCTTCAATTCGTGTTTTCTTCTATTTATCGAATTGTATGATCTTACATGCAATTATCACCATGTTTATGCTTGGCATATTCAATACCTTGACGTCTTTCATCTTTGCTTCCCTCATGAGTAGTTAAATCACTCCGAACACGGTAGTTATGTGATAGTCTTGCATATTCGTTTCTAGGATTTATCAAAGCACTCATATATGTTAGTCTCGTATAAAATCTTCGTAAAAACCTTCAATTCGATAAGTCCGTATTAAATTCTCTAAATTGTTCATGTTTAAGGATCGTGAATTGACGACTCACGATTTCTCCCGTATAATATATTCTAAGAACAATTGGTTGAATCGAATTGATTGTTTTACTGTACAACAACCGTGTGACAAATATGAGGGTTATCCCTAGTTCGAATTAGCATAACTGGATCATCACTACCGTGTTCGCTTTCTTTCTATGATCAAAACCAGTTTATCTGTTTTCTGTTTTAATCTGTGTTTTAGAAGTACAAGAACCCATGTTAATTTGTTTTCACAAATAATTGATTTCTCTCAATCGTTGTGGTAGCTTGATTAATTCCTTAGCGAACGACTCTATGGTTTAGCTTTTTCTATCTATAACAACTGCTTACTACTTGGTTTTCTAAGTAATAATTTGAGCATATCAGTAGTAAGATAAACCTGTTCTTTGGCTTGTCTTTATGGCAGCTAGGGAAAAACCCTTCTTCCAAGTTGACATTCCGTGAGCCCATCCAATGGTATACCTCCAACTATTGCGTAGAATTCCCTCATAAAGTGCATCGGGTCCTCAGTTGGTTCTCGTAGAAGTGTGGTAGTTGGTTCAGATGAGTTCCTTTCAGATCATATTCTCTCGCAATCCTCTCTAGATAGATGCTTGAGGCATGCGGTGTAAGTCTAGGCATAACATAGTCGTGCATGGGTCTATCGTCTTCGTCTACCAGTTCCACCCTTGTGTAGTTATCCCTTCTTCTGTTCTCATCTAACCTTAATCTCACCTCGGCTATCCTTAGCCTTTCCTGTTCTAGTTCTTCTCTCTCAGCTTGAACTCAAGTCGAATCTGAAGTAGTTGCTCAAGTTCAGAAGTTGCGACATTCCCAGATGGATTGTCGTTGATGTTTCCTTCTCCACTCATGTTGCTAGATGACTCCATGATGGTAGTAGGAAATTTCCACCTTTCGTGGTTATCTATGTCGTCTTTAAGTGGTACTACTTGTGTTCCCGCGCTTCTCCTACCTTGCATAAAGAGTAACAGACAAACCTTTGCAGATATGGATAGATAATACTAAAAGGATAATAAACAGAAAAGTAAATAGATTGAGCTCAGATAGATTAAGTAAATCACAGTAAACCCTAATTGCTTTGTTGTAAATCGATGATGGCAAGGCGTAAAGGTTCCCCCGATCTCCCTCTGCTATGATACTCCCAATTTCCCAGTTAAAATCCTAGGCAATTACCTCTAACGACAGCAGGGCATAATACTACTATGCTAAGGCGCAGTCGGCATGAGTACCCCTACTCAGTTCAATGAAACCACTATGTCACTCAGCAGAACATCACACCACAAAGGATGTATAGAGTTGTATAACCACGATTTACATCTAATAACTAATCCATTAATATATCATGATATATAAAGAAGTAGCAAAAGCAGAGTTACGGCAGTTCGCCTTTACAAGAGAAAGTTAGCTACTCATAGTAATAAAATAGACAGAACTCGAAATCTAAGAAGAAAAGAAAGATGAAGAAGCTTAGTCTCTGATGTCGTCGTGCTGCTTCTAGGGTTTCCTCCTTCTTGGTGCCTGACGGCCAGCGATTTTGGGGTTTCACTTCCCCGAGGACTGGTTCTCTCTCAGGAGAGATGCTTTGTGAGCGGTGTAGAATTGTGAGACCCCTGAGGTCTTATTTATAGTTGAAATTTCGTGCTCTGGCCGCCATTTATCAATAAGGAAGGTTTAGGAAGGCGAGCCTTAGCCTGACAGGCCAGGAAATAGACCTGGAGACAAACCGCCACATGACTGCGGTCGCCTGGTGGCCGTAGAGACCCCTTCTGCGGTCCCCTGGTGGCCGCCAAGTGAAATTCCTGCAGATTTGAATCTGTTTTCTTCGTTCTTCGATTTCGGACTTCGTAACTTCGTTTTCTCGAAAAGTGGCCTTCTACAAAGTTGTTGCATCTTCAATTATCTTCACATTGGTTGGTCGCATGACATGTTTTGACTCCTCGAACTCCGTGCAACAGTCAATCCGGCGTATTCGCTTAACTTTCTCGATTTTGCACAATTATGCCGTTTTCAGGCACGAATACGCGATCATAACCTACAAAATACACACGAAGTTGGTAATTGACCATAAAAAAATACAAATATTGAATCTAAGGCAAAAAACGAGGGTCTAAAAGCATGCTATATCGCACATTTCATTGTCACATCAAGACCCTATACTGATCATTAAACCCTAGTTAAGGTTATTACACCCAAAGACTGTGTTTTAAACTGGTGTTCAAATGCTTTTGAATTGATTGTACGATCGGATATTTAGATACTTTTGTATGATATTTGATTATGTATTAACTGATATTTGCGCATTAATAATTCCAAAGTTTTATATTAATGGCTTTCAGTAATTTGAGGATTTTTGAATTCCTTTCGAATTATATTTCATATTTGTTTCGAGTAAATGCACGAATTTTTTCCAAAACAAAATTGTGTTGTTAAATCTGTCACATAGAATACAAAATATATATATATGTTTTTAAATAAAAAAACCTCGTTACAGCCGAGCTGAGCATCTCATTCATCGAGCTTGTTAACAAAATTAACTTACGTTCGATCTCGAGTATCAATAACTAAGTTCGAGTTTGGCTATTTCGTTTGACTAATTTCTTGTTACCGAAATATATATATATATAAATATTAAAATATACTCCTTTCACCCCAATTTCCACTTCCGCATTCCATTATGGTTTGTATCTGATGTGCACTTGGGAATTTGAATGTGTTGTAGTACCTGTAATTCTCAAATACAATCAAAGATTAAATTTATAATTGTCGAAAGCTCTCAAACTAACAGAACAGAAGTAACTTAACTCGGGATGTCGTTTTCCACTGACACTTAGCATAGGAACAAACAAGTAACGTTTTGATTTCTTTTGCAGACAGCAGACAGATTAAAAGTAAACAGATTGCAAGCAGATGATTGATTCGTAGTAAACCCTAATTAACTTGGTGAAAATGATGATGTGATGGTGTAAAGGACCCCCAACCTCCCTCTTGCTATGCTACTCCCAACTTCCTAGTTAATATCCTATGTAATTACCTCTAACGACAGTAGGGCATAATACTATTGTGTCAAGGCGCAGTCAGCACGAGTACCCTTACTCAGTTCAATGAAACTACTATGTCACTTAGCAGAACATCACCACGAAGGATGTATAGAGTTGTATAATCACAATTTACGTCAAAGAACTATTCCATTAATATAACTCGACATATAAAGAAGTAGCAACAGCAAAGTTTTTGCGGTTCGCCATTACAAGAGAAAGTTAGCTACTCATAGTATTATACTAGAGACAGGAATCAAAAAACAGGAGAAGAAAGAAGAAGAAGCTTAGTCTCTGATGTCTTCGTGCTGCTTCTAAGGTTTCCTCCTTCTGGGTGCCTGACGGCAAGCGGTTTTGGGGTTTGACTTCCCCGAGGACTAGTTCTCTCTCAGGAGAGCTGCTTTGTGAGCGGTGAATGATTATGAGACCCCAAGGGTCTTATTTATACTTGAAAATTCGTGCTCTGGCCGCCATTCATCATAAGGAAGGTTAGAAAGGCGGGCTCTAGCCTGACAGGCCTGGAAAAAGCCTGTTTCTGGAATCTTCTACTACACTGCGGTCGAAAGTGGACCGCACAAGGGCTTCTGTGGTCGACTGTCGACCGTTGTCCTTCGATATCCCCAGGTTTCTGTCTGTTTTCTTCGTTCTTCGATTTCAAGCTTCGTAACTTTATTTCCTCGAAAAGTGGTCTTCCATAATGTTGTAGCATCTTCAATTATCTTCCTATTGGTTGGTCACATGACATGTTTTGACACCTCGAACTCCATGCAATGGCCAAATCAGCGTATTTGCTTAACTTCCCCGATTTTGCCCAAATATGACGTTTTGGTACCTGAAATCGTGCAATTCCTCAAAAATATCATGACCTACAAAATTCACAAGAAGTTGATCATTGGCCAAAATATGATACGAATATTGAATCTTGGGCATAAAACGAGGTTCTAAAAGCATGCAAAATCGCATATTTCTTTGTCACATCACACCCCATAACCTTTTCTTGCTTATCCTTGAGCAAGGCATGCAATAACAATAAACAAGATGTGACTATGAAATGAGTAAAGAGAATAAACTGAGAAACAGATAAGCAGCTAGTCTCTAGGGTTTCATACTCCACTGACTCACTTAGTTTCAACTCAGATCTCTAACTCCACAGCAAGCATTTAACAAGCATCACTCACTACGACCAGCGGTTACAAGTGTAACCCAATGTCCCTGAAGGTGTACTTCAAGATCATTACCTCGCGGCAATGTTATGCAATCCTGCACCCAAAAGTCAAGGCACAAATCAAAGTAATACTCAGGTTGGCTCAGTAAGTAAAATAGGTAGGATAATATAGAGGAGTGTTTGGCTAAGCATCATTAAAAGATGAGCAAGGCTAGGTAAAGGGTACTTCAGGGGGACTATTCCTTCGGACACCGAGTTCTTACTTTCAACCGTCTTCCTTCAACGATAAATCTCCAGCTTCTCTGAAAGAATTATAGGACCGGAACTCTGTAATTCTAACACACTATTAAGCACAATGTTATGCAAACAGTTAAAGATATGCATACTCTGACTAAGTAAAAGATCACTATTATGACTAATGTTATCCTAATAGTAATACTACTGAAACACAGTAAATAATCAAAACACAGCGGAAAGTAATGCTAGAGACCATAATAAATCTTAGCAGGTAAATCAATATACCTATCGTGCCTTAGGCGAAATATCAACTATCAATGAAAGAGGATTTACAAAAACTACGTTTAAGTTTCTACAAATTAGAAACCTTAAACTGCCCAACTAAGCAAGAGTAGCCAAAATAATTAACTACACAAGTTATATTCACCACTAAGGTATCTAGGTTACGCACTAGACATACAGAATATAACGTAAAGCTTAGCAAAGTACAAGACAGAGAGTATGATATGAATATAGTCGACTAGCACTATTCTTGCACGCTTGTGTCAATGACCCATCTTTTGTATTTATAGTCTTGAACATATTGACGAGATGCTTCATCGGCTTCAAAGATCTTATTGCCTTGTACTGGATCTTTCCTTGTTCTCTCAACATTCCTTCTTACAGCATATTGCATTCCTTCTTTAGATCTTCAGAATCTTTCCATATATCTTCAAAATCTTTCCTTCCCTAGAGATTCACATCTCATTCCTTCTTTCTTCAATGTACCAAACATGTTCCTATAACACAATCAAACAACTAAAATCCTGGAACAAGGTTAAGTTAGTGAATAAAGGAAAAATCCTAATTTATAGAAAATAAAGTGCATCAGACAGAACAGTCACTATTAGGCAAGCATTGATAGTAAACTACTATCGCTGTTATGACAACAGTTACTGTATCTTGCACTTTCAATCTCTCCCTTTTTGCCTTTCTTCACAACACCATCTCAAAACACCTGCATTCTGTAACCAAACTGATATATACTCCCCCTCAAGAGAAGAACTCCCCCTTAATAAGATAATCACCAAATATATTCTCCCCCTTGTTGTGATGAAAGAATAGTCTGCTAAAAGAGAAGACACACTTCTTGTTCAGGAGAACAACCTGCTTCGGAAAAGTTTACAAAATATATCTAACTATACGTAAGAAGTATAGAAAGACTTGTTAGAAAAGACTTATAGCAACTTTCGATCAGCATGTATCGATTAAAGCAGTTGATAATTTTGAGAGTAGAAAAATACAATACTGGAGGAATTTATCCAAAGAAACTCCTGGTATTATGAATTAGAAAAGACTAGACAGGTCAACCATCCACTGTTCGCCCAAAAAAAGTAAATTATTTTTCTAACAGGGTCTACCCAGAAACCAAAAACAAATAAGAGCACAAAGAACAAACTCCCCCTAAAGATAGGCACTATAATCCCAGGCTCCCTGACAGAAGGACAAGAGAATAGAAAGAATACATAAGAATCAAAACATCACATTGCCATATTACACTTGAAACTTCATACTCTAGTCAGACTCAATTCTATTTTGAGAGAAAGGGCTCAAGACCAAAATTGTCACCATTTTCAGCACTTTAGAAAAGTAAATTAAAACAGAAGCAAATGGTTGAGAGCTAAGTTCCGAGATGATTCAATGTAGTCTTAGATAATCTTTGGACTTCAAAAGTCGGGAAATAGCATACATCAACAAAATTTTGGTCCCCATTGGACTCTTTTTGGTTTGGCCCCCTTTGGGCTCTTTTTGGTGGCCTTCATTGGGCTCTTTTATTTTGCTTCCAACAAATAAGACAATAGTGCAATTTTTAGCAAACAAGAGATGACAAGAGTACCCTCAAACTTTTATTTTGAAAGAGCTTTTCAAGTACTTGGTTCAAGTGCAATGCAAGATCAGTTCTAAAACTTCAGCAAAAGAGAGAATAGAGATAGACAAAAAAGGCAACAAGAAAAACCACAAACTTTGAACAATAATGTTGGTTGTGGTGTTAAGACAACAGCTGTGCTTTTCACAGAATCATATAGAGCAAAGACCTGGAGATCTTCTCAGACTGATAAATCTCTCACTATCTGGTGGCTTGGTAAAGAAATCAGCATGTTGGTTATTGGTTTCTATATGTTCTATATCAACAACTTGCAGGTTCACAAGATCCCTAAGAAAGTGATGTTTAATGTCTATATGTTTGGTTCTAGAATGTTGAATAGGGTTCTTAGAGATGTTAATGGCACTAAGGTTATCACAAAACTTTAACAAAGTGTCACTCTTTAGACCATATTCACGTAGCATATTCTTCAACCATATAAGTTGAGTGACACAACTCCCTGCAGCAACATATTCAGACTGAATAGTGGAAAGGGAAACACAGTTTTGTTTTTTACTATACCATGATACCAAGTTTAACATCCACCACTGGTAGATTTTCTGTCATCCAAATCTCCAGCGCAATCAGAATCACTAAATCCAACAAGATTAGTGTCAATATCTCTACTATACCATAATCCTAAACCAATAGTCCCAGATATACATCGTAAAATTCTCTTAACAGCATTTAAGTGGGATCTTAGGATTAGATTGATACCTTACGCAGACACAGACTGAGAACATGATGTCTGGTCTGCTTGCAAATAAGTAGAGGAGGCTTCCAATCATTGATCTGTACAATGTTGGGTCAACAGTGCTCTCAACATCGTTCTGGCAGAGCTTCACAGAGGATGACACTGGAGTTTTGCTTTGTTTAGCACTATCCATACCAAATTTCTGAATTAGATTCTTTGCATATTTTTCCTGGGATAGGATTAGACCATCCTTCTTTTGTTGAATCTGTAATCCTAGAAAGTAGGTTAGTTCTCCAATCATACTCATTTCAAAAGTTCCTGTCATTGTTTGGGCAAATTGATCAGCAAGAAACTGATTAGTGGATCCAAAAACAACGTCATCAACATGGATTTGAGCAACACAAATGTCCTTGTTCTTTCTAACAATGAACAGGGTTCGATCTCCTTCTCCCTTGGTGAAATCAAACTCAAGCAAAAATTCAGTTAGCTTTTCATACCAAGCCCTGGGTGCTTGTTTCAAACCATACAATGCTTTCTTTAATTTAAACACATGTCCAGGGTAATGGGGATCTTCAAAGCCCTTAGGTTGCTCAACATACACTTCTTTGTCTATGTAACCATTCAAAAAGGCTCATTTTACATCCATTTGTTGCAAAGTAATTTTCAAATAGCATGCTATAGCAAGTAGAAGTCTTATGGATTCAAGCTTAGCCACAGGTGCAAATACACCTTCCACTTTGGTGTAGCCTTGAGCTACAAGACGAACTTTGTTTCTGGTCACAGTTCCGTTTTCATTGCTTTTATTTTTAAAAATCCATGTTTTACCAATAATGTTGATGTTCTCAGGTCTTGGGACAAGAGTCCAAACTTCATTGGTTCGAAACTCTGACAGCTCTTCTTGCATAGCTTCTATCCAAAAATTGTCTTTTAGAGCTTCAGTTACATTTTTTAGTTCAATTAAGGACACAAAACACGAAGATTTTACCTCTTGACATAGCGTGGCTATGTTAGACTGTACTCTCAATGAGTCTTTGTAGTTAAGTCTGTTCTTTTGTCTGAGGTTTCTTCCTGCACTAAGATCTCCAATCACTTGTGAGACAGGGTGATCTCTTTTGAATATTAATGGTAGATCTCTTCGAACATCATCCCTTCTGGATTCATCACCCTGTACTTCAGTATCCTCTGCAAGGGCATTGCTACTTGATGGAGTAGTAGTCTCATCTTCAGATTCATCACAGATATCAGGTTCAAGCACTATTGTCCTCGCAGTTGTCCCAATAGCTTCCTCAGCTTTCACCTGTTCACCAAGGCTTTTTTGTAGTTCTAGTTCTACTTGCTCCATATCCATACCTGAGAATTCCTGTTTCTGTGCAAAACTCAAAGAATCATCAAATTTCACATTCACAGATTCTTGAATGGTTCGGGTCCTTGGGTTATAGAATCTATAAGAGTGACTGTTAAGAGAATATCCTACAAATATTCCTTTCTCACTCTTATCATCGAACTTACCTAGATGCTCTCTATCATTCAGTATATAGCACACACACCCAAAGACATGAAAGTAGTTCAGATTTGGTTTCTTACCATTCAAGAGTTCATAAGGGGTGCAAGTAGTTCCAAGTCTCAAGTAAACTCGATTGATGATGTGACAAGCAGTGTTGATGGCTTCAGCCCAGAGTCTTTTGGATAGGTTCATGGAACTAAGCATTACTCTACCCATTTCCCGTAAAGTCCTATTTTTCCTTTCAGCCACTCCATTTTGCTGAGGGTTTTTGGAGCAGAAAACTCTTGGTTATCCCTTTCTTTTCACAAAACTAGGTAAAGTATTGGTTTTCAAATTCTCTTCCATAATCAGATCTGATCCTTTGAATAGATAAGCTGTAGAGATTTTTGATTTTCACAAAAAGCTTTTTAAAACATCAAAAGTTTCGGATTTTTCTTATAAAAAAGACACCAAAGTGTATCTAGAAAAATCATCAACAATGACAAAAATATACATGTTAGGAATATCTGTTTAGATTTTGATCAGCAACTTAGTGACTTATCTTAGCTCAGAAAGGTGGTTAGTACTCTTGGTTCACTTGAACACTGTAAAAGAGGAAACTCACTAAGTATGATGGTCTAGCAAATCTTGTATAGGATGTTAGGTCTCTGAATGTAATTTTTATTCTCTGAAGAAGACCAAGAAGAAGGCATCCAGCAGGAAAAGTTCAACAAATTTTTGAAGATCTGAAGACTGCACAAGATTGCTGAAGACAAAGGTTTTTCAAATACCTATGACCAGATATCTTGAAGACACAAGCAGTTTTAAATAAACGGTGTTGCAAAAGATATCTGAGAAATAAAAGGTTTCTGAAACGAGGAAAAGTGCCCACAGATATCTACACTCAGATACCTTGGATAAAGATTATGTTTCCGGGAAACAATATATTTTCAACAAGTGGTATCTGGAGTTGTGATAGTCTCTGGAAAAGGACGTGCAAGGCTTCAGAAAGCATTCATAGTTCCGTTGGCACTACAGGACAAAGTATAGTACAGTGCATTAAATGCGCGGACAGAAATGTCTGAACAAAAAACGGTAACTTCTGAAGAAGAAGACAAACCTACTACAGTACTATACTCAGATATCAATAGTTTGAAATTGAGTTAAGCCTAACGGATACTATTCAAATGGCACTCAAATTCATCTATAAATATCAACACTTAGACTGCTTGAGAACACACACAGAACTTACACCTTAGATCACTGAACTCATATTGAATACTCTCACAAGCTCTCTCAAGCACACTACTTACCTTCAAGCTTTCTGTTGCGACCAAAGCTCTTGATTCTAAGTAGAACAAAAGTTCTAAGTGTCCTTATCCTTAACAAGCAATTTTATTTCTGAAAGAGTTGAACTAAGATTTCATATCTGAGATTCATTCTCTTGAACACTTATCATAGACTTGGGTCAGTAAAGAACAAGATACCATACATTGCAAAGTGTATTAAGTATACTTGATTCATAGAGCTATCTGAATAACTGAACAAGTTATTAAAGAAGCTCACCTGACAAACTACCTTAACCAACACCTTAATCGGTGTGGAGTACAGGAAGTACTTAGTTTGGGAAACTAAGGAATAACTCCAAGGTTACTGAGCATAGAAAGTACTTAGTTTGGGAAACTAAGAAATCTGTGCCGTCATGAGAAAGCAAAGGAAAATAAGTTCGAAGTTTTGAAGCTCAAATTCCAAAACTTTAAACAAGGTCCCACAGAGACTCTTGAAGAACTAGATTTTCGGTTTACAACACTAATGAGTGACATGGCTGCACTTGGTGAAAGTAATAGATATACCCAGTCAGAAAAGATTAAGACTATTGTGAGAAGTCTAAATCATAACTGGGAGCACACAAAGTTTTTCTACTTTAACCAAGGAATGCCATATATCACTCCAGTGGAACTTTTCTCTCACCTTGCCACCGTTGAAAATGAGACAACTCAAAGAGAACAAACAACTGAAAAGTTGCAGAATGTTGCTCTAGTTGCTCAAGGAACTTCTGAAAAGAAGAAAGGCAAGGAGGTGACTGAGGATGCTCTTGCTGTAAAGCAAATGGGAAAATATGTCAGTCGAGAAATTGAGAGAAGAAAAGCCAAAGAGAAGCTGAAAAAGCATCTAGGCTCAAACTATCACCAGTACAAAAATATGCAAAGCTCGCTGAACAAGCCGGCTCAGAAAGCATCAAGTACTGAGGAAGCAGAAATCGGAAATGATATATGTTTCTATTGTCAAAAACATGGTCATTTCAAGAAGGATTGTCCTGCCTTCAACAAACTTAAGACAGGTGACAAGAAAGATAGAAGAATCTTCAAAAGAAGTCAAAGAGCTATGCTCACTGAAGAAAGGAAAAAGATCCAACTCCAACTGGATGCTCTAGACATTGAGTCTGATTTTGAGGATGAAGACTCAGATGATTCCACACTGCCTTCTCCAGAAATGTGCAGTGTTTCTCATGAAGTAATTGACTTTGGACAAAAGAAGAAAGAAGTGTGTGGAATGGCTGAAGAGATCTTTCCAGATATCTCCAACATTGAACCTTGTCTAATGGCTGATGAGGTAACACATATTTCCTGTTATACTTATAAAAGTGATGAAGAAGGAATCAAAGATCTGGAAAATCTCAGAAGAGAACTTGATCTCTACAAAAGATAATTTCTAATGGTCCGAGCTAGAGCCGAAATTCTTGAAGAAGAAAAGAATTTTCTTGTAAAGGAAAATTCACAAATGCTCAATATATCTGAGAAAAAGGATGCTGAAAATGCATTTCTCAAGGCTCAGATATCTGAGACCGAAAAGTCACATAAAGAAGCATTGGCAAATCTTCAAAAGAAATGTGAAGATCTTCTTTCTGAGAATGAAGAACTAAAAAGAAAGAACTATCTTTTCAATCTTATGCCAAAGCTAGTGACACTCTTACTGAAGTACAATCTTATTTAAGAAATCCTTCAGAAAAGAGAGGACTTGGGCTGGACACACACACAGACAGTTCTACCACTCTGTATTAGAGTGATGAAAGACGAACATTTGTCAGTGCTCAGCAAGGTGATTCCCAAACAATCTACAGCATCGGTTAGAAAGCTAAGGTTGTTGACAAAGGAAAGGCAGTTGCGACTAAGCCTTTGTGGGAAAAACAAGTCCCAAGGAAAATTGTTGGGAATGTCTCTGAAAAGAAACATAACACTGAAAAGTGCAATCACCCACAGTGCTATGTCTCTCAAAAAGGAAAAATTGCAGGAGCTGACAAATTCTCCTATGTCACGTTTTCTGGAAAGAAAATAGAATATCCAGAGACTAGCAAAGCTGCTGAGAAAAGATCTCAGATAGCACCAGGTGCTCGAAATGGTATTGGCTATAAAGCCATCGGGAAACAACTTGCTCGTGAGTACCAACAAGAGCAAGAACGATGGTTAAAGGCTAGAATTGCTCACAACAATTATCAGAAGTGGAAGATGAATCAAGCCACTGAAAATCTGAATTCTAGGGCTAGAAGAAATCTGGCTAGGAAAGCTAAGTTTGCTGAGAAGCAGACTTAGAAACCTAACAGGTATCTGAAAGCACCAAATCCAGCACCAAGGAACACAACAAGGAAGAAAATAGTTCTTATTAACAATGATACTAATCATTTAACTAAAATTCCTCCTTATGTTCCTATTAGACAAAAGAATGTTCCTAAGAAATTCATTCAAAAATGGATTCCTACTGGAAGATTCTTTAGTCCAGATGGTTCCATTGTTGGCATGAGAACCTAATCTCCTGTTTCCTGTTTTGTGCAGAACACTCTAAAGACTAATTTAAAGTGGCATTTTGATAGTGGATGTGGGAAGCACATGACAGGAGACAAAGCAAATCTGATTGACTACAGAAAGTGCAATGATGGACCAATTATCAGGTTTGCTGGAGGAGATGAAAATCCAACCATAGGTTTTGGCAATTTGAAGTTTGGAGCCCTTTCAATTTGTGAAGTACTTCATGTAAAGGGATTGAAATATAATCTCCTAAGCATGAGTCAACTAGTAGACAAAGGGTACACTATCAAGATCAAGTCAAAACAATGTAAAGTGATTGACAATGAGTCAAAGCAGACAGTCTTGGTTGCAAAGCGTAAAGGAAATCTTTATGTTGCTGATTGGGCATCCGCCACAACTGAAGAATGTCTCATGGTGAGTCAATCTGGCCACACTGAAGAAAATTGGCTATGGAATAAAAGAATGAGTCACTTGAATTTCAAAACTCTGAATAAGCTAGCCAAGAAAGAGATGGTGGTTGGTTTACCCAAAATGGCACATAGAAAAGAAGGTGTATGCTCAGCTTGCCAAATGGAAAAACAATCCAAAACATGTTTCAAGTCTAAAACTAGACATTCCAATGAAAGGACACTGCAAATGTTACATATGGATCTTTTTGAATCCTCTGTAACTAGTTATGCAGGAAAGAAGTATGGTCTGGTTGTTGTTGATGATTACTCAAGATTCACTTGGGTTGTCTTTCTCAAACACAAATCTGATACAAGGGTTGAGATACCCAACTTGTTGAATAAGCTCGAAGTCATGAAAAATGACAAGGTATCTGTAATCAGAACAGACCATGGTACTGAGTTTGTGAACCAGTACATAAAAGAGTTTTGTACCTGCAAAGGTATACAACATCAACTATCTTCTGTAAGGACACCACAACAAAATGGTTTTGCTGAAAGAAAGAATAGGACCCTGAAAGAAGCAGCAAGAACAATGCTTGCTGACACTGAAATAAGTGAAATCTATTGGGTTGAAGCTGTAAACACAGCATGCTACACTCAAAATAGATGTCTGATTAACAAACTCCATGACAAAACTCCTTACGAGCTTTTCATTGGTAGACCCCCTAGTATCAAACATCTAAGGGTGTTTGGTTGCAGATGTTCGTTCTTAACAATGGAAAAGAATACTTGAGAACATTTCAACTAAAGGCAGATGAAGGAGTATTTCTTGGTTATTCTCTGAATAGCAAAGCCTATAGAATCTACAACAAAAGAACGCAAAAGATTGAGGAATCTGTTCATGTAGTATTCTATTGAATTATGATCTCTCAGATAGGTTCAAAGAACTGATGATTAAAGATTCTGAAAAAGGATCCTGAGAAGGAAACAATTCAATCATTCAAATAGAGGATGAGTCTGACGATGAAAAGCAACCTATGCTTAGTAACAACCAGATAACTCTAAGACATGATGAAGAATTTCCCATGAGAATTCCGTAAATGGAACAGGCTACTGAGAACCTTCATCATGAAAAGGTATCTGAAAATGATATTGCTGAAATGCAAGATTCAGATATCTCTAACACTGAAAGAGTGTCAGATATCCATGGCATTTCCCATATGTCAGATATCTCAGATACTGCACGAGTATCTCATCAAGATCATATTGATTCACATTCAAATCAAAATGATATTGATCCTACTAGTTCAAAACCCATTATGAAATGGATAAGAAATCATCCTGCAAAGGATGTGATTGGTCCCATAGACCAAGGAGTTAGAACTAGAAGAGCAATCGCTGAAAATGCAAATTGTCTCTATGGATGTTTCATCTCAAACATTGAACCAAAAACTATAGAAGAAGCATTAAAGGATCAAGATTGGATCTCTGCAATGCAAGAAGAGTTGGATCAATTTGAGAGAAACAAAGTCTGGAACTGGTTCCATTTGTTGACGAAATATCTGTAATCGGAACCAAGTGGGTTTTCAGAAACAAAATGAATGAGTCTGGTGAAATAACCAGAAACAAAGCTAGGTTGGTTGCCAAGGGATTAACCCATACTGAAGGACTAGATTTTGATGAATCTTATGCACCAGTTGCCAGATTGGATGCAATAAGACTCTTTCTAGCCCTTGCAGCTCATAATGACTTTATAGTTTATCAGATGGATGTCAAGAGTGCATTTCTAAATGGTGAACTTGCTGAGGAAGTCTATGTTAAGCAACCACCAGGTTTTGAAGTTTCCTCAGAAAGTATGATGGTCTATAAGCTTCAGAAAGCTCTGTATGGGCTGAAATAAGCTCCAAGAGCATGGTATAATACATTGGCCATATACCTACTAGAAAGTGGTTTCAAGAAAGGAGATGTGATAAAACACTCTTCACATTGAACCATGATGGGAAACTACTTTTAGTTCAAGTATATGTTGATGACATTATATTTGGATCTAAAGACAAGCAACTTTGTGAAGACTTTGCTGAACTCATGAAATGTAAATTTGAGATGAGCATGATGGGAGAATTGAATTACTTTCTAGGGCTGCAAGTCAAGCAACTCAATGATGGAATATTCATTAGTCAAACAAAGTATGCAAAGGACATGCTCAATAAGTTTAATCTAAAGCCTTCTGAAAAGAATGCTAAGATACCAATGAGCATTGGAACCAAAATGACCTATACTGAATCTGACAAGAGTGTTGAAGAACACAAGTATAGGAAATTGATTGGATCTCTACTGTTCCTCAGTGCAAGTCGACCTGATATTCAATATGCAGTTGGAGTGTGTGCTGGATTTCAGACAAATCCAATGCAATCACACTACAACATTGCTATGAAAATATTGAGGTATGTAAAAGGTACTGTAGAAGTTGGATTGTGGTATCCAAAAGATAGTGGATTGAGTTTGGTTGGCTATTCAGAAGCCGACTATGCTGGATCATTGCTTGATAGAAAAAGCACCTCAGGAACTTGTCAATTTCTTGGTGCTAGATTGATATCTTGGTTCAGCAAGAAACAAAATTCAATTGCCACATCTACCACAAAGGCTGAATATATTGTTGCTGGGTGTTGTGCTTCACAGAAATTGTGGAAACAACAACAACTCAGAGACTATGGACTCAATGAAGAGAAAACTCCCATTTTCTGTGATAACACAAGTGCCATTGCCATAACTTAGAATCCTAAGTTTCATGCAAGAACAAAGCACATTGATGTTAGACACCACATCATCAGAGACCATGTTGAAAAAGGCAATATAGAGATACTCAAGATTGGCACTGAAAACCAATTTGCAGATATCTTCACTAAGCCACTACAAGAAAGTAGATTCTTAGCCTTAAGACACAGTCTTAGACTAATGGAGCTACCAAAGAACAGAGAAAGATCAGATATCTGAAGAAGATATCAAAGGAGAGAGAAAAGGAATCTGGAGCGGGTATCCAAAGAAGAGGTATCTGGAACAGGTATCTAGAAAAGAGGAATCTCGAACGGGTATCCAGAAACCAAAGGCTAAAGGGTAAAATGGCTATTTGAAGATTTCTGAGACGGGTACTCAGATATCTAGATCACTCAGTGAGGGGGAATACAAAAGACAATAGTACAACTATCTACAGTTAACTACTATCTTGAAATTTGTTTGTGAAAAAACTTTGAAAAGACAACAAGTATAAGATAGAATCAGATACAAACAGTGTTCTCATTCACACAGAAACGTGATTCAGATAGCTAATAGCCAACATTCATTGAATGGGCACAATTACAATTGTTGATTGTGATCATTGCTGAAGAAGCAATGGTGACCCTTGATGAAATGGCCGATTGATCTTTACGGCAGAGATTAATTCTCGGTAAATAGTGGACTGTTGAAATTCCGACATGGCCCACTATGCATTTAATGCCGAACAAACTTTTACCCACGCCTGTCTGCAATTCACAGATACGTATATACAAAACCAATTTGTATGTATATGTTTGTCTGAATTACGTTGCTATATATATAGAATTTTGGCAAAATAAATTACTTTCGCCTAATCCAACATTCAGACTTGCAGAAGAATAGCAAAAATCATTCTTCAACCTCTGCAAATTTCTGTTAGTCTTTCTGCAAAGAATCACTAATCTCTCATCCAAATCTCTTTCAAACTTTCAAAACACTCGCACTATATAAAGAGATGGCTCATAAGCGTTCGTCTACCCAGAAACCCCAATCTTCTACCACTAGTACTGCTGAAAAGCAAGCACCAGAGTTGGTTATAGTGAACAATCGATTAGTAGGAGACTTTAATCCCGATCATTGGACTTCAAATCACAGAATGATTTTGGGTGGTGCCATGATTGAGGAATACCTCACAGCTGCTGTTGAAAACCAAGCTGATAGGAAGCTAGTTCTTGACATGCTTGAAAAGGCACAAATCAAGAGTTTTCTATCTGCTCTTCCCAGTGGAATTTCTTCACTGGATGTGTTAGAATTCTACAATAACTCCAGGATTATATTATGTATTTCTGAAGGCACTACAATAGTGTCTATAAAAACTAAGGTCCAAGGAAAGGAAATCCTTTTGGACTTAAAAACTTTCTGTAAGTTGTTTGATCTTCAAATCTTGGAAAGGATTTTGTAATAGACACCAAGGATGATGATCTCCTTGAAGGTGTAAAACAGCTGTACAGTGATGTGTGTGATCTTGAAAAATCAGATACACCCACTGATTTCAAGCTTATCGACATCGAGAACGGACATCCGCCGTTCCGGGATGTGTTGGCATGCATTCTTCACAGATGGTTTGATGGTCTACAAGGAGGTGCTGACCAGATAAGCCAAGAACGCTGGATGATGATGTTCTTGTTGCAACAACAAGACAAAAGGCTGGAAAACCCTTTCAATTGGGGAAAGTATGCCTTGATGAAGTTTGTGAAGAAGATTCAAGGCTTTGAGCCTAAAATCGCTAAGGGACTTGCTGAGCCAAAGGCCACATTAAGCTATGGTCTAAAGATAGGCTACTTGCTGGAGAAGCTTGGCATTGAGCTCAGAGAGAAGGCTGACATAGCCAACAGTAACCTACTCTACAAATATGAGTATACGAACTTGATGAAAATGGTTACTGGATCTCAGAAAGGTTCCAAGAAGCGAAAGACTGAAGAGGTATCTGAGGGAAAGCTTGCGACCAAGAAGCCCAGAACTTCACGAAAGAAGTCTGCTGGCAAAACAGTAGGCACACCCATCGAGGTTGTCGATTCCCAGATACCTGTCGCCGCTGCAGATGAACTCATCAATGCTGCAAAAGAGGTATCGGCTACTGAACAAGTAGACTCAGCAAGAGAAATTGCTTTCAGAAATGTTAAGACTACTGCCGAAAGCCTTGCTGATGAACTCATCAATGCTGCTAAAGAAAGTAGTGATAGATACCAAGCCCTATCTAAAGAAAGGGTTTCGATTATGGACCAATCAGTTCCTAATGCTGATGAGAGCTCTGACGATGAAGATGATGAATTAGTCATCTCTCAAGTCCTAGAAAAATCAAAAAGGGCTAAGGTTACTGAAAAAAGTAACTGGTGTAGAGGTATCTGAAGAAAAACCTACACCACAGGTTGCTAAACAAGCACCTGTTTCAAAGGTTGCTGAAGAAGCAACTATGTCCAAGGTCACTGGACAAATTACACCATCAGAGCAAGAAAGACTGAAAGATATTGAAGATGCTCTGATGAGTGATAGCTTAGTGTTGGAGGATACTGCCATTGCCTCAACACTCAACAGTCTGTCTCAAGCACAACAACCACAACAGCCAGATGTGAATACTGCTGAAATGGTACTTGAGTTACAGAAACCAGTATCTTCCATTGCTGAAGAAAATCCTGCAAAAGAGCAGGTTCCCCAACTCATTGAGAGGGATCAAACTGAGGCATCTGCTCAGAATGATCAACCAGGGGAGGCAACTGAGTTGCATACTCAGGAAAGGTCTGAAGTACCTGAAACATCAAACAAAGAAGCTGAAATGGAACAACAAAACCAAAACATAGAAGGGTCACAAGTTCCAAAGACCAATCAGTCTGACACTGCTCAGGTAGCTAAATGGTTTAACTTTCTGGTGAGGCTCAGAATCATTTTTTCACAGAAACGTTCTCAGTTTCTCCACCTCACAACAAGATATCTGAGGCACCCCCTGCCTCAGTAGTACAAGTCTCTGAGCCTGATGTACTCATTCAGGTAACTCAGAAACCTAACTACACACGTACTCAAATATCTACACAAGTTTTGAATCTAACTCAAAACTATTTCTTTCAGGCTCAAACAATTGCCACTAAGGTCCCTGTTCATGAGAAAGAGGACATGCTTCCTTTCTTCAAGGAACACATTTTGCCAAAGCATCTGAAATGCTTCAAGAAATGGCAAAAGCTCCGATGCTCCGATCTATCTGAAATCTTAAAGGTGACTGATCACCACACAAGGAGAGCACGAGCCCTTGACTTGCAAAACTATGTCCATGCAATGTTCCCCACTGAACAATATTCTTTCGGAACATTGATGGATAAGGATTTTGTCAAGGAATTGGCCAGAAAGCTGATCCAAGCTTTCAAACAAGCGGATGGTCAGACCAGACTACAGATGGCATTCAAGCCTACTTTGCCCCAGACTCTACAATACATACCCTCTGAACAAGAGGAAGTTAATGGGCAAACGGTCACTATTCCAGAAGTGATCAACCTGGTCTCTGAAGATGAAGAAGAGAAGGAAACTGATGAGAACAATTATGAAGATCCTCCTTCTGACCATCACAAGGATGAGGATAAGAAGGATGATGATGATGCCCATGCACCAGGGACAGGAGGGATTCCACAAGGAAAGAATGCCTCAGCTGCTGAAAAGCACACTGAGAGGACATCACAGCAATCCCCTCCTCCATCTCCTCAGAAATCTACCCATCCATATCCCCAACACAAAGACACTACTGAACAAGTAGTTGAGCAATCTGAGGAAACAACTCAGAAAATATCAGACGCACAAGCCAGAGTTGCTCAACTCAAACAACTGTTAGAGGAAGAACAACAGCTACATCTTTAACTGGAAGAAAAGATAGCTGAATCCAGAGTCAAGCTAGACAAACTTGAAGAACAAACACGGAAGGAAATGCAAGCTTAATCTGAGATTAAAGAGCTCCGGGAAGCTATTGACTATATTACTAAGGAGCTAGATGCTGAACAAGCATCTGAAGCAAAGCATGATGCTAAAGCTGCATGTTCACCAAAGAAACCATCCTCCAAAGGCAAGAAACCCATATCTGAGATGGTTGCCGCTATCAAAAACCTTGATGAAGAAGTACAAGAGGATGAAGATCACTGGGCTGATGACTCAGATGATGAAGAAGACAAAACCTGGGCAGAACATGCAAATGTTCACTTGGGAGTTTCTCACTTAAAGAGAAAACTGATAGCTCCTCAAAGCTTCAGTAAGAAACCAAATATCAACTCCCATGATTACATGGCCAGATACCAGGTTCTGGCAACTCTAAGAAAGGAGTTGTCTCAACAAAATGAAGAAGTAATTGCATCAGTCCCTGCTAAAATAAAAAAGTTCACTGAGCTAATCACTCAAAGAACAAGAAGCTTGGTCATTGCTCAGAGAGACCTAGGCATGGTAAGGGATGATGATAATAATCTTGCTGAAAAAGCCCTCAATGAGGCTAGCTATGCTGCTGGAAAAGCAGATGATACTCAAGGCCCACTGGCAGAGCTCACTGATAAGAATACTGGTCTTATCAAACAAAATCCACTCTGGAACAGTTGGTTGCTGCTTACAACTATCTGCAAGGCAACTTTAACTCCCTTTCAGAATCCTTTATGATTCTTAGTCAGTCAACAATGACTAAGGGGGAAGGATTTCAAGATGCTCAAAGAGGAAGAGGAAGAAAATCTGAACAACCACCTCTCAGAATTAATGAGCCCTCCTCCAGTCAGACTGCTCTACAGATAGTGGCCACCACTCAGCAACTTCCTGAAAAAAGAATGACAACAAGGGCCAGAGCATAGAAACCTCCAAGGAGTACCAAGGATCCAAGGAGAAGACAAGTAAGAGGGATTGATGAGTCTTCTGAAGAAGAAGAAGAAGAAGAAGAAGAAGGCCAAATCAAATCCCTAGGCAATGAAGAAGGCTGCAAAAGTCTCAAAAGAATTGATATTGATGATGATGAAGAGACTGATGAAGATGAAGCTCCTCTTCACAGAAAAAGAAAAAGTAATAGCCTAGCTGAGCCCATAGCTGCAAAGCCTTTGGCAGCTAAAACACCCTCTGGAAATACCAAGTCTATCCAGGGTGGTTCTTCAAGCAATACCCCAAGGGAAAATTCAAGACAAAGGAGGAACAGGCTGAGAGCTAAACAAAGAAAACTTCAACTACCACTCAGGCCTGAAGAAGCCAAGATTGAGTATGTTAAGACCAACAATGACTCCTCTGTCTACAGGTGCATTAATCAGAAGAATGGCTACTGGATTCTGGAACTCAAGCACTTATTGGTAAATGAAAATTTTCCAGAATCAATCCATGAACAGCTCATGGCATGGGGAAAAGACAGGCCAATCTTGATTAACACCAACCACATCAAAGCCTGGTTGGATTTTGAAGTAATCAAGAGAATAGAAGCCATGAAAAAGGACCTCTCTGATGAATGTCTTTATGGTAAGCCAGATGATGTGCACAGAATTCCCAACATCATAGGAACAGGCACAAGAGCAAGACTTGCTGTGGAACCCTATGAGTCCTTCTACTTGACTAAAGATCAATACAAGGGTGACATCAGATATCTGAAGATCATATATGAATACTTCAAGCTATAAGATATCAGAATCGAGCATGCCTGGAAGTGGGGAAAGTATTTGTGGGTCAAGCACTTTACAATGAAGAATCCTACCAAAACCTACAAGGAAGTCTGTGGATTTGCCAGAGACACAGAGATGATTGTCAGAACACTTCTCTATGACTACTCTGATGATGTCAAAAGGTTTAGTGATAGGAAATTTTCAGATTGATCCATGGAACTACTTTTGAAGACTTGAAGTGTTGAAGACTTGAAGACTAGTGTATTAGGATGTCTACTTGGAGCTTGGTTACTCCTGTTGTCCTAATTTAAACTATGTATCTTGTATCTTGTTGACTGAGCAGAAATGTTGTTTTATCTTGTATTAAAGTTATCTCTGAAATTTCTTTGTAACAAGTCTGATGAACCTACTCTCAGATATCAATTTCTAAAAAAGATAACTTGTCAGCAAAGATCACACCTTGTGATTTGGTTGATGTTTACTTTCTGCACTTAATTATACGAATTGAAAAATCATAAGAAATGATTAAGTGATGGATTGTTTCCTCATCCAGATTTGTAATAGGTCAGATAGTCATCGTTGACTGATCAAAATGGGGGAAATTTGTTAGGAATATCTGTTTAGATTTTGATCAGCAACCTAATGACTTATCTTAGCTCAGAAAGGTGGTTAGTACTCTTAGTTCACTTGAACACTGTAAAAGAGGAAACTCACTAAGTATGATAGTCTAGCAAATCTTGTATAGGATGTTAGGTCTCTGAATATAATTTTTATTCTCTGAAGAAGACCAAGAAGAAGGCATCAAGCAGGAAAAGTTCAACAAATTTTTGAAGATCTGAAGACTGCACAAGATTGCTGAAGACAAAGGTTTTTCAGATACCTATGACCAGATATCTTGAAGAAACAAGCATTTTTAAATAAACGGTGTTGCAAAAGATATCTGAGAAATAAAAGGTTTCTGAAATGAGAAAAAGTGCCCACAGATATCTACACTCAGATACCTTGGATAAAGATTATGTTTCCGGGAAACAATATATTTTTAAGAAGTGGTATCTGGAGTTGTGATAGTCTCTGGAAAAGGACGTGCAAGGCTTCAGAAAGCATGTATAGTTCCGTTGGCACTACAGGACAAAGTATAGTACGGTGCATTAAATGCGCGGACAGAAATGTCTGAACAAAAACGGTAGCTTCTGAAGAAGAAGACAAACCTACTACAGTACTATACTTAGATATCAATAGTTTGAAATTGAGTTAAGCCTACCAGATACTATTCAAACGGCACTCAAATTCATCTATAAATATCAACACTTAGACTGCTTGAGAACACACACAGAACTTACACCTTAGATCACTGAACTTATATTGAATACTCTCACAAGCTCTCTCAAGCACACTACTTACCTTCAAGCTTTCTGTTGCGACCAAAGCTCTTGATTCTAAGTAGCACAAAAGTTCTAAGTGTCCTGATCCTTAACATGCATTGTATTTGTGAAAGAGTTGAACTAAGATTTCTTATCTGAGATTCATTCTCTTGAAAACTTATCATAGACTTGGGTCAGTAAAGAACAAGATACCATACATTGTAAAGTGTATTAAGTATACTTGATTCACAGAGCTATCTGAATAACTGAACAAGTTATTAAAGAAGCTCACCTGACAAACTACCTTAAGCAACACCTTAATCGGCGTGGAGTACAGGAAGTACTTAGTTTGGGAAACTAAGGAATAACTCCAAGGTTACTGGGCATAGGAAGTACTTAGTTTGGGAAACTAAGGAATAGCTCAAAAGGTTTCTGAGTACAGGAAGTACTTGGCTGTGAAAGCCGGGGAATAACTCAGGGGGAACACTTGGTTGGGAACCTAGTGTATTTAGGAATCTAGAGAAGATACTTGTAAGGTTACCTCAATTATCTGTCTTAGTGGATTCTAGGTCTGAGAAAGGCCGAAGTGGATTAGTTGAAGGATTACGCCACCTTCAGATACCACTATAAAAAGACTCATGTTATTTACTTTTTGCAGTTTATTACTTGCTTTATTTATCTTGCAAAGTATTTACACTTATCTTCCTGAGCACGTGCACTTATCAAAGAAAAGTCTTCCGCTCTCTGAAATTAAGTATCAGATATCTTCACAGATATCTGAGAAACTGTGTTTATCGACAAAAGTTTTAAAAGACTATTAACCCCCCCCCCTCTAGTCTTTTACTTTGCCGTTATCTGGACCAACAATACAACTTACCTCCTAGACTCTCTACTTCGATAGGACCCATCAAATCCATATGAAGAAGTTCAAAACATTTTGAAGAGAAATTTTTTGGACCTTCAACCACTAAGGGGCGATGGCTGGCTCTGGTTTGTTTGCGCTTCATACAGTCACCACAGACGAGTTTAACTGGACTTGTTAACTTGGGTATTCCTCTAACAGCTTCTAGCTTAACAAGCTTCTCAAGATTTCTATAGTTAACATGCCCAAGCTTTTTGTGCCACAAAACAGAATCATTTAAGTTCACAGAGTTATACCTAATGTCAGTGCTCATAACATAGCATTTATCATGTAATCTAACACTAGTCATGACACAGTTGTAACCATTATCAAACACTATGCAAGAATGTTTGTCAAAGTAAACCTTAAGATCATCATCACAGATATGACTAACACTAAGCAAATTAGCAGTTAACCCTTGAATTAAAAGCACATTCTTGAGAGCAGGAAAGTCTTTAATGTTAAGAGTTCCTTTCCCTAACACCTTACCTTGAGTACCTCCTCCATAAGTGACAATACCTGTCTATTGAGGTGCAAAGTCTTTGAGGTATTCTTTTGTACCTGTCATGTGCCTTGAGCACCCACTGTCAAAGTACCACATACCTGCATGGTTAGTGTTTATAGAAGAAAGCACTACTTTGCATACTTCATAAGATTTTGGACTCCAGACTTTTACAGCTTTGTGGGATGTTGTCTTCGCTGTTGATCTAACAGTACTGTTGCTTTCAGGTTTCTGAATTATCAAACCAAATTTTTGATAGAGTGTGCACTAGTACTTTATGTGGCCAGTTTTAGAGCAGTAGTGACACACTTTCTTCTTTAGTTTATGATCACAATCTCCTTCATATCCAAGGCCTGTAGTACCTTCATTACCTTGTATCAAGACCTCATCAAGTATGTTTGAGCTTGAGCTCCACTTGGTCAGTCGATTGTCTGCTTCAGAGACTTGGATAGTTAATTTCTCTAACTCAGCATCCTTTTTGGTAAGTTGTACTTCTAGTAGCATGATTCCTTCTTTCAAGTTGAGATTTTACCTTTCCAGAGGTTTAACAGATTTTCCAAGTCTTTCCATCTCAGTCAGAAAAGACTCATACATCCGCCCCAGTTCTTCAATCAGTTGCTCTTGATTGATTCTTTCTTCAGGAGGACTATCTATTGCAGGAACTATTGCCTTAACACTTACTGAGTCATCATGGTTAAGTACGACCGTTTTCAATTCATTGCAGCTGTTATACGAACAGTCCTTCTCACCAGCTTCCCGATCATTCACCAGACCACTTACCACAGCAGCTAGAGAAGTTATAGCTTGACTAGATCCTTATAGATTGTCTTTTGGATCTTCTTTGTCTTCAGAACCTACATCTTTAGAACCTGTATCTACATCATCACTCATATCCACCCAGTAACTTTTGCCTTTCTTTCTAAGAGTATTGGCACACTCATTCAGATAGTGTCCCCATCCTTTGCACTCAGAACATTGTACCTTTTCTAGATTCCTAGGTTCAAAACTAATTGACTCAGAAGCAGTTCTAGGTTTGGAAGAATCAGGGGTTTTAAAAAAATTGTTCTTTATAAATCTCTTAACCAAATCATTGTACTCCCTTTAAAAAGTTACCAAGGCTGATTCTTCATCTTTACTCAACTCATCTACATATTTGGATTTGGAATAAAGAGAGATGGTTTTGGTTTTGTTGGCTTTTTGTTCATCTAAGCTTATCTCATAATTTATGAGATTGTTCATCAGGGTAGAAAATTCCATAGTGGCTAGGTGTTTGGTGTCTTCAAGAACACAACGTTTTGTGTCAAATATGGAAGATAGGGATCTAACAGCTTTGTACACTAGTTGCTTGTTCGAAATAGGTTCTCCTAACATGTTACACTCAATGGAGATTTGGATCAGTTTGTCCAAATAGGAGATGATTGTTTCATCTTCTTCAATTCTCATTAACTCAAATTTGTTCAAAATCATCCTGGCCTTACTCTCCCTAACACTAGCATCACCTTCACAATGATTTTGTAAGATCTCCCACGCAGCTTGAGTTGTAGTACAGTTCTGTATAAGAGAAAACATGTGAGAGTCAACATGGCAAAATATGGCATTTAAAGCTTTCTCATTGTATGAGGTGTTTTTCCATTCTTCATCTGTCCACTAATTCTCTGGTTTGGGAACAACATCACCATTTTTGTCTGGTGTTAACAATGATAGCCTGTATCCCTCTAGCACAATCTTCCAGGATTTCACATCAATCATTTTGATGTAAGTCCTCAACCTGGTCGTCTAGTAGTTGTAATTGGTTCCATCCAATATGGGCAACCTGTTTTCATTGGGATTTACTGAATCCATCAGAAGCACAAAATCCACACAACTATGAATTAGGTGTCTGGCTCTTGATACCAATTGAAAGAATTACAGGACCGGAACTCTGTACTTATAACACACTATTAAGCACAATGTTATGCAAAGAGTTAAAGATATGCAGACTCTGACTAAGTAAAAGATCACTGTTATGACTAATGTTGTCCTAACAGTAATACTACTGAAACACAGTAAATAATTAGAACACAACGGAAAGTAATGCTAGAGACCAGAATAAATCTTAGCAGGTATGTGAATATACATGTCGTGCCTTAGGCGAAATATCTACAATCAATGAAAGAGGATTTACAAAAACCACGTTTAAGTTTCTACAAGTTAGAAACCTTAAACTGCCCAACTAAGCAAGAGTAGCCAAAATAACTACACAAGTTATACTCACCACTAAGGTATCTAGGTTACACACGAGAGATACAGAATATAACGTAAAGCTTAGCAAAGTACAAGACAAAGAGTATGACATGAATATAGTCGACTAGCTCTATTCTTGCATGCTTGTGTCAATGAACCATCTCTTGTATTTATAGTGTCTTGAACATATTGAAGAGATGCTTCACTGGCTTCAAAGATCTTATTGCCTTGTACTGGATCTTCCCTTGTTCTCTCAACATTCCTTCTTACAGCATATTGCATTCCTTCTTTAGATCTTCAGAATCTTTTCGTAGATCTTCAAAATCTTTCCTTACCTAGATATTCACATCTCATTCCTTCTCTCTTCAATGCATACCAAACCTGTTCCTATAACACAATCAAACAACTAAAATCGTGGAACAAGGTTAAGTTAGTGAATAAAGGCAAAATTCTAATTTATAGAAAATAAAGTGCATCAGACATAACAGTCACTATTAGGCAAACGTTGATAGTAAACTATTATCGTTGTTATGACAACAGTTACTGTATCTTGCACTTTCATTCTCCTTCATCATCATAACTACTTCAACAGTTGCTTCACACTTAGACTACTTGCCCCTTTTTTTTTCCTTTTTTCTTTTTCTTTTTCTTTTGACCTACTATTTTTTGCAGTCGTTTTACCGACTCGTATGTTTTTGGTTGGCCATCATTGGGCTCTTTTAGTCTCTACATTTTTTGGTAGTGTCTGTTTTACCAAATTATGCACTTTTGTGCGTGCTGGTTTGGTATACATGCATCAACCCTCATGGACATGTAGCTTTTTAGGGCCATGCCGGTTTGTGGGTAGTATATATAACATGCCCAACACGAAAACGGTGATCACAAAGACCACAGATCCATTCTGAGACTTTTGTACCTTTGCTTTTTTCGATACTTTATTTTCCATTTTTTCTGGAGTAAGAGCTAGTGATTTTTAGGACCGGTAATACAAAAGTATGGCCAGCAGGGTTACCTTTCGATGATGTTCATCATCAACTTCTCCCCCAAACCAATTTCTCGAGCTAGGGTTGGGGTTTTCTTCTCTCCTTCCCCCAAACCAATTACCAATCATGGTCAAAACATGATTCTCCTCCATTCTTTGGAACTCGTTGCTTCAACTCTGCGTTCAAGCTCGGCGGCAGATTGCTGACACCGCTTAAGTAAAGCATGTATAGGATATATATGGTGGAGTTTCATAAAGGCTCAAAAAGCTTTCAGAGGGGATAGTGAAAGGTATAGAAAAAGGGTTCAGAAAGGTGAGTACTACAAATCATGTTTATGCTATTAACAAATAAGAACTCAAGGGTAGCAGTGTTCACACAGTTGCACACGGGACTTAATTGGAGTAGCAAGTCAACTCAATCGTCAAAGTACCATAGGTTGGGGTAGGTTTGAGTTGTATTCAATAAACAGCAAAGCATGAAAGCACATCTAATGCCCCTTATCCAGTCATACTTTATACTGAGTAATCCTATAACAGAACATCCTTCTTTTCAAAAAGCAGATAACCTTAGACGTAACAGATAAAATCAAACTACAGATTACTAAGTGCGAATATTTAAAAGTTTTTACAGACCTAGTTTACCAAGTAGCAGTCAAATCAAATTCTTCCCCCAAACCTAGCAGATAGCAGATAAAGAACTAGAAAAATAAAGAAGAAAAAGAAAAGATACTTCCCTCTCGGTGTTGTGCCCTCCAATTAGATGGTGCTTCAGGATGAGGATCTTCCAAGAGGCGGCGGAAGATAAAATCCTTGTTAGCCTTGGTAGTGCTACGATGGATCGACTCCGGGCAGTAGATAGAGATGTGGTGGTGGATAATAAAGGTGGGTACTCATAGTGACCATACCCGCTAATGTTCTCTTGCTGGTACCTCCTTCGCGCATTGCTTTGACTGCCCACTTGGTAGTTGTTCACAAATTCGCTGAACGAATTCATGTTAAAAGCTCCTTGTGGCGGATCTGCTACTCTCCTCCTTCTCAGGTCGGCTTTAGTGGCCTTCTCATGCATTTCAAGGAGGTGGATGGTTTTCCCTTCATCAAAAGGTTCTATGAGCGGGGCGTATCCCGATTTTCTAGTAGGAACCCCATTCTTTTCACATATTGATGTGACGAGACTGGGAAAGGGTAAGTTCCTCATTTTGTTCCTCTTCACCAATTGCATTTCTTCATGATGGTTCTTCCAACATCAATGTAGTGACCCTCCATGATTGCGTAGACAAGTGTGGCTGCGTCTTCCTTAAGCTCTTCGTGATGCAGAGTCGGCTTCAAGTTGGTCTCTACAAAGTGCATCCAAAACGTTGCCCATTCATTGAGTGTAGCCCTCGGGATGGATATAACCACTATATCGCCTCTAAATCTTTCTCCGAGCAATTCCATTGAGATGTTTTGTAGGATATCTCCATACTTCAACTCGTGATATGCCAGTTCCTTGTATTCGCCATGAATGTGCTCCTTGGGGATGTTGAAGTAGTCATTGACAGCTCCCAGCCCAAACATGAACTCTACACCTCGTACAGTGATGGGGTGATCTAGAAGTGCATCCTCCAGCTTGTTAATCGTGAGTTGAAAGTATCCCGCGTAGAACTCCCGGACCACCTCTATGTCGTATCCTTGGAAGATGGAAGTGAAGGTTCCCCAAAAATAGCGATTCAAGACGTCGTGTATCCAGTATAGGCCATAGTTCATCCCCCATCCGATTTCTATGTTCCTTTCGAGGACTACTCCTCCATCGCTATTAACCAATAGCCAACTCTGAGCCTTGCTTGAAAGGGTTGCCGATGCCGCTTTCTTTCATTTCTTTGCCCTCTTAGTGCTTGGTTCACCTACATCTTTTCCTCCTTGGTTTCTCCCCATAGTACCTAGGTTAAAAAAGTGTGTGAGATAGCATGTTTGGAGTTAAATCGATTCTAGAGCTTATATGCAAATCTAATGGGGTTTCTCCTCCCCCAAACCTAGTGTGTGGTACAATGCATATGCAAAAATTTATCTTGTAATAACATCAATAGCCACCTCAAAATAATGCAAGAACTAGGCATGCAACTCAAGCTTTAATATTGTGTCATGCATCAAGTTGAAAGGCAAATTGTAATGAAGTCTCCATCCTATGAGCATATGACGATGCAAACATGTTTTCTAAGCATACTTCATCAAGTTAAGATCATGTGATCAAGTAATCGAAGCAGGAAGGGGTCGACAAGGGAGTTTGTTCTATTGAGACATTTTATCAAACACTTGGTAGGCAAGAACAAAAATCCTCAAATTCTCAATCAATTCGTCAAATCTCCACCAAGCAAGTGTTAATATAGTGAATACTAGAAGTAAGCATGTATCCACATATCTCAAACATCACCAATTCAATCAAATTGAAGCATATAATTGCATAGCACTCAAGAAGCAAGAAGAAAGTGCAAGCAAAGAGGTGAAGGATATAAACATGAATTTGAAGATGTAATGAAGATAATAATGAGTAAAGATCACTTACTTGATGTTGATGATAGATGGGCAATGTAATAATGCAATGGGGATGATAAAATTATAGAGCAAGTGAAGATTTTGTGAAGAAAATGAAGTGGGAGGGAGCCAAAAATGTTTTGGGGGTTTTATATGGGGGAAGGTGAGCCAGGAGCAGCTCACTGCGGTCGACAGTTGATGTGCACTCAAAGATTTTAATTTTATTGTAGAACTTGTAATCCCTAAATACAATTAAAGATTAAATTTATTTATGTCAGAAGTCTTCAAATCCACAGTTTATAGCGGAAAGCAGACTCGGGAAGTCGTTCTCCACGGACACTTAGCATAGGAACAAGCAAATAACGTATGTAAATTGTATGCAAAAAGTAAACAGATGATTGTACAACAGTTGTATTCTTAACAGTATTGTTATCAACGGGTGCGAAGCGTAAAGGATCCCTGACCTAGTTCTACTATGCTATTCCCAACTACTTAGAAACAAACAACGTACTAGCCGTCTACTGGCAGCAAAGAAACATGCCAAAAGGATCAAGTCGCAGTTAATCCAGACACCTTCACTTATACCAACAATGTGTTGTCTCACTCAACACACTATCTCCTCACATTTTCAGACAAACCACATAGGATAATGTAATGTCCGTTACCAAGTCGTAGTTAGTAAGGATTTCTCACGTAGAGGGTCGGACAAATAAAGAACAAAGTACGAAATTACGTTTTAAACTAATTCATTAATATAACATGGCATATAAAGAAATAGAAATAATAGAGTTTCGGCGGTTCACCTTTACAAAAGAAAATTAGCTAATCATAATATTCTACTCTAGACAGTAATCGAAACTAACAAGAGCAAGAAAGAAGAAATCGAAATCTCCTAGAAGAAGAAGAAAGAGAAAAGAAAAGCTTAGTCTTTGATGTCTTCGTGCAGCTTCCAGGGTTTCCTCCTCCTGATGCTCTTCGATTCCTATTGACGTCGATCCCTGGTCTGTATGTGGGTTTAGGGTTTCACTTCCCCGAGGACTAGTTCTCTCTCAAGAGAGCTACTTTTGGGGTTTCACTTCCCCAAGGACTGGTTGCCTGACGGCCAGGGTTTTTTGCAGGAGATGATGGATTCTGAGACCCCAAGGGTCTTATTTATACTATAAGATGAAGGTTATGGACGTCCTTGTCCAGCAAGAAAGGTTAAAAGTCGGGCTGAGGGCTGACGGACCGGAAAAAGCCTGTCTGGCCCAAGTGTTAGCTGTTTCGCCTTCCGGACTGATCTCAAACCTCTAAATTTCATTTTCTCCGAAAGTGATCAGAGAAAAGTTTTAGAATTCTCAATAATCTTTCCATCGATAGCTCATGAGCTTGAATTGGACTTCTAGAACTCCGTGTATAGCCAAAATAGTGCATCCTGGTCGATTTGTTCCGGGTTATATACAGGTTTTCTTCGTTCTTCAATTTCAAGCCTCGTAACCTTGTTATCTTGAAAAGTGTCCTTCTTCAGCATTTTATGTTTTTTCGAGATCTTTGCAATGGTAGGTAGCACAACCTCATCGGACATCTCTAGCTACAAGTAGAATTGTCATGCTTCCTTACTCTCCTTGGTTTTGCACTTTTGAACATGTCTTCTACAAAGTTGTAGCTTCTTCAATTACCTTTGCATTGGTTGGTCGCATGACATGTTTTGACTCCTCGAACTTTGTGCAACGGCCAATCCGGCGTATTTGCTTAAATTTCTCGATTTCGCACAATTATGTCGTTTTGGCGCCTGAAATCATGCAATTACTCAAAAATGCGATCATGGCCAACAAAATACACACGAAGTTGGTAATTGACCATAAAATGACACAAATATTGAATCTAAGGACAAACATGAGGGTCTAAAAGTATGCAATATCACACATTTCATTGTCATATCACCCCCCCCCCCCAAACCAGTTTCTTGCTCATCCTTGAACAAGGCAATAACGATAATCAAGAAGTGACCATGAAATGAGCAACAAGCATAAACCACCACATAGACAAGCAGCCAGTTTCTAGGGTTTCAAACTTTACTGACTCACTTAGTTTCAACCCAACTTTATGACTCCACAGCAAGCAAATAACAAGTAAGCAATACTCACTATAGCCAGCGGTTACAAATGTAACCCAATGTCCTTCTAGGTGTACTTTAAAATCATTACCTCACAGTAACGTTACGCAATTCTGCTCCCAAAAGTCAAGGCACAAATCAAAGTAGTACTCAGGTTGGCTTGGTAAGTAAAATAGGTAGGATAATATAGAGTAGTGTTTGGCTAAGCATCATTAAAAGATGAGCAAGGCAGAACAAAGGGTATTTCAGGGGGACTTATCCTTTCGGACACTGAGTTCCTTCCTTCGACTTCATCTTCTCTCAATGACAAATCTTCAACTTCTCCTTCATCATCATAACTACTTCATCGGTTGCTTCACACGTAGACTACTTGCTCCTTTATTTTTATTTTTTTCTTTTTTTCCTTTTTCTGTTTCTTTTGACATACTATTTTTTGCAGTCGTTTTACTGACTCGTATGCTTTTGGTTGGCCATCATTGGGCTCTTTTAGTATCTACATTTTTTGGTAATTTCCGTTTTACCGAATTCCGCACTTTTGTGCGTGCTGGTTTGGAGTACATGCCATCAACCCTCACGGACATGTAGCTTTTTAGGGCCACGCCGGTATGTGGGTATTATCTGTAACATTCCCAACACAAAAATGGTGATCACAAGGACCACAGATCCACTCCGACACTTTTGTACCTTTGCTTTTTTGGTACTTTCTTTTCTATTTTTCCTGGAGCAAGAGCTATTGATTTTTAGCACCAGTAATATAACAGTAGGGCCAACAAGGTTACCTTTCGATGTTGTTCATCTTCCACATCTCCCCCAAACCAATTTCTCGAACTAGGGTTAGGGTTTTCTTCTAGACTTTACCCCAAACCAATTCTCGATCATGATCATAACATGATTCTCCTCCATTCTTTGGAACTCATTGCTTTGTTTCTTCGTTCAAGCTCGACAGTAGGTTGCTGTCACCGCTTAAGTAAAGCATGTATAGGATATATGGTGGAGTTTTATAAGGGCTTAAAAATCTTTCGGTGGGGTTAGTGAAAGGTATAGAAAAGGGATTCAGAAAGGTGAGTACTACTAATCATTTTCATGTTGCTGACAAATAAGGACTCAAGGGTAGCAGTGTTCACACGGTTGCACACAGGACTTAAATTAGAGTAGCAAGAAAACTCACTCTTTAAAGTAGCATGGGTCGGGTTAGGTTAGAACATATATTCTGCAAGTAGAAAAGCATGAAAACAAATTCACAACCCCTCATCTTAGTCATAATTTACACTTAGTACTCTTCCACAGATCAACCTTTTTTCAAAAAGGCAAGTAACCCTAGACGCAATAGACAAAAGTAAATCTAGTTCATAGGCGTAATTAACTATAACTTGACTAAGTGCGAATATTTAAAAAGCTACTACAGACCAAACAAGTTAGCAGGCAGTAGTCAAATCAAATTCTTCCCCCAAACCTAGCAGAGAGCAGATAGGAAACTACGAAAGTAAGGAAGAAAAAGGAAAGATACTCCCCTCTCGCTGTTGTGCTTCCATGCTTGTTCATTTAATTCCTCCTCCGCATATCATCTTGGTCTCCCAGCTGTGCATCGCTCACGAGCTCCACAAAGAGTTTATTCATCTTGCGATGGGTATCCTCCTTCATTCTTCCATGGTACCTGGGCTCAAAAGTGTGTGAGGTAGCATGTTTGGAGTGAACTCTGGACTATAGCTTACATGCAAATCTCATGGGGCTTTCCTCCCCCAAACCTGATGTTTGGTACAACATTTGTGCGAATTCCAGCTTGTGATAAGTCAATAGCTACTTCAAATCAATGCATGAACTAGGCATGTAGCACAAATTCTCATATTGTGTCAAGCATCAAAGTGAGAGCATATTGCAATGAAAATTCCATCCAATGAGCATATGACAATGCAAACATGTTTCCTAAGCATAAATCTTAAAGTAAAGATCATGTGAGCATGTAATCGAAGCAGAAAATGGTCGACAAGGGGATTTGTTCTATTGAGACATTGAACGCATGGTGAGAAAGAACAAAAACCCTCAAATTCTCATTCAATTTATCAAATCTCAACCAAGGCAAGTGTTAATAAGGTGAATACTAGAAGTAACCATGCATCCACATATCCCAAACATAATCAATTCAATCAATTGAAGCATATTATTGCATAGCACTCAAGAAGCAAGAAGAAAGTGCAAGCAAAAAGTGAAGGATAAAAACTCGAATTTGAAGATGTTATAAAGATAATATTGAGTAGAGATCACTTACTTGGTGTTGTCGATAGATGGGCAAGCTAGGAATGCAATAGGTACGATGAAATTATAGAGTGAACGAAGAATTTTAAAGAATGAAGTGGGGAGGCAAAATCTCCTTTGGCGTTCGAAAAGGGAGAAGAAGTGAGCTGCAGGCAGCTCACTATGGTCGCCAGTCGACCGCGGTGAGGCTGCTACGTCACTACTTTTTCTTTCGCGAGATTTCACGTTTTCTCGATTCGTTTTGGTTTTTTCGTTTTTTGAAATGCAACAATTGAACCTAACTAATGTAAAAAGTTTTTTGAAAAGATTTTTGGTGCGGAAATCGAGAAAAGACGGAAAAATAAAAATGCAAATGCACGTGCAAAAATTAAACGAGGCCCTGGGTTGCCTCCCAAGAAGCGCTTGTTTAGGTCTTATAGTTCGACCCCTGTTTAGAGATGACTTAGTTGTCGAGGTTTGGACCCTCGAATTTGTTGGAGCACTTTGTCAACCATTCGTTTGTTGCGTAGTTCGTATCTCCATCCCAACGCCTCATCGCTTCTTCTTTGAAATCTTCCCCTACGGGATCCATGCCAAATTTGAACATATACGAAGTATGTTCCTTGCATCGCTCGTCCTTGATCACATCCACGAAGAAAAGTTGCTCCAATTCTTCATAATGTTCATAGTCAAAATCCACTATGTCTTCTTCCACCAGATCCGGCATTATATACCCAAATTCCTCTTCATCTCCCAAATGAAAATCATCAGCGCTCTCCCAGCATCCTCTTTCAACTCTTTTTCCTTCTTCCAGTAGATCACCTCTCGAGTTGAAACGTTTCTTTTGTCCATCGATAATCAAGCTGTAAGTCTCTTCTCCAGCGTCTACCACTGTTCTAATTTATGTAAAGTCAGTTGTCAAATCAATGTCTTTGATCTTACTCCATTCCCTTCCATGTCCATTACTAAGAAGTCCAGTCTTGATCTCACACCTCCAATCTCTACATGTAAACCTCTGATTTCCCCAGCACATTTCTTTGTCAATTGTCGGCCAGCTGGACGCTAGTTCTAAATGATTCTATTCCGTCTTCAATCCCTAACTCATTCGCCTTAGCCAATGACATAAGATTTACGCTGGCTCCAAGATCTATCATGCAATTTACCTTTTTGCCCTTCACTCCAATTTTCATATTGAATTGTCCCGGATCTCCAGCTCCCCTTCTTATGATATCCGATCCTTCACTCCATGCCAATCCAACATAGGCCTTTCTCCGGTTAGTGATTTCCTTTAAAGCTACTTGATAATCAGATGGGTGTAAAGTAAGCAAATCTGCAGTTGGTATTTGTAAGGTATGTTTCTCTAGGTTTTCTTTTACTTTTCCTTTTGCAGCTTTCTTGATGTCGTTTGCAATTCTTCCCGGGAAAGGTAAATCCTTCAAATATACTAACTTACCGGTCACGGACCTAACAAATCCCTTCTCGAGCTAATATTTATAATCACGTCCCCTTCTACAGTCTTCTTTTGCTTTATTCTTCTCTTCCTCCTCATTCGAATCTTTGACTTCTACTACTTCCTTTTTTTTTCTTCCCCTTAGCATTTTCTTTACTTCTTGGCACAGAATCTGGTGTTGTTATCTCACTCCCAGTGGTTATTGATCCTATGTATTCTGTTAAAACTTAAGATCCCGGATTGGTACTTTGAAACAAGATCAATAGACAATGTTGCCAACAATGTTGTTCAACACCGCTACAAAGAAATGTATAGCAAATGGATAAATAATGTAACTTCTATTACCAAGCCAATATATAGAAAAATATATTGGCAGCGCCTTAGGCAAAATATCTACTGACAGGAAAAGTAGATCTAATCAAATACGTTTAATACAATCACAAACGATTGATTAAACAACCAAAACTAGCCCTAGAAGAACCAACAGTAAAAGCTATTCTAGGTCGATGTTTGAAAGAGTTATTCCAACAATGAATACTCTTAGACAAACTCTAAAGCTAGCAGAAAACAAGAAGCCTAAACTCTTTTAATAAAATCTCGATTGATCATCAAGAAAGGCTCAAAAAATTGCTTTGCTGAATCCTTGCATATATATACTTGAGATGTCGACCTCTTCCATTTATGTCGAAAGGCAATAGGATCTTGGCAAAGGCAATTTTTTCTTTTACTTGTTTTCTTCAAAAAGCGCATAGAAGGAAATTCCCATATTTCAATTCTTCATAAAATATATTCCTTCTTGCTTTCACCACAAGCTGATCTTTTTCCTTAAATCAATTCTTGTTCGTTTTGTCAATACTTCCAATCCAAGTATCCTGTCCAAAGTGCTTTGTCTTCGATGTCTGCGGCAATGCTATATCTTCAATGTTATGCCAACATTGAATTCTATCCTGTCACAATGTTATACAACATTGATAATCCTGCAGCTTCACAAACAACAACAAACACAAACTTGGAACTGATTATTGAAAGACAAGATTATCAAAATATAAGTGCATGCTGCACTTTCAATCTCCCCCTTAATCTTAGTCTTTCATCACAAAACAAAACAAGAGATCAGATCTCCCCCTTAACCAGACAGCTTAAGAAATCTCCCCCTTAACCAGACAGCTTAAGAAATATTCAAGAGAATTTAAAATATTACAGACCCACACAAATTATAAATTGTTCAACACAAACTCAAACTCAAGAAGAATGAACTCAAGTTATCTATTCTCCCCCTTTTTGTGAGGAAAGAAAAGAAACTAGAGTATTTCGAACTTGATTGTTTGAGATCCGCTCATCAAGCCCTTTGATTTGCTCCAATCACTTGTCTGCTCGCTTAAAATACCTGCATGTAGTTTCAATGTTAGGAGTCAATGTTGTCCCAACATATAAGTCAACATTGGAATGTCGAAATGCAACTCTGAGCTTTCGGTACATCGCCAAGAGAAAGAGGCATATTCTCCTCCACATCCATGTTCACGTAAACATCGGGATCTACCCAAGGAAGATCACAGATCCCGTCATGTGTTTCAGTAGCTTGTTTGGGATGTGATGGATTTGAAGTTGGAATGATAGACATCATTGGCTTTAACCTCAATACCCTGCATCTTAAGAATAGCAAATATAGTGGATGGAAGAATCAAATGTCCTCTGATCCCTCTATTCTTAGAATTTTCTAGATGCTTGAGAATCCTTTCTCCCAGATTGACATTGTAACCCATTTTAATCTCAGAAGCAACATGGTCGCCTCTTGAGCTTGTTGTTATTGGAAGATGGCAACCAGTTGTACAGGCAGATCCTGGCAAGAACAGATACTAGAGAGCAACAATATTTCAAATCTAGAGTTCCAGTAGGCCAAGATTTTAATTTTCCTGCAGTTAGCTCTCTTGCAATCTCATCCATAGTTACCTCCACAGGAGTCTCAATCTCATCCCTATTTCTATGCAGCACAGTATTGATATCCTTAGAAGTCAAGAAGAATACATCACCTCTCAAGTACACACAGTGATGCTTACCATGCCCTTCACTACCACAATTCTCAGATAAATGGGCATAGAATTCTCTTATGATTTCAGGAACAAATGCGATATCGAGTAACAAAGATAATAGAGATTCCTTTTCTTCAGATAGGCAACCAAGTTATACTCTTCAAATGAGTCTTCTTTAATTATCTTCTCAACATCTATAGCATTGTTTTTGATTTTCTCATATTTTTCTAGATTCTTGTTATCATAGAACAAATGGGAAACTGCATCTTCATCCCAATCAGAACCATCTGTAAACACAGGTTCAAAGGATAGATCATTTACCTCAGGGTCTTCAATCTGGTCTTCTCCAAGAATGACATCCTCATCATCAAGTGATTCTTCTTCAGATTCTTCCTCTGTCTCAGCTTCATAATCTTCAGAGTCATCTGAGCTTTCATCTGAGTTTCTCAGATCTTCTTCTTCAACCATTGACTCATCCTTAGAGTCATCTTCAGTTTCTGGCTCATAATCTTCCATATCATTAGAGCTTTCATCATTGTTATCATCATGAGCAGCTGATGTTACAGCAACATCCCCATCTATATTCATTGGATCACTTTCAGTTTTCTCTGAGTCATCTGACTGCCAATCTTCCACTTCAACTAGTTCAATGGTAGGCTCATCTGCGGGTTTCTCAACATCTTCTAACGCATGCTAGTCCGATTCTCATCATTCGTGCCATCAAGAGTCGCTTCCCTGCTTTGTCAGTTGTTGTACATCATCTTCTTCAACAGATTTTGGGGTTTTCACGATCCGCATGTTGAATTTCGGGATGTCCAACATCTTCCCCAGCATCCTCCATGGGAGCATCTTTCTCTATCCCCATTGGGCTTTCATCATCATCCCTCAGATCTTGTGGCAAGTTGACTGGCATGCTCCCCAATTTTACAAGGGTTTCGCAGAAATTGAGGGGTTTGATGGTGATGACTCACCGGGTTTTTGGAGATGGTGGTTTTGCACAGAGATGAGGGTTTTTCAAAGACTATCTTCCGAATCCTCACAATTATAGACGGAATCTCAAAATCAGCCGGTTCAAAGAATGGGACGGGGATAAGCTTGCTCCCCCTCAGGTGTTTGCAATGAAAATCCGGGCAAGACGGGTTTTGTCGGGGACGACATTGATTGGATCGTGAAGCTAGAGTTGAGGGAGAAAGAGCGGGAGAGGAGTTTTGTTTGAGAGAGACAAGAGTGTAAAGTGAGTGGAAGGTGAAGAGTTTTGGGAGTAAGAAGTAAATACGGGGAACGAAATTTTTTTTTTTTTTTTTTTTTTTAAAGAAAAAGAGAGAGGTTTGGAAGGAAGGCAGTTTTTGTGAGTGGTGGAGAAGTGGGCTAATGTGAGAGGTAGTGGTAATATGGTTGGAGGGGTGTTTTTGGTTGGTTTGCTCCAAGGATCATAATCATATATATCAAAACACAAACCAAGATCTGTACACAGCTGTTAATATGAGATTAAGGAAAGCAAATGACCACCGTATCAATTAGGTCAAGAATGAAGAAGGTTCTCAAAACTCAACCTAGGGAGGTACATTTTTGTTTTAGGAAATAAATCAAGGTCAGATAAGAGTAAGATATTATATTTTACACTTTACATTTTACCCAGATTACCCAAGACACAAAAATACTCCCCCTCTAACCCAACCCAAAACACAGAAAAAGCACACAAAAACATAGCAAAGTAGGTACTTCCAGTACAGGCAATGTTGACCAGGATGTTGGCTCAACATTGATGACAACATCGGAATATCAGACCACTCTTAATGTAAGTCAGCCAGGAAACCAAGTCTCAAGATGTGCAGATTCGATTAACACCACTAATGTTGCAGGCAAAACAGAAGAAGAAAGGAATACCAAAGAAATACACTCAACATTGCCTCATGAAGTAAATTGAACAATTAGCATAAGTTTGAGTGGGGGTGACCATCAGACCACATTTGACCACATTGGGTAATTTGGTACTCAGAAAGTGAACCAGCAGCTTTACGAGAATCGGCACTTTTGTGCGTGTCGGTTTCCAGTACAGGCCATCAACCCTCACGACATATGACACATTGGCCACGTCGATATCTGGATAGTATTTGAAACCTGCCCAACACGATCCTCGACGGAAACACTTCGAGCCCTTTTTATCATAATTCATTAGATTTATTAAGCTTAAAGGACAGGAGGCAACATCAAGAGTGAGTCAAGGTACGAGTAAAAATAGCCAAAAAGCAGCAAAAGTGGGTTTTACATAAAGCAAACACACAGGAGACTCGATCCCTTTCAACCTTGGTTTCAAATAGCCTTTCAAACCCTAAGCATCACCACTGTAAGCTACAAATAGGAACAGCCATTGACCAGCACAGAAGCATAAAAAACACATAGACACACAAGAATAAGAAAGAGAAAAGAATAAAAGAAAGACAACACTAGGTAAACATAGAAGACAATGTTGACCAGGATGTTATGTCAACATTGCTTGCAGCAAATCCTATCAAATAGTGCAAAGGCCAAGAGACCTTCTCAAACTGAAGAATCTCTCTTTATCAAGGGGCTTTGTGAAAATGTCAGCTAACTGATTTGTGGTATCAATGTGTTGTATGTCAATTATTTGTTTGGAGACTAAGTCTCTAAGAAAATGATGTCGAATGTCTATATGCTTGGTGCGTGAGTGTTGAACAGGGTTCTTGGATATGTGAATGGCACTAAGGTTATCACAAAACAGCAAAAGAGTGTCACTTTGAAACCCATATTCATGCAGCATATTGTTCAGCCAAATTAATTGAGACACACAACTCCCAGCCGCTACATATTCAGATTCAGCAGTAGAGAGAGACACGCAATTTTGTTTCTTACTATACCATGACACAAGATTTGGTCCAAGATAAAAACAACCTCCACTAGTTGATTTTCGATCATCTAAGTCACCAATCGTAATCACTAAATCCCAACAGATTAGTGTTTGAATCACATGCATACCATAATCCAAGGTTAACAGCCTCGATATATATCTAATGATTCTTTGATAGCGCTAAGTGAGATATTTTGGGCTTGGATTGATACTGCACACACAAACAGAGAACATGATGTCCGGTCTGGTGGCTGAAAGATATAAGAGACTTCAAATCATTGATCTGTACAATGTTGGGTCAACATCGTCCCCAACATCGGTTTTGCTAAGTTTCAGAGATGTAGCCATGGGAGTGCTGCAAGGTTTGGCATTTTCCAGACCAAATTTTTTGATAAGATTCTTGGCATATTTCTCTTGAGAGATAAAGAGGCATTCCTGTTTCTGCTGTATCTGGAGCCCCAAGAAGAAGCTGAGTTCACCAATCATACTCATCTCAAAAGTTCCTGTCATGGCTTGAACAAACTTATCTAGCAAGGAGAGGTTAGTAGCCCCAAAGACAATATCATCAACATAGATTTGAGCAATGCAGATGTCTTTTCCTTTCCTGAGGATAAACAGAGTTTGATCTCCCTCACCTCTTTTAAATCCTAACCCAACTAGGAATTCTGTCAACCTAGCATACCAAGCGCGTGGGGCTTGTTTCAAACCATATAAGGCTTTTCTAAGTTTAAAAACATGGTCAGGATAAAAAGGATCTTCAAACCCTCTAGGTTGTTCAACATACACTTCTTTGTCAATGTAGCCATTCAAGAAAGCTCCTTTAACATCCATTTGTTTGAGTTTTATGTTAAGACAACATGCTAAGGCTAGGAGCAAGCGAATGGACTCTAATCTAGCAACTGGAGCGAAGGTCTCATCAAAATCAATGCCTTCCACTTGGGTGTAACCTTGAGCAACCAATCTGGCTTTGTTTTTTACAACTATCCCCTTTTCATCACTCTTGTTTTTGAAAATCCACTTGGTGCCTATGACATTTATATTATGGGGGCGGGGAACAAGAGTCCAGACTTCATTTGTTTGAAACTGACGAAGTTCATCTTGCATTGCTTCTATCCAAAAATCATCAGCAAGAGCTTCTTTCACATTTTTAGGTTCAATCAACGAAACAAAGCACGAGGAACTTACAGAGTGACATATTTCAAGTCCGAGTGTCTCCTTGTAGTTTTTATGCGCTGTTACCCTCAATGTCCTTCCTCCCGGATTTCCAATTACTTGGAACCGGGATGATCTTTGCGAATTCTAGGAGGAGGATCCTTTCGAATTTATCTTTTGATTTTGTTTTTGAAAATATATAAAATATTACTTCCTCCATCCCCGAAATAGTTTCCCACTTTGACTTTTTGCAGTCAAACTTTCAAATGAAAAATGTTCAAATTTTTTATAAAATGAAACTTTAGGGACTAAATTTTCATTATATATTTTAATTGAACACTTTACATTTGCGATTTAAGATTAATTCGTAGTTAAAGTTGGAAAAGTTTGACTGCAAAAAGTCAAAGTGGGAAGCTATTTCGGGGACAGAGGAAGTAATATTTTATATATTTTTTCAAGAAATATAACATTTAAGTTATGCATGTGGATTTTATTTACAAAAAAAGATATTTTTACCACAAAACTCTAGTTAGGAATAAAATCTCTATAGGAATATTTTTTTCCGGTCCTGACAATATGACTGTATAGAGTTTTTACTTTACAATCTCTTGAAATTGACTTTCACATGAAAAAATCAAAAAATATTTAACAAGAAGAAGGGGATAACAAATTGTGGATGTTTAACTTAATGCGAAATCATCACATCAATTAGATAAGAATTGGAGGGGATAATCCGGAAGACGATAGCACAGAAGTTGCAAAAATTTCTTGTAAAAAAACTTCAAACCTACTTGACAAGTTAGCAATGTTTTGAGTGCAACAAGAAAGCGTTCACATATACATCATCTACTAATGCAAATAAGCTAAAAGATGTGCTTTAAGTCAGTATCATAGACAACTTTAAATAAATATTTTAAATCATAAACTTCATGCAATGAAAAACATATATTTATAATTATTTTTGTCGAATATTATGTCATTTATTACTATAGGGGAGTATAATTACTTAAGACGGGACCTGAAAAAGTCATGGAATATTACAATGTGGAGTTTATTCTTATTTATAACTGGTCCCAAGTTGGAACCGGAATTTTTTATTACTGTAAGGAATTTATTCCTTTATGGAGTAATCCTCTATGGAGTTTTTACTGTATATAATTTTTTGGGTTTATGCTATACGAATTGAAATACAGTGCGTAAAGTAAAGTGAAAGAAAGGTTTTAACTTATCTCAGATTATTGGAACTTGCTTGAGCGGTCAAGTGTCCCCGGCAACGGCGCCAAATTTTGATGTGCACTTGGGAATTTGAATGCGTTGTAGTACCTGTAATTCTCAAATACAATCAAAGATTAAATTTATAATTGCCCGAAGCTCTCAAACTAACAGAATAGCAGTAAGTTAACTACAGATGTCGTTCTGTACGGACACTTAGCATAGGAACAAACAAGTATCGTTTTGATTTCTTTTTCAGACAGCAGACAGATTAAAAAGTAAACAGATTGCAAGCAGATGATTGATTCGCAGTAAACCCTAATTAACTTGGTGAAATCGATGATGTGATGGTGTAAAGGACCCCCAACATCCATCTTGCTATGCTACTCCCAACTTCCTAGTTAATATCCTACGCAATTACCTCTAACGACAACAGGGAATAATACTATGGTGTCAAGGCGCAGTCGGCACGAGTACCCCTACTCAGTTCAATGAAACTACTGTGTAACTCAACAGAACATCACACCACGAAGGATGTATAGAGTTGTATAATCACGCTTTACGTTTAAGAACTATTCCAATAATATAACCTGGCATATAAAGAAGTAGCAACGACAGAGTTTCGGTGGTTCATCGTTACAAAAGAAATTTAGCTACTCATAGTATTATACTATAGATGGGAATCGAAAAACAGGAGAATAAAGAAGAAGCAGCAGCTTAGTCTTTGATGTTTTCGTGCTGCTTCTAGGGTTTCCTCCTTCTGTGTGCCTGACGACCAGCGATTTTGGGGTTTCACTTCCCTGAGGATTGGTTATCTCTCAGAGAGCTCCTTTGTGAGCGGTGAATGATTTTGAGACCCCAAGGGTCTTATTTTTACTTGAAATTAGTGATATGGCTGCCATTCATCATATGGAAGGTTAGAAAGGCGGGTTCCAGCCAGACAAGCCAGGAAAAAGCCAGTTTCTGGAATCTTCTACTACACTGCGGCTGACAGTGGACCGCACAAGGGCTTCTTCGGTCGACTTTCGACCGCTGTCCTTTGATATCCCCAGGTTTCTGTCTGTTTTCTTCGTTCTTTGATTTCTGGCTTCGTAACTTCGTTTCCTAGAAAAGTGGTCTGCTACAATGTTGTAGCATTTTCAATTATCTTCACATTGGTTGGTCACGTGATATTTTTTGACCCCTCGAACTCCGTGCAACGGCCAAATCAGCGTATTTGCTTAACTTCCCCAATTTCGCCCAAATATGACGTTTTGGTACCTGAAATCGTGCAATTCCTCAAAAACACGATCATAACCTACAAAATACACAATAAGTTGGTAATTGGCCAAAATATGATACAAATATTGAATCTTGGGCAAAAAACGAGGGTATAAAAGCATGCAAAATCGCACATGTCATTGTCACATCAGTATCTTCTACTTTATTCACTCTTTATCATACGTTAGTCACCATCTTTACTACTTTATTCACTCTTTCTAATACTCTATCATACTTTATACATTCTTTCTCTTTTATTATTTAACTTTACACTTCATAAATTATTGTAATTATTTAAATATTTCACTTTTTAAACTCATTTTAGGCTCATATATAAAAAGTTGAGTCTGGAACGGAGCAAGTATATATTTAATCGAGTATAGTCGAGCATCGACGTATTGACCGTTACTCCACTCGATAACAAACGGGTATCAAGTAAGTGAGGTTCGAGGTCGGCTCGAACACAATGTTGAACAACTCGAGCCAACCCTTGAGGCGGAATTTGCATAACATCTCTAGGTCACAATCTAGCTGAGGAAACACATTTCCATCGTTAGTAGAATGGAGATGAGAGAGCAATCGCGGAGTTGAATACTTCGCTAATCAAATAGTAGATCTGGTCTTTTTCCTATTTGATGGAGGCTTACATGCAAGGCCCCATATCTGAATCCAAAGATCGGATGCATACTTGACTGTACTACTTTGGGATAAATATGCTGATTATTAATAGTAATCATATTCGTTGATTTCATCAATATTTTTTATATAAACGTGATTGATTTCAACATAACATATATTAATATCGATTTAACGTGGCCACCCTTCATATATTACTCGGTTATGATATGGGTATAAAATTGTATGGCCGAAACATCTTTGTACACAATATATCGAAGCCGAACCTGCACAAGACAATCGTTCTCACCTATGGGCTTGCCCCTTGGGTCTAACTTGTAACCAGCATTTTATCCTTGGGCTTGACCATCTATATAATAATACAATAACCAAAAAAGATTTTAAGCAATTTTAAGGTGTCCAAGTCATGTAAATATGTGGCAGAATGGAGATCTCCCATTGGTCCATTGTATTTATACTTGGCAAATCTTTTAATTATGATTGGTCCAAAAAATTAAGAGTGTTGATGTGCTTTAATTTTGAAAAGAAACGGTTTCCATAATTAAGTTGTGGATCAATTAATAATTACCAATTTGCCGTTCGTTTAGTACGTATGAGACCAATCTCAAATTAGAAAACTAGAATTGATATAGATATGAGAATATATAGTCATGTGCTTGATTGGTCGATTTGATTCAAAAATGAAAAATGGTACCAAAATCTTCATGCAATAGAATTATGAGAAAGTGATAAGTAAATAAATATATTGAAAAATATAGCCTGCCGTTTCCAATTTAACTTTCAATTGAATTGAGTACGGGGTTTTAAGAGTAATTATATAGATAAAGAACAATTCAAAAAAATTAAGTTTTAACATATATAAATAGGTGATGTTAAATCGAGAGCAACATTTGTTATATTGAGAGCAATCGTGTTTATATAAGGAAAGATTATGAATGGAGTATTTGATTTGAGTTTATAACATAATTTTGTTATACTCATACCGCCTCATATTCAAGTTCCAATTGAGGTGATTAGAGGTTTCAAGAGTAAATTATATGAATAAATAGAATCATTCATAAAATGTAAGTTAAATGAGTAAAAGCATAACAGATGTATAAGGTATGGAACCGGTAAAGTATATAACAATTTTTTTCGTGATTAAGTAGTAATTTTTAGTTAAATATTATTTAAGAATATCAAATCAAAAATTAAGATTTTAATCACAAGTTTTGTCGTGATTAATATCATATAGTCTCTTAAAGTTAATCCCTATACGTCCAAAATAAATTAATGACACATTTCAGTTTTAATAAAAGTTTAAGGTCGTCTTTGACAATAAATTATTTCTATATTATATTGAAAAATTATTTAGTAAAATTATATGTTTACGAAGCTCATTAAGTCCAATTTCACAATATAATTTATTTTAAATATTTTCCGATATGATATAAGGGCAATTTATAGTCAAAGTCGACTAAAAAATTTTCTCATGCTTAAATAGTGGCAATTTATGGTGAAACTTGACTCCAACAGAGCACTTATATCAATTTTTCTTTAATGTACGTCATGCTTAAATAATAAAAATATATCAAGTCAAATTATTATAAAAGTCATGTTTTTTCTGAATTGAAGAAAACAATAGCTTTCCAACCCAAGTGTTTGGTGTAAACATCTAATTTACACTTCTATCATATGGTCTTTCATACTATATACTTCCTCCGCTCCTATTTCAACTTCCCGTGTTGACCTTTTCGGGTAAACCATTGTCAAATTTAACCACAAATTACTCTTAAACTAAGGTAAATAACTTAATAAAACTATATAATGAAAATTTCAAAAGTAAGATTTTATAATATAACTTTGTAAATTAACTATTTAACCACTGTCCTGTACGAGTAGTTCAAGGTTAAAATTGACAATGGTTGACCGAAAAAGTCCACATGGAAAGTTCAAATCGGGATAGAGGGAGTATTATTTAGGACGGTTTTTAAAATATTTGCCCATGTATACACGAGTCAACAAGCCATGTCGGGCTTTCAAAACTCCTACTACACCTGGACACGAGTTGGGCTTGGGCCTATCTGGCGTAACATGGATTGGGCCTTCAAAATTATTCCAAGTCCATCCCATTATGAGAAATTTCATGACGTATGTGAATTTGAGGAGGCTCTCATGACAAATAGGAATATGAGTTTAAGGGATGTTTTGAATTGATCCACGAGAGCCTTTATGTGGGTTGGACCGTCTTTAGCATAGCTTTTAGACACATTTTGTCCGTCCTTCCGGGGGTAGATGTCGTATGTTCTTTCATGATATGTGACACATGTGATATTCTTAAGATTTAAAAAACATCCAATTGCATGTAGATTTGTAATTTATAGGAGTATTTAATTTATATTCAATCTGTTTTTTTTTTCTAATTTCATATTAAAATCATTCCAGTCTGGTTCGTCATATACCGAGATTCAAGAGACGCAAGAATTAGCTAAGTGGATACTTCATGTCAGTGACGGGGCTATGAGGATTAAAAATTATAAAAGGGTGACAATGTTGATATCAAGATTCTCGATGCTATACTTATTTGAGAAATGAGTGATTTAACTGATCATAGTACGGGTAGGTGATCCACTATATACGAAGTTTATCTTTGCGCGCACGAGTGACAACAGGGTGCGTGGGAAAGAATATGCACGTGTTGGCTTGTGGGGCCAACATATCATCGGAAAAGCATATCAGGAGTAACAGTGTTGGGCCTGACCCACATGGGGATGGGTGCATAAAGGGTATTAGGGATGAACAAATGGTTAACATACAAGGGTAGACACTTGATTAGGCATTGCACGACCGAGACGTTGCATAATTTAAGAGGGGGTGAATGTAATGTCCCAAAATTTTAAAGAGATCGCTTGCATACCAGTACATTGCAGTTTTCTTTTGGAGAATTCATGCATAAGAATTCCATAAAAGCATGCTTTGTTTGGAACAATATTATAAATCTTTGATGAGACACTCATATATACCCCCGGTGTGCAGAAAATGAAATGTGTGGATTTGTGGGGCCAACATATATATTACCCGAGGAGCAGTATATGGGTAACCGCTTTAGCCAACAATAAGATGAACCATTACAAGACCACCCAAATATCAGCCTGATTTGCTATGACGATAAAGAAGAGCCAGTGAAAATATCTCACTTACATGTCGACATCCACCCTCCTCACACCCGTATTCACCCTGTTGGTCCAGATAACGGCAAAGTAAAAGACTAGGGGGGGGGGGGGTGAATAGTCTTTTTAAAACTTTTGTCGATAACAAATGTTTCTCAGATATCTGATACTTAGAATCAGAGTGCGGAAGACTTAATGTAGATAAGTGTAGAAACAGTTAATAAGTGTGTGTGTGTGTTGCTGAAGTATAAATACAGAAATGTAAATGACACAGCAAGTATAGTGGTATCTGGAGGTGGCGTAATCCTCCAACTAATCCACTTCGGTCTATCAGAGACCTAGAATTCACTAGAACAGATAATTGAGATAACCTTACAAAAATCCTATTCTAAGATTCTGAACAATTGGTTCCCAACCAAATGTTCCCCCTGAGTTGTTCCCTAGCTTCTTCAGCCAAGTACTTCCTATACTCAGAAACCTTTGAGTTGTTCCCTAGCTTCCCAAGCTAAGTACTTCCTATACTCAATAACCTTGGAGTTATTCCTTAGTTTCCCAAATCAAGTACTTCCTATACTCCGGTAACCTTGGAGTTATTCCCTGATTTTTCAAACTAAGTACTTCCTGTACTCCATTTGGTTTCGTGTTGGTTTCGATTTGAGTTGTCGATGAGCGCCTTAATAACTTTTCGCTTATTCAGATAGCTCGTGAACTTAGTTACTTAATACACTTTACAACAGTATGGTATCTAGTTCGATTTCTTCGACCTAAGTCTTATGATATCTGCTCAAGAGAATGAATCTCGGATAGTTGATCTTTTGATTCAACTCCTTCACGATAGCTTTGCTTGTTTAGGATCAGGACACTTAGAACTTCAGTGTTTACTCAAGATCACAAGCTTTAGTCGCAACAGAAAGTTTTGATAATAAGTAAGTTGCTTTGAGAGAGTAGGATGTTCAGAGTTCTATGTTTCAGCGTATTCAATGTGTCTCTTCTCAAGCTGTCTAAGTGTTGATATTTATAGATGGATTTGAGTGCCGGTTGAATAGTATCCGTTAGGCTCAAATTCAAACTATCGATATCTGTGTATAGTACTGTAGCAGATTTTGTCTTCTTCTCGGTTGCCGCTTTTTACTCGACATCTCTCGTCTGCATTAAATGCATCAGATTTCTTTTTGTCTCAGAGTGTCAACGGAACTATGCTTTGTATCAGAGACTAGACTTGTTGTCTGATTCTTTGCACGTCCTTATCTTCATTCTTAAGATACCACTTGTATTGATTGAAACAACTTTGTTTGCAATATATGTTTCTCTTTCAGAAACGTGTTTAACGCTCAAGGTATCTGAGAATAGATATCTGTGGACACTTTCCTTGTCTTCAGATATGTATCTCATTTCTCAGATATCTCTTGTGACGCTTTGTTTGAACTGCTCGTTCTACAAGATATCCGCTAAGATATCCGAACAATGATTCATAATCTTGTGCGCTTTTTCAAGTCTTCAATTCTTGTTGAGCTTTCTGCTTGGATGTCTTCTTCTTGGTCTTCTCTTCATAAAATAAAAATTACATTTTGAGACCTAACATCCTATACAAGATTAGCTAGACTATCATACTTAGTGGGTTTCCTCTTTTACAATGTTCAAGTGAACCAAGAGTACTAATCACCTTTCTGAGACTAAGATAAGTCATCATGTTGCTGAACAAAATCTAAACAGATATTCTAACAAAATATCTAACAAATTTCCCCCATTTTGATCAGTCAACGATGACTATCTTCCCTATTACAAATCTGGATGAGGAAACAATCCACCACTTAATCATTTCTTATGATCTTTCAATTCATATAATTAAGTGCAGAAAGTAGACATCAACCAAATCACAAGGTGTGATCTTTGCTGACAAGTTATCTTTTATAAAATACTATCTGAGAGTAAGTTCTTCAGATAAGTCGCAACTAAGGATTACAGATAACTTTAATACAAAACATATTTAAGCTTAGTCAGCAAGATACAGCAAAAATTACATAGTAAATTAGGACAACAGGAGTAACCAAGCTCCAAGTAAACATCCTAAAGAACTAGTCTTCAAGTCTTCAATCTTCAAGTCTTCAACAATGTTTCTATGGATCAGTTTGCAAATTTCCTATCTCCAAACCTTTTGATGTCATCAGAATAATCATAAAGAAGAGTTCTGACGAGCATCTCTGTGTCTCTGGCAAATCCACAGACCTCTTTATAGGTTTTGGTAGGATTTTTCTTGGCAAAATGCTTGACCCATAGGTACTTTCCCCACTTCCAGGCATGCTCTATCTGATATCTGAAAGCTTGAAGTATCCGTAGATAATCTTCAGATATCTGATGTCACCCTTGTATTGATCTTCTGTCAGATAGAACGACTCATAGGGTTCCACAGCAAGTCTTGGTCTTGTGCCCTCGTGATATTCAGAATTTTGTGCACATCATCCGCTTTCCATATGGACAATCATCGAGAGGTCCTTCTTCACGGCTTCCCTTCTTGACAACTTCAAAATCCAACCATGCTTTGATGTGATTGGTGTTGATCAAGGTAGGTTTATCCTTTCTCCATGCCATAAGCTGTTTGAGGATTGGTTCTGAAAATCTTGAATTTACCAATAGATGCTTAAGTTCCAGAATCCAATAGCCATTTTTCTGATGGATGCACCTGTAGACAGAGGAATCATTGTCATACTTCACATACTCAATTTTGGCTTCTTCTGGCCTGAGTGGAAGTTGACTTTGTCTTTGCTCAGCTCTCAGTCTGTTCCTTTTCTGTCTTGAATTCTCTTTGGGGTTGTTGCTTGAAGAATTACCACCCTGGATAGACTTGGTATTTCCAGAGGGTGTTTTAGCTGCTAGTGGCTTTGCAGCTATGGGCTCAGTTAGGCTTTCAATTTTCCTTTTTCTGTGAAGAGGAGCTTCAGCTTCATCAGTCTCTTCATCATCATCAAGATCAATTCTTGTGAGATCTTTGCAGCCTTCTTCATTGCCCAGGGACTTGATTTGACCTTCTTCTTCAGAAGAAGAAGAAGATTCATCAATCCCTCTAACTTGTCTTCTCCTTGGAGCCTTGGTACTCCTTGGAGGTTTCTGTGCCATGGCCCTTGTTATCATTTTGGTTCCTTCAGTAGGTCTCTGGGAAGCGGCTTGGCTTGAGGAGGATTCATAGATTCTGAGTGGTGGCTGGGAAGTTTTTCTTCTTCCTTCTCGAAAAGACACCTGCATTTCTTCTTGTTTTCATCTCCTTCTTCCCATTCCCTGCACTTTGAGGACCAGATTTGTACTTTCTTTCCCCTTAGTCATTGTCATTGACTCATATAGGAATTTGAGAGAGAGTCAAAATGCCCTTGTAAATAGTTGTAGGCAGTGACCAACTTCTGAAGTTCGGCTTTGAGCTCCTGATTTTGCTTGATAAGTCCATTGTCCTTATCAGCGAGCTCTGCCAATGGGCCTAGGATGGCATCTGCTTTTCCAGCAGTGTAACTTGCCTCTTGAAAAGCTTTTTCAGCTAAAGACATATCATCGTCCCTTGTCATTCCCAGATCTTTCTGAGCAATGATCATGCTAGTTGTTCTCTGAGTGATGAGCTCAGTGAACTTTCTCATTTCAGAGGGGACTGAGGCAATTACTTCCTTGTTTTGTGAAGACATCTCCTTATTCATAGTAGCTAGTACTTGGTACCTGCTCATGTACTCATGGGAGTGGACGTTTGGCAGTTTGTTGAAGATTGTAGGAGCAATCAACTTTCTTTTTAAGTGAGAAACCGCTAGATGTTCATGGCGATGTCCTGCCAAAGTCTTGTCTTCTTCATCATCTGAGGGATTAGCCCAGTGATCTTCATCCTCTTGGACATTTTCATCAATCGTATCAAGTCCAGCAACCATCTCAGAGATTGGTTTCTTTCCTTTCTGGGAGGAGGATGGTACTTCTTTCTAAGATGATGCAGCCTTAGCATCATGCTTGACTTCAGATACTTCTTCAGTATCGAGTTCTTTGGCGATCTCTTGAACAGCATCCCGCAGCTCGCTAACCGCAGAGTGAGCATTCATTTCTTTGAGGTATTGATCTTCTAGTTGATCAAGCCTTTCTCTGGATTGAGCTATATGATCTTCCAGTTGAAGATGGAGCTGTTGTTCTTCTTTCAACAGTTGTCTGAGTTGAGCACTTCTGGTCTGAGTGTTTAATATTTTCTGATTGGTTTCTTCAGAAAGCTCAACTACTTGTTCAGTAGTAACTGCGTGTTGGTGAGAAGATGGATGAGTAGATTTCTGAGGTGATGAAGACGGAGATTTCTGTGAAGTCTTCTCAGTTTGCTTTTCAGCAGCTGAGGCATTGTTTCTCTGTGAAATTCCTCCGGTTCACAGTGCAGAGCATCATCATCATCCTTTTGTCATTATCATCCTTTTGGTGATGATCGGTGGAGGTTCATCAAAGAAATTTTCATTCATTTCTTCCTCCTCATCATCTTCAGATACAAGATTGATCACTTCCGGGATAGTGATCTTCTGCCCATTAACTTCTTCTTGTTCAGAAGGTATGAATTGCAGAGTCTGGGGCAGAACTGGCTTGAATATCATCTGTAATCTTGTCTGACCATCTGCCTGTTCAAAGGCATGTATCAAACTATGTGCCACTTCTCTGAAAAAGTCCTTGTGTAGTAGAGTCAATCGTATGTTGTTCTCAGAGCGAACATTGCTTGGACATATGTTTCCAGGTCAAGAGCTCGTGCCCGTCTGGTTGGTTGATCAGTTATTCTCAATATTTTAGAGAGATCAGAGCACCTTAACTTCTGCCATTTCTTGAAGCATTGAATGTGCTTTGGCAAAGTGTGAGCATTGAAGAAGTGAAGTAGGTCCCTTGTTTCTTCAATGGGAACCTGCTTTGCATCTGTTTGAGCCTGAAAGAAAGAGTTTTGAGTGAGTTTCAAAACTTTGGTAGATATCTGAGTAGAAGTGTAGTTTAGTTTCTGAGTTACCTGAGTATGAACATCAGGCTCAGATACTTGTTCTACTGGGACAATTGGTGTCTCAGATATCTTGTGGTGAAGTGGAGACTTGGAAGTCTGGTCCTCATCAACCTTTCTTTCTTGAACCTGAGAGTTAACATTATCACAATACTTAGGAATTTTTATCAAGAAGAACTTTAAGTGACAAGTCAGATATCTGAGAGGTCAATTACCTCCATGGGAGGCTCAGATACTTGTCTCTTAGAGACTTGTGCAGTCTCTGGAATCTTTTCTTGTGATGAAGGCCTTGATGCCTCATCAATTTCCATATGTGCAGGGGATGTCGCAACTTTGTCCCCTTGCACTTCTACTTCTGATTGAGCCTGTAAGTAGATAGTATTGAATAATTTAGAAGAAGTTTTAAGATAACCCAGGATGAAGAGTATTTATCACTGATTTTCATATACCTTCAAGTTTGAAAGCTCAGTGATGTGTGCTTCAGAAACATTGTTGGTTTCTGGGTTTGTCTCTGGCATTTCTGCCTTATCTTCTTCCATCTCAGTTGGAGCCTGTTAGAAACATTTATCATTAATGAGCATACAAACATTTTTACTGAAAAGTTAGTTCTCTTTAAGAATCATTTACCTGTGGCACAGGCTCAGATTTCTCAAGAGTTGAGGTTGAAGGAACCTCTTTTTCAGTATCTGAGGTACGCTTTTCAGCTTCCTCTTGTTTTTCCGTTTCTAACTCAGCCTGTAACGAAGAGATTCTTATAAGGTAACAAGATTTATAAGTATAAAATTATTCACAAGGTAAGAGTTAAACCAGTCATTTACCCGAGCAGTTTCAGGCTGATTGGTCTCTAGAACTTGTGACCTTTCTATACATTGGTCGTCTTGTCCCAGTTCAGTTTCTTTGTTTGAAGTTTCTGGTACTTCACACCTTCCCTGAGTATGCAACTCAGTTGCCTCCCCTGGTTTATCATTCTGAGTAGATGTCTCAGTTTGATCCCTCTCATTGAGTTGGGGAACCTGCTCGATTAGATTTTCTTCAGCATACTGTATTGCTGGTATTTCAAAATGGAGTTCATTTACCATTTCATCAACCACTTGTGGCTGTTGTGGTTGTTTTGTTTGTGGTTGTTGTGGTTGTCTGGAAGCAGAAGATTGATCAGTAGAATGTTCTTCCAGACTCTTAGATGTGGCATTTCCATCAGCATCTGCCAATACTAAGATACCACTCATCAGGGCTTTGTGAAGTTGTGCAAGAGAGTCAATCCCTGATGATGTGTTTGCACCAACAACCTTTGCTATAGGTTCAGCAACCTGTGGTGTAGGTTCTTCTTCAGATACCTTATCATCAGTTACTTGTTCAGTAACCTTAGCCCTCTTTGATTTTTCTAGGACTTGAGAGATGACTAGTTCATCATCTTCATCGTCAGAGCTCTCATCAGCATTGGGAACTGATTGGTCCATTATTCCTGCGGTTTCTGCAGATGGGGCTTGGTGTTTTTCACCACTTTTGGCAAAGATTCATGAGTTCATCAGCAAGGCTTTCTGCATTAGTCGCAACATTTCTGAAAGCACTTTCTCTTGCTGAGTCTACTTGTTCAGTAGGTGATAACTCTTTTGCAGCATTGAGGAGTTCATCTGCCATGTTTGTAGATTTCTGAGAATTGACAACCTCTTTGAGTGTGTCTTCTGATTTGCCAGCAGACTTCTTTCTTGAAGTTCTGGGCTTCTTGGTCGCAACCTTTTCTTCAGATATCTTTTCAGATTTTCTCTTCTTAGGACCTTCGAGACCCAAGAACCTTTTTCATCGATTTGTATACTCATACTTGTAGAGTAAGTTATCGCTTATTTCAAATTGCCTCTCGAGCTCAATGCCAAGCTTTTCCAAAAGTAGCATATCTTCGCACCATATCCTCGTGGCCTTTGGCTCAGCTAGTCCTTTAACAATCTTAGGCTCAAGCCTTGAATCTTCTTCACAAATTTCATGAAGGCGTACTTTCCCAGGTTGAAAGGGTTTTCCACCTTTTCTTTTGTTCATTCAAGAACATCATGATCCATCGTTCTTGGATTATCCGGTCAGCACCTCCTTGTAGACCATCAAAGCATCTGTGAAGAATGCAAGGACATCCCAAAGGTGAACCAACAGATGTCCGTTCGGATGTCAACAAGTTTGAACTCAAAGGTGTATCGATTTTTCAAGATCACACACATCATCGAAAGTTCTTTAACACCTTCAAGGAGTTCCTCATCCTTGGTGTTTATTTCAAAATCCTTTCCAAGATTTTGAACCTCAAACAACTTAGTAAAGTTGTTAAGTCCGTATGATTTCCTTTCCTCGATCGAGGTTTTGATAGACACTATTTTAGTGCCTTCAGATACGGTGAAATAATCCTGAGTTGTTGTAAAATTCCAACACGCCAAGTGATGAAATTCCACTAGGCGAGGATACAAAGCCCTTGATTTGTGCCTTTTCAAGCATGTCAAGAATTAGCTTTCTGTCGGCTTGGTTCTCTATTCCAGCCGTGAGGTATTCCTCAACCATGGCACCACCCCAAATCATTCTGTGACTTGAAGTCCAATGGTCAGGATCAAAAGCTCCTACCAGTCGATTGTTAACAATAACCAACTCTGGTGCTTGCTTTTCAGCAGTACCAGTGGAGGATTGGGATTTCTGTGTAGAAGTGTTCTTGGAGGCCATCTCTTAATATAGTAAGGATTTGAAGCTAGTGTTTGAAAGAGATTCGATTGAGTGATTCTTTTCAGAAAAACTTAATCAAGATTTGCAGAGATTGTAGAGAAGTTGCAGAGGATTAGGAGAAGGTTTTTGCTGTTTTGATGCAAGTTGAAATTTCGGATTAGGCAAAAGTGATTTCATTTGCCAAAATCCTATATATATAGCATTTGAATCCCAACAGACAAATACATACAAATTGATTTTGTGTATACGTATCTGTGATTTGCAAACAGGCGTGAGCAAAAGCTAGTTCGGCATTAAATGCTTAGTGGGCCATGTCTGAATGTCAACAGTCCACTATTTACTGTGAATTAATTTCTGCCGTTCAGATCAAGCGCTTGAATTCATCAAGGGTCACCATTGCTTCTCCAGCAATGATCACAATCAACAAGTGTAATTGTGCCCATTTCATGAATTTTGGCAAATAGCTATCTGAATCACAATTCTGTTGGAGCAAGGACACGCTCAGATCTCGAATTTGTCTTATACTTAGGATTTTCCCAAGTTTTTCATCAAAATAGAAATAGTGAGATTCAAGAGAGTAGTTGATCAGAGATAGTTATACTATTCTCTTTTGTGTTCCCCGTTCATAGAATGATTCAGATATCTGAGTTCCTGTCTCAGAGATCTTAAGCTATCTTTTTGCTCTTTAACCTTTTTGACTTCTGGGTTCCCGTTCCAGATACCTCTTCTCTCTTTTCTGGATACCCGTTCCAGATACCTCTTCTCTGGATGCCCGTTCCAGATACCTCTTTTCTGGATGCCTGTTCGGATAATGAACTCTTTCAGTTCATTGGTAGTTCCATTAGTCCAAGACTATGTCTTAAGGCTAAGAATCTACTTTCTTGTAGTGGCTTAGTGAAGATATCTGCAAGTTGGTCTTAGTCCCAATCTTGAGTATCTCTATATTGCCTTTTTTAACATGGTCTCTGATGAAGTGATGTCTAACATCAATGTGCTTTGTTCTGGCATGAAATTTAGGATTCTGTGTAATCGCAATAGCACTTCTTTGTCACGAGAAAATGGGAGTTTTCTTCTCATCGAGTCCATAGTCTTTAAGTTGTTGTTGTATCCAGTAATTTGTGTTGCACAACAACCAAAGCAATATATTCAAATTTTGTGGTAGAAGTTGCAATTGAGTTTTGCTTCTTGCTAAACCATGAGATAAGTCTAGTGCCCAGAAACTGACAAGTTCCTGAGGTGCTTTTCCTATCAAGCAATGATCCAAAGATAATCAAGATCCGAGTACCCACTAAACTCAATTCACTTTCTTTAGGATACCACGTCCCTACATCTATCGTAATTCTTCACATACCTTAGTATTTTCATAGCAATGTTGTAGTGTGTTTGCATTGGATTTGTCCGAAATCTAGCATACTCCAACAAAGATATTGAATATCGTGTCTACTTGCGGTGAGGTAAAGTAGTGAACCTATCAATTTCCTATACTTATGTTCTTCAACACTCTTATCTCGATTCAAGATAGGTCATTTTGGTTCCAATGCTCATAGGTATCTTAGCATTCTTTCGTAAGGCTTAAGATTGAATTTTGTGAGCATGTCTTTTGCATACTTTGTTTGACTAATGAATATTCCATCATTGAGTTGCTTGACTTGCAATCCTAGGAAATAATTCATTTCTCCCATCATGCTCATCTCAAACTTGCTTTTCATGAGATTTGCAAAGTCATTACAAAGTTGCTTGTCCTTAGATCCAAATATAATGTCATCAACATATACTTGAACTAAGAGTAGTTTCCCATCATGGTTTAAGGTAAATAAAGTTTTATCAACTTCACCTTTCTTGAAACCACTTTCCAGAAGGTATTTGGCCAAAGTGTCATACCATGCTCTTGGAGCCTGTTTCAGTCCATACAGAGCTTTCTGTAATTTATAGACCATTCTACTTTCTGAGGAAACTTCAAAGCCAGGTGGTTGCTCAACATAAACTTCTTCTGCAAGTTCACCGTTTAGGAATGCGCTTTTGACATCCATCTGATAAACTTTGAAATTTTTATGAGCTGCAAAGGCTAGAAAGAGTCTCATCGATCCAACTGCAACCGTGCATATGACTCATCAAAATCTAAGCCTTCAGTCTGAGTGAATCCCTTGGCAACCAATCTTGTTTTGTTTCTGGTTATTTCACCAGTTTCATTCATTTTGTTTCTGAAAACCCACTTAGTTCCAATCACAGATATTCCTTCTATAAATGGAACTAGTTTCCAGACTGCTTTCTCTCAAATTGATCCAACTCTTCTTGCATTGCAGAGATCCGATCTTGGTCTCCTAATGCTTCTTCTATACTTTTAGGTTCAATATTCGAGATGAAACATCCAAAGAGAGAATCAAGATTTTCAGCTTGCTCCTAGTCCTAACACCCTGATTAATTGGTCCAATTATATCCTTTGTAGGATGATCTTTGATCCATTTCATCAATGGTTTAGTGCTAGTAGGATCAATATCCAGGTGATCTGAATGTGAATCACTAAGATTTTGATTTGATACTTTTTCAAGATTCAAGATATCGACATATGAGAAATGTCATGGATATCGACACTTTTCGATGTTAGAGATATCCGAGACATGCATTTCAAAGATTCTTATTTCGATACCTCTTCATGATGAAGGTTCTCGAACTGCTCCATTTCTCGAAAACTCATAGGAAATTCCTCATCATGTTTGTGAGTCATCTTGTTGTTACTAGGCTTTTCAAGCTTTTCACGCCGTAGTCATCCTCACTTTCCATAACGATGTTTTTCCTTTCGAGGATTCTTCTTTATTATCCTCAAGAATGCTTCTTTGAACTTTTCGAGAGTTCATCGATAGGAGGTGTTTTCTTACTTCCTTCATAGAATACAACATGAATTTTTTTTTTCTTTCTTTTTGTTTTTTTTGTAAAGCTTTCATTGCTTGTGGAATAGCCAAGAAAAACACCACATCTACCTTCATACGCCTTTAGTTGAAATGTTCTCGGATAATCTTTCCCATTGTTTAGAACAAAACATCTACAACCAAATACTCTGATGTTTGATATTAGGAGGTCTTCCAACCAAAATTTCATAGGGGTCTGTCATGGTGTTTGTTTATCAAGCATCTGCTACGAGTGTAGCAGTGTGTTTACGCTTCAACCCAATATATTTCACTTATCTCAAGGTCGCCTAGCATTGTCCTTGCAGCTTCTTTAAGGGTTCTGTTTCCTTTCGCAACACCATTTTGTTGAGGTGTTCTTACAGAGGAAAGTTGGTGTTGTATACCTTTGCAGTACAAAACTCCTTTATGTCCGATTGACAAACTCAAGACCATGATCATCTCGATTGCAGATACCTTTTCATTTTCATGATTTCAAGCTTTTCAAAGAAGTTTGGTATCTCCACCGACATCGATTTGTGTTTCGGAAAGACAACCCAAGTGAATCTTGAGAAGTCATCTACAACAACTGACCATACTTCTTTCCTCGCATAACTAGTTGGATGATTCAAAAAGATCCATATGTAAAAGTTGCAGTGGTCGAACACTAGAGTGTCTGATTTTGGACTTGAAAGAGATCTTAGATTGTTTCCCCATCTGACAGGCAGAACAGATACCATCCTTTCTGAAAGATGTTTTGGGAAGACCAACCACTAACTCTTTCTTGGCAAGTCTATTCAGAGTTTTGAAATTCAAGTGACTCATTCTTTTGTGCCATAACCAGTTCTCTTCTGTGTGACCAGATTGACTCACCATGAGACATTCTTCAGTTGTGGCAGATGCCCAGTCGGCAACATAAAGACTGCCTTTCGGCCGACCAACTAAGATTGTCTGCTTTGACTCATTGTCAATTAGTTTGCAGTATTTAGCTTTGAATTTTATAGTAAAACCCTTGTCTGCAAACTGGCTCATGCTAAATAGATTGTATTTCAAATCCTTAACATGTAATACATCAGTGATTGTTAAAGTTCCCAATTTGACATTGCCAAATCCCAGAGAGGGATTTAATTCTCCTCCAGCAAATCTGATATCTGGTCCTGTGTTGCAAGCTTTGTAGTCAACCAGATTTGCTTTGTCTCCTGTCATGTGCTTTCCGCATCCACTATCAAATAGCCATTGTGCTTTAGTCCAGGAAGCATTCTGCACACAACAGGAAACAAGAAATTAGGTTCTCATATCTTTGATGGAACCGTCAGAATCAAAAGTCCTTCCAGTAGGAATCCATTTTTGAATGAATTTCTTTGAAATATGCTTTTGTCTGACAGGAACGTAAGGAGGAATTCTGTTTGAATGAAAGTTATCATTAGTAAGAATTATTTTCTTCCTTGGTGTGTTCCTAGGTGCTCCATATGATGCTTTCAGATACCTGTCAGGTTTCTGATTTTGCTTTTCAGCAAACTTAGCCTTCCTTGCCAGATTTCTTCTAGCCCTGGCATTCAGATTTTCAGTGGCTTGATTTAACTTCCACTTCTGATAATTGCTTTGAGCAATTCTAGCTTTCAGCCATCGTTCTTGCTCCTTCTTGTACTCATGAGCAAGTTGTTTTCCGATGCCTTTGTAGACAATACCGTTTCGAGCACTTGAAGCTATCTGAGATCTTTTCTCGTGACTTTATGAAGTTTTAGTTGATCCAATTTCTTTCCGTAAAAGTGACATGGGAGAATTTGCCACTCCGCAATTCTACCTTTTTGAGAGACATAGCTTGTGGGTGTTTACACTTTTCGGTGTTGTGTTTCTTTCGTAGACGCATACCATCGCTTTTGTTTTTGACTTGTTTTTCCCACAAAGGTCTAGTCGCAACTGCCTTTCCTTTGTCAACAATCTTTGTGTTTTCACCAATACTATAGATTGCATGGGAACCGTCTTGCTGAGTACTTACAAATGTTCTCTTCTCCTTACTCTTATTCAGAGTAATAGAACAATTTGTCTGAGTATTCAGCCCAAGTCCTTTCTTTTCTGAAGGATCTCTTAAGTAAGATTGTACTTCAGTAAGAGTGTCACTAGCTTTGGCATAAGATTGAAAAGATAGTTCTTTCTTCTTGAGTTCCTTGTTTTCAGAAAGAAGATTTTCATAATTCTTTCAGAACTCATTGCTTCTTCATGTGACTTTTTAGCCTCAGATATCTGAGCTTTGAGAAATGCGTTTTCAGCATCCTTTCTCTCAGAATCTTTAACTAATTGAGAATTTTCCTTTTCAAGAGAATTCTTTTCTTCTTCAAGGTTTTCGGCTCTAGCTCGAATCATTAGAAATTCTCTTTCATAGATGTCAAGTTCTTTCCTGAGATTTTCTAGATTCTTTATTTCCTCTTCATCACTTTCATAAGTGTAGCAAGAAGTATGTGTTACCTCATCAGCCATAAGACAGTTTTCTATGTTGGGGATGTCTGGTCCGTCAATTTCAGCGACTCCACACATTTCATTCTTCTTGAGGCCGAAGTCGATTATGTCATGAGTAACTCCACATAATTCTGGTGATGGTAGGGTTGAATCATCTGAATTGTCATCTTCAGAATCTGTCTCAACGTCTAGAGCATCCAGTTGAATCTGGATTTTCTTTCTTTCTTCAGTTAACAAAGCTTTCTGGCTTCTTCTGAAGATTCTTCTTTCTTTCTTGTCACCTGTCCTTAGTTTGTTGAGGGCAGGACAATCCTTCTTGAAGTGGCCAGGTTTCTGACAATAGAAACATATATCGTTTCCAATTTCTGCTTCCTCAGTACATGATGCTTTCTGAGCTGGCTTGTTCAGCGAGCTCTGCATATTTTTGTACTGGTGATAGTTTGAGCCTAGATGCTTTTTCAGCTTCTCTTTGGCTTTTCTTCTCTCAATTTCTCGACTGACAAATTTACTCATTTGCTTTGCAGCAAGAGCATCCTCAGTCTCCTCCTTGCTTTTCTTCTTTTCAGAAGTTCCTTGATTAACTAGAGCAACATTCTGCAACTTTTCAGTTGTTTGTTCTCTCTGAGTTGTCTCATAGTCAACAGTAGCAAGATGAGAGAAAAGTTCCACTGGAGTGATATTTGGCATACCTTGGTTGAAATAAAAGAATTTAGTATGCTCCCAGTTGTGGTTAAGACTTCTGACAATAGTCTTAATCTTCTCTGACTGAGAGTATCTATTGCTTTCCCCAAGTGCTGCCATATCACTCATAAGAGTGGTAAATCTGAAATCAAGTTCTTCCAGAGTTTCAGTGGGACCTTGTTTGAAATTTTGAAATTTCAAGTTTAGAACTTCGAACTTGTTTTCCTTGATTTTCTCAGTTCCGGCACAGATTTCTTCAATCAGTTGCCAGGCAACTTTCGCCGTTTTAGCACCCCACAGTTTACACTGTATGTGCTCTGGTGTCGATCTGATGATGATGTTACGAGCTTGACCATCCAGACGATTCCTCTTGGCATCTTCCGATGTCCAGAGTTCTCTGGGCTTTGGTTCGTAAATAACATGACCAGTAGATCTTCCACTAGTTGACGCATCTGTTTGTGAAGATCCTTCGCTTTGATCTCTGTCTCTTCCACTTGAAACCTCCATGACTTGCTTAAGTAGTTGAATGACTATTGGGCCATTCTTTATTACTTCGATCATCTCGTCACTTATGGCTTCAAGGTGGAGCATGATGTTATTTTTCCATTTCTCGTAGTTCTCTGGTTTGAGAACTGGTGCATCACTCAGAGACATACCTGCACATTTAACACACAAATTAAATAGTCCTAAAAAATGGACAAAGTTCTTTCACCTATCTGGGGATCTAGGTTCAGTGCAGAAGGCTGGTGAACCTCCTGCTCTGATACCACTTGTTGGTCCAGATAACGGCAAAGTAAAAGACTAGAGGGGGGGTGAATAGTCTTTTAAAACTTTTGTCGATAACAAATGTTTCTCAGATATCTGAATGGATATCTGATACTTAGAATCAGAGTGCGGAAGACTTAATGTAGATAAGTGTAGAAACAGTTAATAAGTGTGTGTGTGTTGCTGAAGTATAAATACAGAATTGTAAATGACACAGCAAGTATAGTGGTATCTGGAGGTGGCGTAATCCTCCAACTAATCCACTTCGGTCTATCAGAGATCTAGAATTCACTAGAACAGATAATTGAGATAACCTTACAAAAATCCTATTCTAAGATTCTGAACAATTGGTTCCCAACCAAATGTTCCCCCTGAGTTGTTCCCTAGCTTCTTCAGCCAAGTACTTCCTATACTCAGAAACCTTTGAGTTGTTCCCTAGCTTCCCAAGCTAAGTACTTCCTATACTCAATAACCTTGGAGTTATTCCTTAGTTTCCCAAATCAAGTACTTCCTATACTCCGGTAACCTTGGAGTTATTCCCTGATTTTTCAAACTAAGTACTTCTGACTCCACGCGGTTTCGGTGTTGGTTTCGATTTGAGTTGTCAGATGAGCGTCTTAATAACTTTTCAGTTATTCAGATAGCTCTGTGAACTTAGTTACTTAATACACTTTACAGCGTATGGTATCTAGTTCGATTTTACTGACCCAAGTCTTATGATATCTGTTCAAGAGAATGAATCTCAGATAGTTGATCTTTTGATTCAACTCCTTCACAGATAGCTTTGCTTGTTTAGGATCAGGACACTTAGAACTTCAGTGTTTACTCAAGATCACAAGCTTTAGTCGCAACAGAAAGCTTTGATAATAAGTAAGTTGCTTTGAGAGAGTAGGATGTTCAGAGTTCTATGTTTCAGCGTATGCAATGTGTCTCTTCTCAAGCTGTCTAAGTGTTGATATTTATAGATGGATTTGAGTGCCGTTTGAATAGTATCCGTTAGGCTCAAATTCAAACTATCGATATCTGTGTATAATCTTTATGATTTTGTCTTCTTCTCGAAGTTGCCGTTGCTTTTACTCGACATCTCGTCCGTGCATTAAATGCATTGTACTATACTTTTGTCTGTAGTGTCAACGGAACTATGCTTTGTATCAGAGACTAGACTTGTTGTCTGATTCTTTGCACGTCCTTATCTTCATTCTTCAGATACCACTTGTATTGATTGAAATAACTTTGTTTGCAATATATGTTTCTCTTTCAGAAACGTGTTTAACGCTCAAGGTATCTGAGAATAGATATCTGTGGACACTTTCCTTGTCTTCAGATATGTATCTCATTTCTCAGATATCTCTTGTGACACAGTTTGTTTGAAATCGTTTCGTTCACAAGATATCTGAACAACAGATTCAGTAATCTTGTGCAGTTTTCTTCAAGTCTTCAATTCTTGTTGAGCTTTCTGCTTGGATGTCTTCTTCTTGGTCTTCTCTTCATAAAATAAAAATTACATTTTGAGACCTAACATCCTATACAAGATTAGCTAGACTATCATACTTAGTGGGTTTCCTCTTTTACAATGTTCAAGTGAACCAAGAGTACTAATCACCTTTCTGAGACTAAGATAAGTCATCATGTTGCTGAACAAAATCTAAACAGATATTCTAACAAAATATCTAACACACCCAATGTTAGTTATATGTTGTATTTTCTAGATTCACTAGCATGAATTGACTTAAACTTACTTGTCATAATGGGCACCCAGACCCTACCTAGAACCTTTTAGTTGAACATATGGTCCGCGTTAAATCTTTGGATTAAAAAGTGTAAAACGAGACTTGGACAAAGATTTTAGGGTTGAGTCGAATCGAGATTCGTTGTCAGATTTTTTCAATAGAATCATACTTCTTTCTTGGATGCAAAAATTAACTAATATGAAACATATTACATCCTAAAGGCAAACACACATAGTATTTTAGCATTTCAATCGGGACGGGTTCTACTTTATTCGTACCAACGTGCACAATCCCGTTTAAAATAATTATGTCCGGGTTCGGGGTATCTGCTGGAAACTACTTCGTATCCATGTAACAAGACCCAAACACTACATCGATCGGGCCGCAACATAGTTTATGTTAGTTTAAATAATAATTTTTTGGTGCCCTCTCAACCGCCCCAAAAAATTTTCACCAAAACATGTCAAGAATAATATTAGTGAAGAAAAAGTCTAGGGACCACACAGACATATTTCTACTGAAACATGTAAAGAATTATATTAGTGAAATTAAAAGGAAAAAAAAAGTTTGGGGAGCCAGAGCCCCAGACCACCCGAAATATTTCCACATAAACATGTAAAACTTGATCTTCCATCCGTTCTGAGTTCAACTTATAACATTACATTTTGGAAAATCTCAATTTCAACTTCCCCTCCCTTAAATGGATAATCTCTCTACTAATTTATTCACACACACACTATGTCTCTCATACTTTATTCACTATATCTCATATTTTACTCGCTTTCTCTCCTACTTTACTCACCATCTCTCCTACTTTATTCACCATTCTTTTAAAATTTGTGTTCGGATCCGCACTAATGGAGGGAGTATATGTTAGTCAAATTAAAAGGAATTCTTTTTTAGTTTTTCTTTTTTTTTGGGGGGGGTGTGGAGAAAATTCTATAGATACATGTAAATGTTGGGTAACATTTTATGATTGATCCTTCTTTATAAACATCACATGTACAAGTTCACATGCTTCACTAAAATAACTTTTTTTACTATTGGGACCCATTTGTCATTTATATTTTGAGTTTGGACCCGGAACCATTTAAAATATTCAAATGGTATGGTCTAATTTTGAAAGGGTGGGATCTGGTCCAGGAGCCTAATATAAATGGGTATGGGTAGGGCATCTACTTAAACTATTGATGCGAGAAATAGAGTGATACATATAGTATGATAATAAAACTTGGTGTATAAAGTAGCATTACACAAATTATGAAATAATATGTTTTAAATATGATATAGGAGTATTTAATAGTGTTCGCTTTCATTATAAATACTTCTTATAATTTTTATTTTTTTACAAACCGTACGTAGGATGACTTTATACGAAATGGTGATATCTTTAGATCATGAATTCTAACTCATTGTAAAATTAATATGTTTGTAAATTGAGATACATTATCGTAAAAGTTTTAAACTTTATATCAATTCCCCGTTGAAATTCCCCGTCGAATATCGACGGGTTATTTACTAGTACATACATAAAAAAAGGGGGAAAATTGGTGCAAAAGATAGTTTATATTCCAAAATTAAGAATCAAGACGTAACGATTCAACCACTAATTGATCGAGCCCCGACATTTGGGCCGGTGCGGTTATCCATGGTTAGCTCTTCGGGTGATATGCTGGCCTCACTGTACCAACACTTGTCCTTTACCGCACACTTTGTCCTCACCCATATGCGAACCGGGAGACTTCCGGTTGGTCACCCATCATAAGATTGCTCCAGAACAAGCACGTTTAACTCTGAAGTTCTTATGAATGGATTCCTGAAAAGAAAGGTGCACCTTGTTAGTATGAGTAGCGTTCTCAATCCCTTTAAGCTCTCTAAACTTGACTTGAAACATTGAGACGTACATAAAACAAATCAAATTAAAAAAAGGACAAAAATATGTTTTTTATAGTGAAAATATACAGTATAAGTTTAAGAAAAAAGTAAAAAACTGTATATCTAATGCGAAGAAATATATCTAGTGTGGCGAAATAAGATGTGATTTCTTTTTGGCTGATGATAATGCCAGAGTAGAAATCCTACTGCCAAAGCAATTTTAGTTATTTGTGACACTTATAACATTTTTTGTGACACATATTAAATCTATAAAAGGAAAATGGCTCTGGCATTATCATTTTTACTCTGGCATTATCATTTACTTTTTTTTTTTTTTACAATTAATTCGAAAAGGTCACCGTACATCGCTCGTCCCTACCAAAATCACAATAATTTAAGTTGGAATAGAGGCAACCTGCACCTACCAAGTGATAAGTAGCAGGTTCAAAGCAACTTGTGAGCACTGCAATATCAGCTCTTGTGAGCAATATAAATCCACCAACATGAGTACAAGACAAACAACCACATAATAATTAATCATTAGTCTTGATTGATTAACTTAACACCCGTCAATTAAGCAAGTCAAGTGGTAGATTTGAAAGTTTGCAGCACTACTTATCTACCATACCACTTTTCTCTTAACTAGCTCCCACCTATCTTTTCCCACAAACAGCTTGCTAGCCATGGTGAAATCTCAGCCATGGCCTATGCTATTCTTGATGTTTACTTGTGTATCATCACAGATACATATAACATCAGCATCAAGCAATGAAGGTGGTAGAATTACAAGTTTGCCTGGCCAACCAAAGGTCAGTTTTAAGCAATATGCAGGCTATGTCACCATTGATGAAAAGCAGAAAAGAGAGTATTTTTATTACTTTGTTGAGGCAGAAGCCACTGTTTCAGCCTCAAAGCCTCTTGTTCTCTGGTTAAATGGAGGTAAGTTTATGTAGTATATGCTATGTTCTTGAATCTTGGTTATTGGATAAGGTTGGTTTACCACTAAGGTCAGACTCTGTGTAGCAAAACCTCCTCATTGGGTAGCTGAAAAGGTTGATTTTTATTAAAATGTTTCATAAATCAATTAATTGTTAAATATAGTATGTAAAAAAATCAGTTAACTTATTTTTTTTATAAGCTTCCACCAGCTGGGCTATTACATTAATAGGCTTATTCGAGCTCGAGTTGATAAGCTTGTGCTAAACAGAATATACTTGAATCTTTATTAAGAATGAGCCATAGCAGTTAGCACAAAATAATTCATTTTCAAACACCTTCAGTGTTTAAAGGTAATCATAGTGCCAAAAAAGCACTTTTAAAAGGCTATTAAAGGGCACTTTAATTTGTTTTTCAGGGCCTGGTTGTTCATCTATTGGTGCTGGAGCTTTTGGTGAGCATGGTCCTTTTCAGCCAAGGGGAAATGTTTTGGTTAAAAATGACTACAGTTGGAATAAAGGTAATAATCATATGCTTAATTAATGCTGCCTGTTCATCATTCCATTATCCACAGTATAGTGTCAATCTGTAGATTTTGTCTTTTACAGAAGCAAACATGTTGTATTTGGAATCACCTGCTGGAGTTGGCTTCTCCTATTCTGGCAATAAATCTTTCTATGATTCTGTTACTGATGATATGACAGGTTTGTCAACTTCAATTTTCCCAAAATGTTTTACAGTAACTAGTTCAGAACAGTTCAGATTCATTCAGTTCTGCTTAGTTGTTTTTTATGTTACAAATAAATTCCATTCATATCAGTTCAGATGAAGAGAACAGATCCTAACGTCTTCCAATACTTGTGATGATGTTGTTCAGCTAGGGACAACCTTATGTTCCTGCAGAAATGGTTGGACAAATTCCCAGAATACAAGAACATCGATTTCTTCATCGCAGGAGAAAGTTACGGTGGTATGTTTCGATTATGCTGAATATTGTACATTCTGATAGAAGCAGATGTCTGTATAAAAGTTTCAGAGTAAACTTGTTAAGAATACAAATTCTTGTTCATCAACAGGGCATTATGTTCCTCAGCTAGCCAATCTAATTATACAATCCAAAGCAAAGATTAATCTCAAAGGAATTGCAGTGAGTATAAATTATGCAAAAGAAACATTTCATTGTAAACAAAGCAACAGTTAACTGTTCTGGCTTTTTGCTGGTTGAATGGTAAAATCAGATTGGAAATCCCCTCCTGGAGTTCAACACAGATTTCAACAACCGGGCCGAATTCTTATGGTCTCATGGCTTGATATCTGATGCAACATACAGTGATTTTACTTTTGTTTGCAACTACTCTCAAATCAGAAGACAAGCCCAAACAGGATCACTCACACCGGCTTGCAGGCATGTCTCGCACCAAGTTTCATCGGAGATGAGCAGATTTATAGATTCCTATGATGTCACACTCGATGTGTGCTTATCATCTGTGATGATGCAATCTCAGGTTTTGAATAGCATGGTAAGTTAAAACGTACTCCAGTATTCATGTTTCTTCGTAGTACCTTATTTCATCCACCCATTCCTGTTTTACTAATGTGAATTCCCTGCATTAGCAAGATAAATCAGGTATAGATGTTTGCCTTGAGGATGAAACGACCGTGTACCTAAACAGAGAAGATGTGAAGCAGGCACTCCATGCTCATCTTGTAGGAGTCGAATCCTGGGGCATTTGCAGCGAGTAATGTGATCCATACTGTGAAAACTATATCTAGCAAAAAATTCGGCATCCCACATACTATTAAATTCTTTCATAGAATAAAATCACAAACCAATATCTTACTATTCTGATATAGTATGCACTATGCACTTAGAGAAGTCTTGCACAGGTTTTGAATCAAAAGGATTTTTCAACAGTTACAAAGTTATCATTGTATAGTATATTAAAAATGTGCATAGCATAAGATTACCTCAACTTTGCTCAAATTTCAATGGTTTTCACAAACTCTGCTTCCTTCCACTGTTTCTGATTCATTTTGATTCTGTGCAGTGTTCTACACTACGAGATGCAAAACCTAGAAATACCGACTATTGGCATCTTGGGTTCACTGGTCAAGGCTGGCATTCGAGTATTAGTTTACAGGTGAGTATAGTACAAATATAAACAGCATGCCACATAAAATTCCAAACCAGCAAAACCAAAATCTTCACTTGTGACTCTGAATTGTCCAGCATAATTAAGATACCAAGTCACCATGAGAATTTCTCACAAGAATTGGCTTACTTGAACCAATCTCCATGTATCTAGGAAATAAGATAACTAAGTACTATAAGTCTTTTTAAAATCTTGGCAGTGGTGATCAAGATTCTGTTCTGCCGCTTACTGGAACTCGAATGCTTGTGAATGGACTAGCCAAAGAAATGGGATTGAACACAACATTGCCCTACAGTGCTTGGTTTGAGGAAAGACAGGTCAGTCTTATATGTTTGACATTTGAATTAACCAATATGTGAATACCATGTCTGAATGTTATCAGAATCGGTTCCACAGGTTGCTGGTTGGACACAAGCATATGGTGACTACTTGTCATTTGCCACTATCAGAGGAGCTTCTCACGAAGCACCATTTTCTCAACCTGAGAGATCACTCGTTCTGTTCAGATCTTTTATTGGAGGGAAACCACTTCCACCAGCCAACAACGGAGTAATGACGAGAAGAAATTCATTAGTTAGGCTCAGCTAGAACTACGGGCAACAAAAAAATCGATATACCATTGGTTAACCTGCTTGTAATCTGCAGTCTTGAACATCAGCATCTCGATGAATCCTAGCATCTTCGTCTACATACAGCACAACTGTTGAAAATTGAACTGCAACTTATAATAGTAACGACATTTAAACTGCACCATATTAAGTTTTTATACATGCTTAAAGAAACTAACTTACAAAAGCACCCAACTTACTGGACTTAGGCAGTTAGGCTTACTATCATTTAAGAAAACTACATCGGCAAGAGTAGTTTAGTACTTTACTGCTTAAAAGAGATCCATAATATCATCTAGGTCTCAGTTTTAACCTCAAGGAGACCGAACTTGATATATAGGCCGTGTATTAATATCTAAGCTAGACTTTCTTGGTTTGCCATCTATTATTAAGCTAGAACTTGATATTTAGGCCGTGAACTTGATAAACAAGTGACATGCCGCTTAAAACATAGAGTAAGATGCCCAAATATCAAATTGATCAGACAACAGGAAATCAATATGTGATCCCAAATTCCCAATCATAGAATTTTTTCATCAATGGGAATCCGTTGTACATAACAATTTAGTATGAATAGCAACACTAACTACTGATGGGGCTCAAACCTTTTCGCCTTGTAACAATGGAATTAAACTAGTCATGTAGTGTTCCAAGGATGTCGTTGTATCGGTACAAATGGTACCTGAAATAGCAATACAGAAGCCTGATGAGCTCAAAGGAGATCGAGCGTCTGAAAATTTGAGGATCACCCACTTCAAGAACCAAATCCAATGAAGATATACATAAAGAAGCACACACATTACTTATTTGCTATACCAAAACATGACCTCGGTGATTCTTTTACGGTCTCTGGTGACAACATAGGAAGTTTAGAGAGCAGAAATTAAGATATAACCGACAACAATCAAATGTTGTGTGATGTTTTGGGGTTGTTTTCAAAGATACCAGTTTTACAGGGATCTGTTTTCTATGGATTCATAAACACAGGGACCTGGGTGCAAATTGGAATTCTAATCTGTTATGTTTCCTAACCTAATTTGGAGAGAAAACGTAATACGATTAGGATAAGTGTAAACGCGCTTCTTGCTGAACCGTCTGATCAAGTTGGCGGTTAATGATCGTGCGGTTGTGATTTCTTCTGGCAGCTCAAGGATTGCTCTGTTTTTCTTATAAAAGAAACAGAAGCAGACTGAAGAACGTAGGAAGAAGAGAGCTGATTAATCTTCGGTTTTTGTTTTACTCTTTGTGATTAAGAGTGGTTATCTCAGCTGTAGTTGTGAGGATTGTGTAGTAGAATTCAGGGCGTAATTCTGGGTCAATTTCTCTGTAACTAAGCTTGTATTGAGGAAGTTTGTGGAGTACTAAAATTCGTTGATTCTCCGTGGACGTAGATTGGATTTATTCTATCGAACCACGTTAAACTGTGTTTGTGTTTATTACTTTGATTGGTGATTGTGTTTGTCAAGTAGTTGATTGTTTTTATTGCAATTTTGGTTCGAATACTTAACATGTTGAATGTACTAAAAGTGTAAGCCAGTAAACTTTAAACATATCAAGCGAGAAAATTCTTTGATTACAAGAACCTCAAATCACAGACGATATTTGCACGAGGGGAAGCTATAGAAATATTAATTCTAGAAAATGAAAGTAATATTCAATTGCCCCTAGTAATTAATATTAGCAAGAAGTCTGAGGTTTAAAAACTTACAGTGCATAAAAAACCTATGAACACCCGAATCTGGACCAAAATGGTAGATAAGATAATTCTAGACGGGCCTGCCAAGATCCATAAAACAGAAAGGTAACAAAGGCATCTTGTACTTATATTAGCAACTAAATTTGAACAATACTCGCAATGAGCTTCAAACTACAGCCATGAAAAGCTTCAACTAAGCGAAAAGGTAATCCATGGATGATGGATTTCTAGATGTTTGCCATGAGGACATGCTTAGGCTGAACTAACTTCAATCGTATTTGTAGCTTGAAAACAAGTTAATCACTTCGTTCAAGACAAGACTTGTAGACTTTAATGAACGAGGACACAAGAATCTCAGAAAAGAGCAAAGAATTACTGTTTGTCATGAAGTTTCACTTCAGTTCCTCCATATTCTGGCAGCAACACAGTGTCTCCTTCAAACGAACCGGAATGAGCTTGCCATTCCTGTCATGGCAGCCAGGGCCAACAGACACAACTTTTCCAGAGTTTAGCTGAATGAAACAGAAATCATATTTCAGGGGAAACCAGAAACTTCAATGATTAGAACAAACATGACACAGATTCTAGTCAACAAAAGAATAACAAACAATATACATTTAACTGATACAGGAAAAGAAAAATGATGAATTTCACATTTCAGTGATTGCATTAACCAACAGAAAAATTGAATGGTCAAGTCAAGCCTACGACAAAAGATAGATGAAATATTAAAGTTATTAATACTCTTGTATTCGTCTGAACATAACTGAATTGAAATTAATGATTTTTTTAGATGATAGTACAACCCCTAAACTATACTATTCCATTCAAAACTCCATGTCATGTGCTATCGAATTAGAGGTAGTTTCAGTCTTTATTTGGTTTAAAGGCGGGAAAATGTGTCATAGACTCGTAATAGTATTTTCAAATAGGATCTAAGAGTACTAAGTTATGAAAAATAAGAGCTCTAAGGTTAGTGTAGTGATAAAAACGACAAGTCCTTTTATCCTTTTTTTATTTTTATTCTTTTTTTTAGGGGTATTTCTAAGTTTCAACTGCAAAAGAGATTCTATTTAAAAGTAAGACTTTAATTGACAACAACTAATTCAAAAAGAAATTGACATTCTTCTAATCCTAACTAACCCTAAGGAAAATCTTGTATCTGTAAAACTCGCTCCTGAGCATCTTCCGGTAAAAAAAAAAGAAGAAAAAATCCAAGACAAAGATACTAAATGAATTCTTGAGAAGTGCAACAATATAAGGAAGACAACCACATTTTTAAAGATTATGTAATATATCACCACAATTGATTGGTGAGTCCTTGTGTATTATGTATAATATATAGGAGAATTACAATAAGAAGTAATTAGGAAAAAATACATAAAATCCATATACAAGAAAACTATATTAACTAGAGACATATTTACCAAATTAAGTTATTGAACATAATCTTGCTTGTCCAACACCTCCCGGTCAAGCGAAGGGTCGGATAACCCGAACACAGAGCTTGGAACGTAGAAATTCAAATTGAGGACGAGCCAAACTCTTAGTGAAAATGTCCGCAAGCTGAAGGTTGGTCGAGACAAATTGAGTGCGAAGTCGTCCGGCGGTGACTAACTCCTGAATGAAACGACAATCAATGTCAATATGTTTAGCCCGCTTGTGTGATATGGGATTCTGACTAATAAATATTGCGCTTTTATTGTCAGGGAGTAAGTTCGGCCAGTCGGTCGGTAATGCACGGCATTTGCGAGAGCTCGATATTCGGATTCACAACTCGACCTTGCAACAGTAGGTTGCTTTTTAGCACTCCAAGAAACAAGATTTCCACCAAGAAAAATAGAATACCCATATGTGGAACGACGTGTGTCGACAACAGGCCCAATCAGCATCAGAGTAACCGATTAAAGAGGGTTGGCCGGGATAGAAGCAAATTCCATGGTGGAGTGTACTGTTGACATAACGAAGGATACGCTTAACAGCCTGAAAATGATCAAGAGTAGGTGCTTGCTGAAACTGGCATACCGTGTTTACAGCATAGGCAAGGTCGGGCCGAGAAATCGTGAGATATTGCAAGGCACCCACAAGTGACCGATACAATGCAGGATCAGAGAATAATTCGCCATCAATGGTGAAGGTTTGCTCCGCGGCAAGTGGTGTGTGGACGGGCTTGGAGGTAAGTAATTGAGCCCGAGTCAAGATGTCACGAGCATACTTTTGTTGACTCAAAAACAACCCATCAGGAGTGTATGTGATTTCCAAACTCAAAAAATAACTTAGCCAACCCATGTCCTTGATGGAGAATTCATTGTGGAGACGAGAAATGAACTGAGTAATAAGGGCAGTGGTATTGCCAGTGAGAATGATGTCATCAACATAGACCAGTAAGTAGATCAAGGAATGTCCTTTGTGGAAAACAAATAAGGAAGGATCAGCACGACTGCAAAGAAACCCAAGGTGTGTCAAAAAGTCACTAAGGCACTGAAACAAAGCACGAGGAGCTTGCTTTAAGCCATATAATGCCTTGCGAAGATGACACACATGGTTGGGAAAACGAGCATCAATGTAGCCAAGCGGTTGCTCCATATAGACGGTTTCAGTGAGAACGCCATTGAGGAAGGCATTTTTTACATCGAGTTGATGAAGAGGTCATTTTTGCATAACGGCTAAGGCAAGAACAATTCGGACTGTAGTTGCTTTGACAACAGGACTAAAAGTGTGAGAGTAATCAAACCCAGGTATTTGAGTGAAGTGATGTGCTCAAATTATTACTAATAAAATAAGTAGTAAAGCAGTGTTGTAGACAGACACAGCTAAACCACATGATCGTTCTCTCAAGGAACTAATCATCAATTGCAAAGTTATGGAGTATAGATAAACATGCATGTTGAAGCAATAAGACCAGGAGTACTCGTTCTACTTATTCTAGCTAACAGATTGCAGAAAACCTAGGTGACTCTTAGCACAGTTAATGGAAAGTATGAACACAGTAGTTAAGCTTAGAATAAATATGTTTACGGGAATGTACTTACCACCTGCTTATGGTGATTCACACGTTGTCACAGTTAGAATGTCCAATAACAGCAAAATCGATCTTAACCAATTCGTTTTCGAAAGTTTAGTTTATCGTAATTATCTGATTGTCTGACAGATAATCCTTGAACAGACGATTAGAAGATTTTAGCGATCTAAAATCACAAGTTATTATGAAGATGTTTTATCTAGGTTAACTCCCGTGTGAATCAAATCCATAGCAACAAACCCTAACTTACAAAATCATTTACTTCACTACTGCATTCATACAAGAGTTAGCTAATCAACGACATTGTAGAAGCATGCAAATCCATTGTCACATGAATACACATAAGTTTGATGAAAACGAAGAATCAAGCATAAACAATCAATCAAGTTGTCAAATTGAAAGAAGATATGCAATAGAAAATTGAATTCTAACCTCCGAACGTGAATTCGTAAATCAAACAACGATTACAAGTCAATAGTTGAATCCCCAAGTGTACAAGATGAAACCTAGGGTTCTTAGACCCTCAAATTAGGTTTAGAATAAAGTATATATGAAGTTATGGTGAAATAAATCTATTTAAAGGAGAAAAAACGAAGAAAAACGAGCCAGAAATCGCCAAAATCTCGACCAAAAGACCCGGGACGCGTCCCAGATTCCTGTGTCACTAAAACTTCTCTAGATGCCAGTACAGGCCGAGTTTGTCCATAATTCCTACACGAAAGTTGTATATCTTTGAATTATCTAAGTGTGGCCACTAAAATCAGGTCAATCGGACATCTTATGAGAGAGTTATGGCTAAAATGGGTAGACTGCTCCGTAAGTTTCACTTTTTTGCAGTCTCGCTTAAATGACTCTAAAATCTTCGTCCGAACTCCGAATTCACTTCCGTTTTCGCCATTTTGCTCCAATTTCAAATCTCTAGATTCATTTCTAAATTTCCAAAATCGTCATTTTTACTCCGATTTTCACCTAAAAACACGACAATTTGCAAAAGACAACTAAAACACGAAAAACATGAAAAAGCACAAGAAACACTATAAAATACTAACAAAGACTTACAAAAACACGGTAAAAATGACATGATGAACCTCTAATTATGGTCTCATCAAACTCCCCAAACCGAACCTTTGCTTGTCCTCGAGCAAACAAATAGCTTAGACTCGACTAGACTCTAACCACATAAACACACAAAATTAGTTAAACATCCAAGCTTCCGAATCTACCATTGCAAGTAGTAAACCCAAAAAATGCAAATATTTTGAACTTTAGCTAACGTTGGTAGAAAATCAAGTAGAAATCACACAAGTTCGTTTTCAAAGTAAATAAAACTTAAGTCTAGCTCGATAATCCCTCACAAGTGATTAACTAGTTACTCTCTCTCACTTCTAGAAGTGTCCAGCAAAGGTATACACCCAAAACAAAAGTCTAGGTGGTGACTTTCGTCACAAGATGCCACAACTCTCTTATGCTAATGTACTCAATTCGTCAAGTCGAAAGGGACTTCAACACACGACTTAGGTAAAGAAATAAAATGAAAGACTAACTGCTACTCTCCCTTTTTGATTTTTTTTTTATTTTGCATACTATTTTTTAACCATTAAAAATGATCTGCATGCTTTATTGCTTGGCCTCATTGGGCTCTTTTTGTCTCAACTTTTTGCAGGTGTCTGTTTTACTGATAATCTGCACTTTTGTGCAAGTCAATTTGGTGTACGTGCCATCAACCTCACGGACATGTAGCTTTTAGGCCACGCCGGTATGTGGTAGTATTTGAAACATGCCTAACACGACTAAGGGTGATCAACTAAGACCACAGATCCACCCCGAGAATTTTCTAAATATTTTTGAGAAACAGCAGAAAGACTCACAAATCAAATACAGATGGCTCCAGTAAAACAATGAGCGGTCGCAAGGATAGAAACTCTCCTCCCCAAACCTGTTCCTTAGAACGGGTTTGGGAAAAGTAAAAATAGGATTGGAAAACATGTCGTTCGTCATCCTCAACTACTAAGAGTACACATAAGTATGGAGTGGCGCAATAACTTAACCAAGGAATTGCTAAACCTAGTAATTACACAAACAAATGCCGGTATAATATTTTTTCATCGGCTATTAGGCTTCTCACGGCTTTTGGACTACAGAGCTAACCAGACTTCTTATTTACAAAGGAAACGAACTTGCAAAATTTCTAGCCTAATTACCACAACTAATTAACAATCACTCAAAACGTAAGCATCAAGCAGGTTTAACACTAGCAATGGATGTCCGACTTGGAAGTTTAACTGGGACTCAAAAAAGAAAAAGTTCAAAAATAGGCCAAAAATTGGACGGAGGCCAAAAGACTCTAACTAGAATACTAAAACGAAAAGTAAAAGGAGGAAAAGAAAACAATCACATAAAAGTGGCTAACATACCACCCCACATAGACAGAAAATAAGGCACACAGGCCACACATAGACATGCAACCCTATGTGGATCACCGGCCACCACTAGAAAAGCAGTAAAAACATATAGAAAACACATAAATTCCCTCCCCAAACCTAAATTCTAGCTCGTCCTCGAGCTTCGAATTTAAGCAAGGAGAAAGGAAACACAGATTGCAGATATGTAATAGGTGAAAAATAAGAGAAAACAAAAGATGTCACCATTTATTACTACCTCCTAAAATAATAAAGATGAAACTTACCCCCGGGTTGCCTCCCGGGAAGCGCCTTTTATTATAGCCGTTGGCTCGACTTCCGAGGTATGCTGCTATCCATTATCAAACGGGAACGAGTCCCTTGCATCCTTCCTGGTATCCTCAAGCTTTTGGGAGCCATCCTTAGCTCCTCTCCTCAAGCTCTCCAGTAGGTCCCTAATTCCCTGCAGACAAGAATTAAACAAATAAGTAGAATCAAAACCTAAAAAATAACCTAAGGGAATAGGGGAAAAATAAAAAGAAAAGAAAGGATCAAAACTCCCTTGGTAAATGTCTATGCAGTGGCTCTCAAGGACGAAGAAATCCTAAGTCTGAATGGTAGCATGTGTAACAGCTATGGAAGAGAATGAAAGAGCATCCTCTAAAATCTCGTCATCAGATACTTCCTCCGTGCATCCTCCGTCGATCTCTATAATAAAAGAGTCTAATTCAGGTGTCGTTGTAGAGCAAGACAAGTCGTGGTCTACAACTAACTCATCCTCAGAACACTTCTCGAGTGCTGCAGGTTCAGTAGAGAACTCTGGTGGAGAAACCGTGTAGCAGGATTTCCATCCCCCCATACCAGGAGAATACCTCTCTACAAAAGAATTAGCTACCTCACTCCAAGAGTCAATTGATCCCTCAGGTGCTTCGGTAAGCCAATTTCTAGCTGACCTCTCCAAGGCTCCATAATTTCGTCTTCATTCTCATGCGGGATCCTTAGCACACCATCCTCGAATGCCTCTAAGAATTTCCGAACATCACCATATCCATTGAACTTGGTAAGAATGGAGTAGTAATCATGTTCACCAAATAATTCCTGGTATCAGCATCCAGCTTTATGCATGGTCTTTTAGGCATGACAAACGAATAAAAGTAATCTCCATATGTCGTTGCCATCTCTGAGCCGTTGCAGAATTACAAGTATCTGCACACAGAAAAACAAAACAAAATAGCATAATCCACAAAAATACAAAAATAAAATAAAATAAAAAGAAAGCTGAAAAACCTATACTCCTAAACTAAATGATATGAATTTGTTCCCCAGCAGCGGCGCCAAATTTGATGTGCTCAAATTATTACTAATAAAATAAGTAGTAAAGCAATGTTGTAGACAAACACAGCTAAACCATAGCATCGTTCTCTCAAGGAACTAATCAGCAATTGCAAAGTTATGGAGTACAAATAAACAAGTATGTTGAAGCAATTAGACCAGGAGTATTCATTCTACTTATTCTAGCTAACAGAAGGCATAAAACCTAGGTGACTCTTAGCACAGTTAATGGAAAGTATGACACAGTAGTTAAGCTCAGGATAAATATGTTTGCGGGAATGTACACACCACCTGCTTATGGTGATTCACACGTTGTCACAGTTAGAATGTCCAATAACAGCAAAATCGATCTTAACCAATTCCTTTTCGAAAGTTTAGTTTATCGTAATTATCTGATTGTCAGACAGATAATCCTTGAACAAACGATTAGAAGATTTTAGCGATCTAAATTCACAAGTTATTACAAAGATGTTTTATCTAGGTTAACTCCAGTGTGAATCAAATCCATAGCAACAAACCCTAACATACAAAATCATTTACTTCACTAATGCATTCATACAAGAATTAGCTAATCAACGACATTGTAGAAGCATGCAAATCTATTGTCACATGAATACACATAAGTTTCATGAAAATGAAGAACCAAGCATAAACAATCAATCAAGTTGTCAAATTGAAAGAAGATATTCAATAGAAAATTGAATTCTAACCTCTGAACATGAATTCGTGAATCAAACACACGATTACAAGTCAATAGCTAAATCCCCAAGTGTACAAGATGAAACCTAGGGTTCTTAGACCCTCAAATTAGATTTAGAGTAAAGTATATCTGAAGTTATGGTTAAATAAATCTATTTAAAGGAGAAAAAACGAAGAAAAACGAGCCAGAAATTGCCAAAATCTCGACCAAAAGACCCGGGACGCATCCTGGAAGTTCTGGGACGCGTCTATTATTCCTGTGTCACTAAAACTTCTCTAGATGCCTGTACAAGCAGAATTTGGCTATGCTTCCTGCAAAAAAGTTGTAGCTCATTGAATATCTACGCGTGGCCACCGAAATCAGATCAATCGGACATCGTATGAGAGAGTTATGACCAAAATGGCTAGACTGCTCCGTAAGTTTCACTTTTTCGCAGTCTCGCTTAAATGACTCTAAAATCTTCGTACGAACTCCGAATCCACTTCCGTTTTCGCCATTTTGCTCCAATTTCAAAGCTCTAGATTCATTTCTAAATTTCCAAAATCATCATTTTTACTTCGATTTTCACCTAAAAACACGACAATCTACAAAACACAACTAAAACACGAAAAACATGAAAAAGCACAGGAAACAGTTTAAAATACTGTTGGTCCAGATAACGGTAAATTAAGAGACTAGAGGAGGGGTGAATAGTCTTTTAAAACTTTTGTCGATAAAAAAGTTTCTCAGATATGTGTGAAGATATCTGATACTTATAATCAGAGATCGGAAGACTTTTCTGTGATAAGTGCACGTGCTCAGCAAGATATAATGTGTTTAAATACTTAGCAGGATAAAGAGAACGATAAGTAAATTGCTGGAAGTAAATAACACGTCTTTTTATAGTGGTATCTGAAGGTGGCGTAATCCTTCAACTAATCCACTTCGGCCTTTCTCAGACCTAGAATCCACTAAGACAGATAATTGAGTCCAGCTTACAAATATCTTCTCTCAATTCCTAAATACACTAGGTTCCCAACCAAGTGTTCCCCCTAAGTTATTCCCCGGCTCCCAGCCAAGTACTTCCTATACTCAGAAACCTTTGAGCTGTTCCTTAGTTTCCCAAACTAAGTACTTCTATGCTCAGTAACCTTGGAGTTATTCCTTAGTTTCCCAAACTAAGTACTTCATGTACTCCACGACGTGTATGGTGTTGGTTAAGAAGAGTTTGTCAGATTGGTAGATTAATAACTTCTACAGTTATGTAACACTACCTTCTTGAACGAGAGTCACTTAACACACTTCAAAATGTGTGGTGATATGTTCTTTACTGACACAAGTCTATGGTAAATGTTCTAGAGAATGAATCTCAGATACTTGATCTTTTGATTCAACTCCTTCATAGATAGTAATGCTTGTTAAGGATCAAGACACTTAGAACTTTCGTGCTACTTAGAATTCAAGAGCTTAGTCGCAACTGTAAGCTGAAAAGTAAGTAGGCAAAAGGCTTGTATGCTTGAGAGAAAGATACCACTAGTTGTATTATCAGAGAAGCTTGGTATTTTCAGTGAGTTCAGTGTGTGTTTCAAGCATTCTAAGTGTTGATATTTATAGTTGAAAATCATGCCGATTGAATAGTATCTATTAGGCTCAATGAAATTCAAACTATTGATATCTGTAAATAGTACTGCAGAAGACGTTGTCTCTTTTCAGAGATTTCCTCTTTTGTTCAGATGTCTCTGTCTGCGCATTAAATGCATTGTACTATTTTTGTCATGTAGTGCCAACGAAACTATGCACGCTTTCTGAAGCATTACATCTCCTTTTCAAGAAACTCTCACATCTCCAGATACTTTATCAAAACATTGTTTCCAGCAACAAAGTTTTGTCCAAGGTATATGAGTGTAGGTATCTGTGGGCACTTTTCCTCATTCAGAAACCTTGTGTTCTCAGATATCTTTTGTGAAACCTGTTTATTTTAAAAAATATTTGTTTCTTCAAGATATCTGGACATAGGTATCTGATGAAACCAATTTCCTTCATCTTTAGCAAACTCGTGCAGTCTTCAAATCCTCAAATTTGTTGAACTTTTCTGTCGGATGCCTTCTTCTTGGTCTTCTTCAAAGATATAAAAATTACATTCAGAGACCTAACATCCTATACAAGATTTGCTAGACTAACATACTCAATGATTTTCCTCTTTTACAGTGTTCAAGTGAACTAAGAGTACTAAGCACCTTTCTGAGCTAAGATAAGTCATTAGATTGCTGATCAAACTCTAAACATATATTCCTAATAAATTTCCCCCTTTTTGATCAGTCAACGATGACTATCTTTAAAACCTATTACAACGTGGAAGATGGAACAATCCAACACTTAGTCATTTCTTATGATCTTTTCAATTCATTTAATTAAGTGCAGAAAGTAAACATCAATCAAATCACAAGGTGTGATCTTTGCTGACAAGTTATCTTTTTATAGATTGATATCTGAGAGTAGGTTCATCAGATATGTTACAAATAAAGTTCACAGATAACTTAATAAATAAAACACATTTCAGCACAATCAGCAAGATACAAAAATACATAGTTGAATTAGGACAACAGGAGTAACCAAGCTCCAAGTAAACATCCTAAATAACTAGTCTTCAAGTCTTCAATAGCAGATCTATGGATCAGTTAGCAAATTCCCTGTCCCCAAACCTTTTTATATCATCTGAGTAGTCATAGAGCAAGGTCCTGACTAACATCTCTGTGTTTCTGGCAAATCCACAGACTTCTTTGTAGGTTTTGGTGGGATTCTTCTTGGCAAAGTGTTTGACCCAAAGATACTTTCCCCATTTCAACGCATGCTCAATTCTGATATTTGATAGCTTGAAGTATTCATATATAATCCTCAGATATCTTATGTCACCCTTGTATTGCTCTTGAGTCATGTAAAAAGACTCATAGGGTTCCATAGCAAGTCTTGGTCTTGTGCCTGTTCCAGTGATGTTGGGAATTCTGTGCACATCATCTGGCTTTCCATAAGGACATTCATCAGAGAGGTCCTTCTTCATGGCTTCTATTCTTTTGATCACTTCAAAATCCAACCAATTTTTGATATGATTGGTGTTGATCAAGATAGGCTTGTCTTTTCTCCATTCCATCAAGATAGGTACTGGAAATCCCTTCTCATTTACAAGCAAGTGCTTGAGTTCCAGTATCCAATAGCCATTTTCTGTTGGATGCACCTGTAGGAGGAATGTTCATCAGTCTTCACATACTCAATTCTGGCATCCTCTGGCCTGAGTGGAAGTTATAGTTTTCTTTGTTCAGTTCTTAGCCTGTTCCTCCTTTGTCTTGAATTCTCCCTTGGGGGATTGCTTGAAGAACCACCCTGGATAGACTTGGTATTTCCAGAAGGTGTTTTGGCTGCCAATTGCTTTGCAGCAATAGGCTTAGATAGGCTATCAACCCTTTTTCTTTTCCTGTGAAGAGGAGCTTCATCTTCATCAGTCTCTTCATCATCATCATCAATGTTAGTCTTTGTAGGTGATTTACAGCCTTCTTTGTTGCCCTGGGATTTGATTTGGCCTTCTTCTTCTTCTTTAGAAGACTCTTCAATCCCTTTTACTTGTCTTCTCCTTGGGGACTTGGTTCCCTTTAGATGTCTCTGTGATCTGGCCCTTGTTATCATTCCTTGTTCAGGAATCTGCTGAGTTGTTGCTACTATCTGAGTAGCAGCTTGACAGAAGGAGGGCTCATTTATTCTGAGAGGTGGTTGTTCAATTTTTCTTTTGTTTTCTCTTCCTCTTCCTCTCTGAGCACCTTGATATCCTTCCCCCTTAGTCATTGTTGACTGACTGAGAATCACAAATGATTCTGAGAGGGAGTCAAAGTTGCCTTGCAGATAGTTGTAAGCAGCAACCAGTTTCTGAAGATCAGCCTTGAGCTCCTGATTTTGTTTTATAAGACCATTGTCCTTATCAGTAAGCTCTGCTAGTGGGCCTAGTATGGCATCTGCTTTTCTAGCAGTGTAACTAGCCTCTTCAAAGGATTTTATAGCCAAGTTATTGTCATCATTCCTAACCATGCCTAGGTCTTTCTGAGCAATGACCAGACTGGTTGTTCTCTGAGTGATGAGCTCAGTTAATTTCTTCATCTCTGCTCAGTTAACCAAACCCTTTTACTGATTTCTTTACTGTAATTACTATTCGTAAACAAGACTCAGCCTAGTTAAGTCCTTCAAGAGCGACCTCGGGGTTAACTCCACTACACTACAGGTTTTCGTAGTGTTGAGGATTAACTCTTGACTCTTAAACAAATTTAGAACTTTGATTTGACACATCAAGTTTTTGGTGCCGCTGCTGGGGACTTAACTCCTTTGTTAAGTTTACGAATTGTAATTTTCAGTTGTATATATTAGTTAAATTCATGTTTTTGTATTCTTTTTTGATTTTGTGTTCGTGTGGATTCTGCTCCTCGGATTTGTCTCTGTGTGCGCAGGGTTAGTCCTTCCGGGAGTGTTCAAAGATGGGAGAGACTATGGGAGATTACTTCAGGTCATTCTATTCTATGCCAAAAGGTCATTGCATAAAGCTAGATGAAGAAGCAAAGGATTATTGGGTAAAATCGGAGTACTACTCAGTTACTACCAAGTTTGATAGGTATCGCGATGCTCGGGAATTCTTCGCAGCATTTGAAGATGGAGTGTTTATACTCCCTAAGGCAAACGAAGAAGGGATTCACCTTACGAATCAACAACTTTGTGTGAGGATGTTCAATGGAGCATTGGAAGGAACTGCTAGACAATGGAGTTTTAGTCAACCTGCGGGGTCATTGACTAGTGAGATAGCAGAATCTTTCTTTGATTGGATTTCCCCCGGTTCTAGAAGATGGACTTCCCGTTTCACTACTCCTCCACCAGAGATCCCAGCTGAGTCGGTTGAGCCCAAGAAGAGTTCTGGTGATGAGATAGTTGTAGAGCTTGACGACACCTGAATCTGACTCGTTTACTCTTGAGGCTGATGGAGAGTGCGTAGAGGAGGGATCAGAAGACGAGATTCTTGAAGATACTTCACCACCCACTTGCCTAGCTGCTACTCAAGTAGCCATCCACGTTCAGGATATGTTCGCCCTACAGAGCCACAATGCGGACTTAGAGCAAGGGAGTTTTGATCCAATTCTTCATTTTTACTTTCTCCCTGATTCCCTTAGTTTCTGATTTACCTTATTTTAGTTTCTGATTTACCTTATTTTAGTTTGCAGGGAATCATGAAAAACAGGAGAAGGGGATCTAAGGATGGCTCCCAAATCGCTGAATTAGGCGGGAAGGATGCAAGGGATTCGTTCCCGTTCGATAATGGATAGCAGCAGCCACACGTTTCAGGGAAGTACATTTTTAGCTTTCTTTCTTTCTAGCCTATTCGTTGGGGACCATCTCTAGTCTAGGTTTGGGGAGGGAGGTGGCTTTCTTGTACTTACCCATTTTTTTTTTTTTTTTAAAGGTGGAGACAGGCTCCTATTATTAAAATAAGACAATACAATCACGGGGGTTTATAGGAACCCGAGTACATCTCCAAGAAACTACTCAAATGGAAGTCCAAACTAGCACAAAAGAAATATGAGCAAAAGCTAGTCCTACCAATAGTTCTTCTACGCCATAAGCTAATATCACCATCGACAAAATACAAGGATCCCAAGTCAAGCAAAAAATAAATCTGCTGCTCCACCGAAGTACCAATCATCCAATATAAAATTACCAACCACCAGACTCCAATAAGCCAACAGCAGAGCCAACAATCCAAACATAGAAAAGAGATCTTCATTTGATTTTATTCTTGGGGCTATACCTGCGAGACTTTTTTAACACCTTTTTCACCATGGGAAGAGAGGAAGAATAAGACGCTTTAATCGAATTCTTCGTGGTTCTTCCTTTTTTCTTTTCTGGAGGCTGTGAAGGAGGCACAGTAGCCTCGACAACTTGTTCCATAAAATCTTCCATTGTTTCAATTTCTGCAACTTCCATATCTGCTGGAACAATGGGAGTAGGATCCACAGGAGATAAAATAAAAGGACCATAAAGCCTTGTAATTCGTCTCGAGGATCCTCTCAAGCTCCCCACTGAACGACTTCTAAAATTCCGCACAAGCAGAGGCGCAACTTCCGGCACGGAAATATCTGCCAAAATGGTGTTTTCCTCCAGAATCATATCAACATCAGCAACACTCGATTCACGCTCAATATAATGATCAACCATAACACTCGCTACCTCCCTTACTTGTTCAACCAAACCTGATACAAATTCAGGAGGCTGAGGAGGGGGCACTAGTGACTCTGAAACTTGTCCAACAACGGGGCCAACCTGCTCCACCAAGATATCCGAAACCGAAAGAATATCACTGGATGTCTCCAAAACCAAAGGGACACTGTCGGGAAAAGAGCAAGTAGAAGCGACACTCTTCACCGCAACCAAAGAACAGGTCTCACACACTCGACCAATCGGGTCTACCGAATCCACAGGATGAGACTCCACCTCCATTTCTAGTACCTCTTGGTTTTCCAAAACTTCACAATTGATGTCTGCCTTCTCTAACACTGCATCCCCTAAGGCTTCTTTGTTGATTCTTTCATCTTCCAATATAACAACCGGTTCTTCCAACACTGGAACTGGAACAGAAGTAGTATGAACTTCCACTGGATTATCTTCTGCCGAGGACTGAACGTTCCCTTCCCTTCCAAAACCTCGACCGTTCATCCCACCACCTCTACCATCTCTGCCTCCTCTACTAGAAAAGTTTCTATTGATAACCCTAGCATTAATATCTACCGAGAATCTCTCAGGTGAGACGTTCCTCGAAGATGGCCTAGGCAGCAAAATTTGTTGTGAAACTTGAACATTAACAGATTCATTTCCCAAAATATCATTGACGAAGGCTTGCTTTTCTTTTGCTAAACAATAGCCTTCAGTATGCCCCAAGTGATGACAAAAATTGCAAAAGAGCGGAACGTTACTATAGCTCACTTTAATAGCAGTTCCAACCCCCATAACGTCAATCCAGAGAAGATCAGAAAGAGTAATAGAGACATCCAGTTCTATCAAAATTCTAGCCTGATTGAGTTTACTTCTATTCGCCGTATACCCATCGACTTTCACTGGTTTTCCAAGAAGTTTCCCAATTTCAAATAACGCTTCCTTATCATACAGAAAAATTGGCAGCTTCTCCAAAGACACCCACACTGGTACCACCGGAGACTCTTTTTCCAGAGAGAAAAGCGGAGTCCACTTAAAGAACCGAATCGAAAAACCATTAACATTAGGATTTTCCAGAAGCCAAAGAAAATCATAATCCTCTTCCAGAAAAAGATTGATAGCAATGTGGCGTTTATCCATAAAACTCATCAGAAACACGCTTTCGACTTCAAATCCTTAAGCATCTTGGTGATTTCAAAAATTTCGGGATACCAAAAGAGAATTTTCCCACAATAGTTCTTGCCAACGGCTGATACCTTCAACACCTCCGATTAGGAAAAGATATTGACGGCATTCCATTAAAAGAAGAAGGAGATTTTACGAACAATTTTGAACTCCATTAATCGATTTGGTGGAAAAAATAGAGTGGAAGACGAATCGGTAGGAGCTTTTCCCGGAGAATCCAATCGATCCAAGCTTAGAGGCAAAACAAATTGACATACTTCCTTGAATTAGCTACCGGAAAATCACTAGCCGAACAAGAGGGTGGCGAATATTAATCGGATCGAACTCATGGGAAGAGAGGACGACAAATCAACCGGAGCGAAGCATGAAAACCCGGTAGCCGGAGAGGCTTGAGCAGACGAGCCACAATCGGAGAGGACGGAGCCAGACAACCCTCAATACAAACCCGAGAAGTAGCATCCGTCGGAACAGAAACCATACCAAGAGAGAGATGGACCAAAAACTCTGACGAAAAGGAGGCGCGACGGCGACCCAGGTGAGAGAGGACCACGACGGCGAGTTTCTATCAGCGAAACTCAAATCTCAGATTCGGAAAGCCAATCTGAGCAGGTCAGGAAGGAAGGTGCCGATCAGAACCAGCAGGTCGGCAAAAGTGCAGATAGAAAGAGAAGGGCAGTGTTAGATCCGGCTAAGAAGAAAAAGCGGCCAGTGAAAACAGGGGAAGGAGAGGATGTCGAGAGACTGAGGGCTGGAGGAACGGATGAATGAACGAGAGTGAAGGAGGAGGAAAGAAAAACGGAAAAGGGAGGAGGCGGAAGGAGGATTTAGTTAGGGTTCAGGGGAAAGGGAGCAAGAAGGGGAAGAGAGAAGATTTTCATTGTTCGTTTTTGTATGTTTTTTGACTCCTTTTGTACTTACCCATATATGTGTCTGTGTTGTGTCTTTTTATCTTTTTGTGTGTCTATTTCTCGTTTTCGTTATTTTCTCTTGTGTGTAAGTCTGACTCCTAAGTCAAGCGTCTATTGTATGTACTAAACCTGTTTAATGCTTGAGTTTTGATTGATCTCTAATTACTAGCAGAACCTTAGCTGATAAAAAAATATTGTACCGGCGCCTGTATGATTTAATTCGGGAAGTGCAAACTCCCTTGTTTGCGCCTCATCATTCTCATGTGTACTCTGTGTAAGATAAGTATGACGAACGGTATGTTTCCCATTCTTATTTGCTTATGCCAAACCCGTTCCAAGAATAGGTTTGGGGAGGAGGTTTATGCGTATTGTATGTGTTGATAAAGACTATGATGTTCAGGTTTTTCGTTCTCTCAAAAAATAAAATAAGTCTCGGAGTGGATCTATTGTACTAGTTACCACCGTTAGTCATGTTGGGCACATTTCAAATACTACCTACACACCGGCGTGGCCCTAAAAGTCATATGTTCGTGAGGGTTGATGGCGTGTATACCAAACCAGCACACACAAAAGTGTGGACTTTCGGTAAAACAGACACTACCAAAAAATTGAGACAGAAAAAATATATAAGCATATGGGTCATATATAAGACTGCAAAAAAGTAGTATGCAAAAAATGAAAAAATTGGAAAAAGAGAGAACGGTTGCCTTTTTATAAGTCTACTGCTGATTGTTTTTAGAGCTGTGATAAAAGTCCCTTCTAACTTAACTGATTGAGTACAATGCATGAGGTATTTGAGGCAATTTTGTGACGCAAGTCACCTTCCTTGAGTGATTACCCCTACTGGACACTTCCAGGAGTGTGAGATATTAGTTGCATAGGATCCACTTGTGAGGGATTACCAGGTTAGACTTAAGTTCTATTTACTCGGGAAACGAATTTTTTGGATTTGTGCATGTGTTTCTTTAAATGTCAGTTTGATTTCAAACCTCTTGAATTATTTGGGTTTAATACTTGCAATCGTAGACTCGGTAGCTTGGGAGCTAGACTTCATCTGTGTCTCTTCGTGTTTTTTTGTTTTTCTAGGATTTTTTAGAGAGTCTGTTGCTTGAGGACAAGCAAGGGTTCAGTTTGGGGAGTTTGATGAGTCGATTTTACATCGTCTCATTCGATCTTTTTTACCATCTTATTGCCATTCTCAAGTATAGTTCTTATGTGTTTTATTGGTGTTTTATTCCTTTTTTGTGTTTTGTAGGTGTTTGGCGAAAACGCATTAAAACAAGGGCTAAACCAGTGCATTTAATGCATTAATGGAAGCGTTTATGGACCTGAAAGGTAGTTGAAAAAGGAGTTGATTGGTCAAAACGGAAGTGGATTCGGAGTTCGGATGAAGATTTTAGAGCTGTTTAAGTGAAAGCGCGCAAAATTCGAACTACAATGGAGCAGCTTTGGCATTTTGGCCATAACTTTCGCATATGAACTCCGATTGACCAGATCTTGGTGTCCACGCCTAGATAAGACCAAGTGCTACCATTTGTAAAGGAACCATTTCCAAATTCTGATGTTTAGATATTCAAAATGGCAAAAAAACGGTGCAGGCGGAAACTGGCGACGCCAGAAGTTAGACTAGCGTCCGCCAGTAACATTTTGTAAGTGACTGGCGACGCCAGTTTGATAACTGGCGATGCCAGTTGCCTTTTTGGGCCGTTTTCAGCCCAGAACATGATTTTGAGCGTTTTTCACTATATATAACCTATTTTCTTGATCTTTTAGACATATACTTCATTATTGTTCTTCTCTTCTTTTTGCTTTTCAGCTTAGAACCTTTGCAAGGCAATTACCTACCTATTATTGGGGGTAATTGAACCGTTTATCTTGTAATCCAACAATTATCATTGATTGGGAGATTATCTACATAGCTTTTTGCATCGATTCGTTTCAGCTCTTCAATTCTTCCTAGGGCTTGTGACAACGAAGGGTAAATTGTATCAATCCGTTCGAATCTTTGTTTCTTGCTTTAGATTATGTTTGGAGCCTGTTTGTTACAATATTGATTATGACTTTGCATAATTTGAGTAGCTAAACACCCGATTATGGGGTGGTGACTGATTCAATGCATGCTAGCTAGGGTTTATGTGATTCGAAGTGCATCGAGATTCGATTATTTGTGCTTTTTAGATTAATCGCATATCTTGCTTTTCTGTTTGATGCACAATCCGTCAATATCACTGTTAGATTAAGCATTTGATCCTTGGAAAGCAAAACGTTTTTCCTCTTGCTTCAATCTAACAGTTAGTTGCAAACAGTAATAGTAGGATTAGCTAGATTGATTGTAGCCTAATGGAATTGTCGCCTCCACTAGTGCTATTCGTTTTTGAACTCAAGATTGTGACAACTTGCGTAATCTATCCTGTGAATCGTATGTATCCTGCTAGCTAGCTTGTTTCACGTTACCGCTCCATAATTCTCCTTAATCATATCATTGTCGTTTAGATTAATCTGTTTTCTAGTTAGATTGCATAAGTAGATAGATAATATAGAACAAATTCGCTGCCGAAGCAAACAAACCCTTTTACTGCTTTCTTTACTGTAATTACTATTCGTAAACAAGACTCAGCCTAGTTAAGTCCTTCAAGATCGACCTCGGGGTTAACTCCACTACACTGCAGGTTTTCGTAGTGTTGAGGATTAACTCTTTGCACTTAAACAAATTTAGAACTTTGATTTGACACATCACCATCTGCTTGGTTAAAAGCTTGAATAAGTTTTCTGGCCACTTTCTTGACAAAGTATTTATGCATCAATATTCCTTTTATTCCAAAGGAATATTGTTGGGGAACATGGCATGGACATAGTTTTCCAAGTCAAGGGCACGTGCTCTCCTTATGTGGTGATCAGTCACCTTTATGATCTCAGATAGAGCGGAGCATCAAAGCTTTTGCCATCTCTTGAAGCACTTTAGGTGCTTTGGCAAAGTGTGTTCCTTAAAAAAGGAAGCAGTTCCTCTTTCTCATCAACAAGGACCTTAGTGGCACTTGTTTGAGCCTGAAAGAAAGAGTTCTGAATTAGTTTCAAAACTTTGTGTTGGTCCAGATAACGGCAAAGAAAAAGACTAGAGGGGGGGTGGTGAATAGTCTTTTACAACTTTTGTCGATAAACACAAATTCTCAGATATCTGTGTAGAGATCTGATACTTAATTTCAGAGAGCGGAAGACTTTTCTGTGATAAGTGCACGTGCTCAGCAATGAAACTCAGATACTTCACAATGTGTGGTGATATGTTCTTTACTGACCCAAGTCTATGTTAAATGTTCTGGAGAATGAAACTCAGATACTTGATCTTTTGATTCAACTCCTTCACAGATAGCAATGCTTGTTAAGGATCAGGACACTCAGAACTTTCATGCTACTTAGGATTCAAAAGTTTAGTCGCAACTGTAAGCTAAAGAGTAAGTAGGTTGAAGACTTGTATGCTTGAAAGAAATAAGTTCGTTCTGTAAGTTCAAGGTGTTCAGTGTGTGTCTTTCAAGAATTCTAAGTGATGATATTTATAGTTGAAAATCATGCCATTTGAATAGTATCCGTTAGGCTTAATAAAATTCAAACTATTGATATCTGAAAATAGTACTGCAGAAGACATTGTCTCTTTTCAGAGATTTCCTCTTTCGTTCAGATGTCTCTGTCTGCGCATTTATTGCATTATACTATTTTTGTCCTGCAGTGCCAACGGAACTATGCACGCTTTCTGAAGCATTGCATTTCCCTTTCCAGAGACCTTATCATCTCCAGATACATGTTGAAATATTGTTTCCCAGAAACATAGTTTTATTCAGGATATCTGACTGTAGATATCTGTGGGCACTTTTCCTTGTTCAGAAACCTTGTGTTCTCATATATCTTTTTGCAAAACTTGTTTATTGAAAAACACTTGTTTATAAAAGATATCTGGACATTGGTATCTGATGACCTTTGTCTTCAACAATCTTCTGCAGTCTTCAAAACTTCAGAAATGGTTGAACTCTCCTGCTGGATGCCTTCTCCTTGGTCTTCTTCGAAAATATAAAAATTACATTCAGAGACCTAACATCTATACAAGATTTGCTAGACTAACATACTGAGTGATTTTCCTCTTTTACAGTGTTCAAGTGAACCAAGAGTACTAACCACCTTTATGAGCTAAGATAAGTGATTAGGTTGCTGATCAAAATCTAAACAGATATTCCTAACAAATTCCCCCCTTTTTGATCAGTCAACGATGACTATCTTTAAAACCTATTACAACTTGGAAGAGGGAACAATCTAAAACTTAATCATTTCTTATGATCTTTTCAATTTATTTTAATTAAGTGCAGAAAGTAAGCATCAACCAAATCACAAGGTGTGATCTTTGCTGACAAGTTATCTTTTTATAGATTGATATCTGAGAGTAGGTTCATCAGATATGTTACAAGTAAAGTTTACAGATAACTTTTACAATGATAAAACATTAAAGCACAATCATAAAGATACAAAATAAAATACTTAGTTAAATCAGAATAACAGGAGTAACCAAGCTCCAAGTAAACATTCTGATTTACTAGTCTTCAAGTCTTCAAAATCTTCAAGTCTTCACTTAGTAGATCTATGGATCAATTTGCAAATTCCCTATCCCAAACCTTTTGATATCATCTGAGTAGTCAAAGAGCAAAGTCCTGACTATCATCTCAGTGTTTCTGGAAAATCCACAAACTTCCTTGTAGGTTTTGGTGGGATTCTTCTTGCAAATTGTTTGACCCACAGATACTTCCCCATTTCCAGGCATGCTCAATTCTGATATCTGAAAGCTTGTATTCATATATGATCTTCAGATATCTGATGTCACCCTTGTATTGATCTTCAGTCATGTAGAATGACTCATAGGGTTCCACAGAAAGTCTTGCTCTTGTGCCTGTTCCAGTGATGTTAGAAATTATGTGCACATCATCTGGCTTTCCATAAGGACAATCATCAGAGAGGTCCTTTTTCATGGCTTCTATTCTCTTGATTACTTCAAAATCCAACCAGGCTTTGATATGGTTGGTGTTAATCAAGACTGGCTTGTCTTTTCTCCATGCCATGAGTTGTTTATGGATTGGTTCTGGAAATTTTTCATTTACCAGTAAGTGCTTTGTTCCAGAATCCAGTAATCATTCTTCTTATTAATGCATCTGTAGACAGAGGAGCCATTGTTGGTCTTCACATACTCAATTCTGGCTTCTTCTGGCCTGAGTGGAAGTTGACCTTTTCTTCTTTCAGCTCTCAATCTATTCCTTCTTTGTCTTGAATTCTCGTTTGGGGGATTGCTTGAAGAACCACCCTGGATTGACTTGGTATTTAAAGGCTTTGCAGCTATGGGCTCAGATAGGCTATCAAACCTTTTTCTTTTTCTGTGAAGAGGAGCTTCATCTTCATCATCAAGATCAATTCTTGTGAAAATTTTACAGCCTTCTTCATTGCCCTGGGATTTGATTTGGCCTTCTTCTTCTTCTTTAGAAGACTCATAATCCCTATCACTTGTCTTCTCCTTGGAGCCTTGGTACCCCTTGGAGGTTTCTGTGTCCTGGCCCTTGTTGTCATTCCTTTTTCAGGAAGTTGCTGAGTGGTGGCCACTATCTGTAGAGTAGTCTAACTAGAGGAGGGCTCATTTATTTTGAGAGGTTGTTGTGGTTGTTCAGTTTTTCTTTTGTTTCCTCTTCCTCTTCCTCTCTGAGCACCTTGAAATCCTTCCCCCTTAATCATTGTTGACTGACTAAGAATCACAAAAGATTCTGAAACGGAGTCAAAGTTACCTTGCAGATAGTTGTAAGCAGCAGCCAACTTTTCCAGATTGGCCTTGAGATCCTGATTTTGTTTGATAAGACATGTTTCCTTATCAGTGAGCTCTGCCAGTGGGCCTTGAATAGCATCTGCTTTTCCAGCAGCATAGCTAGCCTCTTTAAAGGCTTTTGCAGCCAAGTTTTGGTCATCATCCCTAACCACGCCTAGGTCTTTCTGAGCAACGACCAGACTGGTTGTTCTCTGAGTGATGAGCTCAGTGAGTGTCTTCATTTCTGCAGGGACTGATGCAATGGGGGCTTTATCTTGAGAAGACAACTCCTTTTTCAATTTAGCCAGTACTTGATATATATTCAAGTATTCATTGGAGTTGACATTTGGCAGCTTGCTGAAGATTTCAGGAGCAATCAGCTTCCTTTTCAAATGAGGAACCGCTAAGTGTTCATTGCGGTGTTCTGCCAATGCCTTGTCTTCTTCATCATCTGAGTCGTTAGCCCAGTGATCTTCATCCTCTTGGACATTTTAATCAATGTTCTCTAGTCCAGCAACCATCTCAGAGATGGGCTTTTTTCCTTTCAGTGAGGAGGATGGTACATCTTTTGGTAATGCAGCCTTAGCATCATGCTTGTCTTCAGATACTTGCTCAGTATCTAATTCCTCAGCAATTGCCTGAGCAGGAAGCTGGAGTTCTTTCATTTCAGCAAAAGCTTCCATTTCCTTGATTGTTTGATCTTCAATCTTTTGGAGCTTTGCTTTAGATTTAGCTATCTTTTCTTCCAGTTGAAGATTTAGCTGTTGTTCTTCCTCCAACAGTTGTTTGAGTTGAGCAACTCTGGCTTCTGCATCCAATATTTTCTGAGTGTTGTCCTCAGAGTGCTCAACTACTTGTTCAGTAGAGTCTTTTTGTTGGGGAGATGGATGGGTAGATTTCTGAGGAGATGGAGGAGGGGATTTTTGTGATATCCTCTCAGTGTGCTTTTCAGCAACTGAGGTATTATTACCTTGTGCAATCCCTCCTGTCCCTGGTGCAGGGGCATCATCATCATCCTTTTTATCATCCTCATCCTTTTGATGGTCAGAAGGAGGTTCTTCATAGTCATTCTCATCAGTCTCCTTTTCTTCTTCATCTTCAGAGACCAGATTGATCACTTCTGGAATAGTGACCATTCGCCCATTAATTTCCTCTTGCTCAGAGGGTATGAACTGTAGAGTATGGGGCAAGGTAGGCTTGAATGCCATCTGCATTATGGTCTGACCATCTGCCTTTTCAAAGGTTTCAAAGAGCTTGTGTGCTACTTCCTTTATGAAGTTCTTATTCATCAACGTGGCAAATGCATATTGCTCAGTTTGAAACATTGCATGCACATAATTCTCCAAGTCAAATGCTCTTGCTCTTCTGGTAGGGTGATCAGTGACCCTTGTGATTTCAAATAGATCAGAGCATCTGAGTTTCTGCCATTTCTTGAAACACTTTAGATGTTTTGGCAGAGTATGAGTCTTGAAGAATGGAAGTAGGTCCTTGTTCAAATCTTCAGGGACCACTAAGGCACTAGCTTGAGCCTGAAAGAGATAGTTTTGAGTTAGTTTCAAAACTTTTTAGTAGATATCTGGGTTTTAGAGTAGTCAAGTATCTATGTTACCTGTGCAACAGCAATAGGCTCAGAAGGTTGGACTATTGAGGTTCCATGTGCCTCAGATATCTTGGTGTGAGGAGGAGACTTGGAAGTCTGATCCTCAGCATCCTCTCTTTCTTTTTGAACCTGAGATTAAAAACAACATTACACTTAGAAATTTATCAGGAGAGAAATACTTAGACAATTTGAGATCTGAGATGTCAATTACCTCCACAGTAGGAGGTTCAGATACTTGTCTCTCAGAAACTTGTACAGTTTTTGGTATTCTCTCTGGTGATGAATGTTTGGTGGCCTCATCAATTTCCATTGGTTGAGGGGATTGAGTGGGCAATTCCCCAGCAACTTCTACTTCTGTTTGAGCCTATGAGTAGAAAGTGTTAAGTATTTAGAAAAATGATCATAGTAATATTGTGAAAAATATAGATATCTGAGATATATACCTTCTTAATAGAAGGCTCAGATACTTGTTCTTTAGAGACTTTGTGAGTCTTTGGTTGATTCTCTAATGAGTTAGTCTTCTCAGCCTCATCATTTTTCTTCTCAGTTGGAGCCTATTAGAAACAAAGAGTTAGTCAAGTGTATATAAAAGATATCTGAAAAGTTATGTCTTAAGAAACTATTTTCCACCTGTAATACAGGCTCAGGTTCCTTAAGTGGTGAGGCTATGGGAGCCTCCCTCTCAGTTTCTGAGGCAAGCTTTGCAGCTACCTCTTGTTCTTTTGTTTCTAATTCAACCTGTAACAAAGAAATTTTTATAAGTAACAAGATTTATAAACATAAAATTTCACAAGTGGAGAGTTAAACCATTCAGTTACCTGAACAGTGTCAGGCTGATTGGTCTCTGGAACTTGTGACCCTTCTATGCTTTGGTCTTGTTGTTCCATTTCAACTTCTTTGTTTGAAATTTCAGGTACTTCAGACCTTTCCTGAGTGACTAACTCAGTTGCCTCCCCTGTTTGATCATTCTGAGCAGGTGTCTCAGTTTGATCCCTCTCTAGGAGTTGGGGAACCTGCTCATTTGCAGGATTTTCTTCAACATATTGCATTGTTTGCATGTCAAAATGGAGTTCATTGACCATTTCATCAACCACTTGTGGCTGTTGTGGTTGTGGTTGTTGTGGTTGTCTTGAAGCAGAAGTTTGAGTATTTGAGAGCTCTTCCAGATTTTTAAGTGTGGTGTTGACATCAGCGTCTACCAACACTAGGTCACCACTCATCAAGGCTTCTTGAAGTTGTTTATACGTGACTTTCCTTGATGGTGTGTTGGCACCAACAACCTTTGCTATAGGTGCTTGCTCAACAATCTTTGAGCTAGTTGCTTTCTCAGCAACCTTGGACCTTTTGGTCCTTTTTCCCTTGGCCTTGGTTACTTCTTCAGAAACCTCTTCATGATGAAGGTTCTCAGTAACCTGTTCCATTTCTGGAATTCTCATAGGAAATTCTTCATCATGTCTTAGAGTCATCTGGTTGTTAGTAAGCAATGGTTGCTTTTCATCGTCAGATTCATCCTCTAAGTGAATTATAGATTTTTCTTTTGAGGATTCTTCTTCAGAATCTTTAATCATCAGTTCTTTGAACCTATCTGAGAGTTCTTCATTCAAGGGTACTTTCTTGTTTCCTTCGTAGAAGACTACATGAACAGATTCTTCAATCTTTTGCGTTCTTTTGTTGTAGATTTTATAGGCTTTGCTATTCAGAGAATAACCAAGAAATACTCCTTCATCTGCTTTTGGTTGAAATGTTCTCAAGTATTCTTTTCCATTGTTAAGAACAAAACAACTGCAACCAAACACCCTTAGATGTTTGATACTAGGGGGTCTTCCAATCAAAAGTTCATAAGGAGTTTTATCATGGTGTTTGTTAATCAAACATCTATTTTGAGTGTAGCAGACTGTGTTAACAGCTTCAACCCAATAGATTTCACTTATTTCAGTGTCAGCAAGCATTTTCTTGCTGCATCTTTTAGGGTCCTATTCTTCCTTTCAGCAACACCATTTTGTTGTGGTGTCCTTACTGAAGATAGTTGATGTTGTATACCTTTGCAGGTACAAAACTCTTGTATGTACTGGTTCACAAACTCAGTACCATGGTCTGTTCTGATTACAGATACCTTGTCATTTTTCATGACTTCAAGCTTATTTAGCAAGTTGGGTATCTCAACCCTTGCATCAGATTTTTGTTTGAGAAATACAACCCAAGTGAATCTTGAGTAATCATCAACAACAACCAGACCATACGTCTTTCCTGCAAAGCTAGTTACAGAGGATTTAAAAAGATCCATATGTAACATTTGCAGAGGGCTTTCACTGGAGTGTCTAGTTTTAGACTTGAAAGATGTTTTGGATTGTTTTCCCATTTGGCAAGCTGAGCATATACCATATTTTCTATATACCATTTTGGGTAAACCAACCACCAATTCTTTCTTGGCTAGCTTGTTCAGAGTTTTGAAGTTCAAGTGACTCATTCTTTTATGCAATAGCCAGTTTTCTTCAGTGTGACCAGATTGACTCACCATGAGACATTCTTCAGTTGTGGCAGATGCCCAGTCAGCAACATAAAGATTTCCTTTTCGCCTAGAAACCAAGATTGTCTGCTTTGACTCATTGTCAATTACTTTGCATAGTTTTGACTTGATCTTGACAATGTACCCTTTGTCTACCAATTGACTCATGCTTAGGAGATTATATTTCAATCCCTTTACATGTAGTACTTCAGAGATTATAAGAGCTCCAAACTTCAGATTGCCAAAACCTATGGTTGGATTTTCATCTCCTCCAGCAAATCTAATAATTGGTCCTTTATCGCAATTTCTGTTGTTAATCAGATTTGCTTTGTCTCCTGTCATGTGCTTCCCACATCCACTATCAAAATGCCACTTCGGGTTCTTCCTCAGAGTGTTCTCACAAAACAGGATACAAGGAGTTAGGCTCTCATTCCAACAATGGAACCTTCTGGACTAAAGAATCTCCCTGTAGGAATCCATTTCTGAATGAACTTCCTTGGGATATTCTTTTGTCTTGTTGGAACATAAGGAGGAATTTTAGGTAAATGATTGGTGTATAATCATTTAAAGCTATTTTCCTTCTTGGTGTGTTCCTTGGTGCTCCTCGTGGTGCTTTCAGATACTTGTCAGATTGCTGAGTCTGCTTTTCAGGAAACTTAGCTTTCCTTGCCAGATTTCTTCTAGCCCTGGCATTCAGAGTGGTCGTAACCTGTTCTTTCTTCCACTTCTAATGATTGTTATGCGCAATCCTGGCTTTCATCAATCGTTCTTGTTTATACTCACGAGCGAGTTGTTTTCCGATGGGTTTATAGCCAATACCATTTCGAGCACCTGGTGCTGTCTGAGTTCTCTTCTCAACAGCTTTGCTAGTCTCTGGAACGTCTTTCTTTCCAGAAAACGTGATGTTGGAAAATTTGCCTGCTCCTGCAATTTTTCCTTTCTGAGAGACATAGCACTGTAGGTGATTACACTTTTCAGTGTTATGTTTCTTTACAGAAACATTCCTAACAGTTTTCTTTTGGACTTGTTTTTCCCACAAAGGTTTGGTTGCGACTACCTTTCCTTTGTCAACAACCTTAGCTTTCTGACCAATGTTGTAGGTTATTTGAGAACCATTTTGCTGAGCACTAACAAACGTTATTCTTTCATCATTCTTATTCAGAGTAGTAGAGCTATTTGTTTGTGTGTCCAGCCCAAGTCCTCCCTTTTCTGAAGGATCTCTTAAATAAGAGTGTACTTCAGTAAGAGTGTCACAAGCTTTGGCATAGGATTGAAAAGATAGTTCTTTCTTTTTGAGTTCCTCATTTTCAGAAAGAAGATCTTTATTTTCCTTTTGGAGTATATCCATTGCATTTCTGTGTAACTTCTCTGTTTCAGATATTTGTGCTTTGAGAAATGCATTTTCAGCATCCTTTTTCTCAGATATCTTGAGTAATTTTGAATTTTCCTTCTCAAGAGAATTCTTTTCTTCTTTAAGAATGTCGGCTCTAGCTCGGATCATTTGAAATTCTCTTTTGTAGAGATCAAGTTCTCTTCTGAAATATTTTGATTCTCTGATTTCTTCCTCATAACTCTCATAATTTATGAATTGAGGAATGTTGGTTACCTAGTAAGCCATTAGGCAAGGCTCAATGTTGGAGCAATCTGGATAGATCTCCTCAGCAACCCCACATATTTCCCTTTTCTTTTGACCAAAGTCAACTAATTCATGAGTGATGCCACATAATTCTGGAGAAGGTAGTTTGGTATCATCTGAGTCTTCTTCCTCAGATTCTGACTCAATATCAAGAGCATCCAGTTGGATTTGAATCTTTTTCCTTTCTTTAGTGAGCATAGCTCTCTGACCACTCTTGAAGTTTCTTCTATCTTTCTTGTCACCTGTCTTTAGCTTATTGAAAATAGGGCAATCTCTTTTAAAATGACCAGGTTTCTGACAATAGAAACAGATATCGTTTCCGATTTCTGCTTCCTCAGTACTAGATGCTTGCTGAGCCGGCTTGATCAGCGTGCTTGAGAGCTGCATATTTTTGTACTGGTGATAGTTTGAGCCTAGATGCTTTTTCAACTTTTCTTTGGATTTTCTTCTCTCAATCTCATGACTGACGTATTTGCTCATTTGTTTTACAGCAAGAGCATCTTCCTCAGTCATTTCTTTTGTATCCTTCTTTTCAGAAGTGCCTTGTGTTACTAAAGCAACATTGTGAACTTTCTCAGCAATTGTTTGTTCTCTCTGAGTAGTTTCATAGTTGGCAGTAGCTAAGTGGGAAACGAGTTCTACTGTAGTGATATTTGGCATTCCTTGGTTGAAATAAAAATACTGAGTATGTTCCCAGTTTTGATTCAAGCTTCTCACGATAGTGTTAACCTTTTCAGAGTTAGAGTATCTCTCGCTTTCACCAAGTGCAGCCATTTCACTCATCAATGTTGTGAACCGGAAATCTAGTTCTTCAAGAGTCTCTATGGTACCTTGTTTAAAGTTTTGGAATTTGAGCTTCAAAACTTCGAACTTATTTTCCAATGTTTTCTCAGTGCCGGCACAGATTTCCTCAATCAGTTGCCAGGCCACTTTCGCCGTTTTTTCACCCCACAGTTTACACTGTATGTGCTCTGGAGTGGAACGTATGATGATATTGCGAGCCTGACCATCCAGTCGATTTTTCTTGGCATCTCCCGATGTCCAAAGCTCTCTGGGCTTTAGCTCGTAAACAACTTGACTAGTAGGTCTTCCACTGGTTGAAGCACCTGTTTGTGAGGAACCACCACTTGGTTCTTCATCAGTGGAAACTTTGTCTCTACCATTAGAAACCTCCATGGCCTACTTGAGTTGTTGAATGACTATGGGGCCATTCTTTATTACTTCGATCATTTCATCACTGGTGGCTTCTAGGTGGAGCATCATGTTGTTCTTCCATTTCTCATAATTCTCCGGCTTGAGAATTGGAGCATCACTTAAAGACATCCTGTAGAAAACACACTAAACAGACAAATCAAGTGTAGGTGAAAAGCAGTTAGTGGGCACTTATCTGGGATCTAGGTTCAGTGCATAAGGCTTGGGAATCTCCCGCTCTGATACCACTTGTTGGTCTAGATAACGGCAAAGAAAAAGACTAGATGGGGGGTGAATAGACTTTTACAACTTTTGTCGATAAACACAAATTCTCAGATATCTGTGTAGATATCTGATACTTAATTTCAGATAGCGGAAGACTTTTCTGTGATAAGTGCACATGCTCAGCAAGATGTGTGTAAATACTCAGCAAGGTAAATAAAGCAAGTAATAAGTTGCAGAAAGTAAATAACACTGATCTTTATAGTGGTATCTGAAGGTGACGTAATCCTTCAACTAATCCACTTCGGCCTTTATCAGACCTAGAATCCACTAAGACAGATAATTGAGTTCACCTTACAAATATCTTCTCTCGATTCCTAAATACACTAGGTTCCCAACCAAGTGTTCCCCCTGAGTTATTCCCCGGCTTCCCCCCAAGTACTTCCTATACTCAGTAACCTTGGAGTTATTCCTTAGTTTCCCAAACTAAGTACTTCATGTACTCCAAGCCGTTTAAGGTGTTGGTTAATGTAGTTTGTCAGATGAGTAGTCTTAATAACTTTCTCAGTTATGTAGGAATACTCTATAGAACAAGAATCACGTAATACACTTCACAATGTGTGGTGATATGTTCTTTACTGACCCAAGTCTATGTTAAATGTTCTGGAGAATAAAACTCAGATACTTGATCTTTTGATTCAACTCCTTCACATATAGCAATGCTTGTTAATGATCAGGACACTTAGAACTTTCGTGCTACTTAGGATTCAAAAGCTTAGTCGCAACTATAAGCTAAAGAGTAAGTAGGTTGAAGGCTTTTATGCTTGAAAGAAATAAGTTTGTTCTGTACGTTGAAGGTGTTCAGTGTGTGTCTTTCAAGCATTCTAAGTGATGATATTTATAGTTGAAAATCATGCCGTTTGAATAGTATCCGTTAGGCTTAATGAAATTCAAACTATTGATATCTGAAAATAGTACTGCAGAAGACGTTGTCTCTTTTCAGAGATTTCCTCTTTTGTTTAGATGTCTCTGTCTGCGCATTTATTGCATTGTACTATTTTTGTCCTGCAGTGCCAACGGAACTATGCACGCTTTCTGAAGCATTGCATGTCCCTTTCCGGAGACCTTCTCATCTGCAGATACCTGTTGAAACATTGTTTCCCAGAAACATAGTTTTATCCAGGATATCTGAGTGTAGATATTTGTGGGCACTTTTCCTTGTTCAGAAACCTTGTGTTCTCATATATCTTTTTGCAAAACTTGTTTATTGAAAAACACTTGTTTATTCAAGATATCTGAACATAGGTATCTGATGACTTTTGTCTTCAGCAATCTTGTGCAGTCTTCAAAACTTCAGAAATGGTTGAACTCTCCTGCTGGATGCCTTCTCCTTGGTCTTCTTCGAAGATATAAAAATTACATTCAGAGACCTAACATCCTATACAAGATTTGCTAGACTAACATACTTAGTGATTTGCTAGACTAACATACTTAGTGATTTTCCTCTAGACTAACCACCTTTCTGAGCTAAGATAAGTCATTAGGTTGCTGATCAAAATCTAAACAGATATTCCTAACACTTTGGTAGATATCTGGGCTTTAGAGTAGAAAGGTTTCTGAGTTACCTGTGTGACAGACTCTAATGACTTGACTACTGAGATTCCAGGTGCCTCAGATATCTGGATATGAGGAGGAGACTGGGAAGTCTGATCCTCAGTGATCTTTCTTTCTGCTTGAACCTGAGATCAAAGACATAACACTTAGAAAATTTGAGCAAGAAAACTATATTAGACAATTTCAGATATCTGAGAGGTGAATTACCTCCACAGTAGGAGGCTCGAATACTTGTCTCTCAGAGACTTGTGCAGTCTCTGGAAGTTTTCCTTGTGATGAAGGCTTTGATGCCTCATCAATTTCCATTGGTTGTGGGGATTGAGTGGGCAATTCCCCAGCAACTTCTACTTCATTTTGAACCTGTAAGTAGAAAGTGTTAGTTTGACAAAAATGATCCGAGATTTGTCTTTGAAGATTATAAGTATCTAAATGAAATACCTTCTCTGCAGAAGGTTCACATACTTGTTTCTCAGAGATCTTGGAAGTCTCTGGATTCTTCTCTGAAGAGATAGACTTTTCAGTCTCTCCATTTTTCTTCTCAGTTGGAGCCTATTAGAAACAAACACTTAAGAGTATTATTCAAGTGTATAAAGCACATATATGAGATGTTATATCTTAAGGAACTATCTTCTATCTGTGAGACAGGCTCCTGTTCCTTAAGTGGTGAGGCTATGGAAGCTTCCTTCTCAGATTCTGAGGCAAGCTTTGCAGCTTCCCCTTGATGTTGTGTTTCTAATTCAGCCTGTAACAAAGAAATTTTATTAAATAACAAGATTAATAAACACAAAATATCACAAGTAGTGAGTTAAACCATTCAGCTACCTGAGTAGTGTCAGGCTGATTGGTCTCTGGAACTTGTGACCCTTCTATGCTTTGGTCTTGTTGTTCCATTATAGCTTCTTTGTTTGAAGTTTCAGGTACTTCAGACCTTTCCTGAGTGTGCAACTCAGTTGCCTCCCCTGGTTGATCATTCTGAGCAGATGCCTCAGTTTGATCCCTCTCATTGAGTTGGGGAACCTGCTCTTTTACAGGATTTTCTTCAGCAAGGAAAGATGCTGGTATCTCATGCTGTAACTCAAGTATCATCTCAACAGCATCCCCTATTGGCTGTTGTGGTTGGTGTGGTGATTCTGATCGGATGAAGAAGGTGATGCTGTATGAGGCCTATCCAGATCAGCTTGAGACAGACTTTTAAGTGTTGAGGCAATGGCTGTATCCTCCAACACTAAGATTCCACTCATCAGAGCATCTTCAATATGCTTAAGTGTTACTTGCTTTGATGGTGTGTTTTGTCCAGTGACTTTGGACACAGTTGCTTCTTCAGCAACCTTTGGTGTGGGTGCTTTTTCAGCAACCTCTACACTTGTTGTTCTTTCAGCAACCTTTGAACTAGTTGCTTTCTCAGCAACCTTTGATTTAGTTGCTCTTTCAGCAACCTTGGGGATTATTGCTTCCCCCTCATCTTCAGATTCCTTATTGAAATCTGGGACTGAATTATCAACAATCCCTGTTGCTTCTGCAGAGAGTGTTTGAAGTTTCTCACTGCTTTTATCAGCATTGATAAGTTCATCAGCAAGACACTTAGCAGCATTGATGAGTTCATCAGCAGTGGGGTCAGATATCTGAGAGTCAACATCCACAATGGGTATGCCTTCTGATTTGCCAGCAGACTTCTTTCGTGATTTTTGGGCTTTTTGGTCGCAACGGAACCCTCAGATACCTCATCAGTCTTTTGTTTCTTGGAACCTTTCTGAGAGGCAGTAACCTTTTTCATCAGGTTTGTATACTCATATTTGTAGAGCAGGTTACTGTTGGCTATGTCAGCCTTCTCTCTGAGCTCAATGCCAAGATTCTCCAGCAAGAAGCATATCTTTAGTCCTAAGCTTACTGTGGCTTTTGACTCAGCGAGGCCCTTAACAATTTTAGGCTCAAAGCTTTGAATCTTCTTCACAAATTTCATAAAGGCGTACTTCCCCCAATTGAAAGGGTTTTCCAGCCTTTTGTTCTGTTGATTTAACAAGAACATCATTATCCAGCGTTCTTGGCTTATCTGGTCGGCGCCTCCTTGTAGACCATCAAAGTATCTGTGAAGAATGTGTTAGGATTATTTGTTTAGATTTTGATCAGCAACCTAATGACTTATCTTAGCTCAGAAAGGTGGTTAGTACTCTTGGTTCACTTGAACACTGTAAAAGAGGAAACTCACTAAGTATGATAGTCTAGCAAATCTTGTATAGGATGTTAGGTCTCTGAATGTAATTTTTATTCTCTGAAGAAGACCAAGAAGAATACATTCAGTAGGAAAAGTTCAACAAATTTTGAAGATCTGAAGACTGCACAAGATTGCTGAAGACAAAGCTTTTCAGATACCTATAACCAGATATCTTGAAGACACAAGCATTTTTAAATAAACGGTATTGCAAAAGATATCTGAGAAATAAAAGGTTTCTGAAACGAGGAAAAGTGCCCACAGATATCTACACTCAGATACCTTGGATAAAGATTATGTTTCCGGGAAAACAATATATTTTTAACAAGTGGTATCTGGAGTTGTGATAGTCTCTGGAAAAGGACGTGCAAGGCTTCAGAAAGCATGCATAGTTCCATTGGCACTACAGGACAAAGTATAGTACAATGCATTAAATGCGCGGACAGAAATGTCTGAACTAAAACGGTAGCTTTTGAAGAAGAAGACAAACCTACTACAGTACTATACTCAGATATCAATAGTTTGAAATTTAGTTAAGCCTAACGGATACTATTCAAACGGCACTCAAATTCATCTATAAATATCAACACTTAGACTGCTTGAGAACACACCTTAGAACAAACACAGAACTTACATTGAATACTCTCACAAGCTCTCAAGCACACTACTTACCTTCAAGCTTTTTGTTGCGACCAAAGCTCTTGATTCTAAGTAGCACAAAAGTTCTAAGTGTCCTGATCCTTAACAAGCATTGTTATTTGTGAAAGAGTTGAACTAAGATTTCATATCTGAGATTCATTCTCTTGAACACTTATCATAGACTTGGGTCAGTAAAGAACAAGATACCATACATTGAAAAGTGTATTAAGTATACTTGATTCATAGAGCTATCTGAATAACTGAACAAGTTATTAAAGAAGCTCACCTGACAAACTACCTTAACCAACACCTTAATCGGCGTGGAGTACATGAAGTACTTAGTTTGGAAAACTAAGGAATAACTCCAAGATTACTGAGCATAGGAAGTACTTAGTTTGGAAAACTAAGGAATAGCTCAAAAGGTTTCTGAGTACAGGAAGTACTTGGCTGTGAAAGTCAGGGAATAACTCAGGGGGAACACTTGGTTGGAAACCTAGTGTATTTAGGAATCTAGAGAAGATACTTGTAAGGTTACCTCAATTATCTATCTTAGTGGATTCTAGGTCTGAGAAAGGCCGAAGTGGATTAGTTGAAGGATTACGCCACCTTCAGATACCACTATAAAAAGACTTGTGTTATTTACTTTCTGCAGTTTATCACTTGCTTTATTTATCTTGCTGAGCACGTGCACTTATCACAGAAAAGTCTTCCGCTCTCTGAAATTAAGTATCAGATATCTGAGAAACTGTGTTTATCGACAAAAGTTTTAAAAGACTATTCATCTCCCCCCCCCCCCTTCTTTGCCGTTATCTGGACCAACAAGTGGTATCAGAGCAGGAGGTTCCCAAGCCTTCTGCACTGAACCTAGATCCCAGATAAGTGCCCACTAACTGCTTTTCACCTACACTTGATTTGTTTGTTTAGTGTGTTTGCTGCAGGATGTCTTTAAGTGACGCCCCAATTCTCAAGCCAGAGAATTATGAGAAATGGAAGAACAACATGATGCTCCACCTAGAAGCCATCAGTGACGAAATGATCGACGTGATAAAGAATGGCCCAATAGTCATTCAACAACTCAAGCAAGTCATAGAGGTTTCTAATGGTAGAGGCAGAGAACAAAGCGATGGGTCTTCACAGACAGATGCGTCAACCAGTGGGAGACCTTCCAGTCAAGTTATTACGAACCAAAGCCCAGAGAGCTCTGGACATCGGAAGATGCCAAGAGAAATCGTTTAGATGGTCAGGCTCGTAATATCATCATACGTTCTACTCCATAGCACATACAGTGTAAACTGTGGGGTGCAAAAACGGTGAAAGTAGCCTGGCAACTGATTGAAGAAATCTGTGCTGGCACTGAGAAAACAAAGGAAAATAAGTTCGAAGTTTTGAAGCTCAAATTCCAAAACTTTAAACAAGGTCCCACAGAGACTCTTGAAGAACTAGATTTCCGGTTTACAACACTTATGAGTGACATGGCTGCACTTGGTAAAGTAATAGATATACCCAGTCAGAAAAGATTAAGACTATTGTGAGAAGTCTAAATCATAACTGGGAGCACACAAAGTTTTTCTACTTTAACCAAGGAATTCCAGATATCACTCTAGTGGAACTTTTCTCTCACCTTGCCACCGTTGACTATGAGACAACTCAAAGAGAACAAACAACTGAAAAGTTGCAGAATGTTGCTCTAGTTTCTCAAGGAACTTCTAAAAAGAAGAAAGGCAAGGAAGTGACTGAGGATGCTCTTGCTGTAAAGCAAATGGGAAAATATGTCAGTCGAGAAATTGAGAGAAGAAAAGGCCAAAGAGAAGCTGAAAAAGCATCTAGGCTCAAACTATCACCAGTACAAAAATATGCAAAGCTCATTTGAACAAATGGCTCGTAAAGCATCGAGTACTTAGGAAGCAGAAATCGGAAATGATATCTATTTCTATTGTCAGAAACCTGGTCATTTCAAGAAGGATTGTCCTGCCTTCAACAAACAGAAGACAGGTGACAAGAAAGATAGAAGAATCTTCAAAAGAAGTCAAAGAGCTATGCTCACTAAAGAAAGGAAAAAGATCCAATTCCAACTGGATGCTCTAGACATTGAGTCTGATTCTGAGGATGAAGACTCAGATGATTCCACACTGCCTTCTCCAGAAATGTGCAGTGTTTCTCATGAAGTAATTGACTTTGGACAAAAAAAAAGTGTGTGGAATGGCTGAAGAGATCTTTCCAGATATCTCCAACATTGAACCTTGTCTAATGGCTGATGAGGTAACACATACTTCCTGTTATACTTATGAAAGTGATGAAGAAGGAATCAAAGATCTGGAAAATCTCAGAAGAGAACTTGATCTCTACAAAAGAGAATTTCTAATGGTCCGAGCTAGAGCCGAAATTCTTGAAGAAGAAAAGAATTTTCTTGTAAAGGAAAATTCACAAATACTCAACATATCTGAGAAAAAGGATGCTGAAAATGCATTTCTCAAGGTTTAGATATCTAATACCGAAAAGTCACATAAAGAAGCATTGGCCAATCTTCAAAAGAAATGTGAAGATCTTCTTTCTGAGAATGAAGAACTCAAAAAGAAAGAATTATCTTTTCAATCTTATGCCAAAGCTAGTGACACTCTTACTGAAGTACAATCTTATTTAAGAGATCCTTCAGAAAAGAGAGGACTTGGGCTCGACACACACACAGACAGTTCTACCACTCTGAATAAGAGTGATGAAAGACGAACATTTGTCAGTGCTCAGCAAGGTGATTCCAAACAATCTACAGTATCCGTCAGAAAGCTAAGGTTGTTGACACAGGAAAGGCAGTTGCGACTAAGCCTTTGTGGGAAAAACAAGTCCCAAGGAAAACTATTGGGAATGTCTCTGAAAAGAAACATAACACTGAAAAGTGCAATCACCCAAGTGCTATGTCTCTCAGAAAGGAAAAATTGCAGGAGCTGACAAATTTTCCTATGTCACGTTTTCTGAAAAGAAAATAGATTATCCAGAGACTAGAAAAGCTGCTGAGAAAAGATCTCAGATAGCACCAGGTGCTCGGAATGGTATTGGCTATAAAGCCATCGGGAAACAACTTGCTCGTGAGTACCAACAAGAGCAAGAACGATGGTTAAAGGCTAGAATTGCTCACAACAATTATCAGAAGTGGAAGATTAATCAAGCCACTGAAAATCTGAATGCCAGGGCTAGAAGAAATCTGGCTAGGAAAGCTAAGTTTGCTGAGAAGGCATCGTAAACCTGACAGGTATCTGAAAGCACCAAATGGAGCACCAAGGAACACACCAAGGAAGAAAATAGTTCTTATTAACAATGATACTAATCATTTAACTAAAATTCCTCCTTATGTTCCTGTTAGACAAAAGAATGTTCCTAAGAAATTCATTCAAAAATGGATTCCTACTGGAAGATTCTTTAGTCTAGATGGTTCCATTGTTGGCATGAGAACCTAATCTCCTGTTTTGTGCAGAACACTCTAAAGACTAATTCAAAGTGGCATTTTGATAGTGGATGTGGGAAGCACATGACAGGAGACAAAGCAAATCTGATTGACTACAGAAAGTGCAATGATGGACCAATTATTAGGTTTGCTGGAGGAGATGAAAATCCAACCATAGGTTTTGGCAATGTGAAGTTTGGAGCCCTTACAATCTCTGAAGTACTTCATGTAAAGGGATTGAAATATAATCTCCTAAGCATGAGTCAACTAGTAGACAAAGGGTACACTGTCAAGATCAAGTCAAAACTATGTAAAGTGATTGACAATGAGTCAAAGCAGACAGTCTTGGTTGCAAGGCATAAAGGAAATCTTTATGTTGCTGATTGGGCATCCGCCACAACTGAAGAATGTCTCATGGTGAGTCAATCTGGCCTCACTGAAGAAAATTGGCTATGGCATAAAAGAATGAGTCACTTGAATTTCAAAACTCTGAATAAGCTAGCCAAGAAAGAGATGGTGGTTGGTTTACCCAAAATGGCATATAGAAAAGAAGGTGTATGCTCAGCTTGCCAAATGGGAAAATAATCCAAAACATCTTTCAAGTCTAAAACTACACATTCCAGTGAAAGGCCACTGCAAATGTTACATATGGATCTTTTTAAATCCTCTGTAACTAGTTATGCAGGAAAGAAGTATGTTCTGGTTGTTGTTGATGATTACTCAAGATTCACTTGGGTTGTCTTTCTCAAACACAAATCTGATGCAAGGGTTGAGATACCCAACTTGTTGAATAAGCTCGAAGTCATGAAAAATGACAAGGTATCAGAATCGTAATGCAGACCATGGTACTGAGTTTGTGAACCAGTACATAAAAGAGTTTTGTACCTGCAAAGGTATCCAGCATCAACTATCTTCTGTAAGGACACCACAACAAAATGGTGTTGCTGAAAGAAAGAATAGGACCCTGAAAGAAGCAGCAAGAACAATGCTTGCTGACACTGAAATAAGTGAAATCTATTGGGTTGAAGTTGTACACACAGCATGCTACACTCAAAATAGATGTCTGATTAACAAACACCATGACAAAACTCCTTACGAGCTTTTCATTGGTAGACCCCCTAGTATCAAACATCTAAGGGTGTTTGGTTGCAGATGTTTCGTTCTTAGCAATGAAAAAGAATACTTGAGAACATTTCAACCAAAGGCAGATGAAGGAGTATTTCTTGGTTATTCTCTGAATAGCAAAGCCTATAGAATCTACAACAAAAGATCGCAAAAGATTGAGGAATCTGTTCATGTAGTATTCTATGAAGAAAACAAGAAAGTACTCTTGAATGATGATCTCTCAGATAGGTTCAAAGAACTGATGATTAAAGATTCTGAAAACGGATCCTCATAAGGAAACAATTCAATCATTCAAATAGAGGATGAGTCTGATGATGAAAAGCAACCTATGCTTAGTAACAACCAGATGACTCTAAGACATGATGAAGAATTTCCCATGAGAATTCCAGAAATGGAACAGGTTACTGAGAACCTTCATCATGAAAAGGTATCTGAAAATGAGATTGCTGAAATGCAAGATTCAGATATCTCTAACACTGAAAGAGTGTCAGATATCCATGGCATTTCCCATGTGTCAGATATCTCGACATCAAGACAAGTATCTCATCAAGATCATATTGATTCACATTCAAATCAAAATGATATTGATCCTACTAGTTCAAAACCCATTATGAAATGGATAAGAAATCATCCTGCAAAGGATGTGATTGGTCCCATAGACCAAGGAGTTAGAACTAGAAGAGCAATCGCTGAAAATGCAAATTGTCACTATGGATGTTTCATCTCAAACATTGAACCAAAAACTATTGAAGAAGCATTAAAGGATCAAGATTGGATCTCTGCAATGCAAGAAGAGTTGGATCAATTTGAGAGAAACAAAGTCTGGAAACTGGTTCCATTTGTTGACGGAATATCTGTAATCGGAACCAAGTGGGTTTTCAAAAACAAAATGAATGAGTCTGGTGAAATAACCAGAAACAAAGCTAGGTTGGTTGCCAAAGGATTCACCTGCATCAAGGACTAGATTTTGATGAATCTTATGCACCAGTTGCAAGATTGGATGCAATAAGACTCTTTCTAGCCTTTGCAGCTCATAATGACTTTACAGTTTATCAGATGGATGTCAAGAGTGCATTTCTAAATGGTAAACTTGCTGAGGAAGTCTATGTTGAGCAACCACCAGGTTTTCAAGAAAGGAGATGTTGATAAAACACTCTTCACATTGAACCATGATGGGAAACTACTTTTAGTTCAAGTATATGTCGATGACATTATATTTGGATCTAAAGACAAGCAACTTTGTGAAGCCTTTGCTGAACTCATGAAATGTAAATTTGAGATGAGCATGATGGGAGAATTGATTACTTCCTATGGCTGCAAGTCAAGCAACTCAATGATGGAATATTCATTAGTCAAACAAAGTATGCAAAGGATATGCTCAATAAGTTTAATCTAAAGCCTTCTGAAAAGAATGCTAAGATACCAATGACCATTGGAACCAAAATGACCTATACTGAATCTGACAAGAGTGTTGAAGAACACAAGTATAGGAAATTGATTGGATCTCTACTGTACCTCACTACAAGTAGACCTGATATTCAATATGCAGTTGGAGTGTGTGCTAGATTTCAGACAAATCCAATGCAATCACACTACAACATTGCTATGAAAATATTGAGGTATGTAAAAGGTACTTGTTGGTCCAGATAACGGCAAAGTAAAAGACTAGAGGGGGGTGAATAGTCTTTTAAAACTTTTGTCGATAAAAACTATTTCTCAGATATCTGTGTAGATATCTGATACTTAGATTCAGAGCGCGGAAGACTTAAGATAGATAAGTGCGTAAATGCAGTTAAAGTGTGTGTGTTTTGGTGAAATGTAAGTACAGAGAAGTAAATAACAAAGTTAAGTATAGTGGTATCTGGAGGTGGCGTAATCCTCCAACTAATCCACTTCGGTCTTCCAAAGACCTAGAATTCACTAGAATAGATAATTGAGGTCACCTTACAAAAATCCTATTCTAAGATTCCTTAAACAAATGGTTCCCAACCAAATGTTCCCCCTGAGTTGTTCCCCGGCTTTCACAGCCAAGTACTTCCTGTACTCAGAAACCTTTTTGAGCTATTCCCTAGCTTCCCAATCTAAGTACTTCCTGTCCTCAATAACCTTGGAGTTATTCCTTAGTTTCTCAAACTAAGTACTTCCTGTACTCCACGCCAGTGATGGTGTTGGTTTTGGTTTGAGTTGTCAGATGAGCTTCTTTAATAACTTTTCAGTTAATCAGATAGCTCTGTGAATCAAGTATACTTAATACACTTTTCAATGTATGGTATCTTGTTCTTTTTACTGACCCAAGTCTTAGATAAATGTTCAAGAGAATGAATCTCAGATACTTGATCTTTCAATTCAACTCTTTCACAGATAGCAGTGCTTGTTTAGGATCAGGACACTTAGAACTTTAGTGCTACTTAAGATCAGGAGCTTTGGTCGCAACAGAAAGCTTTGAGGATAAGTAGTTTGCTTGAGAGAATATGTTGTTCAGCGTGTTTATGGAGTTCAAGGTGTCTTCTCAAGTAGTCTAAGTATTGATATTTATAGATGAATTTGAATGCCGTTGAATAGTATCCGTTAGGCTTAAATCAAATTCAAACTATTGATATCTCGGTATAATCTTCTGAAGAGTTTGTCTTCTTCTTCGAAGGTACCGTTGCTTTTATTCGGACATCTCCGTGCATTAAATGCATCAGACTGTACTTTTTATCCTCAGTGCCAACGAACTATGCTCAGATGTAGACTAGTATTATCTGATTCTTTGCACGTCCTTATCTTTAATCTTCAGATACCACTTGATTGAAACAACTTTGTTGCAATATATTTCTTTTTCAGAAATGTGGTTAAGGCTCAAGGTATCTGAGAGTAGATATCTGTGAGCACTTTCCTGGTTTTCAGAAAACCTTCTAGTTCTCAGATATCTCTTGTGACACAGCTTGTTTAAAACTATTCGTGTCTTCAAGATATCTGACCAAGGTATCCAAAAACTATTTCAAGAATCTTGTGCGCTTTCTTCAAATCTTCAATGTCGAACTTGTTCTCGCTGATGTCTTCTTCTTGGTCTTCTTCATAAAATAAAAATTACATTTTGAAACCTAACATCCTATACAAGATTAGCTAGACTATCATACTTAGTGGGTTTCCTCTTTTACAATGTTCAAGTGAACCAAGAGTACTAATCACCTTTCTGAGACTAAGATAAGTCATCATGTTGCTGATCAAAATCTAAACAGATATTTCTAACAAAATATCTAACAAATTTCCTAACAAATTTTCCCATTTTTGATCAGTCAACGATGACTATCTTGACAATCTGGATGAGTGAACAATCCAACACTTAATCATTTCTTAAGATTTTTCAAATCATTCAATTAAGTGCAGAAAGTAAACATCAACCAAATCACAAGGTGTGATCTTTGCTGACAAGTTATCTTTTATAGAATACTATCTGAGAGTAAGTTCTTCAGATAAGTTACAAAGAAAGATTACAGATAACTTTAGTACATAAAACAAGTTTAACTCAGTCAGCAAAAATACAACAAAAAAAATACATAGTAAATTAGGACAAAAGGAGTAACCAAGCTCCAAGTAAACATCCTAATAGACTAGTCTTCAAGTCTTCAACTCTTCAAGTCTTCAACAGTTGTTCTATGGATCAGTCTGCAAATTTCATATCTCCAAACCTTTTGATGTCATCAGAATAATCATAGAGAAGTGTTCTGACGAGCATCTCAGTGTCTCTGGCAAATCCACAGACCTCTTTGTAGGTTTTGGTAGGATTTTTCTTGACAAAATGTTTGACCCACAGATACTTTCCCCACTTCCAGGCATGCTCTATTCTGATATCTGAAAGATTGAAGTATTCGTAGATAATCCTCAGATATCTGATGTCACCCTTGTATTGATCTTCAGTTAGATAGAACGACTCATAGGGTTCCACAGCGAGTCTTGCTCTTGTGCCTGTTCCGGTGATATTCAGAATTCTGTGCACATCATCTGGCTTTCCATATGGACATTCATCAGAGAAGTCCTTTCTCATGGCTTCAGTGCTCTTAACAACTTCAAAATCCAACCAGGCTTTAATGTGATTGGTGTTGATCAAGGTTGGCTTATCTTTTCTCCATGCCATAAGTTGTTTTTGGATTGGTTCTGGAAATTTTGAATTTACCAGTAGATGCTTAAGTTCCAAAATCTAATAGCCATTTTTCTGATTGATGCACCTGTAGACAGAGGAATCATTGTCATTCTTCACATACTCTATTTTGGATTCTTCTGGCCTGAGTGGAAGTTGACTTTGTCTTTGCTCAGCTCTCAGTCTGTTCCTTCTTTGTCTTGAATTCTCTTTGGGTTTGTTGCTTGAAGAACCACCCTGGATAGACTTGGTATTTCCAGATGGTGTTTTAGCTGCTAGGGGCTTTGCAGCTATGGGCTCAGTTAGGCTTTCAATTTTCCTTTTTCTGTGAAGAGGAGCTTCATCTTCATCAGTTTCCTCATCATCATCAAGATTAGATCTTGTGAGAGTTTTGACCTTCTTCATTGCCCAAGGACTTGATTTGACCTTCTTCTTCTTGGAAGATTCATCAATCCTTTAACTTGTCTTCTCCTTGAGCCTTAGTACTCCTTGGAGGTTTCGTGCCATGGCCCTTGTTATCATTGTAGTTCCTTCAAGAGGTTTCGGAAGCACTACTATTTGCAAAGACTGCTTGAGGAGGGTTCGTTGATTCCGAGTGGTGGTCGGAAGTTTTCATGTTTCTTCTTCCTCTCTCGAGCCACACCACCTCCATTTCTTCTTGTTTTCTTCTCCTTCTTCCCATTCCTCGACTTTGAGGTCCAGATTTGTACACTCTTTCCCCTTAGTCATTGTCATTTGACTCGGTCTCATAAAAGAATGAGAGAGAGTTAAAATGCCCTTGTAAATAATCGTAAAGTGACCAACTTCAAGTTCGGCTTTGAGCTCTGATTTTCTTGATAAGTCCATTGTCCTTATCGGTGAGCTCGCCAATGGGCCTAGGATGGCATCCGCTTTTCAAAGTGTAACTTGCCTCGGAAAGCTTTTTTAGCTAAAGACGATCATCGTCCCTTATCATTCCCATCTTTCCGAGCAATGACTATGCTAGTTGTTCTCTCGAGTAACGAGCTCATGAACTTTTTCATTTCGTAGGGACGAGGCAATTACTTCCTTGTTCGTGAAGACATCTCCTTTTCGATGAGCCAAGATTGGTATCTGCTCATGTATTCATGGAGTGGACATTTGCGCTTCTTTGAAAGTTTCAGAGCAATCGTTTCCTTTTCAAGTGTGAAACAGTTAGATGTTCATTGATGTTACGCCAAAGTCTTGTCTTCTTCATCATCCGAGTAATCGGCCAGTTGATCTTCATCCTCTTGACATTCTCATCGATTGTGTCGAGTCCAAAGAACCATCTCGTAGATTGGTTTCTTCCCTTTTGGGAGGAGGATGGTACTTCTTTTGAAGATGATGCGCCTTAGCATCATGCTTAATTTCGATACTTCTTCAGACGAAGTTCTTTGGTGATGGCATTTACAGCATCCTGTAGCTCTTTAACCTCAGAGTAAGCAATCATCTCTTGCAGATATTGATCTTGTAGTTGGTCAAGCTGGTCTCTGGATTTGGCTATCTGGTCTTCCAGTTGAAGATGGAGCTGTTGTTCTTCTTCCAACAATTGTCTGAGTTGAGCAATTCTGGATTGACTATTCAACAATTTCTGAGTGATTTCCTTAGAATCCTCAACTACTTGTTCAGTATTAACCTTTTGTTGGGAAGATGGATGAGTTGACTTTTGAGGAGATGGAGACGGAGATTTCTGTGCTTTCCTCTCAGTTTGCTTTTCAGCAGTTGAGGCATGATTTCTTTGTGAAATTCCTCCGGTCCCTGGTGCAGGGGCATCATCATCATCCTTTTTGTCAGTGCCATCCTTTTGGTGATGATCAGTGGGAGGTTCATCGAAGTCGTTTTCGTTTATCTCTTCCTCCTCATCATCTTCAGATACAAGATTGATCACTTCAGGAATAGTAATCTTCTGCCCATTAACCTCTTCTTGTTCAGAAGGTATAAATTGTAGAGTCTGGGGCAGAACTGGCTTGAATGCCATCTGCAATCTTGTCTGACCATCTGCCTGTTCAAAGGCTTGTATCAAACTATGCGCCACTTCTCTAGAGAAATCCTTATGCAATAAAGGCGCAACTGTGTACTGTTCGGTAGGGAACATTGCATGGATATATGTCTCCAAGTCAAGAGCTCGTGCTCGTCTGGTTGGTTGATCTGTGATTCTCAATATTTCAGAGAGATCAGAGCACCTTAACCTTTGCCATTTCTTGAAGCATTGTATATGCTTTGGCAGGGTTTGAGCTTTGAAGAAGGGAAGTAGGTCCCTTTTCTCATCATTGGGAGCCTGCTTTGCACTTGTTTGAGCCTGATAGAAAGAGTTTTGAGTGAGCTTCAAAACTTTTATAGATATCTGAGTAGAAGTGTAGTTTAGTTTCTGAGTTACCTGAGTAAGTACTTCAGGCTCAGAGATTTGTGCTACTGAGACAATTGGTGTCTCAGATATCTTGTTGTGAGGCGGAGACTTGGAAGTCTGGTCCTCATCAACCTTTCTTTCTTGAACCTGAGAATTAAAATTATCACAATACTTAGGAAATTTTATCAAGAAAACTTTAAGTGACAAATCAGATATCTGAGAGGTCAATTACCTCCATGGGAGGCTCAGATACTTATCTCTCAGAGACTTCAGTCTGGAATCTTTCTTGTGATGAAGGCCTTGATGCCTCATCAATTTCCATAAGTGTGGGATGTCGCAACTCTGTCCCCTTGCACTTCTACTTCTGAGTGAGCCTGTGAGTAGAAAGTATTGAGTAATTTAGAAGAAGTTTGAGATAACCCAAGGTGAAGAATTTTTATCACTGATTTTCATATATATATATATACCTTCATATGGGAAGGCTCAATGATGTTCTTGAAAACTTTGTTGGTTTCTGGGTTCTATTCTGGCATTTCTGCCTTATCTTCCTCTTTCTCAGTTGGAGCCTGTTAGAAACATTTACTTTAAGCACATGAACATATGACTAAAAAGTGTTATCTTAAGAATCAATTTATCACCTGTGGCACAGGCTCAGATTTCTTAAGAGGTGAGGTTGGGGGAACCTCCTTCTCAGTTTCTGAGGCAAGCTTCCCAGCTTCCTCTTGTTTCTGTGTTTCTAACTCAGCCTATAACAAAGAAATTTTATAAGTAACAAGATATATATAAGCATAAAGTTTCACAAGATGAGAGTTAAACCATTCAGCTACCTGATCCAAGTCAGGCTGATTGGTCTCTGAAACTCGTGACCCTTCTATACTTTGGTCTTCTTGTTCCAGTAACACTTCTTTGTTTGAAGTTTCAGGTACTTCACACCTTTCCTGAGTGTGCAACTCAGTTGCCTCCCCTGGTTGATCATTCTGAGTAGATATCTCAGTTTGATCCCTCTCATTGAGTTGGGGAACCTGCTCTTTTGCAGGATTTTCTTCAGCATACAGTATTGCTGGTAATTCAAAATGGAGTTCATTTACCATTTCATCAACCACTTGTGGCTGTTGTGGTTGTGGTTGTTGTGGTTGTCTGGAAGCAGAAGATTGGTCAGTAGAGTGTTCTTCCAGATTTTTAGATGTGGTGTTTCCATCAGCATCTGCCAGCACTAAAATACCACTCATCAGGGCTTTTTGAAGTTGTGCGTAAGAAACGTTCCCTGATGATGTGTTTGCACCAACAACCTTTGCTATAGGTGCTTGTTCAGCAACCTGAGGTGTAGGTTCTTCTTCAGAAACCTTTTCACCAGTTACTATTTTAGTAACCTTAGCCCTTTTTGTTCTTTCTAGGACTTGAGAGATGACTAGCTTCTCATCTTCATCGTCAGAGCTCTCATCAGCATTAGGAACTGATTGGTCCATTACTCCTGCGGTTTCTGCAGATAGGGCTTGGTGTTTTTCACCACTTTTGACAGCATTTATGAGTTCATCAGCAAGGCTTTCTGCAATAGTCTTCACATTTCTGAAAGCACTTTCTCTTGCTGAGTCTACTTGTTCAGTAGTTGATAACTCTTTTGCAGCATTGATGAGTTCATCTACCTTTATCAGTTCATCGGCAATGCCTGCAGATATCTAAGAATCGACAACCTCAATGGGTATGTCTTCTGATTTGCCAGCAGACTTCTTTCTTGAAGTTTTGGGCTTCTTGGTCGCAACCTTTTCTTCAGATACCTTTTCAGACTTTCGCTTCTTAGAACCTTTCTGAGACCCAGTAACCTTTTTCAACAAGTTTGTATACTCATATTTGTAGAGTAGGTTACTGTTGGCTATTTCAGCTGTCTCTCTGAGCTCAATGCCAAGCTTCTCCAGCAAGTAGCATATCTTCAGACCATAGCCTACTGTGGCCTTTGGCTCAGCTAGTCCTTTGGCGATTTAGGCTCGAAGCCTTGAATCTTCTTCACAAACTTCATGAAGGCGTACTTTCCCCAGTTAAAAGGGTTTTCCAGCCGTTTTTCTTGTTGATTCAACAAGAACATCATGATCCATCGTTCTTGGCTTATCTGGTCAGCACCTCCTTGTAGACCATCAAAGCATCTGTGAAGAACGCAAGCCAATACATCCCAGTGAACCATCAGATGTCTGGTTCGGATGTCAGCAAGCTTGAATTCAGTGGGTGTATCTGATTTTTCAAGATCACACACGTCACTGTACAGTTCTTTAACACCTTCAAGGAGATCATCGTCCTTGGTGTTGATTTCAAAATCGTTTCCAAGATTTTGAAACTCAAACAACTTACAGAAAGTTGTTAAGTCCAGAAGGATTTCCTTTCCTTGGACTGAGGTTTTGACAGACACTATTGTAGTGCCTTCAGAAACACAGGAAATTATCCTGGAGTTGTTGTAGAATTCCAACACATCGAGTGATGAAATTCCACTTGGGCGAGCAGATAGAAAACCCTTGATTTGTGCCTTTTCAAGCATGTCAAGAATCAGTTTTCTGTCGGTTTGGTTTTCAATTGCAGCCGTGAGGTATTCCTCAACCATGGCACCACCCCAAATCATCTGTGATTTGAAGTCCAATGGTCAGGATTAAAATCTCCTACCAGTCGGTTGCTCACAATAACCAACTCTAGTGCTTGCTTTTCAGCAGTACCAGTGGATGATTGAGATTTCAGTGTAGAAGAATTCTTTGGGGCCATCTCTTTATATAGTGTAGATTTGGATTGGTGTTTGAAAGAGATTTGATTTAGTAATTCTTTGCAGAAAAACTTAATCTTGATTTGCAGAGATTGTAGAAGATTTGCAGAGAATCAAGAGAAGGTTTTGCTATTTTTGTGCAAGTCTGAATTTTGGATTAGGCGAAAGCGATTTCTTTTTCCAAAATCATATATATATAGCAATAGAATCTCAACAGACAAATACATACAAATTGATTTTGTGTGTACGTATTTGTGATTTGCAAGCAGGCGTGAGCAAAAGCTAGTTCGGCATTAAATGCAAAAAGTGGACTTTGTCAGAATTTTTACAGTCCACTATTTACTGTGAATTAATTTCCACCGAATAGATCAATCGCTTAATTTCATCAAGGGTCACCATTGCTTCTTCAGCAATGATCACAATCAACAAGTGTAATTGTGCCCATTTAATGAATTTTGGCTATTAGCTATCTGAATCACGTTTGTGTATGACCAAGAACACTGTTTGCATCTGAATCTGTCTTATACTTAGGATTTTTCCAAGTTTTTCATCAAGATAGAAATAATGTGAATTTCAAGAGAGTAGTTGACTGCTGATAGTTGTACTATTCTCCTTTGTGTTCACCGTTTATAGAGTGATTCAGATATCTGAGTTCCCGTTTCAGAGATCTTAAGCTGTCTTTTTGTTCTTTAGCCTTTTTGACTTCTGGATACCCGTTCCAGATTTCTCTTTTTCTCTTCTCTGGATGCCCGTTCCAGATACCTCTTCTTTGGATGCCCGTTCCAGATTCCTGAACTCTTTTAGTTCATTGGTAGTTTCATTAGTCCAAGACTATGTCTTAAGGCTAAGAATCTTCTTTCTTGTAGTGGCTTAGTGAAGATATCTGCAAGTTGGTCTTCAGTGCCAATCTTGAGTATCTCTATATTGCCTCTTTCAACATGGTCTCTGATGAAGTGATGTCTAACATCAATATGCTTTGTTCTGGCATTAAATTTAGGATTCTGTGTAATTGCAATAGCACTTGTGTTGTCACAGAAAATGGGAGTTTTCTCTTCAATGAGTCCATAGTCTTTAAGTTGTTGTTGTATCCACAGAATTTGTGTTGCACAACAACCAGCAGCAATATATTCAGCCTCTATGGTAGAAGTTGCAATTGAGTTTTGCTTCTTGCTAAACCATGAGATAAGTCTAGTACCCAGAAACTGACAAGTTCCTGAGGTGCTTTTCCTATCAAGCAGTGAATCAGCATAATCAGCGTCTGAGTACCCAGCTAAACTCAATCCGCTTTCTTTAGGATACCACAATCCTACATCTACTGTACCTTTTACATACCTTAATATTTTCATAGCAATGTTGTAGTGTGTTTGCATCGGATTTGTCTGAAATCTAGCACACACTCCAACGGCGTATTGAATATCAGGTCTACTTGCAGTGAGGTAAAGTAGTGAACCTATCAATTTCCTATACTTATGTTCTTCAACACTCTTGTCTGATTCAGTATAGGTCATTTTGGTTCCAATGCTCATAGGTATCTTAGCATTCTTTTCAGAAGGCTTAAGATTGAATTTTGTGAGCATATCTTTTGCATACTTTGTTTGACTAATGAATATTCCATCATTGAGTTGTTGCAATCCTAGAAAATAATTCATTTCTCCCATCATGCCCATCTCAAACTTACTTTTCATGAGATTTGCAAAGTCATTACAAAGTTGCTTGTCCTTAGATTCAAATATGATGTCATCAACATATACTTGAACTAAGAGTAGTTTCCCATCATGGTTTAAGGTAAATAAAGTTTTATCAACTTCACCTTTCTTGAAACCACTTTCCAGAAGGTATTTGGCCAAAGTGTCATACCATGCTCTTGGAGCCTGTTTCAGTCCATACAGAGCTTTCTGTAGTTTATAGACCATTCTACTTTCGGAGGAAACTTCAAAGCCAGGTGGTTGCTCAACATAAACTTCTTCTGCAAGTTCACCGTTCAAGAATGCACTTTTGACATCCATCTGATAAACTTTAAAATCTTTATGAGCTGCAAAGGCTAGAAAGAGTCTTATTGCATCCAATCTGGCAACTGGTGCATATGACTCATCAAAATCTAAGCCTTCAGTCTGGGTAAATTCCTTGGCAACCAATCTTGCTTTGTTTCTGGTTATTTCACCAGATTCATTCATTTTGTTTCTGAAAACCCATTTAGTTCCAATCACAGATATTCCTTCCATGAATGGAACTAATTTCCAGACTTTGTTTCTCTCAAATTGATCCAGCTCTTCTTGCATTGCAGATATCCAGTCTTGGTCTCCTAATGCTTCTTCTATATTTTTGGGTTCAATATTTGAGGTGAAACATCCAAAGAGAGAATTAGCATTTTCAGCTATTGCTCTCCTAGTCCTAACACCTTGATTAATTGGTCCAATCACATCTTTTGCAGGATGATCCTTGATCCATCTCATCATAGGTTTAGTGCTAGTAGGATCAATATCCAAATGATTTGAATGAGAATCACTGGGATTTTGATTTGATACTTTTTCAGTATCTAAGACATTTTGCTCCTCAGAAGGGCAATTAATGTCTGACACTTGTTCAGCGTTTGAGCTATCTGGAACATGTCTTTCAGAGGGATTATTTCCAGAGATAGCTTCATGATGAACATCTTCAGTTTCCATTTCTGGAAGTTTCATAGGAAATTCTTCATCATGTTTATGAGTCATCTTGTTGTTACTAGGCACTTCATGCTTTTCTACGTCAGAGTCAACCTCACTTTCCGTAATGATGTTTCTCCTTTCTGAGGATTCTTCTTCAGGATCCCTCAACATTAGTTCTTTGAACCTTTCGGAGAGTTCATCATTAGGAGGTGTTTTATTGCTTCCTTCATAGAATACAACATGAACTGATTCTTCAATTTTCTTTGTTCTTTTGTTGTAAATTCTGTAGGCTTTGCTATTCGTGGAATAGCCAAGAAATACACTTTCATCTGCCTTTGGTTGAAATGTTCTCAGATAATCTTTTCCATTGTTTAGAACAAAACATCTACAACCAAATACTCTCAGATGTTTGATATTAGGGGGTCTACCAACCAAGATTTCATATGGGGTCTTGTCATGGTGTTTGTTTATCAAACATACATTGTCGAAATTTGTGTTTACTGACTTCAACCCAATAAATTTCACTTATTTGATGTCATTAGCATCGTCCTTGCGACTTCTTTAAGGGTTCATTTTTCTTTACGTAATACCATTTTGTTGAGGTGTTCTTACAGAGGAAAGTTGGTGTTGTATACCTTTGCGGTCTGAAACTCCTTTATGTCTTGGTTGACAAACTCAAGGTACCATGGTCTGCTCGATTGAGATACCTTGTCATTTTCATGACTTCAAGCTTTTTCACAAGTTTGGTATCTCCACCTGGCGTCATTTGTGTTTCAGAAAGACAACCCAAGTGAATCTTGAGAAGTCATCTACAACAACCGCATATACTTCTTTCCCATATAACTAGTTACAGATGATTCAAAAGATCCATATGTAGTAGTTGCGGTGGTCTAACACTAGAGTGTCTAGTTTTGGACTTGAAAGAGATTGTGGATTGTTTCCCCTCGACATGCGAGCGGATATCATCCTTTCGAAAGACGTTTTGGGAAGGCCAACCACTAACTCTTTCTTAGTTTGTTCGAGTTTTGAGTTCAAGTGACTCATTCTTTTGTGCCATAACCAAAGGCTCTTCCAGGTGACCAGATTGACTCACCATGAGACATTCTTGATTGTGGCAGCTTGCCCAATCGGCAACATAAAGATCGCTTTCTTCCGAAAGCAACCAAGATCGCTTTGACTCATTGTCAATTAGTTTGCGATATTTGCTTTGAATTTTATATTAAAACCTTTGTCGCAAACCGGCTCATGCTAAATAGATTGTATTTCAAATCCTTAACATGTAATACGTCGGTGATTGTTAATGTTCCCAATTTGACGTTGCCAAATCCTGGAGAGGATTTAATTCTCCTCCAAATCGATATCCGGTCCCGTGTTGCAAGCTTTGTAATCGACGATTTTCTTTGTCTCATGTCATGTGCTTTCGCATCCACTATCAAATGCCCATTGTGCTTTAGTCGGAAGCATTACGCATAACAAGGAACAGGAGATTAGGTTCTCAATTTTCATTGGAACCATCAGACTAAACAATCTTCGGTAGGAATCCATTTTGAATGAATTTCCTTGGAACATTCTTTTGTCCGATAGGAACATAAGGAGGAATTACGATTGAATGATTATCATTATTAAGAATTATTTTCTTCCTTGGTGTGTTCCTAGGTGCTCCATTTGGTGCTTTCAGATACTGTCAGTTTACGAGTTTGCTTTTCAAAGAACTTAGCTTTCCTTGGATTTCTTCTAGCCGGCATTGATTTTCAGTGGCTTGATTCAACTTCCACTTCTGATAATTGCTTTGAGCAATTCTAGCCTTTAGCCATCGTTCTTGCTCTTGTTTGTATTCATGAGCAAGTTGTTTCCCGATGCCTTTATAGCCAATACCGTTTCGAGCACTTGAAGCTATCTCGAGATCTTTTCTCGTGACTTTGCTAGTCTCTGGTTGATCCATTTCTTTCGAGAAAAAGTGACATGAGAGAAATTGCCAGCTCCTGCAATTTTACCCTTTTGAGAGACATGGCACTGTGGGTGTTTACACTTTTCCGTGTTGTGTTTCTTTTCAGAGACGTGCCCATCAGTTTTATTTTTGACTTGTTTTTCCCACAAAGGTTTAGTCGAATCGCTTTTCCTTTGTCAACAATCTTCGATCTTCGACCGATACTATAGATTGCATGGGAACCATCTTCTTGAGTACTTACAAATGTTCTTCTTTCCTCACTCTTATTCGAGTGATAGAACACTCTGTATGTATTTCAAGTCCTTTCTTTTTGAAGGATCTCTTAAGTAAGATTGTACTTGAAGAAGTGTCACTAGCTTTGGCATAAGATTGAAAAGATAATTCTTTCTTTTGAGTTCCTTGTTCTCGTAAAGAAGATCTTCATATTTCTTTCGTAATTCACCATTGCTTCTTTATGTGACTTTTCGGTCTCAGATATCGAGCATTGAGAAATGCATTTTCACATCCTTTTTCGGATATCTTAACTAATTGAGAATTTTCCTTTGCAAGAATTCTTTTCTTCTTCAAGATTTTCGCTCTAGCTCGGATCATTAGAAATTCCCTTTCATAGACGCCAAGATCTTTCACGAGATTTTCTAGATCTTTTATTTCTTCTTCATCACTTTCATAAGTATAACAAGAAGTATGTGTTACCTCATCCCACCATAAGATGATTTCTATGTTAGAGATGTGGACCGTCAATCTCAAAGAACTCCACACATTTCATTCTTCTTGAGGTCAAGTCGATTATATCATGAGTAACTCCACATAATTCTGGTGATGGTAAGATTGAGTCATCTGAATTGTCATCTTCAGAATCTGTTTCATAGTCTAGAGCATCCAGTTGAGTTTGGATTTTCTTTCTTTCTTCAGTTAATAAAGCTTTCTGGCTTCTTCTGAAGATTCTTCTATCTTTCTTGTCACCTGTCCTTAGTTTGTTGAAGGCAGGACAATCCTTCTTGAAGTGACGGGTTTACGACAATAGAAGCGTATATCGTTTCCAATTTCTACTTCCTCAAGACATGATGCTTTACGAAATGGCTTGTTCAATGAGCTTTGCATATTTTGTCTTGGTGATAGTTTGAGCCTAGATGCTTTTGACTTCTCTTTGGCTTTTCTTCTCTCAATTTCTCGACTGACATATTTGCTCATTTGCTTTGCAGCAAGAGCATCCTCAGTCTCTTCCTTGCTTTTCTTCTTTTCAGAAGTTACTTGAGCAACTAGAGCAATATTCTGCAACTTTTCAGTTGTTTGTTCTCTTTGTGTTGTCTCATAATCAACCGTAGCAAGGTGTGAGAAGAGTTCCACTGGAGTGATATTTGGCATACCTTGATTAAAATAAAAGAATTTAGTATGCTCCCAGTTGTGGTTAAGACTTCTGACAATAGTCTTAATCTTTTCTGACTGAGAGTATCTGTTGCTTTTCCCAAGTGCTGCCATATCACTCATTAGAGTGGTAAATCTGAAATCTAGTTCTTCTAGAGTTTCAGTGGGTCCTTGTTTGAAATTTTGAAATTTCAACTTGAGAACTTCGAACTTCTTTTCTTTGGTTTTCTCAGTTCCGGCACAGATTTCTTCAATCAGTTGCCAGGCAACTTTCGCCGTTTTAGCACCCCACAGTTTACACTGTATGTGCTCAGGTGTAGATCTGATGATGATATTACGAGCTTGACCATCCAGACGATTTCTCTTGGCATCTTCCGATGTCCAGAGTTCTCTGGGCTTTGGTTCGTAAATAACTTGACTAGTAGATCTCCCACTTGTTGACGCATCAGTTTGTGAAGATCCTTCGCTTTGATCTCTGTCTCTACCATTAGAAACCTCCATGACTTGTTTAAGTTGTTGAATGACTATTGGGCCATTTTTTATTACTTCGATCATTTCGTCACTTATGGCTTCAAGGTGGAGCATCATGTTATTTTTCCATTTCTCGTAGTTCTCTGGTTTGAGAACGGGTGCATCACTCAGAGACATTCCTGCACACTTAACACACAAATTAAATAGTCCTCATAGATGTACAAAGTTCCTTCACCTATCTGGGGATTAGGTTCAGCGCAGAAGGCTTGTGAACCTCCTGCTCTGATACCACTTGTTGGTCCAGATAACGGCAAAGTAAAAGACTAGACGGGGGGTGAATAGTCTTTTAAAACTTTTGTCGATAAAAACTATTTCTCAGATATCTGTGTAGATATCTGATATTTAGATTCAGAGCGCGGAAGACTTAAGATAGATAAGTGCAGAAACAGTTAAAGTGTGTGTGTGTGTTGGTGAGAAGTAAGTACAGAGAAGTAAATAACACAGCAAGTATAGTGGTATCTGGAGGTGGCGTAATCCTCCAACTAATCCACTTCGGTCTTCCAAAGACCTAGAATTCACTAGAATAGATAATTGAGGTCACCTTACAAAAATCCTATTCTAAGATTCCTTAAACAAATGGTTCCCAACGAAATGTTCCCCCTGAGTTGTTCCCCGGCTTTCACAACCAAGTACTTCCTGTACTCAGAAACCTTTTTGAGCTATTCCCTAGCTTCCCAAGCTAAGTACTTCCTGTCCTCAATAACCTTGGAGTTATTCCTTAGTTTCTCAAACTAAGTACTTCACATACTCCACAAAGTGATGGTGTTGGTTTTGGTTTGAGTTGTCAGATGAGCTTCTTTAATAACTTTTCAGTTAATCATATAGCTCTGTGAATCAAGTATACTTAATACACTTTTCCATGTATGGTATCTTGTTCTTTTTACTGACCCAAGTCTTAGATAAATGTTCAAGAGAATGAATCTCATATACTTGATCTTTCAATTCAACTCTTTCACAGATAGCAGTGCTTGTTTAGGATCAGGACACTTAGAACTTTAGTGCTACTTAAGATCAGGAGCTTTGGTCGCAACAGAAAGCTTTGAGGATAAGTAGTTTGCTTGAGAGAATATGTTGTTCAGCGTGTTTATGGAGTTCAAGGTGTCTTCTCAAGTAGTCTAAGTATTGATATTTATAGATGAATTTGAATGTCGTTGAATAGTATCCGTTAGGCTTAAATCAAATTCAAACTATTAATATCTGTGTATAGTACTGTAGTAGGTTTGTCTTCTTCTTCAGAAGGTACCGTTGCTTTTATTCAGACATCTTTGTCCGTGCATTAAATGCATTGTACTGTACTTTTTGTCTGTAGGTAACGGAACTATGCTCGATGTCGAGACTAGTATTATCTGATTCTTTGCACGTCCTTATCTTTAATCTTCAGATACCACTTTATTGAAACAACTTTGTTGCAATATATTTCTTTTTCAGAAATGTGGTTAAGGCTCAAGGTATCTGAGAGTAGATATCTGTGAGCACTTTCCTGGTTTTCAGAAAACCTTCTAGTTCTCAGATATCTCTTGTGACACAGCTTGTTTAAAACTATTCGTGTCTTCAAGATATCTGACCAAGGTATCTGCAAAACTATTTCAGTAATCTTGTGCAGTTTCTTCAAATCTTCAATGTCGTTGAACTTGTTACCTTGGATGTCTTCTTCTTGGTCTTCTCTTCATAAAATAAAAATTACATTTTGAAACCTAACATCCTATACAAGATTAGCTAGACTATCATACTTAGTGGGTTTCCTCTTTTACAATGTTCAAGTGAACCAAGAGTACTAATCACCTTTCTGAGACTAAGATAAGTCATCATGTTGCTGATCAAAATCTAAACAGATATTTCTAACAAAATATCTAACAAATTTCCTAACAGTACTGTAGAAGTTGGATTGTGGTATCCAAAAGATAGTGGATTGAGTTTGGTTGGCTATTCAGATGCCGACTATGCTGGATCATTGCTTGATAGAAAAAGCACCTCAGGAACTTGTCAATTTCTTGGTGCTAGATTGATATCTTGGTTCAGCAAGAAACAAAATTCAATTGCCACATCTACCACAGAGGCTGAATATATTGCTGCTGGGTGTTGTGCTTCACATATATTGTGGATACAACAACAACTCAGAGACTATGGACTCAATGAAGAGAAAACTCCCATTTTCTGTGACAACACAAGTGCCATTGCCATAACTCAGAATCCTAAGTTTCATGCAAGAACAAAGCACATTGATGTTAGACACCACTTCATCAGAGAACATGTTGAAAAAGGTTATTGGATCTCAGAAAGGTTCCAAGAAGTGAAAGACTGAAGAGGTATCTGAGGGAAAGGTTGCTACCAAGAAGCCCAGAACTTCACGAAAGAAGTCTGCTGGCAAATCAGTAGACACACCAATTGAGGTTGTCGATTCCCAAATATCTGCCGCCACTGCTGATGAACTCATAAATACAGATGAACTCACCAATGCTGCAAAACAGATATCGGCTACTGAACAAGTAGACTCAGCAAAAGAAAGTGCTTTCAAAAATGTTAAGAATACTGCCGAAAGCCTTGCTGATGAACTCATCAATGCTACTAAAGAAAGTAGTGATAGATACCAAGCCCTATCTACAGAAACCGCAGGGATTATGGACCAATCAGTTCCTAATGCTGATGAGAGCTCTGACGATGAAGATGATGAATTAGTCATCTCTCAAGTCCTAGAAAAATCAAAAAGGGCTAAGGTTACTGAAAAAGTAACTGATGTAGAGGTATCTGAAGAAGAACCTACACCACATGTTGCTGAACAAGCATCTATTTCAAAGGTTGCTGAAGAAGCAACTGTGTCCAAGGTCACTGGACAAATTACACCATCAGAGCAAGAAAGACTGAAAGATATTGAAGATGCTCTGATGAGTGATAGCTTAGTGTTGGAGGATACTGCCATTTCCTCAACACTCAACAGTCTGTCTCAAGCACAACAACCACAACAGCCAGATGTGAATACTGCTGAAATGGTACTTGAAACGTAACCAAAGATCATTCATTGCTGAAGAAAATCCTGCAAAAGAGCAGGTTCCCCAACTCAATGAGAGGGATCAAACTAAGGCATCTGCTCAGAATGATCAACCAGAAAGGCAACTGAGTTTCATACTCAGGAAAGGTCTAAAGTACCTGAAACTTCAAACAAAGAATCTGAAATGGAACAACAAGACCAAAACATAGAAGGGTCACAAGTTCCAGAGACCAATCAGCCTGACACTGCTTAGGTAGCTGAATGGTTTAACTCTCTACTTGTGATAATTTGTGTTTATTAATCTTGTTATTTGATAAAATTTCTTTGTTACAAGCTGAATTAGAAACACAAGAACAAGAGGAAGCTGGAAAGCTTGCCTCAGAGACTGAGAAGGAGGTTACTACAACCTCACCTCTTAAGGAATCTGAGCCTGTGCTACAGGCTCCAACTGAGAAAGAAGAAGATAAGACAGACATGCCAGAAAAGGACCCAGAAACCATCAATGTTTTTGAAGAAAATGTCATTGAGCCTTCTAGTGTGAAGTATATGAAAATCAGTGATAAACATTCTTCATTATGGGTTAATATAAATTCTTCTCTAATTACTCAATACTTTCTACTTACAGGCTCATTCAGAAGTAGAAGTGCAACGGGAAAGAGTTGCGACATCCCCTGCACCCATGGAAATTGATGAAGCCCCCAAGGCAACATCACCAGAAAGAACACCAGAAACTGAGAACGTTTCTGCGAAAAATGATTCTGAGCCTCCTGTTGAGGAAGTAAGTGGAAACCTCAGAAATCATTGAAGCTTAATTGCATAAATTCTTTCATGACAATTTCCTAAGAATTGTGATAATTTTAATTCTCAGGATCAAGCAAAAAGAAAGGTTGATGAGGACCAGACTTCCAAGTCTCCACCTCACAACAAGATATCTGAGGCACCCCCTGCCTCAATAGTACAATTCTCTGAGCCTGATGTACTCATTCAGGTAACTCAAAAACCTAACTACACTCGTACTCAGATATCTACACAAGTTTTGAATCTAACTCAAAACTCTTTCTTTCAGGCTCAAACAAGTGCCACTAAGGTCCCTGTTGATGAGAAAGAGGACCTGCTTCCTTTCTTCAAGGAACACACTTTGCCAAAGCATCTGAAATGCTTCAAGAAATGGCAAAGCTGGCGTCTCGATCTATCTGAAATCTTAAAGGTGGTGATCACCACACAAGGAGAGCACAAGCCTCGACTTGAAAACTACGTCCATGCAATGTTCCCATCGAACAATATTCTTCGAACATTGATGGATAAGGATTTTGTCAAGGAAGTGGCCGAAAGTCGATCCAAGCTTTCAAACAAGCGGATGGTCGGACTGCACTACAGATGGCATTCAAGCCTACTTTGCCCCAGACTCTACAATACATACCCTCTGAACAAGAGGAAGTTAATGGGCAAACGGTCACTATTCCAGAAGTGATCAACCTGGTCTCTGAAGATGAAGAAGAGAAGGAAACTGATGAGAACAATTATGAAGATCCTCCTTCTGACCATCACAAGGATGAGCATAAGAAAGATGATGATGATGCCCCTGCACCAGGGACAGGAGGGATTCCACAAGGAAACAATGCCTCAGCTGCTAAAAAGCACACTGAGAGGACATCACAGCAATCCCCTCCTCCATCTCCTCAAAAATCTACTCATCCAACTCCCCAATTTCAAAGATACTACTGAACAAGTAGTTGAGCACTCTGAGGAAACAACTCAGAAAATATCAGATGCACAAGCCAGAGTTGCTCAACTCAAACAACTGTTGGAGGAAAAACAACATCTACATCTTCAACTGGAAGAAAATATAGCTGAATCCAGAGTCAAGCTAGACAAACTTGAAGAACAAACACGGAAGGAAACGCAAGCTTACTCTGAGATTAAAGAGCTCCGGGAAGCTGTTGACTATATTACTAAGGAGCTAGATGCTGAACAAGCATCTGAAGCAAAGCATGATGCTAATGCTACATCTTCACCAAAGAAACCATCCTCCAAAGGCAAGAAACCCATATCTGAGATGGTTGCCGCTTTCAGAAACCTTGATGAAGAAGTACAAGAGGATGAAAATCACTGGGCTGATGACTCAGATGATGAAGAAGACAGAACCTTGGCAGAACATGCAAATGTTCACTTGGGAGTTTCTCACTTAAAGAGAAAATTGATAGCTCCTCAAAGCTTCAGTAAGAAACCAAATCTCAACTCCCATGATTACATGGCCAGATACCAAGTTCTGGAAACTCTAAGAAAGGAGTTGTCTCAACAAAATGAAGAAGTAATTGCATCAGTCTCTGCTGAAATGAAAAAGTTCACTGAGCTACTCACTCAAAGAACAACAAGCTTGGTCATTGCTCAGAGAGACCTAGGCATGGTAAGGGATGATGACAATAATCTTGCTAAAAAAGCCCTCAATGAGGCTATCTATGCTGCTGGAAAAGCAGATGCTACTCAAGGCCCACTGGCAGAGCTCACTGATAAGAATACTGGTCTTATCAAACAAAATCAGGAGCTCAAGGCCACTCTGGAACAGTTGGTTGCTGCTTACAACTATCTGCAAGGCAACTTTAACTCCTTTTCAGAATCCTTTGTGATTCTTAGTCAGTCAACAATAACTAAGGGGGAAGGATTTCAAGATGCTCAGAGAGGAAGAGGAAGAGGAAGAGGAAACAAAAGAAAATCTGAACAACCACCTCTCAGATTTAATGAGCCCTCCTCCAGTCAGACTGCTCTACAGATAGTGGCCACCACTGAGCAACTTCCTGAAAAAGGAATGACAACAAGGGCCAGAGCACATAAACCTCCAAGGAGTACCAAGGCTCCAAGGAGAAGACAAGTAAGAGGGATTGATGAGTCTTCTGAAGAAGAAGAAGAAGAAGAAGAAGAAGAAGAAGAAGAAGAAGAAGAAGAAGAAGAAGAAGAAGAAGAAGAAGGCCAAATCAAATCCATGGGCAATGGAGAAGGCTGCAAAAGTCTCACAAGAATTGATATTGATGATGATGAAGCTCCTCTTCACAGAAAAAGAAAAATTGATAGCCTCACTGAGCCCATAGCTGCAAAGCCTTTGGCAGCTAAAACACCCTCTGGAAATACCAAGTCTATCCAAGGTGGTTCTTCAAGCAAAACCCCAAGGGAAAATTCAAGACAAAGGAGGAACAGGCTGAGAGATGAACAAAGAAAACTTCAACTACCACTCAGGCCTGAAGAAGCCAAGATTGAGTATGTGAAGACCAACAATGATTCCTCTGTCTACAGGTGCATTAATCAGAAGAATGGCTACTAGATTCTGGAACTCAAGCACTTATTGGTAAATGAAAAATTTCCAGAACCAATCCATAAACAACTCATGGCATGGAGAAAATACAAGCCAATCTTGATTAACACCAACCACATCAAAGCCTAGTTGGATTTTGAAGTAATCAAGAGAATAGAAGCCATGAAAAAGGACCTCTCTGATGAATGTCCTTATGGAAAGCCAGATGATGTGCACAGAATTCCCAACATCACTGGAACAGGCACAAGAGCAAGACTTGCTGTGGAACCCTATGAGTCCTTCTACTTGACTGAAGATCAATACAAGGGTGACATCAGATATCTGAAGATCATATATGAATACTTCAAGCTATCAGATATTAGAATCGAGCATGCCTGGAAGTGGGGAAAGTATTTGTGGGTCAAGCACTTTGCCAAGAAGAATCCTACCAAAACCTACAAGGAAGTCTGTGGATTTTCCAGAGACACAGAGATGATTGTCAGAACATTTCTCTATGACTACTCTGATGATGTCAAAAGGTTTGGTGATAGGAAATTTGTAGATTGATCCATGGAACTGCTTTTGAAGACTTGACGTGTTGAAGAATTGAAGACTAGTTTATTAGGATGTCTACTTGGAGCTTGGTTACTCTTGTTCTCCTAATTTAGACTATGTATTTTGTATCTTGCTGACTGAGCAGAAATGTTGTTTTATCTTGTATTAAAGTTATCTATGAACTTTCTTTATAACATATCTGATGAACCTACTCTCAGATATCAATTTCTATAAAAGATAACTTGTCAGCAAAGATCACACCTTGTGACTTGGTTGATGTTAACTTTCTGCACTTAATTATACGAATTGAATATCATAAGAAATGATTAAGTGATGGATTGTTTCCTCATCCAGATTTGTAATAGGTCAGATAGTCATCGTTGACTGATCAAAATGGGGGAAATTTGTTAAGATTATCTGTTTAGATTTTGATCAGCAACCTAATGACTTATCTTAGCTCAGAAAGGTGGTTAGTACTCTTGGTTCACTTGAACACTGTAAAAGAGGAAACTCACTAAGTATGATAGTCTAGCAAATCTTGTATAGGATGTTAGGTCTCTGAATGTAATCTTTATTCTCTGAAGAAGACCAAGAAGAAGGCATTCAGCAGGAAAAGTTCAACAAATTTTGAAGATCTGAAGACTGCACAAGATTGCTGAAGACAAAGGCTTTTCAGATACCTATGACCAGATATCTTGAAGACACAAGCATTTTTGAATAAACGGTGTTGCAAAAGATATCTGAGAAATAAAAGGTTTCTGAAACGAGGAAAAGTGCCCACAGATATCTACACTCAGATACCTTGGATAAAGATTATGTTTCCGGAAAAACAATATATTTTTAACAAGTGGTATCTGGAGTTGTGATAGTCTCTGGAAAAGGACGTGCAAGGCTTCAGAAAGCATGCATAGTTCCGTTGGCACTACAGGACAAAGTATAGTACAGTGCATTAAATGCGCGGACAGAAATGTCTGAACAAAAACGGTAGCTTCTGAAGAAGAAGACAAACCTACTACAGTACTATACTCAGATATCAATAGTTTGAAATTGAGTTAAGCCTAACGGATACTATTCAAACGGCACTCAAATTCATCTATAAATATCAACACTTAGACTGCTTGAGAACACACCTTAGAACAAACACAGAACTTACATTGAATACTCTCACAAGCTCTCTCAAGCACACTACTTACCTTCAAGCTTTCTGTTGCGACCAAAGCTCTTGATTCTAAGTAGCACAAAAGTTCTAAGTGTCCTGATCCTTAACAAGCATTGTTATTTGTGAAAGAGTTGAACTAAGATTTCATATCTGAGATTCATTCTCTTGAACACTTATCATAGACTTGGGTCAGTAAAGAACAAGATACCATACATTGAAAAGTGTATTAAGTATACTTGATTCATAGAGCTATCTAAATAACTGAACAAGTTATTAAAGAAGCTCACCTGACAAACTACCTTAACCAACACCTTAATCGGCGTGTATGTGAAGTACTTAGTTTGGGAAACTAAGGAATAACTCCAAGGTTACTGAGCATAGGAAGTACTTAGTTTGGGAAACTAAGGAATAGCTCAAAAGGTTTCTGAGTACAGGAAGTACTTGGCTGTGAAAGCCGGGGAATAACTCAGGGGGAACACTTGGTTGGGAACCTAGTGTATTTAGGAATCTAGAGAAGATACTTGTAAGGTTACCTCAATTATCTGTCTTAGTGGATTCTAGGTCTGAGAAAGGCCGAAGTGGATTAGTTGAAGGATTACGCCACCTTCAGATACCACTATAAAAAAAAACTTGTGTTATTTACTTTCTGTAGTTTATCACTTGCTTTATTTATCTTGTTGAGCACGTGCACTTATCACAGAAAAGTCTTCCACTCTCTGAAATTAAGTATCAGATATCTGAGAAACTGTGTTTATCGACAAAAGTTTTAAAAGACTATTCACCCCCTCCCCCTAGTCTTTTACTTTGCCGTTATCTGGACCAACAGAATGCATGCCAACACATCCCAGTGAACCAACAGATGTCTGGTTCTGATGTCAGCAAGTTTGAAGTCGATGGGTGTATCTGATTTTTCAAGATCACACACATCATTGTATAGTTGCTTCACACCTTCAAGGAGATCATCATCCTTGGTGTTTATTTCAAAATCATTTCCAAGATTTTGATGTTCAAACAACTCACATAGAGTTGTTAAGTTCAAAAGGATGTCCTTTCCTTGAACTTTTGATTTTATAGACACTATTTCAGTGCCTTCAGCAACACAGGAAATAATCCTGGAATTGTTGTAAAATTCCAACACATCCAGTGAAGAAACTCCACTGGGAATAGCAGATAGGAAACCCTTGATTTGTGCCTTTTCAAGCATACCAAGAATCAACTTCCTATCAGCTTAGTTTTCAATAGCAGCAACAAGGTATTCCTCAATCATGGCACCTCCCCAAATCATCATGTGATTTGAGGTCCAACGATCAAGATTGAACTCTCCAATCAACCGATCATTTATTATGACCAGCACTGGTGCTTGCTTTTCAGCAGTACCAGATGTAGTAGCTTGGGATTTCTGGGTAAGAGCACGTTTTGGAGCCATCTCTTTAAATAGTGAAAAAATTTGAAAGTCGGAAAGAGATTAAGGTAGGAGATTAGTGATTCTTTGCAGAAAAACTAAGTAGGAATCAGTGTTTGCAGTGATGATTTGCAGGGAAATTTGGGAGATTTTGTTGTTTTTATGCAAGTGCAAATGTAGGATTGAGCAAAAGTGAATTCTTTTGCCAAAATCCTATATATATATAGCAACGCAAATCTCAACAGACATATACATACAAATTGATTTTGTGCATATGATCTGTGTACGTGCAGAAGGTCGTGGGTGAAAACTACTTTGCATTAAATGCTAGTGGGCCATAACTGTTTTTACAGTCCACTACTTTTAGCGAGATTAAATCTTGGCCGTTGAATCTGAAACGCCCATTTCATCAAGGGTTGGGATTGCTTTTCCAGCAATTATCACAATCACTTCATGTAATCGTGCCAAATTAATAAACTTTGGCGAGTAGCTATCTAAATCACATTTCTTCTGTTTGACTAAGGGACAGTTTTATTTTCTGAATTTATCTTCAAACAATACATTTGTTCATATATTTCACAAATATGGAAATAATACACAACACGAGAGAGTAGTTGACTACGGATAGTTGTACTACTTTCTTCTTTTGTGTTCCCCCTCACTAAGTGATCTAGATTTCTGAGTGCCTGTCTCAGAAATCTTCAAATAGCCATTTTACCCTTTAACCTTTGATATTCAGGATTCCTGTTCCAGATATCTTATCTCTTCTTTTCCCTTCTTAATCATACTTGGTTCCTGTCTCACTCACACTTTTAGCTCCTTTTAGTATATGAGTTCCCGTCTCAGATACCTTTTTGCCTTAGATATATGAATACCCGCTCCAGATATCTTTCTCCCTTCTGAGTTTCGGACTCAGAGATTACAACTTTTTCAGTTCCTTCGGTAGCTCCATTAACCCAAGACTATGTCTCAAGGTTAAGAACTTTCTTTCTTGCAAAGGCTTTGTAAAGATATCTGCAAGTTGGTCTTCAGTACCAATTTTGAGTATCTCTATATTGCCTTTTTCAACATGGTCTCTAATGAAGTGGTGTCTAACATCAATGTGCTTTGTTCTTGCATGAAACTTAGGATTCTGAGTTATGGCAAAAGCACTTGTGTTGTCACTGAAAATAGGAGTTTTCTCTTCATTGATCTCATAGTCTCTGAGTTGTTGTTGTATCCACAATATCTGTGAAGCACAACACCCAGCAGCAATATATTCAGCCTTTGTGGTAGATGTGGCAATTGAGTTTTGTTTCTTGCTGAACCATGATATTAATCTGGCACCAACAAATTGACAAGTTCCTGAGGTGCTTTTTCTATCAAGCAATGATCCAGCATAGTCAACATCAGAATAGCCAACTAAACTAAATCCACTGTCTTTTGGATACCACAATCCATCTTCTACGTACCCTTTACATACCTTAATATTTTCATAGTAATGTTGTAGTGTGATTGCATCGGATTTGTCTGAAATCTAGCACACACTCCAACTACATATTGAATGTCAGGTCTACTTGTAGTGAGGTACAGTAGAGACCCAATCAATTTCCTATACTAGTGTTCTTCAACACTCTTGTCAGATTCAGTATAGGTCATTTTGGTTCTAATGCTCATTGGTATCTTAGCATTCTTTTCAGAAGGTTTTAGATTAAACTTGTTGAGCATATCTTTTGCATACTTTGTTTGACTGATGAATATTCCATCATTGAGGTTCTTTACTTGCAACCCTAGGAAGTAGTTCAATTCTCCCATCATGCTCATCTCAAATTTACTTTTCATGAGCTTAGCAAAGTGTTCACAAAGTTGCTTGTCTTTAGATCCAAATATAATGTCATCGACATATACTTGAACTAAAAGTAGTTTCCCTTCATGGTTCAAAGTAAAGAGTGTTTTATCAACATCTCCTTTCTTGAAGCCACTTTCCAGCAAGTATTTGGCTAAAGTATCATACCATGCTCTTGGAGCCTGTTTCAGTCCATACAGAGCTTTCTGAAGCTTATAGACCATTCTACTTTCTGTGGAAACTTCAAAGCCTGGTGGTTGTTCAACATAGACTTCCTCAGCAAGTTCACCGTTTAGAAATGCACTTTTCACATCCATTTAATAAACTCTAAAGTCATTATGAGCTGCAAAGGCTAGAAATAGTCTAATTGCATCCCATCTTTCAACTGGAGCATATGACTCATCAAAATCTAGTCCTTCAGTCTGGGTGAATCCATTGGCAACCAACCTTGCTTTGTTTCTGGTTATTTCACCGGACTCATTCATTTTGTTCCTGAAAACCCACTTGGTTCCAATTACAGATATTCCATCAAAAAATAGAACCAGTTTCCAGACTTTGTTTCTCTCAAATTGATCCAACTCTTCTTTCATTGCAGAGATCCAGTCTTGATCCTTCAATGCTTCTTCTATAGTTTTAGGTTCAATGTTTGAGATGAAACATCCATAGAGAGAATCTGCATTTCCAACAATTGCTCTCCTAGTTCTAACCCCTTGGTCTAAAGGACCAATCACATCCTTGGCAGGATGATCTCTTATCCATTTTATAATGGGTTTTGAACTAGTAGGATTGATATCATTTTGATCTGAATGTGAATCATTATGATCCTCACAAGATACTTGTTCAGTATCTGAGATATCTGGCACACGGGAAATGCCATAGATATCTGACACTTTTTCAGTGTTAGAGATATCTGGGATTGAATTTTCAGCAATCTCATCTCAGAAACCTCTTCATGATGAAGATTCTCAGTAACCTGTTCCATTTCTGGAGTTCTCATTGGAAATTCTTCATCATGTCTTAGAGTCATCTGGTTGTTACTAAGAAATGGTTGCTTTTCATCGTCAGAGTCATCTTCTAAGTGAATGATAGAATTGCTTCCTTTGGAGGATTCTTCTTCAGAATCTTTAATCATTAGCTCTTTGAACCTATCTAAGAGTTCTTCATTCAAGGGTACTTTCTTGTTTCCTTAATAGAAAACTACATGAACAGATTCTTCAATCTTTTGCATTCTTTTGTTGTAGATTCTGTAGGCTTTGCTATTCAGAGAATAACCAAGAAATACTCCTTCATCTGCCTTTGGTTGAAATGTTCTCAATTATTCTTTTCCATTGTTAAGAACAAAACATCTGCAACCAAACACCTTTAGATGTTTGATACTAGGGGGTCTACCAATCAAAAGTTCATAAGGAGTTTTGTCATGGTGTTTATTGATCAAACATCTATTTTGAGTGTAGCAAGCTGTGTTAACAGCTTCAACCCAATAGATTTCACTTATTTCAGTGTCAGCAAGCATTGTTCTTGCTGCTTCTTTTAGGGTCCTATTCTTTCTTTCAGCAACACCATTTTGTTGTGGTGTCCTTACTGAAGATAGTTGATGTTGTATACCTTTGCAGGTACAAAACTCTTTTATGTACTGGTTGACAAACTCAGTACCATGGTCTATTCTGATTACAGATACCTTGTCATTTTTCATGACTTCAAGCTTATTCAGCAAGTTGAGTATTTCAATCCTTGCATCAGATTTTTGTTTAAGAAAAACAACCCAAGTGAATCTTGAGTAATCATCAACAACAACCAGACCATACTTCTTTCCTGCATAGCTAGTTACAGAGGATTCAAAAAGATCCATATGTAAGATTTGCAGTGGCCTTTCATTGGAGTGTTTAGTTTTAGACTTGAAAGTGTTTGGGATTGTTTCCCCATTTGGCAAGCTGAGCATACACCATCTTTTTTGTATGACATTTTGGGTAATCCAACCACCAACTCTTTCTTGGCTAGCTTGTTCAGAGTTTTGAAGTTCAAGTGACTCATTCTTTTATGCCATAGACAATTTTCTTCAGTGTGGCCAGATTGACACACCATGAGACATTCTTCAGTTGTGACAGATGCCCAGTCAGCAACATAGAGATTTCCTTTCCGCCTAGCAACCAAGACTGTCTGCATTGACTCATTGTCAATTAATTTTCATAGTTTTGACTTGATCTTTACAGTGTACCCTTTGTCTACCAATTGGCTCATGCTTAGGAGATTATATTTCAATCCCTCTATATGTAGTACTTTTGAGATTGTAAGAGCTCCAAGCTTCAGAGATTGTGAACTTTCTCAGCAATCACTTGTCCTCTCTGAGTAGTTTCATAGTTGACAGTAGCTAAGTGAGAAAAGAGTTCTACTGGAGTGATATTTGGCATTCTTTGGTTGAAATAAAAGTATTGAGTATGTTCCCAGTTTTGATTCAAGTTTCTCACGATAGTCTTAACCTTTTCAGAGTTAGAGTATCTCTCACTTTCACCAAGTGCAGCCATTTCACTCATCAATGTCGTACACCGGAAATCTAGTTCTTCAAGAGTCTCTGTGGGACCTTGTTTAAAGTTTTGGAATTTGAGCTTCAAAACTTCGAACTTATTTTCCTTTGTTTTCTCGGTTTACTGATTTCTTCAATCGATTGCAGGCCCACTTTTCATTTTGCACCACAGTTACCTAATCGTATGTGCTCTAGAGTGGAAAGTATGATGATATTACGAGCCTGACCATTCAGTCGATTTCTCTTGGCATCTTCCGATGTGTGAAGATATCTGATACTTATAATCAGAGAGCGGAAGACTTTTCTGTGATAAGTGCACGTGCTCAGCAAGATATAATGTGTTTAAATACTTAGCAGGATAAAGAGAACAATAAGTAAATTGCTGGAAGTAAATAACACGTCTTTTTATAGTGGTATCTGAAGGTGCCGTAATCCTTCAACTAATCCACTTCGGCCTTTCTCAGACTAGAATCCACTAAGACAGATAATTGAGTTCACCTTACAAATATCTTATCTCGATTCCTAAATACACTAGGTTCCCAACCAAGTGTTCCCCCTGAGTTATTCCCCGGCTTCCAGCCAAGTGCTTCCTATACTCAGAAACCTTTGAGTTGTTCCTTAGTTTCCCAAACTAAGTACTTCCTATGCTCAGTAACCTTGGAGTTATTCCTTAGTTTTCCAAACTAAGTACTTCATGTACTCCACGCCGTGTATGGTGTTGGTTAAGAAGAGTTTGTCTGATTGGTAGATTAATAACTTCTACAGTTATGTAACACTACCTCTTGAACGAGAGTCACTTAACACACTTCACAATGTGTGGTGATATGTTCTTTACTGACCCAAGTCTATGGTAAATGTTCTAGAGAATGAATCTCAGATACTTGATCTTTTGATTCAACTCCTTCACAGATAGCAATGCTTGTTAAGGATCAGGACACTTAGAACTTTCGTGCTACTTAGAATTCAAGAGCTTAGTCGGAACTGTAAGCTGAAAAGTAAGTAAGCAAAAGGCTTGTATGCTTGATAGAAAGATACCACTAGTTGTATTATCAGAGAAGCTTGGTATTTTCAGTGAGTTCAGTGTGTATTTCAAGCATTCTAAGTGTTGATATTTATAGTTGAAAATCATGTCGTTTGAATAGTATCCGTTAAGCTCAATGAAATTCAAACTATTGATATATGTAAATAGTACTGCAGAAGACGTTGTCTCTTTTTAGAGATTTCCTCTTTTGTTCAGATGTCTCTGTCTGCACATTAAATGCATTGTACTATTTTTGTCCTGTAGTGCCAACGAAACTATGCATGCTTTCTGAAGCATTACATCTCCTTTTCAAGAAACTATCACATCTCCAAATACTTTATCAAAACATTGTTTCTAGGCAACAAAGTTTTGTCCAAGGTATCTGAGTGTAGGTCTCTGTGGGCACTTTTCCTCATTCAGAAACCTTGTGTTCTCAGTAGGGGTGAGTGCGGGCGGGTATTGGCGGGTATTTACGAAAAATCAAACCAACCCACCTATGGCGGGTGATTATTTGTCCGACCCAAGACGGATAGAATGATTTTTCAACCCGCGGCGGTTCGGGTGATAACAATGGCGGGTGGGTTGGCGGGTAGATTACTACATCAACATATCCATCAAATTAACAAAATATTTTGAAAGCAAGTAAAATGATGAAGTACCATTTTCACTTATGTAGTTTCTTAGTTTATACATGAAATAACCCTAGCTTTACTTTCTATATATTCATTTAAATGACAATTAATTTCTTTAATATATATACATTTTTTGTTATGTAAACAATATGGCGGGTGGGTTGCGGTTTGCACCCAACCAACCCACCCACCAGTTGGCGGGTTATACAAAATTTAACCCGCATAATTAAAAAAAAATAAATTAATCGGCGGGTGTGGGTGAGATGCGGGCGGTTTGTGCGGACGAGTCGGTCGGGCGGATTGTTTGCACACCCCTAGTTTTCAGATATCTTTTGTGAAACCTGTTTATTGAAAAACACTTGTTTCTTCAAGATATCTGGACATAGGTATTTGATGATACCAATTTCCTTCGTCTTCAGCAAACTCGTGCAGTCTTCAAATCCTCAAATTTGTTGAACTTTTCTGCCGGATGCCTTCTTCTTGGTCTTCTTCAAAGATATAAAAATTACATTCAGAGACCTAACATCCTATACAAGATTTGCTAGACTAACATACTCAGTGATTTTCCTCTTTTACAGTGTTCAAGTAGAATAAGAGTACTAAGCACCTTTCTGAACTAAGATAAGTCATTAGATTGCTAATCAAAATCTAAACAGATATTCCTAACAAATACTAACAAAGCTTTACAAAAACACGGTAAAAAAGACATGATGAACTTCTAAATTATGGTCTCATCATGAAGCCCTGAGCAACCAATCGAGCCTTGTAATGATCAATAGATCCATCTGAGAGATACTTTGTGCGATATACCCATTTTGATCCAACAATATTAGTTCCAGAGGGGCGAGGAACTAATTCCCAAGTGTGATTGGTGTGAAGAGCACGAATCTCCTCATCCATGGCCGCAACCCAATGAGGAGATTTTTGGGCAGATTTGAAACCTTTGGGTTCCGATGAATTTACAACGGTCGCAAGACCTGTCATGATAAAATCCGGAGCAAAATCTTTAGGCCGAAAATAGCCGTTCTGAGACCGAGTAGTAATGTTGGGAACAGGTCGGGGTGGAGGCTGTGCGGATGGGCCAGGAGGTGGAGGGGATATAGGGTCAGGTGTGTGTTGGTTGAGAGGGCTTTGTGGTGGAGTTGGGTCGGGAGAATGTGGATGAGTGTGTATAGTAGATGGAGCAGGTGTTGTATCAGAATTTGGACCTGAGGGTCAAAGTTGGCATGCTCCAGTAGTTGGCATAACATTATCATGTAATGAGTTGGATGGTTTGGTATTTTGTTCAGTGGTCTGAGTGTCCAAAAAACAAGCATATTCTAACTGATTTTCAGAATTTGAGGCCCGGTTTTCCGGAAATGGAAAATATAATTCATCAAAACGAGCATGACGAGTAATATAGACCTTGGATGTTGATGGCTCGAGACAACGAAAACCTTTATGTTGGGGGCTGTGACCGAGAAAAATGCAGGGCAAGCTACGAGGAGAAAATTTATTTGAAGCATAATCTCGTAGACAAGGATACACACGACACCCAAAAGGATGAAAATTCTCGTAAGAAGGTGCGGCCCCAACTAATAGCTCAAATGGACGTTTTCCCTCCAAAACTTTGGAAGGAAGCCTATTAATTGTGTATACAGCAGTATAGAAGGCATCCACCCAGAAATGTAAAGGGGTCGAGGAGTTAAACATCATGGCAAGGCCAGTTTCTGTGATATGACGATGTTTACGCTCCGCTCGACCATTCTAAGCAGGCGTATAAGGACATGACATAATATGGCGAATGCCACAATCGAGAAATATATCCTTAAGCCTGTTATTTGTAAATTTGATTCCTCCATCACTCTGGAAAATTTTAATCTTTTTGTCAAATTGATTTTCAACCAACTTGCGAAATTGAATGAACACATCCATGAAATCAGATTTAACACAGAGGGGGTATAACCAACAGAACCTGGAGTAGTCATCCACAAAGGAGTGCGTATTACTTTGCAAGAGACATTCGTAAGCTGCAGAGGAAAATAAAACAAGTAGTACTAGTAGGATGCATATGTGCGATTGGAATTGGATTTCGAAGCACAAGCTTTCAAATAAAATTAAGATCTTTACTTGGCGAATTTTAAAAAATTCACTGCTTGTTCTTCTTGCTTTGCGCAATAAAGGGATTGATACAAAATGGTGTTAGTCCTGTTTTTCATAATGCACATGAATCTCTACTACATGTTGTTTCTCGAGTGTGACATTTCCAGACTGATATGGGCCATATCTCCCTTATCTTACTGCACTAATCACTGTGTTGTTACTAATATCCAACAATGGATTGAACAGGTACATAAATCCCTGAATATTGAGGACTCTGAGTTCTTTATCACAACATGCTGGGCTATATGGAATAATAGGAACAAAGTTGTTCATGAATCAGTAGTTAGATATGAATCTGCAGGCCAAAGATTCATTGCCAGGTACAAGCAGGCTCAAACAGTCTACTCTAGTCCCCTACCGCCGGATGTTGAGCAGCCATGGGTACCCCCTGAAGCCAGAACTATCAAAGTCAATTTTCGTTTAAACAAATCAGGACGGTGTGAGTGTTGTATATTCGCCAGGAACAGAAGTAGCTTCCCTTTTGTGACTGATGTAGTGATTGATGAGGCTTTACAGCAGGTCATTATTGAAGGCGATAGTAAGAATGTCATAACCCAACTTCAGGCCACTACTCCTTCACTTTCAACAGCCAGAAACATCATCGAAGAGACGAAGACGCTTTCATTATTTTTTTCATGTTGTTTGTTTTTCGTCTATTAGACAATGTGGTAATAAGTTAGATTATTTTTTAGCTAGCACAGTAGACGTTGATTCTTTTCATCTCCATGATATTCCAGTCACCAACCCTGATGTATTTTGATTCCTGATTGAATGGAAGCTTTATTTTTCTCAAAAAAACAAAAAGAGAACACTTCTTCATTAGTGGAATTTTTGTTCTGAAAGGAAATTGATGTATTTATTTAAAATTATGGGGGGCAAATTATTTTCAACTTGAGAATTAATTTGACATCAAACATTTAAATATAATTTTAGTAAGTCAACCATATCAAATTATTGTCAATAACTATTTGCTCTTTATAAAACGGCCTCCCAAAAACTTTATTAGAACAAATTCAAAATCCAAACAAGACCGAATTATAATTTATAATTGACCCAACCCAAGCAAATCTTTTATTCGGGAGTGATTACGGTACCCGAACTAGCCAATTTGAATGGACCCAATCTTGTTTCGATCGTTCTGGGGGACCACCATGGCTCCTCTCTTCTCGAGAATCCACACATCCCTTATCAATGTATGGACAGCTATCTCTCGAGCACAGGTTTAGGTTTGGCCTCAATGGAAAAAGAAAATGGAGCACCTAACAACGCATCTTCACAGACCAAGAACTACGAGATCACTCCCTTCATTCTGGGGTGACGGAGGGATCATACCATTCGAGACGCTTTTTTTTTCATGCTTTTCCCGGAGGTCTGGAGAAAGTTTCAATCAATAGGATTTTCCCAACGAACCATTTTCCTACATCTCTAGGCACTGACCTGTATAGGCATATGGTGGCTGACATGAAAAAATACCGAGACAAAGGAAAGCCGCCACAGTATATGCATATTGGGGACGAAGAGTGGGCTATGTGGCATGAGTATTGGAGACTTAATCACGTCGAGGATCAGTCCTACAAGAACAGTGAATTGGTGACCGAGCCATGAGATGGTAAGGGCTCTGCCATGCATCACTTCGGGTCACGAGCTGTTGTCACTGATCGCCAGATGTCGGTAAGTATATATATGTGTGTTCTGATTACAACATGATTTGTACACATGTGTATTGCTTTCATTTATACCAATTTACCACTTGTTTGCATTCCTACCAACTTACTAACTACTTGTTGCAATATATAATGTTCTTTAGCTGAACCTGAACCAACCCAAGACTTGCCTAGAGCAAATGAAGATGGGGAAGTTCAAGAACGGCGTTTGGGTGGACCAGAAGTCCGAACTTATTGCGGTATGTGTATTTGCTAAGTGTTACAGTTGTATATGCATGTGTATTATAAATTAAATATGAAATTGTAGCTCATTTCGTATACACTTGACTATTACAGAGTGAGGTGGAGCGGATCATTGCGGAGAGGCTGCTCGAGGGTGAGGAGTTGTCCGTGGAAGAACAAGACCGGAACTTTCTACAGGTCAACCCACCCGACAACAAGGGTCAGGTTTATGGTCTTGGTAGTAGGGGTGGGAAGAGGGTTCGGGTAATTCCGATCCCGTCCCGACCCTATTGTATAAAATCCCGATAGGGTCGGATATTTCGGGATTGGGTACCCGCAAAGTATATTCCCGAAAAATTTATCAAGTTTGCGGGTCGGGTTTGGGATTTAAATTTTATTCCCGAAACCCGATGGGTACCCGAATATCTAACTATTAAGGAAATATTTATTAATACATAATATCAAATCATTGATCCTATATTGTAATAATATATTTTGTAATCTATGGAGATCAGTATAAAATCATACTTAATGATTTGTAGATATATATAGTACTTATGTTTAATTACTTCAAAATGCATGCGGAATTATATACGCGTAAATCGGTCTATATATTGATACATTGCAGAAAGCTTCATATATTTCCCAGCATGTTTTCCATTATGATGTTTTAAGTTTGACTTAAGGGATGACCTTCTACCGTAACATAAGAACCATCAACTATATACATGTTTATGACATGTTTTAATAAATCTAAATTGTATTCATTTCAGAATTTCTTCGATAACATAAAATAACTCCCGATAGGGTAGTCCGATCCCGATCCGATCTTTTACGGGTACCCGATTGCGGGTACCCGCTATGTCATTATTTATTTTTCAATTTTTATTTAGTAATTTCTTTTTTATTTCTTAAAATAATTTTTCTATTTTTCATTTTTATCCAAAAAAAATATTTTTATATTATTTATTTATATTCATATTTTTTAAAATAACTTTTCTAATTTTTATTTATTTTAAAAAAATATATATTTTAAAAATATTTTTTTCTATTTTTTATTTATTGTTCATAATTTTTTATTCAACCTAAATTATTTTTCCATTTTTTATTTATTTTTTGGACATTATTGTGTATTAAAATCGAAAAGGGGGTAAAATAAACTAAGGACCTGTTTGTTTGTCCACTAATGAATTTCAACTTATAAGTTGATCAACAAAAAATCAGCTTTTTGGACTTAGATGTAATTGATGAACTAACTGGTGCTTAAATGCAATGTCCCTATCTAAGAGGGGTATATGTAATAACCCCTTAATGTAATTCAGCAACCACTTCCCCTTACTCTCTTATTTCCTTCCTTTTCTCTCTACTTGATAATATTTGGATTTGAAATCTCAGTAAACAATTGTTCAGTTTTTTCCAAGGCACCATACCCCATGCAAAATATATATACTGGTGCTCCCTTTCACCACCATTCTGACTAATTAGAACTCCAAAAAGGTTCCTTGTACAGAACCAAACTTCAAGAAAGAGTTGACATGGGATTAAGAGGAGGATTTATCTTCTTGTCCTTCATTCTTGTGCTACTGATGATGAGTTTGCTTCTGGAGAATCCATTTCTCGCAGATGGGAAAAGAGTTCATTCTGCTAAAAATTGTTGTGTCAAAAATCATCAATTCAAGAATGTTGTTGTTGCACCAGCTGGGAACCAAAAGAACACTTTTGGTACTGAGAAGAGGAGAGTATACACAGGATCAAATCCTCTCCACAACAGATAAGTAGTCATACCAAGAACAAAAAAAATGCCAGTTCTTGATTTTGTATTCTAGACTCCTTTTTTTCCTTGTAATCTTTTTAAGCTTTTTTTTTTTAATTTTTTGTTCCTAATATGAACCTCTACAGTATTGTTGCATCAGATTTTTCCTGAATTTCCTCTGCATATGTACAGGAAGTATTTTCAAGAAATTATATAATAGCATTTCTTTTTGAAATTTACAAAGATTGAATTTAAGATCAAGTCGGTTTTTAGATAATTTATTCAGAAACGAACATGTATTGTTAAGAAAATTATCGATATTATTAATCAAAACTTAAGTAGCATGCTCAACATTGTTTTTTCACATCTAAATAAATTATCTACATTCACTCTTTTTGTGAATTTAAATGTGTGGTGTGAGTATGAATGCGAGTAAATGTGGTTTGTTGGAGTAATGAAGACATGTCTGAGTATATTTCTCTGAGAAAGTTGTTGGTAAATTTATGATACTCTCTAGTCTCTACCACTCCACTAGTAATTAAAAGCATTGCATTTCCCCTTAAATTATAAGCAACAAGGAATGAATATTTGTAGCCATGGCCTTTTCTCACATTTAGTCCTTTCCCTTTCCGAATATTCTAACAAGGAATGTCGATTAGTTTCTAACTAGTCCGAGACCACTTGGAGGACATATATACTGGTTACATTGTGTGAGAAACAACATCTAAATATATATATATATATATATATATATATATATATATATATATATATATATATATATATATATATATATATATAATAAAAATGATAACATATCTCAGTAAAGAGTCATGCCACATGTGCAAAATCCTATGTGACATGTATCTTTGAATTTCATGGAGTTTCATTAACAAAAATAAAGAAAAAAAAATAGTAATTTAGAAATGTATAATTTATTTTTAGTATGTTAACTACATATATAGTTTTTCATAAATTACATATAACTTTATTTGCAAAGCTCTGAAAAATATTTTGAACACATATTTGAATTCATCGCGACAAGACGAATCCATAGACACCAGTCTTATACTCCCTCTGTCACATGCCAGTCCACTTTAATTTACGGCAAAATAAGGAAAATATTATTATCAATATTTTTAATTGTGTTTTGAAGTAATTAAGTTAAGGATTAACTTTTAACCATTTATCGAAATTAGTACGTAGCAAAATCAGAACCGATGCTAAAGTTAAAGAAAATCCAAGTTCAAAATTACATAGAACCCCCATTTGTTCCTCCAGCAAACCAAAACACCCCAGCTCCCAAAATAGACCATGGGGCTTCTCTTTCCTTTCAATATTCTCCTTTGTTCTTCACCATCAATTTTCTCCTTTCTTTCGATCTTCTCCTTCAAAAATAATTATAATTAATTAAATAAATTATTTATATATTAAAATAAAATATCAATTTTTTAAATAAGATCTAATGGTCGTATAAATTCTAAAGTTGAAAAATAAAATGAACCTTATAACTTTCACTATTTATATATTTAGTATGTTGACTACATATATAGTTTTTATTAAATCTCATATAATCTATCTACAAAACTCCAAAAAATATTTGGAACATATTTTTGGATTAACCGCGACAAGACGAATCCATATACACCAATTATGAATATTATTATTAAGTAAATATTTTCTTCATTAAAATAAAATATAAATTTATTAAATGATATATATTGGTTGTGTAAATTTAAATTTTGAAAATAAACTATGAAAACTTTTAATATTCAAAATGCAATGCAGCTTATAACTTTCATAGTTTATTTTTAGTATTTTGACCGCATAGTGTGTAGTTTTTATTAAAATCTCATACGAATTTATCTACAAAACTCCGAAAAATATTTTTAGTTAATTAAATAAATCATATACTTATTAAAATAAATATAAATTTATTAAATTACATCTACTAGTTGTCGACATTTATATGAACTTATCTACAAAATTCTGAAAATATTTGAGCTTATATTAAATACACCGTGACAAGGCGAGTCCATAAACACCGATTTGAATAATATTATTAATTAAATAAATTATTGTATGCAGTAAAATAAAATATAGTTTTAAAAGTAGAGTATTTATTAAATTTTTAATACTCACTCCATCCAGTTAAAAATAAATTAATATTTATTTAAATGTCCAATTATAATTTTGACTTTACGGTTGAGTAAAGCCCGGATAGGGGTGTTATTAGTGTTGTTGCTAGGGATCATGAGGGCAATGTTATTGTTTAGTGTCAAAATTTTATGTCTTATGATTGTTGAGAGTTGACATCCAAAATAAACTTGAATTTGTTAAAGGTTTTAAGTCCCAACATGTAGTAACTGAAATTGATTGTTCTTTGGTAATTAAATCTTTTAAGTATGCAAATTTTAGCTTTGCCCTTTTGTTTCACATTTTCAAAGAAACCCATACATTTTTAATATAGAATAGAAGTATCTTGACTATCTTCTAAAAAGAAAGTGAAAAACAAAAGTGTTGAATATTTGAGTAACATAAAATTTTAAGAATGCATGAACTAAGAATAAAAATAATTAATGGTAATATTAATCATAGTTGACTGAAAGATTTTAACTATACGAAACATAAGCATTTTTCTTAAATTGAAGACCAAATCGACAAATTATACAAATAATTAATTGGGCACATACGGTGCCAAAATTCAATTAAAAATAATCACATAGGTGAATCACTTAGCGTGGCTGGGGAACCTTAATGAGTGAAGTCATACATTTCAGAGTTGTATTATTACAGATTAAATTAATTACTCATATTTATTACGGAGTTATATTGCACAAAATGATGGACCATTTTTCATTTTGCAGGGAGGCTAAGATGAAATAAATATATGTTTAGGTGGACGCTCTTCAGTTTTTGTTAACTGCATATGAAAAATATAATAAGATATCACAAAATAAGATTGTTTTGTTTGAAACATTACTTTTTTTTAATCAATAACTACTCAAAAAATAAAAAGATCATATAAGATACTCTTACAAGAGTCAGGGACACTATTGGGCACATGTCGGATTATATCTTACTACACTGGTATTCCGTCATTTTACTTTTAAATGGGTTGGGTTCTATCAAACTTCAAAATAATGATGTTCAGTTTCGGATCGGACATATACTCAAACTCGCTCTAAATCTCTGTAACAAGACCCAAACCACAATATTTTATGGTTAAATTAGTAAAATGTACATTTTCCCCGCCGATGGGGGGAAACTACCTTAGCATATGTGAAATTATATTTTGTAAAATAATAATTTTTGTGAACCAACCCTGTTAATTACATTATACACTTTTTATATTTTATTTTTGTTCTGGTTTGAGCGATATAATCTTAATTTAAGAACATGTATCGGTTACTACTAATTAACGGGTCTGGTAAGGGTCGATGACCCGATATAAAATATATGTTATCAACCCGTCGGGTGCTGAATGAATTTTGGTTGGGTGGGATCATGTTGATGTTCAGGTCCCGATCGGGCATATACTCAAACTTGTTCCAAACCGCAACATTGTATGGTTAAATTAGTAGGATGTATATTTTGTTGGGTGGTTTAACGTTGTGGGTGGGTGCAAAAAGACCGTTATGTGAAATTATATTCGTAAAATGGACCACATACCACCCCGAGAGTTGTTGGGAACCAACCCTGTTAATTGCGTTATAACATTTGTATTTTTTTTTTTGGGTTTGAGCGATACATTTTTTGTTAAGAATATGTATCTGTTACTATATAACGGGTCTGGTACGGGTATATGACCCGATATAAAAATATATGTTATCAACCCGTCAGGTCCTGAACGGGTTCAGGCTGTATTGGATCCTAACATTTAAAATCATATCCGTCATGATGAGTCGCACCATAAAAAGACTCGGTAATATAGTATTAAATGAAAAAGAACTACCCACCGACACCCCACCGACTTTGCTTACAAGAAAGTTTGATTATCTTATTTGTTCGATTAATTTTGTGACCTCTCCTTTATATTCATTATTAAAAGTAAACTATACCCGTGGCAATATCTTTGTGTGTGTGGTGGAGTGACCACATATCACTGCGAGATTGTTGGGAACAACCCTATTGATTGTGTTGTATACTTTTGTATTTTATTTTGGTTCCGTTTGAGGGATAAATTTTTTTGTAAAAAAAATGTATATGTTACTAATTAACAAGTCGGGTACGGTAGGACCCTATTTTTACATTTCATATAGTTAACATAAATAAACATCCAAATGATATAATATTGGATGAAGAATGACTACCGACCGACACCACGACCAATGTTGTCTACAAGAAATTTTGACTATCTTATTTTCTCGATTAATTTATTTAATCCTCATATTTCTATTTATTATTAAAAATAAACTATACCGTGGCGAGTGACATCGCCACGTGTTAGTAATAGTAGTAGTATAAACTCAAATGCTTATTAGTTTCTACGGAAAAGTCGTGCCAAAGTCCAATGTGACACATCAATTCTGAAAAAAGATCTAGTAAAATTAAATTTAAAAAAAGGCCAATATAATAAAGAATAAAGAAATGGTGAATGAATGAGAGAAGACAATTAATAGAAAAGCTTCTATTTATTTATTGTAATTGTTGATTGATTCTTTTAGTGAAGAAATACAACTTGACTATTTTTAACTTTTAAAAGTACAGTTTGAATGTATTTACAAGTGAAAGAAATACCGCCTTAGTTGTAATTAACTATTTATAATGTGGGGAAATATTGTAAAACTGAATGGTCTTCTTTTCGGAAAAAATTGTCGAACTAGGTACCAGTTTTTCAATAACTTTGAACTGTACATGCATGTATGTGGAATTGGATATATGAAATTGGAAATCCAAAACCATTAACAATTAAAATAAAATATATATTCATCATGTATCACGGAAAATTGATTAATTCATGCTAATTCTTATACTGATTCGGTCAAATGGACTTATTATATGTAACATGCTCTACAACCTAATCATAAACAGGTCTATGGAAGAATCTCCCAGTGGATGAGATGGGGAGAAGCAAGACACAATCGGGTGTATGTTATATTAGGCATGAGATTAAGCAGGTCATTAATATAGTCGACATTTGCCAAAACCCAAATGATACGGGAAAATTCATCTAAGATATAGCATTTTTAATCTTTGAAATATTTAGCAAAATTTACATTTTACTAATATAGTTATACAATGACAAAAAAAACTATCTTATCTCAATGATCTTGCTTCACCACACAACTTGTGCTGGAAATTGGTGTACTCATGGGAGAGTTTAGGAGACCCATTTGGGTTGGCAAGCCCATGACTCCACTGGTTGGAGAATTCTACATCAAAGGTGATAGATTTAAGTGTGTGTTTGCAAATGATTTTACTTTGCCTTTTTCTCTACTTTTACTAAAAGTTAATTAAAGTTGATTTTAAGCAAAAGTCAGTAGTGTTTGATATATCATATAAAAAACAGCTTAAAATTGTAAAAGCAGAAGTTCTAGTGTTTGCAAAAAATAATTTAATTAGTTGTTTTTAATTGGAAAAAAAGCTACTACGTGCTTAAGCTTGTGTTTGCAAATGCTTAAAAAAGTGTTTTTGTGCTTTTGAAGTAGTAAAAGTAGTTTTTTAGTGTTTTATATTACAACTTCTGCGGAAAAAGCAGAATCTTAAGCAGAGAAGCAACCCAATAGCTGCTTCTATCTGCTTTAAGCACGTAGTAGCTTTTTTTCCAATTAAAAACAACTAATTAAATTAATTTTTGCAAACACTAGAACTTCTGCTTTTACAATTTTAAGCTGCTTTTTATATGATATATCAAACACTACTGACTTTTGCTTAAAATCAACTTTAATCAACTTTTAGTAAAAACAGACAAAAAGGCACGAGTAAAAGCATTTGCAAACACACACTAAGGCCCTGTTTACCACTAGCTTCAAATTAAATTTTTCAATTATTTTTTTTTTGACCATCGACTAAGAAAGCATATATTTAACGTTAACTTTTTAAATCAATTTGGTTGAAGAAGTTTACCTGAGTTAGCTTTTTTTTAAAAAAAAAACTATTTGTTATCTTTTTATTCCGAAAATATCCCTAACCTAAATTAAATAGAGTAAAATCAATCGTTAGTTACTTTTCTCAATAGACGGCTTATATTTTATATTTGTTGAAACTTTGTTATACATTTTGTGTACTTGTTTGCAACTTGCATAAGTTACTAATTTTTTTTTCCGTATTAAGTTAGAATGCTCAACGAATATTTATTTTCAACTTCTGATAATTTTCAATGATGTTATTAAACTGGCGGTGAAAAGTACATTGAATATATATTAAAATAATTAGACAAAAATGTGATGTACTATTATTTAGAAAAATAAGAGTAATGCCCTTTTATGTCATTTTATAAAATACCAGCTAGCTTATCAGCTAATTTGCTAAACAACTATATTAAAATCAGCTAGCTTTTCAGCTAGTTAATCAGCTACCTATTCAAATTTAGCTTTTCAAATTACCTATTCACTACCAAATTAGTTAATCGATTACTAGCTTTCCACTCTGCCAGATTTTCAGCTAGTTTTGCTAAACAGGGCCTAAAGCAGATAGAAGCAGCTATTGGGTTGCTTCTCTGCTTCTGGCGGTTACCTGCTTTTTTCCAGAGAAGTTGCAGCAGAAGTTGTAATATAAAACACTAAAAAACTGCTTTTACTACTTGAAAAGCACAAAAGCACTTTTTTAAGCATTTGCAAACACAAGCTAAGTATGAAAACTAATACTATAACTGAACAGATAAAATTCTAAGAATATGCAGACATTCATGATTCAGAACATGAGTTCTCCTCTCATAAATCAGTACAAATCACTTAAAAGTGGCAAACCGAAAACAAAACCGATTTGCTTTAAAATGGCAAATCAAAACAAAACCTTTTTCTCAGTTCGGTTCAGTTTTTTGGGTAATTTGGTAGTTTTGAACACCCCTAATTTAGAGGACGATTTCCGGCAACTAAGTCGGTCATTCAGAATTATTTGCATGAATGTTCTACTTCTATTCATGGTTTCAAGATTACGGTTTTCTGATTATGAAGTATGTATTGGTGTTTGAGTTGCAACTCCAATTTATGTTTTCATGTCACCTCTAGTGTTTATATGTTTTCAGTCCTGGTTGATCATTTGCTGAAAGCAGGGGATAAATCAAGAAGATGAATGCTCTACTTGAGTGTTTATGTTTCCATTTAGAACCCATGAATGTTTTTTTATGGATCAGGACACCTGTATTATTAGTTTAATACTCTCTCGGTCCCGGAGAAGCTGTCCAGTTTTAACTTTTTACAGTCAACAAAATACAGCTTTGACATGAATTAATCTCGAACCGTTGGTAAAATCTTGAAATGAATTATATAATGAAAATTTAGGATCTAAAAGTTTCATTATATAATTTAATTGAAGATTTTACCATTACTGTTTGAGATTAATTAAATGGTCAAAGTCAATTTTTGTCAGTAAAAATCAACTAAAAACTTTCAAAATGAAAGGGGTATATGCTAGTATTAGTATTTTTAAGACTTTCCAAAATGTTTTTGAAACAATCATTGCCTGGACCGGATCTTTTTCAACCTGTGCCATAATTTACAGACTACTCATGACATTGTAGTTTAATCTCTTTATAGTACACCTTTTGTGCTCACTAGTAAATTTGCATCTATTCATCAAACCATTTTAAATTTTAAACTGTAATGTCATGTTTCTGTACATGAGAATTGCTGAAGGTCAAGAAGAATGAAAGGTTATCATAATAGTTTTGCAAAACACCTCATCCATACCAGGAGAGCGAAAAACAAATAACTATAACCCGAAATCATACAACTGCCACAATTGTCTAGTAGTGTAGACAGAAAGGGCATTAGGAAGTACCTTAAAGCTTAGAAGCATTAGCAACGGTTCTTCTCAATGCAATTGCGGCCTTTGAGCCAGAAGACCGGCCCAGATGTTTAGAAATAAAATCTCCAGCCACTATGAGTTTCTGAAGGTCCACATTTGTTTGAACTCCTAGACCATTGAGCATGTATACAACATCCTCTGTAGCAACATTTCCAGAAGCACCTTTTGCATATGGACAACCACCAAGGCCTGAGACAGACGAATCTACTGTGCTGATACCCATCTGTACAGAACAGAACTGAACTAAGGACAAGAACGTGGAATGAAACATGGCAACTTCAACTTATATATTCTCATGACTCGGGAAAAAATCATGAATCATATTAAGTAGTCCAGAAAGAAATGCTTAATTTGCAAACACAGAATATATATATACATCCTTATTATTTTCTCCTTTTCTCTTTTCTTTTTTCCCTTCCCGTAAAACATGGTAACTCACTTGGAGTGACAAGAGAATGTTTGAAAGGGCTTGTCCGTATGTGTCATGAAAATGTACAGCAAGTTTCTCTACAGGAACAACATCAAGAACAGCTTCAAGCATTGGAATGACAGTACCTGAGATAACCACAAGAAATGATCGATTACTAGAAACAAGTAGCATAAGTAATGATAAAGAAAAGTTGAATGGCATAAAGATTGATAACTGTGTGCAGAGAATGCATCATAAATCCAATCAATGAATTCTCATGAACCAATATTCATGGGGAATTCAAGTTTCTTAGTATTAAATTATATACTAATTATGTCAAGTAATATGTAGTGCCTAAGCGATTGATTGTGTTCAGTGTGTGTGTGGGTGTGTAAGAGAGAGAAACAAGAAGTTGAGACATGTCCAACAAGCAATTAGCTTCTATGAGGTATTTCACAAATGAATTCCTAAATAAAAGATACATTTTGCATTACCAGGAGTGCCAACACCAATTGTATCTCCAAGAGATATTTCAGCACAACCCATATTAAGAAGCTCTTGTGCGACATATGCTACTTTTGATGGAGGCACTACTCCTTCAACTGGACAGCCCACAATACATGATATATATCTGTCAGAATTATGCACCAGCAATTTATAGTTTGAATATCTGTCAGTATTGAGTATTCTAATGCTATTGCTAAAACCATATGAAGATCATTATATCAGAAATTTTGAACAAATTATGGCATCCAATTAGATGATGATTTATTCCCACAAAACAGGCGGTAACCGCAGCAAAATGCCTACACAACTTTTTCATGCATTAGCAGGCCTTCTACCAGAGGCCAGATTAGGCACTTCAGTGTTTTAATAGATATAGATATTTCCGAAATTGAAACCCAAGAACAAAAGGATTGTAATGGTAGATAATTGAATGTTGATTTCATCCACTAACATAGACATATGGTTTGCTGTATCAGATTTAGCCCCCCAGATTTTCCTGTACTATACGTAATATTCAGATTTTAGGCAAAACGGTTGGGTATTAATATCGCCAGTAACAACTGGTATATCGTAGTACAAGGCAAATGTGCACCAAGATACCCCAAAATATCAGCATACACACTTTCCATTCAAATCCTTGGAAACAAAGTCGACAAGATCATTCAAGATAAGGCTTTGGAAGTTAAACTACTGCAGAAAGAGGGAAATGGACAGATACATACCCGCGGACAGGAATATTATGATCTCTAGCAGCAGTTGCAACATCACGGTAACGAGCAAGACTATCTTCAATACTGCAATTTATATTAGACCGCGAAAAGGATTCCGATGCCGCAGCAAAGACAGCCACTTCTTTTGCTCCAGCTGCCACAGCAGCCTCAAAACCCTAGCACAAAGTCATCTCATTCACATAAAATAAATACTAGTACATGTTTCCAGTTCTCTATGAATGTTAAGGACCATGTGAAAGCATTACTTTGAGGTTCGGAGTCAAGACAGGAAATCTAGAATGCCCAATGCCTTGAATTGCTGACATGACATCCTTTGCATCGGCTAGCTGCCATTTTGTTAACAAATTTGAAAAAACTTAGAAAACAACACTGCAAGAAATCCTCACCAGCAACGTACCTGTGTTTGAAAGATACGTTATCCTACAAATCTAAAATTTCCAAATATCAACTTATGACATGGAAAGGTGTGTGGACAAATTTGAGACAATGTGTTTACTGTTATATTAGTTGAAATTAATGTAAAAGCTGTTGCAAAAACAGCGCAAGTTTATTTTGTTATAATTACAGAATCTTAGCTATAAACCCACATCGGCATTCTCAGTACTTCTGTTTCACAATCCATATTATAAATCAAAAAGGATAACTGATGCCATATACAAGTTTATTATTGACAAAGGTTCTGGAACTCCAACCCACTGTTACATAACAACTGAATATAAGTTCTACTATGATATTCTTTTTAGAATGGCGAGAACTTCACTAGAGCTACAAGCCTACAACAACAAAAAGAAATATATACCGAAACCACAAATCCTTGGTAGAACACCGCATAAGGTCATTTGAATTAACTTAACATATTCCCAGAAAAATTACACAAAAGGGGTCACAGCAGAAAATACTCGAGATACATAATTTCAGCTACTGTTATAGCCCATGAAACTGGGGGCAAAGTAAACTAAGCAAGATGATAAAATTTCAAATAATAAAGAATTCAGATAAAGAAAGCAGATGAACAGGACTTTTGAGGTTCTCAACTAAAGATTATCTAGCTGTGATGTCTACTTCCCGCTACTTTGCGCAAATATCGCCCAAATAGAGTGCTAGAAGTGTATTATTAGTAACCCATCACTAGAGTGACCGGGCGAGCTATGGAGGAGATTAATAGCTGTGGTTTGAATATACTTAGAAAGGACACTTGAACGGCAATTACAGTTAATGGGTATATCTACAATCACACTAAGTATTGAACATGACGATAGAATTCATCAGCGAAAAAGACTTGGTTAGGAAAGCTAAGACTTGTTTCCCGACTGCATTTTTTACAGTTCAAAGTTTCCAGAAGCACATGGCGAATTTTAGAAGAATGTTTATTTGACGATTAGTGGACTACAAGCAAGTTTGTAAATAAGAGGACTGGCAGATAAGTTGCAAGGATCCTCTTTTTGCCTTCATGTTGGAAACTTAACGCTGAAAGAGTAACCGCCTGCTTGGTGGGTGTTTAGATTGGTAGGTGATGAGAAATAGGCCTCCGATGGGGGTATATATACGAGGCCATGGAAAACGAAATAAGAACTGAAGAAATTTATAAGAGTAGTATCAATTAGGATATCTATCATAATGCAAAAACTAACAAAAAGATCTCTCAAAAGATGGTAGAACATCATAAACTGCAGAAGAACAGCAGCTACAAATGACACTTCCAATGGAATTGCACAAAATCACAACAAGCTACTTTACCTGAGGTACCCATTTTGGCGAGACAAAACTAGTAGCCTCGACAACAGGCAGCCCAGAAGAGACTAACATCTTAATTAGTTGAACCTTCACCTCAGTAGGTACAATCTCCTTTTCATTTTGCAGTCCATCCCGTGGACCAACTTCAACTATCTTCACAAATTTGGGAATTGAAGCCAAAAACTGCAAAATCAGATAAAATGATATAAAATGATTGAAATGGACCAAAGGAAGAGAAGCAAAGAGACTAGAGTAGTTGAAAATTTTAAACTATGAGGCGTTTGGATCATGCAACAGAATATAGAGATAACATTATAGATCATCTGCAAAAGGCAACATTTAATACTGGAGAATACTTATTGTAGGTGTTGTAATAGGAAGTCATTCCTGGAAAAGAGAGAAATAAAAAACCAACAGCATGCCATGTTTTCACTGGACATGAGAAAAAATTAAGTGGCTTCGGATGTGGTTTAATCATCAGTCTAAAGCTTCTGCTAGAACAAAAAAGAAAAACTGGAACTCGTCTTGAAATAAACTCCAGCGTCCCTTGCCTACTGGTAACAAGCTAGCATATGCAACTACCTACCTTGTTCTTTACATCATAAGAATGAGACTGGGAACTGTAATGACGGTTGCCCATGTGAGATGCACCAACTCTGATGGCTCTGGGCTCCCGACTGAAGAGAAACTTTAAGGCCGGTTGCTTAATTTCATGGTGTAGTAAATATGCTCCTAAGCTATTGTCCTCACTGGAGAGTACAATTACAAGGCATAAGAAAATTTTAACAGAAGTACAAGAAACGGGAAGATAAAACAGTTTTATCAAAATTAAATTAAACTTTATCAGTTTAAGAGAAACATCTAACACAACTCCTACATAGAAAGAAACACAAGGACAAGGTGTGGTACCAAGATGGCATATGACATATTAGATGAGGAAACATTCTGGACACCAGAGAATCATGGCGTAAAATTGCACAAGAGAAGAGTCACTGCAACATACAGTCAATTGAAAACATGATACCAATATAACTTTTTGTTAATGACTATCTTCACTTCTGTTAACCAGGAAAGCAGTACATTCAAAAGCTGCGGATTGAAAGCAACTCACTCATCTGAAGAATAGAAATTTTTTCAAAACTGACTTTCCTACTAGGAAACACGTTAAATTCATTAGTTATGAGAACTTTATCCATAATGCGTACATAAGACTGTTCCATAGCTGTGTAGGTACCACTAAGGCTAGCAATACTCCATCTACTACCGAAAGCTAAACTTCCCGTCACATAATCTGTAAGGAAATTGGGTAAGAAAATTAATGGTGACATAAGGTTTTGGGTGTTCATGGTCTTTTTGGGAGTTTCAGAGCTAGCTGCCAGATGTATATGGCATTGTTAAGAGATCATATCAATCTGACATGGTTTCATTTAATGTGTATATCAGGGTTTTTGAGGTAACCGTTTAAAAGGTAATACAAGGACTTGACTAGTTCTGCCACTGCCAGCTTCATAAGCAACAACAATTTGACAACTTTATGACACACGCCGTGTTTAAAATCCAAGGAACTCCTTGAAATGGTTAGATCCCTTATAATAAGCCTGCAGTTGTTGCTCATTGCTGGGGGCTGTGGAAGGATGAGTAGCTTCATATCCGTGGACGGAGATGCAACAAACTCTTTGTATGATATAAAATAGTGAACGTATGCGTGCTTTATTGAAGTTGTCCTACAAAACAGAAAGGAAAAAAAAGACACTTCCAAGTTCCAAGGCTTGTTTGCTGGGAGGGTGTTCCATTGGAGAAAGAAGAAATCCATCTCCCCGTCTGTCCATCAGTACAGCTAGGCTTGCAGAGCTGCATGTGTGGCATAGGCAACTCTGTATTTCTTTGTACTCCTAGGAGAAATGACATCGTGGAAGACCACCCATTAATTGTTTGTTAGGGTAGCTTCTCAGCAAAAGGTTTGCCATGCAGTGAATTGCACATCTATTTCCACAGTTGCGCACGGGCATAGTGGACAAATGGAACTTGAGGTTACATGGTTTACCAACGAAATAGTCAAGGATTATGTCCGAAATCTATTAAGTCTTAACTATGGGTGGTGTTAAATCGAGAGCATCATTTGTAATATAGAGGGCAATCGCGTTTATATTAAGTAGCATTGATTATTATTGATATTTTCAATCTTTCCAGATATAAACGTGATTACTCACAATATAACAAATGATGATCTCGATTTAACACTATCCCCCCCCCCCCCCCCCCAAGTATCGGTTATATTCAGAACAATTTTTGCAAATCCACTAGCTTTTATCTGTTTCCTGACATTCAGCAACTCCTGATCAATAACACCAATTATTATATTCTGTCCAATTCGTATCGAAAACATATAACCTTCAATACGGAAAGATTTCATGTAAGTTAATATGATCACACTACACAAACATATAACCTACCTAGTCAATAATAAGAACATCATCCTATGCAATCATTACATAGATTAATTGAATTCTGAAACTGAAATCAAAGCAGGAAAATGTCAAATTAACAAAAACGAAAATGAAAATTTGTTACTTACTCAACATCTCTGGTTGATGTGTCATCGTCTACTCCATTGTTGGAAGCTCGACCGTCAATTTTCACATCGTAAAGGGGATGGAATACGGGAGAGTGTCTCGGTTCTACAGGTCTCCATCTCCAGAATTTGCTCAAGGATTTGGGTGTAAACATTTACTTGGAAATTCTCACTTTTGCTATTGGATTTGATAGGGTCAACCGGAGCTCGATGATTGACGAAGCGACTGTTTACATAGTAATCGTCAATTGACCTCCGTCCATGTTTATATTTTGTCAATTTTTTTTTGACTTCGAATTAATTTTAAATGTAAAATGAAGTAACTTAGAAGATGGCGTGGTTCCGCATTTTTTGAGGTGTGCGGAGTTAAACTTGTGGTGTTATACTTATGTGTCAATATCAAAGTTTTAAATTTGTTTAAGACCCAAGAGTTAATTCTCAACACTACGAAAACTTATAAAGTTGTCAAGTTAACCTCGGCGCTTGCCTCAAGACTTAACTTAATGAGCTTTCTGATTTAATAATAACACAGTATGAAAAGCGGTAAATTGTTTGGTTGCTTCGGCAGCAGAATGATTAACTACGTGAAAGTAAACTTCTTTGCAGACTAACTAGAAAACAAATTTAAACTTAACGAGATTGATATGAATGAGGAAAATTATGGTGTGGTGACTGAAGACAAGCTAGCTAGCAGGAAACATGCAACTATAACGATGTCGATTTACTCTAGTTATCACTGGGACTGATGTGCTCAAATTATTAGTTAGTAAACAAGTAGTAAGCAGTTGTTGTAGACAAAAAATGCTAACCACATAATCGTTCTCTAAGGAACCAATTAAGCTACCACAACGAGTTGAGAGCAATCAATTACTTGTGAAAACAAACGAATGATTTGGGTTTTGAATACTTTCTAAACTAGAAATCAGAATAAAGCAATGTAAAGGTTTTAAATCAATGAGATAGAGAGAACACAACAGTTATGATCGAGTAATGCTAATTCGCTCTAGGAAATCGTTCATACTTGTCACACGGTCGGTGTACATAAATCAATCAATCAAATTCAACCAATCGTTATTTGAATGTTTTGAAATAGAGAAATCATGGGTCGTCAATCCACGATCCTTAACCGAAAACGATTTTGAAAGTCTTAATATAGCTTATTGGATTCAAGGTTTTACGAAGATTTTAAGATAGACGAACCTATATGAACGAATATAAACCCTAGAAGCGAATATGCAAAACCGTCACATAACTACCGTGTTCGGAGAGGTTTAGCTACTCATAATAGAAGCAAGGATCAAAGAATTCAAAGTATTGAATATGATAAACATAATCTGGTTGATAATCGCATGCAAGCTCATACAATTCGACAAAAAAAATAGCAAACACGAATCGTAAAGAGATAAACAATAGAGAAATATCAAATATTGCCAGGAATTCGGTATCAATCCTTCAACAATGATGAAAACCAAGCTCAAATATTGTATCAATGTCAAAATCTAGTTCCAGGAGCTTTTTCTATGAAAGAATCGAGTATATGAAGTTATGGCAAAAGATGACCTAATACTGACCTAAAAAGGAGTTTTTCTGCCGAATCTGTGAAATTCTCGCCGAATCTCGCCGCGGCGGGCAAAATAGCTCACCCCCACAAGACACTGTTTAGGCTCCCAAATTGCTCTCGTAAAATCTCGCCGCGACGAGAATATCATTCACAGAGGTGAGCTTAAAACCTCTGTAACTTTTGCTGCAGACAGCATTTGGCCAAACTTAAAGCACAAAAGTTGTAGCCCTTTGAATTATCTTTCCGTGGCCACCGACCTCAGGTCAATAGAACATCATATGAGAGAGTTATGGCTAAAATGGCTAGACCGCTCCGTAAAACTTCACTTTTGCAAGCTTCGCTAAAACAGCTCTCAAATCTTCGTCCGAACTCCGAATCCACTTCCGTTTTCGCCCAGTTACTCTACATTCAAAGCTCTATAACCAATATTTTCACTCCGATTTTCACCTTCGGAACACAAAAATCCTACAAAACACAAACCAAATGAGACTCTAAATTATCGTCTCATCAGGGACATGCTCTACCTATTATTACACTGCTCTAGACTCTTCTAGGCAGACACCTTATGTCACGTAAGGTACGGAGAACTATGACAATGAACTAACTAACTTATGTTAACCTTGTGATATTTGTTGTATGTGAATTTATGCTAAATCATGTCTATTTCGCTAATGTTTGGTTACAATTTATGATGATTATTATAAATCTAATGCATTAATAATTTAGATCATCTATCTATTTCACAATTTAACATAGATTGATTAAAAACCGACGCTTGTTTAAAAAATTTCTCCCTCATACTAAACGTTTAGCATGACTTCAATCTTAGTAAGTAGATATATAAATCTGTATTAATATTATATAAACCCATATTAGAACATGTTTAGTAGATGTTAAAATTCATATAAACCCCTAATGAGGAATACATGCTCTAAAGTCAAGATTTGTAATACTAATTATATATGGGCCCGACATATAAATATGTATTGGCCCGAAATTTAATAGACTATACTAAACGCAGATTAAATCTTACTGTGTATCACTGTATGGATTAATCCAGCTTAATATATCCTACTAAACGCCTCCTATCTCTATCAAGTTTCGAAAAACCAACTTGAAAAACCAGACTTACAAAATCACACTACAAGATAAGTTGTACATATCTATCTGCATGCATGATTATAGAATATTGTTCTTCAAGGCTTTAATTGCATAGGTCCAATCAAAATGGCATTGTTGACCTTGTCATGCCGAATTCTTCAAGAAAAAAAATCAAAGTTGTGATGATATTGATCATGAAAAGTTGTGAATATTTAATTTTGCATTAATAATTTGCACTATCAAATCGGCAATTTATACTCCAACTCCTCATCTCCTCCGTTTGCGATACCAAAGCAACTCCTCAACTACTCCCTTTGCATGATCAAATCTTAATTCAAATAAGCCAAACTCTCTATCTACCTTTAACGTCATGGTTGGGAATTCCGACTTCTTCGTTGTCAAAGTCACTGGGAAGACACTACAGTCTCGTAAGTAACAATGTTGTGTAATTTTTTATCGTTAGCTTAATTGGAGTTATTATGAACTTAACCCTGATTTTAGGTTTAGGAATTCCCTCCCTTCTTTCCGCGTGAATACAACAGTGCAATACCAAACAAGATTAAGATACGAGTAGGCATAACGGGAATATGTGGACTATTGAAACGCTAGAGCAAGGACGCAAACTATACCTGGTGATGTGCACTCAGAAATTTTGATTTTCGTTGTAGAACCTATAATCCCTAAATACAATCAAGATTAAATTTATAAGTCGGAAGTCCTCAAATCCACAGTTTATAGCGGAAAGCTGACTCGGGATGTCGTTATCCACGGACACTTAGCATAGGAACAAGCAAATAACGTTTGTAAATTGTATGCAGAAAAGTAAACAGATTGATCGCAGACAAATTAATTAAATCGCAGTAAACCCTAATTACTTTGTTGTAAATCGATGATGGGAAAGGTGTAAAGGATCCCCAACCTCCCTCTGCTATGCTACTCCCAACTTCCTAGTTAAAATCCTAGGCGATTGCCTCTAACGACAGCAGGGCATAATACTACTGTGCTAAGGCACAGTCGGCACGAGTTCGCTACTCAGTTTAATGAAACTACTGTGTCACTCAGCAGAACATATCACCGCGAAGGATGTATAGAGTTGTATAACCACGATTTACATCAAATAACTATTCAATTGATATATTACGATATATAAAGAAGTAGCAAAAGCAGAGTTACGGCGGTTCGCCTTTACAAGAGAAAGTTAACTACTCATAGTATTCAGACAGAAATCGAAGAACAAGAAAGATATAAAGAAGAAGACGGAGAAGCTTAGTCTCTGATGTCTTCGTGCTGCTTCTAGGGTTTCCTCCTTCTAGGTGCTGACGGCCAGCGGTTTTGGGATTTCACTTCCCCGATGACTGGTTCTCTCTCAGGAGAGTTGTTGTGTGAGTGGTGTAGAATTATGAGACCCCTGATGTCTTATTTATACTGAAAAATCCGAGCTCTGGCCGCCATTGATCAATAATGAAGGTTTAGGAAGACGGGCATTAGTCCGACAGGCCAGGAAAAAGCCTGGAACAATTCAGAACCTTCAATGCAGTCGCCTGGTGACCGCATAGAGGCCTTCTGCGGTCACCTGGTGGCCGCCATCGTCGACTTCTGCAGATTCAAATCTGTTTTCTTCGTTTTTCGATTTCGGGCTTCGTAACTTCGTTTCCTCGAAAGTGGTCTTCTACAAAGTTGTTGCATCTTCAATTATCTTCGCATTGGTTGGTCGCATGACATGTTTTGACTCCTTGAACTCCGTGCAATGGTCAATCCGACGTATTTGCTCAACTTTCTCGATTTCGCACAATTATGAAATCGTGCAATTCCTCAAAAACGCGATCATGACCTACAAAATACACGCGAAGTTGGTAATTGACCATAAAACGATACAAATATTGAATCTAAGGCAAAAAATGAGGGTTTAAAAGCATGCCATATCGCACATTTCATTGTCACATCACCTAGTCGGTGGATGGAGTGAATTCGTGAATGCACACGGGATATATATGTACAGGCTTCACACTTGAGTTTCAATTCGCTCAGGGCAACCACTTCCACCTTAACATCTTCAACGAACAAGAGAAAGGTGTGGATTATCTGGAGCTTGAAAGTAAGAAACATCAAGGTTACGTGGTCTATCTAGGTCATGATAGGGTGGCACGTCCAACCGAGACCTTGTCGGAATCAAGTGACAACTACGTGGACGACCATGAGGTTGGGTGAAGTACGCAACCTCTGATTCTTCCGAATATGATGTCGTATTCATCAAAGAAGTCACCTTGAAAGGTTTAAATTATAATCCTTTTGCAAATCATAATTTGCTTTAAATATGTGCTCTTATAATTAAAGGTTGAGTTTGTTCTTCTTATTCAAATTTAATCAAAATGCTATGCAATATGTTTTGTTATAATTGGCTGGTTGAGTTTTCAAGTTTGAGTGTTCTGCAAATACCAATCTAGTTTATTAAGTGTTCAAGTTTAAAGGAGTGTTAATTCGGTGTTGATATGCTGAATTTGCGTCTTGTTTAACTGTATCTGTTGGAGATCTGATCTTTGTATCTCTGTCTTTGGTTGGATCATTTTATTGTACTGTTTTAGTGGGCATAACTTATGCCACTATTTTGGAATGAAATTTTTAATTCTTCAAAAAAAAAAAAAAGTGTTCAAGTTTAAAGGTTAATTTGAAAGTGTGAAATTCTGTTTAAGATTAAGAGTAATATGTTTTGTAATGTATTTAAGTGTAAATGTGAATTTAGTATAACTTGGAGATTAATGTCCTTTGTTAAGTGTCTAAGACTAAAGTTTTTTAGTTCAATTGTGAAATTCTAAGTGTCAAATTATATTTTAGTTTAAGTTTAATTAATTAGTTTTCTGAAAACTTTAACTATAAGTGTGAAATTATGTTTAAGTTTAAAGTTACATTATAAAACTTGAATAGATTGAAAGAATTTGCATACTTTAGGTTGATACTGTTGTTTACTACATAATTTGAATTTGGTTTGTTTTGCCAATTTACATATTTTGGCTACATTTACTTTCTCTAGTAATTATCTCTAAAATAAAACATTCAATCATTATTTTGACTTTCTTAGGCAAGGAAATAGCTGCAAGCCCTAAGAGGTCAAAACTTGCTAAAACTAAGCACATTCCAAGGGCAAAATCAATACACAAGCCTAAATCATTTGCTTACCAAAGAGCCTCCCGAAACGCCCCATATGGAAAACGTTGCATCATAATTATGCAATGGTCGTATGTTAATGATTTATACAATGTGGTATTGGTGATTCATAATTAAAATGATTTTCTATAATCAGTTAAGTATAACTTTGAAGCTGTATTACTTGTTGTTTCAAATTATGCAGAGTGTGCCAAAGGACTTTGCAGATACTGAGATAAAAATAATGTGAAGGATATTACTTTGAGAGTTGGTGGGGATGATACACCAATTGTCATTGTAATGTATAAGAAGTTCGGGAGAATTCTATCATGATGGAAAGGCTTTGTGCAAAAGGTTTGGAATATGGTGACATACTAGTCTTTGAAGTCGACTCAATGGATCGGAGTGTGTGGAATGTGACAATCTACAAGGAGGAATGAATCATGGATACAATATGTATTAATGTTTTCCCGTTTAAGATCTCGTATTATGTTGTTTTTGCTGATAAATGAACTTCTAAATATAAGAATTAGTATTTTGTAAGCTGCTTAGTTCATGAACTTCGCAACATAAGAAGTCGTCTTTTGTAAGCTACTTTTAATTAATGTAAGGACTTCTTTTATTTCATATGTATCTTACAAAAAATCGTAAAAAATTATGAGTCGTAAATTATTAATCACAAAGCTCGATCTCAAACAGGTTATATGTTTACATATGGACGTACAACCATTTCACGGCGATCTGTTAAGCAAACTTTATCTGCTACTTCTTCTAATCATGCAGAAATTTTAGCGATTCACGAAGCAAGTTGTAAGTGTGTTTGGTTAAGATTTTTAATTAGACATATTCGAGATATGTCCGGTCTTACATTCAAGAAAGGAAGTCCTGACTATGATATATGAGGACAATGCAGCTTTCATAGCTCAACTAAAGGGAGGTTTCATCAAAGGAGATCGGACAAAGCATATCAGCAAAGTTTTTCTTCACCCATGATCTACAAGAAGAAGGCTCGATCCAAGTTCTACAAATTTGTCCAATTGATTACTTGGCGGACTTGTTCACCAAATCACTTCCACCATCATCATTTGAAAGATTGGTTCGAAAGATTGAGCGCGACGACTCAAAGAAGTGATGTGATGCTTTAAACAGGGGAGTTGAATACGCACTGCACTATTTTCCCTTTATTTAAGTTTTTTTATCCCACTCGATTTTTCTTGGGCAAAGTTGTAGGAAGTACAACTTTGTAATGAATATTGATTGAGGGACAATTCAAACAAATTCTAGTACAAATCCACACTTATGTTCCATCCTTACACCTAAAGGATAATTTTGTAGTCAAACTTACCAAAAGAGAATAGTTAAAATCTAAAACATCAATTAATACATCAATTTACCCCTCTAGTTTACCTTTACATTCAATTTCAATTGACTATCTCAATTTAAGGTAACTTTTTTTTTTTTTTTTTGGAACGATAGAACGCATCTTATTGATACCAAAAAACAAAGTACGTACATTTAGGGGCTGACTGGAAGCCGTCCAAGCCCAAAACTATGCCATAACTAGTAAAACATAGATAAACTCACAAAAACTAAGCTAGAAGACTGATCACTGCCGCAGCCCTCCTATTGCTACATCGCAAGGTTGTGTTGTATTCAATCGCTCGTATAGTAGCATGTGTATCCAGTTCCCGGTTCCGAAAGATCTTCTCATTTCGTGCTTGCCAAATATGATAGAATGTTTCTGCCAGAAAGACCCGGAAAACAGTTGCCTTACCACCATTGCCCTTAGACATTCGCCTGAACCATGTAATCATATGCTGCCAATTCGTGATGTGGGGATGGGAGAGTCGCAGCCAAGTCAACCCGCCTTGAAAGATTCTATAAGTGATCGGACATTGGAAGAATAGATGTTCTATCGACTCAGTTCCATCACAAAAGCTACAATTACCGTCCGTATGGATGCCAAAGAAAGCGAGACGGTCCTTCGTCGCTAGCCTTCCATGCATAGCTAGCCACAAGATGAAAACCGCCTTTGGTCTTGCGTAGTTACGGATGATTAAGTCACACCACTCGTCTCTGCTTGAGTTACCCCGTAAGAACTTGTAGATGGCCCGTGTGGAGAACTTCGGGGCAGTAATTTGAGTATTCCATTCCTGTGTATCCTGGATAACATCGCGAACACGGAGGATCGCTTTAATGATCGTGGAGCTGCAAGCCGGCACCCTCCAATCCTCCATCTCTTGGTGTTTTATGTAGTAACTATGAATCCATCGCACCCATAGAGAGTCCGCCTTTGTTTGAATTTTTCACAGAAGTTTTGAGATAAGGGTTGAATTCCACGCCTGGAGATTTATGATATTCAAGCCTCCACAATACCTGGGGGCGCAGACTTGCTTCCATGACACAAGAGCCTTGTGATAGTTACCATGTTTGCCGCTCCAAAGAAAGCTTCGACAAATGCGTTGGATGTGGTCTAATCTGACTTTCGGGAAAACATGTAACGATGGCGAATGGCTGTGATTACACTCTTTATGAGCTGTTCCCGACCAGCATAGCTCAAAAGTCTCGTCGTCCAGTGCTTCATGCGACCCAGAATACAATCAAGGAGAGGTTGATACTGTTGGATGGATAGTCTTCGATGGGAGAGGGGCACTCCAAGGTAACATACTGGGAGGGAACCAGCAACAAACCCGGAGACGGTCAGAAGGTGCTGCTGTTCCGTAGCTGAGAGGCCGCCGAAGAAGACTTTCGTCTTCGCACGATTGGCCTGTAACCCGCTTGCCTCCGAGAAATGATGAAGCTGCTGCATCATTAATTGGATCGATCGTTCATCACCTCGCATAAAGAGCATTAGATCATCCGCAAAGCAAAGATTAGTAATATGCAGTTTATCACACTTTGTGTGAAAATTGAAATCTGGAACTGCTCGTAATTTCTGTAGACAACGGTGCAGGTATTCCATGACTAGGACAAATAGAAAAGGCGAGATCGGGTCACCCTGTCTCAATCCCCAGCGAGCTTTAAGTAGCTTTGAAGGAACACCATTAATGACATACCTGTACGATACCGTCCTGACACAGCACATAATCCATTTCACGAAAGGCAGAGGGAATCCAAGCTCCTTCATAATCACCTCTAAAGCATCCCAATCCACCGTATCATAAGCCTTGTGCAAGTCCATCTGTACCATACAACGAGGGGAGATGCCTTTCCTATTGTACCCCCTCACAAGTTCCTGCGCTAGTAAGATATTGTCCTGAATAATCTTCCCCGGTAGAAAAGCAGACTGACTCTCATCAACAATGCTATTAATCACACTTCAATTCCTAGCCGATTTGTGAGGATTTTTGATATAATCTTGTAGATGGTCGTACAACAAGCAATCGGACGCATCTCCTTTACCTTAGTAGCCGCAGGTGATTTAGGAATCATCGTCACCAAAGTACAATTCAAGGCGGGAAAGAGAGCTGATGTGTCGAACAAGTCTTGCCAAGCATATACATCGGTCTTGATTCTTTGCCATGCTCGTTTGAAGAAGCAAGCATTAAATCCATCAATGCCAGGTGCTTTCAGGTCCCCAATATCTTTCAATGCCTTATCAATTTCCTCATGTGTGACTGGTTGCAGCAGAGACAACCTCGCCTCCTGACTCAGTCTGGGTCCTGATCGAATAGTCCCCACATCTACCTCCGCTCGCCGCAACGGAATGCTGCCTATAAGGTGCGAGTAGAAAGACAGAACCTCTTGCTCAATATCCAGGTCATTATATAGAATTCGCCCATCTTCCGTCTCAAGGCGGTGAATACCAACCCGTCTGTTCTTTTCTCTGACCTGTGCATGGAAGAAGGCTGAATTTCCATCACCATGCTTAATCCAATCCACCTTCGATTTTTGCCGTAGCACCTGTTCCTCAATGTCTAGCCACTTCCCGAGTTCCAAAGTAGCATCTTTAATCTGATGAATTAGCACTGGACATAAACGGTTTGTTCGAAGATCTTCCTGGAGCTGCAAAAGTCGATCCCGTGCATGAGTAGTATGCTGATCCACCCTCCTCGCATCTCTACTCAAAGTCTTCATAATTGGTTGTAGTCTCTTTAACTTGATCCAGAGTCGTTCCTGAGGCCGAAAAGGAGCCGAACCTCTCCAGGACCGAGCCACCGCAGGGAGAAAGCCCTCAAACTGAGCGGTGGCATTTAAAAACTTGAAAGTCGTCTTCTTAACCCTGGTAGGAATATAGTTCCTGAAGCACAAAGGTGAGTGATCTGATACACCCGGGGCAAGGATTTCCAATTCCACATGTGGGTTCTCCTGGAACCACTCGGCATTACCAATGGCTCTATCAATACGAGAGTAGATGATTCCATGTTCGTGTTTATTAGACCAGGTAAAGCGATCCCCTACCGTAGGCAGCTCAAATAACCCCACCTCATCCATCATCTCTACCAAATCCTTGTATTCAGAAGTCGTCACAAGGTTTCCTCCAATGCGGTCACTAATCGTCAGCACATTGTTGAAATCCCCTACACAAATCCATGGTTCCTGAATGCCATTTGCTAGTTGTCGAATATCGTGCCAAAGTCGAAGTCTTTGCTGCAATTGGTTAAGGGCATAGATGAAAGTGACAAGTCCTCTATCCGTACCATTCTCATCAAACCAACGACAGTGCACAAGTTGATCCGTGGAGCTCAGGAGATCCACTCTAACCCGTGAAGGGTCCCATACCACCCAGATACGTCCCAAAACATGTGCTGAATAATTATCCCAGTAGTTCCATCTAGTTCCCAGACGTTTTCGTATGCGATCCTTGTTTTCCTCCTTTACTCTAGTTTCCAGTAAGCCTGCTATGCTTATATTCCAATCACGGAGACGGGAGCCAATCTCCTTATGTTTAGCAAGCTTATTTAGCCCCCTTACGTTCCAGGCTATCATTGAACGCGGTTCTGGCCGTCGCCAGAACCAATCTCCAAAGCAGCGAAACAATTGTGAGTCTCCAGTGGGGCTGTCTGACTAGCTCCTCCCCTGTCAACGTCCACAAATCGACGTGGCGATCCCCGTCGGCTAGAAATCGGAGACCACTCCTCATCCTGACCCGCAGCAGAAGCCTTAGCATTACTAGGGGCCAGCACCTCGCCAGGTTGTTGAGCTCCAGTTACGGTAGTTGAAACTGAAACAACCGCCACTACAAGAAAAGCTGGAAAAAACGACGTTATGGGGCGACGGATGAAATCCGTCGCCCCATAACGACGGATCGCTTATTGGGGCGACGGAATCTATCATCCGATTAGCGACGGATAATGTTATCCGTCGCTTATTGGCGACGGCTAACGGCCCCGTCGCTAACTTGGGCGACGGATCATCATTATCCGCCGCCCAAGTTTGACTTGCATACACCAAAAGGAAATTTTTTTTTTTTAAAAAAACGGGGCGACGGATAGATTATCCGTCGCGTTATAGCGACGGATACCTATCCGTCGCCACATGTGGCGACGGATCGACTCTGGGCCGACGGATACGTGTCCGTCGGCCCAGAGTTTCATCTTGAGACGGAGAGGTAATGCCTCACTTTCTTCCTCTTCTCCTTCTTCTTCCTCATTCTCTTCTTCTCCTCTCTTCGGTTTCCGGTGAATTCTTCGTTATTCCGGCCAATCTTGGTGCCTAATCGAAGCTAGTGGGACAAGGAGTTTGTTTCTTCGATCAATTTCAGATTTCTACCGATTAATCAAGGTATTTTGGCTAAAACCCTAGTTTTTTAAAATTTGGGGATTTTGTTTATTTTGATTAATTTGAGCAATTATATGTATATATGATAAGTATGTAGTAGTTAGTTTAGTTAATTTGATTAATTATATGTAATTTGTTCAATTTGATAGTTAGTTTAATTAATGATATGAATGTATGTAGTATGTTAATTAAGTTTGGTATGTATGAATGTATGTAGTTAGTTTGATTTGTGTGTTAAGTATATATAGTTAGTTTAGTTAATTTGATATGTTTGTTAAGTATAGAAGTATGTAGTTTTGATTTGATAAATTTGTATGTTAAGTATGTAATTTGATATGAATATATGTAGTAATTCGATATGTATAGAGTAATTAGTTAATTTGATATGTATGTTAAGTATATAATATGTACTAAGAGGTTGAAATGGTTAAATTATATTCCCAATTTTGTAAATATCGAACACTTAATTAATAATTAATTTATAAGCAACATATAATAATTAACAATTAACCTCTACAATCTTCTTATCCAATTGGAATCGATCTAATAAATTAAATACGATCTAATCAATTGGAGCGTCTCAGTTAAAAATAAAGTATATATCTGATGAATTCAACCGTTCATGGATGTACGATAAATGCGGTAAATAATGGAGTTTGTAGGAGTTTTGTAGAAGGGTTAAAGGTTTCATCTCGTTTGCCATGGGACGTCCGGTTTGTACAATTGGGGGTTGATAAAGTGTCCTTGCACATTGGAAACCCTGAACAAGCAATTTATGACGCTCTAAGAGTATTCGAGCACTTGCGACGTTATGGATTCATGCACGAGTATCATGTATGGATTCATCACGGTGAGGAAGCACCGTCCATGTCATACCTCCAATGGAGGGAGGCGGGGTTTGGGGCGCCTATCGAGTGCCTTTCGCTTGTCGGAACATGTGCATGGTGTATTGGGAGGAGGATGTAGATCTGTTGGAATGCAAGTTACGTGGTAGGGCGCCACAAGTGATGAGGAGGGGGTGCATGAGAATGAGGAGTTTGATCCGTTTTGTCTCTGAAGCTTGTATAACTAGTAATCATTAGTTTATATATATATGAAACCAAACATTATGGTAAAATTGAAGTGATGTAACTTATATTATGTAATGCCGTAACAATTGGTGGAGCTAATATAACTTATATTACGTAGCAATTGATTGAATTATTGTGAAATTGATTTATTATCGTAAATGAAAGAACTTCGATCTAATGAATTCAAACGTGTCGTTATTATCTAATTATTCAATGAATACCGATCGTGGATGGATGTATTGTCATTACTCAATGGCGAGTTCAATGGAGTTTTACGAAAGGGTTGAAGGTTTCATTGAATTTGCAATGTCAAATCGGCTTGTGTAAAGGATGGGTTGATAAAGTGTCCTTGCAATGAAACAAAGGCGAGAAACAAGCAATACGTGACTCCTAAAGTGGTAGTCCAAAGACTTGAGGAAAAATGGATTCTGCTGCGTATCGGTATGGAATCATCATGGTGAAGCAAAGACCGTCAATACATATGACCAATCTGAGATAACGTGGAAGGAAGAGAAAAATGAACAAGTCGGGGAACAATCCCAATCAAGGCGATGCTATTCGAGCTCGAGTCGAACAAATGGTGTACGATCTTTGTAGGGCGGAGTTCGGGACACAACCAACACCGAAACCGAGGTGGAGGTGGAGGAACCACCGAATCCGAGGATCGGTTGTTCTTTGACTTGTTAGAATCATCAAGGAAGCCGGTTTACCGGTGTAAGCTCACCGAGTTGTCTTTGTTATCTCGGCTAATGAGTTGTAAGGCTAATGGCCAAGAATCAAACGAGCTTCAATGAATGGGTTGGCGTAATGTCGGACCTTTGTCTGAAGAAAACCTAGTTCCACCAACTTTTACCAAGCGAAGAAAAAGATCGGGATTAGGTACTGTGGTAACCATAGGCTGTTGTAGAAAATGTGCATGATATATTGGGAGGAGGATGCGGATCTAATAGAATGCAAGTTACGTGGTAAGGAAGTACAAGCGTTACAAGGAGGGGCCGCAAAGAAACGCAAAGAAAATCTCTCACATAAGAAAATGTGGTACTTCCTCTAGCACCTCGTTTGAAAAGATTGTATGCTTCAAGTGCTTCATGCGGATAAAATGCGGTGGCACAAGGAGCGAGTAATCTCGGATAATCTTTGAAGGTGGTAGAATGGACCATCCATGAGACTCACCCGCATGGAAATCGTTTGACAGACATATCCGAGTTTGCGGCGAATCTAGAAATGTCGTTTGGGACTTTATGCGGATGGTTTTAACCTGCTCGGTAGTGAACGTAAATACTCTTGTTGGCCGATTATGCTCACCGCATAATCGCCCCGGTGAGTGCATGAAGGAGCCATTCATGTTTCGATCGCATTGGTGCACGGGCGAAAGATCCTGATCGACGTTGGATGTTTTCTTGCAACCCCTAATCAAGGAGTGATCGAGTTGTGGACGGATGGTATCCTGCATATGATGTGTCGACAAAAAGAACTTCACCTTGAGAGCGGCTCTTCTTTGGACCGTGAGTGACTTCCCGCATACTCCATGCTATCCGGAAGGAAAACATCGTGGAAATATGCATGTCCACATTGCTTGGAGGATCTGGATGCATTTAGACGAAGGGTAGTGGAAAATTTTGTTGGTTTGATTGTCCGTAGGTTGCTAGAAAGTGACCATCCGTTCGGAAGAACAAGGATCAATTCTTGAAAAATAAAGTCGTCAACAAAAAGCCCAGATAAGACTTCTTGGTGCACAAATTCTTGCGGAGATTGATAGATTGGGTCTTATGAAGGTGGTGAGCTTGGGTGGATGAAGCATAACGAGAAAATTGGTAAAAATGTGGTTGGAAGAGAAGCATCTTCGGGACTTGCCTTCTTGGGCGGTCTTCTTATCCGTCACAACTTAGATTTCATGCACATTGAGAAGAACGTGTTCGAGAACTTATTCAATACACTTTGCAACATTGAGGGAAAACAAAGGACCATGCGAAGTCTAGATCCGAGGTTGTCGACGTGGTGTAAAGGCCCGAGTTGACAAAGAAGGATGAGAATGGTAAGTGGCGAAGCGTGCTACAATTGACAACGCTTCTAGGTCAATTTTGTTTGATTGGGTGAGGGCATTGAGTTTCCCGGATAATTACGCCTCAAATTTAGAGGTGTGTGGATTTGAAGAAGACAAAGGTTTATGGGATGAAGAGTCACGTATCATGTGTTCATGGAGAGGCTTATCCGGTAGCATTTCGAGAGCTTCGAAACACGTATGGAATGCTATCACCGAGTTGAGCTTATTTTTCAAAATTTAGGCACAAGGGTGGTTCATGACAAAGTGTTGGAAAATCTTGAAAAGAACATACCATTGATTCTATGCAAGCTCGAGCGTATCTTTCCACCGAAATGGTTTGATTCTATGGAGCACTTGCGGTGCACCTTCCACATGAAGCGAGACTTCTTTGGACCGGTTCGATGTCGATGGATGTATCCATTCGAGAGGTACTTGGGGAAATTGAAGAAGTATGTCAACAACAAAGGTAAACTGAAGGATCGATTGCCAATGCCTACATTCGAGAGGAAAGCGCAACCTTCGCTCTTATTACTTTGATGAACACGTCCCTACAAAAGACAAAAGGCGGCTCGAAATGCGAACACATTCGTAGTTCAAGCGGATGATGAGTTTTCCCTATCTGTCTTGTGGTATCGGGAGACCTCTTGGTGCGACTAAGAAAGAATATCTTACGGATAAAGAGTTGAAAGCGGCTCAATATTATGTCCTCACGAATTGTCGAGGTTGACGATGAAAGAGTACTTCATTCTGAAGAGTTGATCCCACAGATCTGGCGTGTTTACGGTATGGGATCCAAATCTGAGGATATGGTGCATGCGTGGAAGGCCATTCGGGATCGGTGGCCCAATCCCTCCACGAGTTGATCTGAGTGGGCCCTTTGGGATGCCTCTTGGCCGAATCGATGTCGGGACGTTGCTTGGACCAATGTAACCGGGCATCCTATCGTCTGGCGGGAAGGGCCGTTCACCACCTTGGGAGGCGATCTCATCGATTATTATCAATCGGTGCGTATATATGTGTTTTGCAATCTAGCATTACGTGCTCTATTACTTGTAGATGATAAATTGTTGACTAGATCTGGTTTGATTCGGTGTACGGGGAGGTGACATCCAAGTATGCCATCTTCAAGAAGGCTGCGGAAGGCGGGTATGGACCGTATCGGGCATCGTCTATCGGTATGTTTATGTTGCTTAAAGTTCATATTTGTACACTATTACAAGTTACTTTTTAAAACGATGGCGATCATTATATCTGCTATTTACGATTTGGTGAGGTTGATGCTTTCGGTGGCGAGCGGAGGACGAGACGGGTGATGTGTTGTCAATCGAACAAGTTGACAACATCTTCCTAGAGGTCAACAAACCGGACAAGAAAGGGCGAATATATGGACTCGGAGCCTCGGTTTGCATCTGGCTAGTCCGGCGTGCTCCTCATCATCGTCCCATGATCCAGACGTCCGGTTTACACACGTGACTGTGTCTCGAAAATGGTGCGATCGCGGTCAGAACATGTTGCTCGACTAACTCAAGAGATGGAGCAACAAAGGGACAGATGGAGCGCCTGACAGAGAACGAAGGAGGAGAACGAGCGCCTTGATTCTGAATGGAGATTCATGTCCCGATTCCGCCATCACCCACCCACCCCGTCGATAGCTAGTTATGTATCTCGTATGTTGATTTTTTTCATATTTACACTTGTTTGGATAATTTCTCCATTCAATATTACTTTTTATTCATTGAAACATTTTTCGTATTATTGATTTATTATCGAACATTATATTGATTAAATAGGTGAACTACGAAAAATAGGGATTAATATGAAATAAATAGTGACGGAATTAGTGACGGAATTCACAGTGACGGAATTAGTGATGGAATTTCAAATTCCGTCACTAGTCCAATTAAAATATTTAGCGACGGATAGAATCTATCCGTCGCTAAATATAGCGACGGATAGAACATATAGCGACGGATAGATTCTATCCGTCGCTATATTTAGCGACGGATAGAATCTATCCGTCGCTAAATTTCGGAATTAAAAAAAAATAATTGGACAGTCAATCCGTCGTCCAATTGGACGACGACGGATTGTTATCCGTCGCCATAGCTTTCAGGGGCGACGGATTTTCTATCCGTCGCCGATCCGTCGCCAGAGCTGACGGATAGGCATTTGTGACGGATCTATCCGTCGCTTCTGCCGATTTTAATCTTGTAATCACTGCCGTGGGCATCCATGCTTTTCGAGGCACCGGCCCCACGACTTGCCGAGGCTTTTGCTCCATGAGTTTGCGCACTCTTTTTCCCTTCCCCACATGTATGACCTACCTTTTGACACTTCTGGCAGAATAGGGGCTTCCACTCATATTCAACTGCTTGTTTTATCAAGTTACCTTGCTTATCCTTGATCACTATCGAACTTCGTAGTTCCTGTGTTATGTCTACCTCAATTAGGATCCTTGCATAGGAGATCCTAAGTTTCTTCGCAATACACTCATCAGTGAATTTTGGTTCTCCGATGATACTCGCTATCTTACTCAAACTCTTCGCTCCCCAAAGATACAGAGGAAGCTGAGGGAATTTAACCCATATCTGTGCAACTCGGAGCAGATCTTCTTTGAGCTCAAAATTCCTGGTCCAAGGACGTAAAATCATCGGTCTCCCGTAAATGTAATATGGTCCCCCCGCATCAACATGTTCCTTGTCTTCCTCTGTCTTAAATCTAATGATGAAGAATCCATCTTCATTATAGTACAGGTCTGGTAGAGTGACGAAGTTCCACACCTTAATCATAAAGTTCTTAACGACATTCATAGAGAGTGAATTATCTGTGACATACATAATAAGGGAGTTTTTCCAGAACTCCAATTCTTCCCGTATGTCCTCATCTTCAATTTCAATATCAACCTCTCCCTCAATCACCGGAGGAGGGGAATATACAATGGTCATACCACGATATGGAGCTCGATTCCCCCGTATAATATCAACCCAAGGTGTGGAGGTAGGTGGGGCGGGATCAACTAAGGGGCAAACCGCCTTCTACAACTTGCTTTTCTGTTGAAATCGAGCATCGCCAAAGATCAAGCTTCTGCGATTTGCCATTATTTGTTGCAGAATCAGCGCGCAATCGGCGTCCGATTGATGCTCCGCGGCCAATTCGCCACAGGGTTGCGATTTGAATCCGGATTGATTAGGGATCTTCGATTGCAAACCAATTTGCGAATTATCCAGAGATTTCGTTGCGGATGATGGAGAAGAAGCTTGGGTTATTCTTTGTAGTCACCGGAATTTTCCGTGGTCGACCGGACGCTTTCATGAGTTCAAATGCACCATCTTCTTCTTTTTCGCCATCCTCTGTTTTTTCGCCGCTCCTCTGTTTGCTGTTTTTAAGGTAACTTTTTGTAGAATTGATATAAATTTTATCAATTTTGATGTTTCACATATATTGCACATTGTCCTCGTTCATGTCTTAATGCAAATAATCTCACTTATTTTTTTTCATTTTCATCTATTTTAACCAAGTAAAGAATACATATGTTTGATTGCATTGATATATGTCTGCTTATATCAACATATATATGTCAGCTACTGAAAATATATATGTAGTTCTAGCGTTTAGTAATAGACATGTCAGCTCCGAAAAAAATATATGTAGCTTTAGCGACAGATATATGTTAGCTCCGCGATTTTAGCCCTCTCTCACCTTATGCTACTTCTTTTTTATTTAATTTCATTTCATGACAATGTTCCGTAATTTAGACTAGACTATTATAAATGTAGGGGTATGAATGTCTCTTAAAAATTGCCAATTATGATTTGTGGCCTCTCACCTTTCAAAATTATATTAGGAACTAAAACAAAAAAATGTATTGTGTCTTAATCAATTTTTTCCAAGGTTTTGCTAGGTTCTAATTTACCCGAATTTTTCTTAGCAAGGTTTTTAATGCATTATATATTTCGTGCACAAGAGTTAGTGGGTGATGTGCAAGGATTAGTGGATGAGAGCATTGACGTAAATGTGTTAGTGGATGAGAGAATTAATGTACACAAGTTAGTGGAGGTGCCTTAACCTCTTGAGATCACTTTCCGCTTGTATAAAAGTGCTCGCTTATGCTCTCATTTTGATATTCGAATAAAACTCTATTCTCTTTATCTTCTCTCTTTTCTCTTAATAGTTTTAAGTTTCTTTTACTCATTTCTCACAAATTCTTCGTTGCTATGATCCACCTAACTCAATAATATTATTTCTCGTGGTTATCCATTAGTCACATGGAGTGAGGTGGGGATAAAAAAAGAAGAAAATGGATTAGTCACATGGAATGAGGTGGGGATAAAAAAAAAAGAAGAAAATGGGAGCGAAGCATAAATAGAGTGTTACATAAATATACATTTTTCAATATATATTTTAGGAGCAATTTCTGCGAGAGAGACCAGATCAAACATATATATTTAATTACAAAACTATAATGTTTAGCTATAAATATCACGTCTCTAAAGTTGTAGATGATGCAATTATAATGCAGTTTTATTATACACACGATGTCTATAATAAAACATATGACGTTTTAGTTAAATATAAAATGTTAACATGATATTCGATATACGGTCTCTCACAAAACAAATTTTTTACTCCAATATATGGGTGACAATAATAAACCAATGAGTAAGTCTCCTGAGAGACGGTATCTACATAATTTATCTAGACACAGACCTATATTGTCAAGAAAATCATCGATGTTATTAATCAAAACACCTATGTTCTCAATATAGGTGTTTTGTTATATTACAATAAGACTTATTTCGTTAGCAACATAGACGTTTTTATTAATAACATGAATTGTTTTATTGATAATATAAGCCGTCTCTAGATAAATTATCAAAAGGCCGTTTCTCACGAGACTTTGTGTAAACCGAGATATCGTAAATGGCTAATGGGTATTAAAGGTGTGGCCCAATAAAACATGGAAATGGACCGGCCCATTAAAAAATCCATATAAAAAATCACAAACCCTAGACATCAAGTGTGCCACTCTTTCTCTCTGTGTTGCTCGATTATCAAATCTGAAGTCCTTCGTCTTCGGCCAAAGATCGATCAACCATGGTAAGTTAGATTCATCCAAAATTTGCGTATAAGAGAATGCCTACACGGCTACACCGAAAAATCTTCAATAGGATCCACCATTTTTACCTAAGTCGTTTGTTTATATGCTGCTTCCCCATTTAGTTATTCGTTTTAATTTCTTAAATTCCTTTTTTTGTAGACTTTCAAGAGAAGAAATGGAGGACGCAACAAGCATGGCCGTGGCCATACCAAATTCATTCGTTGCTCCAACTGCGGCAAATGCTGCCCTAAGGTTTTACCTCATTTTCACTGTTTCTTTTGTTTCTTAATTGTGTTTCTGCTCATCGATCGGTTTTAGATCAATCTGTATTTTGAAAGATTCATTTTTTTGTTTCAAAATCAACTGTTAAGCTTCAGTTTTAGAAGTTTTAGTAACAGTGATTGCCTGATTGACTACATTTTAACTTTAACCGTCTTGCGTGCATCCCCGTTCTTCATTACGGAGTTTGATGGACAAAAACTGCTAAGTGCATCCCGATCTTAATTACCACATTCCATTTCCTTTTTTTTGCCAGTATCAACTATTGTACCTTAATGGAAAATATATATCTTACTTTATTCCATTATCTCATACTTTTATTTATTCAACCTTACATTTTCTGAATTATCCTAATTATTTATATAGCTTATTTTTCAAACCCGTACCCTGCTCAATGGGAAGTTGAGTGTGGGATGGATGGAGTATATGTTCGTTGATCGAAGATATGTTATGTGCGAGTTACGATCTATTGCATGGTTGAATGAATTGCTTGTGTAATTGTAGCCACTGTTTTTTCTTTTAATGGACGAAAGGTATATAGCATTTGGTGGTTAAGTTATTGTTTACCTTTTGTAATAGGATAAGGCAATCAAAAGGTTTCTCGTGAGGAACATTGTTGAGCAAGCTGCTGTCAGGGATGTGCAGGAAGCATGTGCTTTCGACTGTAAGTGGCATTAGTTATATGTTGGCGGCCCTTGATTGCGAAAAAATGTGGATAAAAATAAAAACTCAAGGCAAGTTGGGGAATTTCTCAGTATCAAATCAATAAAGATCAAACCGATTTGATACTGAGAATTGAGAATTTTCTCCCAAGTTACTTTGAGTTTTCCTTTTAATCCATATCTGTTCCCTATTATAGTCCCCTTCAATCATCTTATGTTTTTCTTGTCTATGATTCAGCGTACACCCTCCCGAAACTGTATCTTAAGATGCAGTACTGTGTTTCATGTGCCATCCACTCTAAGGTTGTGAGGGTCAGGTCCACTACTGATAGGAGGAACCGTGAGCCCCCACAGCGTTTCAGGCGCCCAAGAGTAAGTCCTGTTCTGGGTTTTGTAAATTTTTATGTCTATTTATGAGCTGGATTTATATATTTTAAAATGCACATTCTCTCCTTTTCTCACCCATGTGCACACTAAACACAGACCCCTCTTATGAAGACCCTTAAAGGCTGAAACCATACATACATAGTTTAACAGACCTATGTTTATGGCCTAGTGAGGATGATGGTAACATCGTCTTTACAAATTTTGACTATTGTTACATTTAAAATAGATTGCAAAGAGATTTAGTCTTTATGTTGGGCCATGTTTCATAAATACTTGCTCAGTTGCACTAGATCTTCTATATTATCCGTTCTCTGATATTTCTCTCCATTTTATGCTCCTCCCAATTCCAAGCATTGTTGAAGTTCTCCCTCCATCTAATCTCGATTAGACTATGATTACTTTAGTGGAGTGGAGTGTGTGCACATGGATAAGTTGTGTTCGGCCCATCTATTGTATAGTGCCCGGAACTTCAGGCTTAACCTGGTGCATCATTTTTTTGTCCGGAGATCTCATGTCCTTTATGCTCTTGTAAATTTTGAACTCAGATGTCTTTACATTTCTACTTATCACCACATTAACTAAGTTGTGAAACTACCTGTGTCCTTTTCATTGTATATAGCTTGTTTGCCTCCTGGTTTCCTTGATTACTATGTTTTCATGTAGTTATAGCTTCGATACTGTTTTCTTATATTCCTTGAAAGATGTAGAAACTAATTCGCTGCTATTTCTGTTGACCGTTTACAGGATGACATGCCAAAACCTGGTCAACCTCCACGTGTTGGTGGAGCACCTCCTGCTGCTGCCCGTACTTGATCCTTTCTCTAGGACAAATGCTGCTAGCACTCTTTTTGTGTCAAACTATGTTTCATTTGTCAGTTATTCGGAAGATATCAATCGTTTTGACTTTTGACCATTATAAATGGCCTTAGCGTATGTAGACTTCATGATTATGTGCAACAAAGATTTTGAATTAAGCTGTTTGTTTGCTGCTTGTATTTTAGGGCCTGTAGATGTTGATAGTTTGATAAAAACTATCAAGATTGATTGATTGGCCTAATCAAAATATAGGATATGCGTGAGTTTGATCAAAGCCAAAGCCCTCCATATTTATTGAACGTTGATGGCTTTGGCCTCACTTCATGATTATGCACAACAAAGATTTTGAATTAAGTTTGTCCGCTGCTTGTGTTTCAGGGACAGTAGATGGTTAACAAAAACTATCAAAATTGATCGATTGGTGTGTTATAAGATAGGCTGTGTGTGAGTTTGATCAAACCAAAGCCCTTCATATTTATTGTAGCGTGAGTTACTTTCAATTCGAACTGCTCTGAAGTTCGATGTGAGCTGATGAAGTTCGAGAGCACAGTAGTGCATTATCATTCAAATAGGGAGGGTAAATATGAGTTAACAGCCTGTGAGAGTCTGAATTCTGATGACTGACTAGTAAATGGACTATATTGCATAACATTTAACGAATATTCAATCTGAAATGTCAAAGAAAACATAATAATCCATTAAGCATATTTGTTCAGTAACTAAACAAAATGTTTATGGTACATTTATGATCTACAGAAATCACCCTTCTTGGTGAAGGCCTTCGGTGTCCCAGAATCCATCCTCCACCTTTTAAAGAAAGTATAGAACAAGATTGCCAACTAAAGCGACGAGAAGAGAGGGGTACCGGGCAAAGTAACTCCAGCATCAACAATAAAATTGTTGCCTGTCACATACTCCGAAGAATCATGGATCAAGTATCGCACAACTGATGTCAATGCTGGATCCGCTGTACCATAGGTTCTCAAAGGGACTGTTTTAAAAGCCACAGTATTGAGCCAGGGTTTTTCCACGAGACCTTGGGTTATTTCAGATTTAAAAAGTCCTGGAGATATAGAATTTACTCTGATCTTGTCCGCCCCTAATTCCATTGCCATCACCTGTGTACAGTGTAATCTGAGATATGAGATGCCATTTTCAGCAAAGTAGGTGATGTGGCAGTAACATAGAAATTAAAGAGAAAATTGCATGTATTTTCTGCTTCAATGTCCACCTATAGTGGACATTGAAGCATATCTGCACAAAGAATAGTTAGTTTGGTCAACCAACGAAGCCTTTACAACATTGGCTCAGGAAACAAAGGGCATAAATACAACAGCTCAAATTACTGTTCGGGTAACAGGAAAACAATCGGTGGTAACACTTCAAAGTACGAAGCATTATATTCATGTTTACTGACAGAAAGAAAGTTAAAAAGAACGCTAAAAAACTAGAGAAGACCAGTGGTTAGAAAGTTCAATGTTTTGTTTACGAACAAGTAACTTGTACCTTTATTGTTTCTTCAATTGAAAATCAAACATGTAACTTGAACTGTTTTTGGTATTGGCTTACACCTATCAGTATTGTCGAACACAAATTCCAACATTCAAATCAATTCAATATCCTTGTTAGGGAGTTTATGTGGTTTAGGTGTTTATGCTACTATCCTCTTTAAAATCCAAAGACAACAGATCCTTTGGCATGTTTGTTAGAGATATATATATATATATATCATGGAAAGCTATTTACACACGAGAATAAAATGTGCTTCCACATTGTTCATTGAAGAGTAGTCCTCAACAGAATGTCAGATATCCGTATCGCATAATGTAGCGACACCAATAAAATAACAGAGTTAACAAGACAGATGTACTTAGAAGTGGTTGCCATACAAGTTATCTCTCCTAACCTAGTTATGCCATTTACCCTATATTTTAAGTAGCAAACTGTAATATATAGGGTAAATAACTGTTGAACTCTAACCTATCTGGCATAACTAGGTTAGCAAAGATAACTTGTATGACAACCACTTCTAAGTACATCTATCTTGTTAAATCTCTGGCTTTCTTTACCAGATGCCAACAGTAACACACAGCCCAACGGTCCAATAGCAGACAACGAGAAGTCGATCAAAGGAGCATCGAGTTTAATAGTAATGTCAAATGGATTGTCCAAAATTACCTTTGTTATTGAGTTCACAGCAGTCTTAGAAGCAGCATAAACAAGGCCTCCAGGTAACTGCCCGCGATTAAGACCAGCAATAGATGCTATGTTTATAACCGAGCCACCCAGTTTAGCATCACGCATGCGCATACAGACGTACTTCGACACCAACCAGGTTCCAGTTAGATTTGTTTTCAGGTTTTGGTCCCAATCCTCCTCACTCAATTCCAATGGTGTGTGCACACTTCCTGCAAGGAAATTGCATTACACAGCATGTCCTTGTCCAGGATGGTTTATGGGTAGTAATATATTTTAGCCATAAAGTTTGCTGCAACTTTTATACCCGTACTCAAATGTCACATGTTTTCAAGAGAGGCAAGAGTTTTCCAAATGTCACCAATCCGACAAATTAGAATAAAGAAAGAATATCAAAATACAAATCAACACGAGTTTAACAATGACTTCAGTTGGACAAGGAAACTTACATAAGCAATGGTCAAAATTTCTGTTTTGGAGTGCAAGAAAGCACGTATTTTGACAATTTTTTCATCTTTCATAGAAAGGGTTGAAATAAAACCCGGCTTTCATTAATAAAAAAGGAGCCAGACTCCACGTTATATAAAAAAAAGAAAGGGAAACATATATATACATACAGACACTATTGTTACAGCTGAGCTGTACCTACCAACACATACATTTTAATTGGGTGGTGGGGTGGGGAGATTAAGTGGCAATCGTATATCTGCCCGCTCTCTGAGAGGGCAATTTCAACTTATCGGATAAGAAAGGCCACTCATAAACACTAATGCGTCTCATCTCAATTCTTCCAGTCTTAACAACTGAATACTAATGAAGCATTTGTAAAGCAACTTCATCTAAAGTTGAGCAAACATAAACTAACATAATAAACCATATTTGCTGGTCTAATGAACTTTGAGATGCTATCACATAAGTAGAGCATGCTGTTGGACTTTTTGTTAATGATTGATTCATTGTATACTTGTGGAACAATAGTATAAAAGACATGCAAGTTGGTGAATAAGAAACAAAATGTATAGCCAGCTAATAATAATTAGTGCATGATATTATGCAAACCACATTTTGTAAACATGAGACACAAGGCCTCTCATCAGTTTCTTAATAGTTACTATGAACCAGCAACATTTTTCTTTTCTAAGACTCCATTTGTGCCTGTTTTTCTTGCCGACTGGGATGAATTCCATCCAGCTGAAAATGATTAGGTGCAGATATAGAGGTTTTTGTGGAACTAGGACTGATTAGGCAGAACTTCGTAAGGCCACTAACCATTTTAACATCGTTGAAATTTTCAGGATCAGTTTAGCAGGTTAATCTTTTGGTTGGCAAATTTCACTAACTCTAGAAAAAACAAAGGAAATATAGCAACTAATCTAGAACGTAAATACTACTCCAGCCCTCCATTCATTTCCTTTAAGTTTCAGGTTTTCAACCCCTCTAGCTAATAAGCTCGATGATCTTGGCTCTATTTAGCAAAACTAGCTGGCAGCTGATAAGTTAGTTGGTTTTTATAAAATTGTTTGGTAAATCAATTAGCTGATTTGCTAAATATGGTATAAAATAGCTAGCTTATTTTTTTATAGTTCAGCTTATCTGATCAACTAGTTTATAGTTACTCGGCGTTCACGTAACAGAAAAATAAGCTCATAGAGCCGTTATTTTTGAGATAAACATGTTACTTGAACACCTAGCTAGCTGCCAGTTAGCTGAACATACTATATTACAATCTAGCTAGCTTAACGGCTAATAAAATTACTAAGTCTTTGTTCTCTTCATATGAACAACCATTAATTTCACACGAAGAGAGCAGAGCCTAAACAACTTTATAAAAATATAAGTAGCTTTGCTAAAAAGTGAACACCATACTGCAACATATTCATCATACACCTAATGAAATGGAAATTAAAAAAGCAAGCAGAAGAAAAGCAATGAATGAGTAAAAGAGAAATGAAAGAAAAACAAAAAGCCAACCACCTCTAATACCAGCATTGTTGATGAGAGCGTCGATCCTCCCAAAAGCATTCCAAGCCTTATCAACCGAGGCCTCAATTGCCGGTCCATTGGCAGCAACGTCAAGCTGAATTGCGACTGCGATCGGTTGATCGAGGGCGGAAGTAGCGTTGATCTGATCGCAGAGAGAATTAAGGCGATCAATTCGGCGAGCAGCGGCTAGGATTTTGCAACCGGCTTTAGCCAAGTCCAAGCAGAGGTCTCGGCCTATGCCGGAAGAGGCGCCGGTGACCATCACAACTTTGTCTTTCAGGTCTGCCCATGGCTCTAGACTGTTCGTTTGCCTCTCTGAAGAAGACATTGTTGCTCAATTGTAACCGTACTAGTGATTTGAATGAGGTGTATAGTATACATTCTGATTATTATACCACTCATAAGTCAATCATCCGTCAATATCATATCCACACATTTATTTCATTTTTTCACCTACCCCAAATATCGACAACCCAACAACTCGTATGGCAGCATACCTCATGCCATAGCAAATATGTAATGTCCCGTAAATGCCCATTAAAAAAGCAACCAACTTTGTCATCTCAAGACTCCAACACTAATTATAGAAACATTATTTTGAAATTACGCAATCTTCTTATGTATATCTTCCCATGCCGGAATAAAACAAGATATAGCTTTAGATCAATTTTAATTTCCCTTATCCAATAAGAAGAAACTAGATCGTTGAGTTGAGCAATGGTTGATCCAAAATCTGCATAAATCTTAATGGGTTTTTAATTTCTACTTCTTGGTGGAATTATGAAGGGCTTGATTGAAGTGCGAGATACAGACTGAGAGCAACTAGTGGAGGTGCTTAAAAGAAAGCGGATGGTAAACTGGTAAACGGAATAGTTCTGAAAAAGAAAATGTTATCAGTGCAATTCGAGTTCATGGCAATAAATTACAGTTTCTTGATCAATGAGCTACAAAATCAATCGGAGAGAGATGGATGTAATTTGGGTAAGATTAAAACTTAGACTCCACTTGTGCAGAAGACGATGAGGTTCTGTTTTTCAATTCATATCTTAATTAAGGAATAGATATACTACTTAATCAATAGGGGTATTAATTTGCTCTGGAATTAGGCAAACTGCTTTGGCAGTATCAACAATCTTGATTAATTGCCCCTTTTTGTCGAGTTGAATTAAAGTTTAGATTACTTGATTGGTTATCGTTATTTTTTTTACGATAAACTGATTTGGTTGGGGGTTGAATCATGGTTTGAAATTTAATTGGAGAAGACACATTGAGTTTTTTTTTTTAATTAATTTTGTTGGGTTGCATTAAGGCTTCTAATTTAGTTGGAGAAATAAATTGTTTTTTGTAATTTACATATATATATATATATATTACAAATGAATCCAATTTAACTTAAATTAATTACTCAATGCACAACTCCAATAGTTGTCCATTTATATGTGTGTGAAGTGTTTTACACTAAAAGAATTCTGCTGTTTAGCGACGGATAAATCCGTCGCTAAACAAGCAGCGATCCGTTGCTAACGTCCTAGCGACGGATAAAAATGTCGTCGTCATTTTCTTCGTCACAATGCTCCTAACGACGGATAATCTATCCGTCGCTAAATAACGACGGATTTAGCGCCCGATAGACTATTGACTTTTTAGAGACGGATTTTATCCGTCGCTAAAAAGCCATATTCTCCTTTTTTAAAAAATCAAAATCTGCTCTATTAACTATCCGTCGCTAATTAGCGACGGATAGGGCTTTTTTCTTTTTTAAAATTTTTAAAAATCTGGAAATTTAGCGACGGATTTTGTGACGGATTATGTTTTTCCGTCGTCGCTAAATTTCCAGATTTTTATTTATTTTTTTATTTTGATGCCTGTTTTCATATTTTACCTGTTTCATTTTGATAAAATGTCCGACAGTAAATCCAGAATAATGAAATTGTGTTAATTAAACAGAAATCATTCGACAAAATACAAATTATCCGTACTGAAATGAAATATATACGTACATATAGTTTAAAGTAAGAAGTCAGAAAAACATAAGTCCAAATCTAACTACCGGGCGGCGGTGGCTGGTGATGGAATGTGGCCATGAAAGCCTGCATCTGTTGCTGAAGACGCTGGGTATCCTCCTGTTGTTGTCTAGCTAGCCGCAAATGGCCGCTTGTTCCTCTGAACTCTAGCTAGCTCACTTTGCTGCATGTGCCTTTCACCGTGCTGCAACTGTGGATCGCACCATCTCCGAGACCTGCTCCTGTGTGAAAAGGTGATTTCTAGATTGCTGGGATGTTGGGTAGCTAGGAGTAGCCACCACAGGGCCGAAACTCCCCAATTCATATACTCGGCCTTTGTTGTCCATTGGGTTGACGGCTAAGAGGATGCTGTTTTGTTGTTCAATTGTCAGCTCCTCACCCGCATCGACGAGCTGCCTCTCCACCTCAGTCTGAAATCGTAAAGTGCATATATCATGAGTTACAGTTTTTTCAAAATAACTTGTACTACACAAATATGAACTTTAACCAAAATTAGCGTACGTGATAGCCTGGACTTGTCATTAACCCATCTCCCGTTCTTCAGCTTGGCTCTTTTAAAGAGCGCCAGTGCGCTCTTCTCCTCCCCAGCCGACACATGAAGAACGTATATATGCAAACATTTAGCTAGCAACTCATTAAAGGTGTAGAAATTAAACACAAAATATATGTACGACTAAACTGACAAATTAGATGTACACTTACCGATTTAACGTGATCCGTAACAACAGCTCGCGACCCATAGTGGTGCATGGCCACCCCGGTACCATCAGTCGGTTCTCTCTGCTCGTCCATAACTGCTGACAAGGACTCGCCAAGAGTTCCCAAAGCGCCCTCCTCGGTCCACACCATCCAAGCTTAAGGCCTCTGAGGTATAACTTTTTAGCTCCGTTAACCATTTTCTTATACAAGTCTGACCCCAGCGTCTCGAAACAAGGCCATATCTGGGGGAGCAACTTGGTGGGAATGAAGTACATTTTCTACATTCCCAATTCCACACAACATCCAAATTATATAACGTAAATCGAGACATCAATTTAATATGATAACATAACAAAACATATTCAATGGTGACTAACATATCACCCAAGTTCAGCGGCTAACATACCACTCACATATAGTTGCTTACATACCACTCACATGGTCCTAAAATTTACTAACACAGTGGTGACTAACATATCACCCAAGTTCAGTGGCTAACATACCACTCACATACAGTGGCTAACATACCACTCACATTAAAAACGATTATAACAACAAATAAAGGAATGCCAGATTTAAACTTACCCGCAACTCATTAAAGTACTCGGCCTTCATCCGGTCCGAGATGTGCGACCACTTCTCGCCCCCCCTTCCCCGGCATATCCCTCTTGCCCCGTAAGATATCACCGAGTTTAGTGCTAGCCTCTGGAGGCCATAACCTGTTATCAATGTATAAGATACAATAAACGAATATTAATTAGTATAGTACAACAATGATATCATAAATTATCTTAAGTTATGTTCTATATAAAGGAATGCATAATACTTACTTCGATCTACCGTTCGGGAACAACAAAAGCTTCCCATCCCACTTAGCGTCGACCACAATTCCTTCGGTGAAGGGACAACGTCATCTGATAAGTTACCCCAGACCGATGTCGAGCCCCTGCTCGAACTCGGTGGGGTCTCAGGAACCGCAAACCGGCTGCTCTGACTACTCTGACCCTCCTACTCCTCTGACTCTAACCCTCCTCCTCGACTACCCTCCAGCTGGCTGCATGGGGGAGGCCGGTAGGTGGGTTTCCTTTGTCGCGCATCTGCAAAAACATGCAACAAATACAGGAAAAATGTGTTAGTATACAACTACATGTAAAACATATATACATTTGACTCATAGTAAATCACAAATACTTGGTATTATCAACAACTAACTAGTTATATACATAATCTACCCTACTCACATACCCTCGGCATTTTTAATTATAATTGCATTGTAAATTATAATACGTTCCAAATTTCATGAATTACATGCATTTTACGTTTAATTTTTTTTTATGAATTTCAAAATTCCATTACAATTACGAATTATAAATTAAAACAGTAGTAATTCTTAATTTCTAAGTTAATACGAGCCAATTATACTACAACCACCAAAATCACTAAATCTAAATGGTCTCCAAATACTCAACCAAATCTCACTAATCCTACTACATATACGAAAACATCAAATTAAATATCATACATACTTACAAACATCCTAAAGTGATACTAACAAATCAATTTCACAATAAATCAATCAATTGCACAACCTTAAGCTTAACCTAGTAGATGAGTTTAAAAATATACAATTGCTCGAAATTAGCAAAAATCCCAAATTTAGAAAAGTAAGGGTTTTAGACTAATACCTTTAATTACGGGAAAAATAGCCGAAGAAGGATGAAATTGAAGGGCCACCCGAGTTCCTTGTTGAACGAGCTTCGAAAAGAGTCCAAGATTGGCCGGAATGGTAGAGTTTTGGTCGGACTTCACAAATGGCGAAAGTGGAGAAGGGAGAAGAAGAAAAGAGAAACATAGAAGAAATGGGGAAGAAGAAGCTGACTGCCCGTTTTTAATTCTGTTCTAGCGACGGATGTCTATCCGTGACTAAATAGCGACGGATAGATAATCTATCCGTCGTTAGATTTAATTTATTTTTCATTTTTAATTAAATATTTAACGACGGACAATCTATCCGTCGTTAAAATACTATTTTTTGATTTTTTAAAAATAAAAAAGTCAACAAAAACTAACAACGGATAGACTATCTCCGTCGTTATTTATCGACGGATAGAAATATCCGTTGCTAAATAACGACTAAATAGCGACGGATAGGCCGAAACGCTCTATCCGTCGCTAAATTTGACCGATTGGTCGCTAAATAGCGACGGATAGAATTCATCGCCCCAATCCGTCGCTAAATAGCAGAATTCGTGTAGTGTTACAAATCTAGATAAACACGCTTATATTAAAAAGTATCCACAAAATTATATCATGGAGTCGGGGTCTCCGACTTAAATTCTACTTAATTAAGAACAGATGCAATGGATCAGGATTAAATCCTATCCATTGGATTACACCTTTTTCAAATCAATGGTCATGATTAAATGACTGTTGGTTCAAATTTGAAAAAGCTGTTGGCTTTTCCCGGGTTAAACCTGACTGCATGATTATTCTCCAGATTAAATCCTGACCGTACAAATTTTAAACAAAATTAACGGCCGAGATCGATGAGCGATGCAAACATGCAAAGTGCTAAGTGCGCCTAACAAAAGCGCCACATGCGCCACGCGCCCGTGGCACGGGCTCGGCCTCGGACGCGCACGTGTGGCCTTGCCAAGTGCACCTTCTTAATGATTAGTTTACACATCATTAATGCACTTCCATAAATAAACTAAACTTTCCACACTTACTTTTTCCATATGGGACAAAGTGCATTAGTTTATTTATTACTTCACACTTTCCATATGGGACAAGAATTAATAGTTTATATTACTTCACACTTACCAAAGCTCATCACTCATTTTCAATGTGGGACATTGATTACCCATCTCTTCCATAATTTATTCTTGGAAATCTCCCACAATTCTCCACCATTTCCAAAAATAAATTTACCTCAAAAGAAATATGCATAAATGAAGGTGTCTCTCGACTTGAACCTTCACTTAGTGAAAACTCTTCCGACTTGGAATTGTTAGTACTACGCTTATATAAAAATAAAATAAATCCGAATTTAACTCATCAAAGTTAATAAGAAAACGCATAGTAGACAAGTCTTTGAAGTAACGATTCTAAATTGACTAACCGGATAAATTTCACACATACTCTTTCACTTATTCTTCGTTCTAAGAAGCCGACACCTTAACAGCCATGTGTCTATATCCTGGCATGATGAATTAATTTTTAGAGTTAAAGTCCAAACTCTAATGAAGCGGCTCACTTCTTTCACTCATTTAGGTAGACTCGTCAAGAATTCCCTTGTAACCAAAGCATTCCAACAACTAGTGCTTACAAGTCTATTAAGAGTCTTAAACTCAGCCTCACCTGAAACGTTATAAGTACCAAGCACTTTCCCTTGGATGGATTTGATAAAATTCTTAAGTGCTTTCCAGTCATAAGATGAAGTACTTGACTCATTGAACCCAAGCTTGATATTTCAAGTATTGGGTTGAGGTTCCTCCATGTATGACTTTTGTTTAATGGACTTTAGTCCCATCCCTCTTGAGGTCTTATAAACCATTTCCCTTGCAAGACCTTTTGTTAAAGGATCAGCTAAATTAGCTGCAGACCTCACATAACTGATTGTGATTATTCCATCACTAATCATTTTCCTCACAGCACTCTGTCTTAAACCAATATGTCTAGATTTTCCGTTATAGACGTGACTATAAGCTCTAGACAATGTGGCCTGACTGTCATAGTGTAGAGAAACCGGTGGCATTGGTTTAGGCCATACTTGAATTTCCAATAGCAAATTCCTTAGCCATTCTGCCTCTTTACTGGTAGAAGATAATGCTATAAATTCAGATGCCATAGTCGAGTAAGTTATACATGACTGCTTCTTTGATACCCATGATATTGCTCCACCACCAAGAATAAAGATCCACCCACTTGTGGAACTTCCATCATTCTAGGTTATCCAACTAGCATCAGTGAATCCTTCCAAGACAATTGGATAGCCATTATAGCACAAGCCATAATTATCAATGGTCTTTTTCAAGTATTGAAAGACCCTAAACAGTGCTCTCCAATGTTCTCTACTAGGATTATGAGTGTACTGACATAATTTACCAACTGCAAATGCGATATCTGGTCGGGTACATGTCATGCAATACCTCGTCCGGTCCATTGGGCATCTTTGTACTGACGTAGCCAGGTTTAGACGTCCTTTTCCCAGCTAGCTCGGACTAGCTGTGAGGGTGTAGTGATTTTAGCGTACTGGTTGATTCACTTAGGATGGACCATTTGAGGTCAAACCAGTACTGAATTGGCCATTAAGCCGTGATGTGCTCTAGGACACGCTCTATGGCGCCCTTAACGGATTGGACATATATCCGTATCAACATATATCCCCCTAGTTTCCAAGTATCTTGGTAGAAGATAGTTGGTAACTATAAAAAGAACAAGTGTGTTGTGGAGCGTGTCCGAATCGTTAATTATGAAGGAAAAAATTCCTTTCCGTAAAATCCGTTTTCCATGTTTTCAGAAACTCAATATATCTCCCCCCCCCCCCTTTCTTTCTACAGTCCGAGTTACATAGTAGTTTGGACTATAGAAGGAAAAGGTATTTGTAACAGAGATATTTTGAGGTCTGAGTACGGTTAGGATTAAATATCTCTGATGGAGGAGTATAGAGGAAGTCAACCCTTTTGGACCAAAATAGGTGAATGGGCCAATTGGGCTGATGAACAGTGACGCCAAAGGCCCAGTTCCCTTTCCGTTCGGCCCACGGGTGCAAATCCCGAGTGAGTGGAGAATATATCAATTAATAATAATGGGGCCGGATTTAAATTCACCGAGTGTGAAGTGACACGACCGTTAGATGAAAACGATCAACAGCTAGGATTAAGGGCGGAAGGATGTGACGTTTCATCTTCCCCAAGTACCCTCTATAAATAGTTCGCCATTGCCGTCACTTTCACACTTTAGCAAATTTGAATCCAGAGCAATCTAAGCAATCCAAGCAAGCAAGAACATCCGAGCAAGCAAGTACTCTCAGAGCATCAGGAGATCCGAGCAAGCAGTACTCAAGGGGAAGCCAAGTTTTCAGCAACTTAGACCTTTTTCACCAGACTAATTTTATCAAGTAAGTGGCTCATTCCCTTTTCTGAGATGCTTTTCAATTTCTACTCGTTGCGTACTATTGCTTGTCGAATTGATGCGTGCATGCTTAGGATTTGAAATCTCACTTTAGAATTATGTTTGAATTCTGTAGAGACGTATGTTATAGTACCCAGTGTAGGGTTACGCTTGAATCCCCAAAATTATTTGAATGAAGTACTATGTAGCCTTAAGTTTTGGTGAATGTTGGCTCTTTTCCGTGTAAATTTACCATGTCGTATGATAAATTTAGAAAACACTTGTATGTTTTGCATGCTAAGTTTTCGTGTAATGATATGTAATCATATAGGAATTGTATAGGCTTACTGCTAGTACTGCAAAACTTGTAGATTTTTGGCCAAAAATTTGTAAATTGTCCTTAGTTCAATGGCACTGTGCATGTGCCATTTGTGTGGAGTAATGGTGCCATTAGGCCCTATATTCCTATAAATGGCACAGTCTTGGCACAGTACTTGCTGTTTATATACTAGATTAGGTGCCGATGGCACATGAAATCCCCCTATGGCACTACCACATGTGCCACTGTATCTGCCATTGGTGTGCCAATGGTTAGGAGGTTTGTGGCCTGAGAATGCCCATTTTACCTAGGGTTTCTCTTATTAACTCGGACCTAATAAGATACATAAATGAACTCTTGGACAAAAACAATTCTTGACTGATCCGTTTCTTGTGCCCTAGGATGTCCGGGAGCGATAGTCAAAACATTCCTGTGGCCCAGAACTACGATGATGCTGCGGATCAACTATCTTCATCCGCTACTCAGAGTGATGCCGTCTTAGATCATGGGGAGTTCGAGATGCCCCATAATCTGGTGATCCCTAAAAATGTGGTGATTCAAGCGGTGGAACCAGATGCTGGCCCGAAGGAGGTGGTGGAAGTTCCTTCTTCAGGTGACTCGGATCTCGGGGCGTTGTTACTTGGTTAAGTCGTCCGAGTAATGTAGCGGTAGGAGGGAATGCTAGGCGCACTAGGTCACTGCATGCTAGGACGATTGGAGGTGGTGGGGTTGATAGGGGTGCGGACGAAATGTTAGTTGAACAGGGTGGGGACACAGAGCATGATCCAGGTGATGTGGAAATGTTTGAGTCGGGCGATGAGGAGAGGGTGGCCACAGAATCAATTCCGGGCACAAATGATGCTTCCATGGAGGAGGAAGGAGGTGAAGAGGACGATGGAGATGAGGAGGAGGGGGACGAGGAGACGGAAGAAGCGTCTCAAACTGTCCGTTGGCGGAAAAGATCTGGGCGGTCAAAGAGCCAGCTCAATCTGAAGGCCATTATCCCTTGTAAGCCAAGGGCAGGGGAGCACGAAATAAATGCGTGGCGAACCAAGTTCCCCCGTCACCACACTTCTGTCGCCATCGCGGATCCCCAGGGGGAGTTGAATGAAGATGGGGCTCTCCCAACTTGCCCCACTAAAGTGAAGGAGTTGTAGATTCCAGAATGGAGGCGGAAATGGGCTATCCTGGACTCTGTAGAGATCCTCCTACCCACTCCGGAGCAGGCCTTCTACAATCCGCCGGAAGGGTACATGGCGGTCCATGAGATCGCCTTCCAATGCGGATGGAGGCTGATGAGTCGATTTTACATCGTCTCATTTGGTCTTTTTTACCGCCTTATTGCCATTCTCAAGTATAGTTCTTATGTGTTTTATTAGTGTTTTGTTACGTTTTTGTGTTTTTTGTGTTTTGTAGGTGTTTGGTGAAAATGCATTAAAACAAGGGCTAAACCAGTGCATTTAATGCATTAATGGAAGCATGGAAGTTTATGGACCTGAAAGGTGGTTGAAAAAGGAGTTGATCGGCCGAAATGGAAGTGGATTCGGAGTTCGGACGAAGATTTAGAGCCGTTTAAGGAAAGCGCGCGAAATTCGAATTATGATGGAGCAGGTTTGGAATTTTGGCCGTAACTTTCTCATATGAACTCTGATTGACCTGATCTTGGTGCCCAGGCGTATATAAGACCAAGAGCTACAACTTTGAAGTATCAATGTATGGACAGCTATCTCTCGAGCACAGGTTTAGGTTTGAAACAGACCAAGTAAGTGATTCAAAAAAAAAAACTGGAAACACCACTTCCCGTCCGACTTGCATGTGTTAAGTAACCATGTCCAAATTCCGATGTTTAGATATTCAAAAAGACAAAAAACCGGTGCAGGAGGAAACTGGCGACGCCAGTCAGACTCTGTAAGTCATTGGCGACGCCAGGCGACTTGCTTTCGACGCCAGATGTCTTTTTGGCCTGCCGTTTTCAGCCCAGAACGTGTTTTTCACCATATATAACCTATTTTCTTGATCTTTTAGACACAACTTCATTATTCTTCTCATCTTCTTATTGCTTTTCGACCTAGAACCTTTCCAAGGCAATTACCTACCTATTATTGGAGGTGATTGAACCGTTTATCTTGTAATCCGACGATTGACATTGATTGGGAGATTATCTACACAGCTTTTGCATCGATTCGTTTTCCTTCTTCAATTTCTACCTAGGGTTTGTGACAACGAAGGGTAAATTTGTATCAATCCGTTCGAATCTTTGTTTCTTGCTTTAGATTATGTTTGGAGCCTGTTTATATACAATATTGATTATGACTTTGCATAATTTGAGTAGCTAAACACCCCGATTATGGGGTGGTGACTGATTCAATGCATGCTAGCTAGGGTTCATGAGATTCGAAGTGCATCGGGTTTAGATTACTTGTGCTTTTTAGATTAATCGTATATCTTGCTATTACGTTTGATGAGCAATCCATCAATATCACTGTTAGATTAAGCATTTGATCCTTGGAAACTAAAGTGTTTTTTGTCTTGCTTCAATCTAACAGTTAGTTGCAAACGGTAATAGTAGGATTAGCTAGATTGATTGTAGCCTAGTGGAATTGACGTCTCCACTAGTGCTATTGGTTTTTGAACTCAAGATTGTGACAACTTGCATAATCTTTCATGTGAATCGTATGTATCCTGCTAGTTAGCTTGTTTCACGTTACCGCTCCATAATTCTCCTTATTCATATCATTGTCGTTTATATTAATCTGTTTTATAGTGAGATTGCATAAGTAGATATATAATATAGAACAAATTCGCTGCCGAAGCAAACAACCCTTTTACTGCTTTCTTTACTGTAATTACTATTCGTAAACAAGACTCAGCTTAGTTAAGTCCTTCGAGACCGACCTCGGGGTTAACTCCACTACACTACAGGTTTTCGTAGTGTTGAGGATTAACTTTTGGCTTAAAATAAATTTAGAACTTTGATTTGACGTATCATGTTTTTGGCGCCACTGCCGGGGACTTAACTCCTTTGTTAAGTTTACGAATTGTAATTTTTCAGTTGTTTATATTAGTTAAGTTCATGTTCTTGTTTTCCTTTTTGATTTTGTGTTCTTGTGGATTCTGCTCCTTGGATTTGTCTTTTTGTGCGCAGAGTTAGTCCTTCTGGGAGTGTTCAAAGATGGGAGAGACTATGGGAGATTACTTCAGGTCATTCTATACTATGCCAAAAGGACCTTGCATAAAGCTAGATGAAGAAGCAAAGGATTATTAGGTAAAACCGGAGTACTACTCAGTTACTACCAAGTTTGATGGGTATGGCGATGCTCGGGAATTCTTGGCGGCATTTGAAGATGGAGTGTTTATACTCCCTAAGGCAAACGAAGAAGGGGTTTACCTTACGAATCAACAACTTTGCGTGAGGATGTTCAATGGAGCATTGGAAGGAACTGCTAGACAATGGAGTTTTAGTCAACCTGCGGGGTCATTGACTACGTGGAATGAGATAGCAGACTCTTTCGTTGATTGGATTTCCCCCGAATCTGGAAGATGGACTTCCCGTTTCACCACTCCTCCACCAGAGATCCCAGCTGAGTCGGTTGAGCCCAAGAAGAGTTCTGGTGATGAGATAGTTGTAGAGCTTGAATTGCCATACTCTTCAACGACACCTGAATCTGACTCGTTTACTCTTGAGGCTGATGGAGAGTGCGTAGAGGAGGTATCTGAAGACGAGATTCTTGAAGATGCTTCACCACCCACTTGCCTAGCTGCTACTCAAGTAGCCATCCACGTTCAGGATATGTTCGCCCTACAGAGCCACCGTGTGGACTTAGACCAAGGGAGTTTTGATCCAATTCTTCGTTTTTACTTTGGTGCACCACACTAGGAAGTTTGGTGATTATTGGAGAAGCTAAGATAATACTTGGGCACCTGACTTGATGGAGATTTGTAGTGATGTAAGTTGACAAGATGGGCCCACATTGAGGTGTAAAGAATACTGAAAATATCAGGTATAGTACATGTCTTTTGATTTCTTGGGTTTTAGTCCATTCCTGCAACTTCTGACAGGTAATAGATGGTTTGGTAAGAAGGGTGCAGGCGGGTGCACTGAGCCATGGAGCAGAGTGCCTCAGGGCGGGGCGTACCCGTGGTACCATACACTGCTCGGTAAATTCAATCCTTTAGGTCGAGATTCTCTATACAATCCTGCAGCATCTCGTTGATCAAAACTCGAACCAACGTTATCCTTAATCAATCTATAAGGCCTCTAACATAGAGGCATGACCTCCGTCCCTAAAAATATATCAATTGACCGAAAATTAACCGTCTAGAATACATATATATAGTATATATGCACTATCGTACGTGCTAAATAATCCGTTCAAGGTATAATTACACCAACACTAAAATACAATGATATAATAATAAAGACTCGATTGACTGTAAAATGGAAGAATAAATCATATATGCGTACTCTTCTAAGTTCCATATGCCGTGCAGTTGTAAATCCTATACTTCCTCAATTATATTTCCATTATTCTCTTCCTTTTCTTCATCCAGTCTCTCCGTCCGTGAAGTGTATGTTCTGAGTTTGTATATGTTTGAAATAAGGTGTTTTAGTGTTTGTAAATCCTATACAATGATGTGCAGTAAAAGAAGAGTGAACATTGAAGATGAGCAATTAGCTAGGTGGAAGTATATCCAGTGGCGATGAGTGATGTGTAATGAGTAACGAGTGACTAATGCAATGCAGATTAGTATGTATAGTTTTATTATTATTTTAAAACTTGAATTATTTGCACCAACTTGCTTATTTCGGTTTTTCATAAATACATTTTCCAAGTCGATACGATCCCTTCGTCCGTAGACAAGGTCAAATCATCATTTACTATAAATTCGTGCGGTTCATATTACGGTGACCGCTCTTTCATAGACCGTCGTTTAGATTAAAACGACTTAAATCAAAACTATTAACAAGCTGAACCTAAAATTATATAAAACAACGATAACAATTAAAATCCAAAAACTAAGTACGCCCAACAACAATAATAGAAAATTACTGTTAGTATAATAATAATTTTACAAACTATTTATTTTGTTATCTAATGTGGTTACTGGAAGTGGGGTGTTACACAATCAGTTAAGTCAGAAGGGACTTTTTCTCGCATGTAACAACTTGGACCAGTATCATACAATCATTCTCCCATATTACCACATTTCTTGCATACTTATATAATATATGCTTTCAATTGGTCACAATGGACTCTTTTAGTCTCACTATTTTGGCAGTGTCTGTTTTACCGAAAGTCCGCACTTTTGTACGTGTCAGTTTGGTATACGCGCCGTCAACCCTCACGGTCATATGGCTTTTTAGTACCACGCCGATGTATAGGTAGTATTTGAAACACGCCCAACACGACTTACGGTGATGACGAGCACCACAGATACACTCCGAGACGAATCAAACAATTAGGGAGAGCAGTGCAAATTACAGGTATATAAAGATAACAGCACAGTAAAATCCTCCTCCCCAAACCTGCTCTTTGGAACGGGTTTGGCTTCGATAAAATAGATCATGTAGAGCATGTCGTTCGTCATACATAACTTACACAGAGTACACATGAGCATGATGAGGCACAAACAAGGGAGTTTGCACTTCCCCAAAGAATCACACAGGTGTCTGTACAATATTTTTTCATCGGCTAATGTTTGCTCACAGGCTTTTGGACTAAAGAGCTACACAGACTTATTATTTACAAGAGAAACGAACTTATAGGATTTTAAATCCACTACACTACTTCCAACTAAATATCATACAAAACATAAGCAGCAAGCAAATTTATCATCCACAATAGACGTTCGACTTAGAAGAACAACTCACGACTCACAAAGGACTCTAGAAAACGATAGGGAGAAGCCGACACATGCATAAAGAATAAAAACGAAAGACTCTAGAGACTAAGATACTATACTAAGAAGCACATTCCCCTCCCCTAACCAAAACTCAAGCATGTCCTCAAGCTAAGGGTGAAAAGAAATAAAAATGTGATCGAAAGTTAATTGCCAGCGAGTGTACCTTTAAATTCATGTACAAGACTCTTCCATGTTGGCTAACGGGTACTCTGGAAATTCTTGGGCTTCCTGCCTTCGCGGCATCTTTCCTTCCCTGCAGGTAAGTGTGGGTGTAGAGTGGCCCGGTGTGTGCTCCCATGTATGTCTTCGTATGAACCTGTGCAACAGTATATGGCATAGTAGCGGCTCGCAACTCGCGTTGCTTGCCATGTACCTCAATAGTGCAGGTACGAGCGTGAAGATTAACGATCATGCGGGTAGACTTCATGAAGGGACGCCCCAAAAGCAATATATCCTTCTCCATGTCTTTTCCCTTGACCCGAGACGACTCCACAATCACGAAATCTGTCATAAACACAACACCGTCCAATTTAACCGGAACATCTTCAACTATACCCATACACCTACTCCTTGTTCCATTGGCTAGCAAAACGAAGCATTTACGGGGCTCCAATCCTTTCAAGTTCAGCTCCTCGTAAGTAGCAAAAGGCATCAGATTACAGGCAGCCCCCGTGTCAACAATACCAGTCACCTCAGACGAGTTACTAATGCCGACAACTAAGTCAAAGCTATTTTGCATCACTGACGCTTTTTTCTACCCTCTGAATCATAGGAGTAGTGGAATCCACCGTAAAGTGATTTGGTTCCGCATTCGCCTTCTCTACTGGAATCCTAGAACCAGGTGTGACCACTTCCATCTCCTTTTCCTCAACTCTCACTTCTACCGGCTTCTCAAGTGCCAGTGCAGGTACTACCTCAACTACCTCCGGTGCCTCAACCTGGGCCACCGTATTCTCAAGCTGGCAAGTGCAGGTAGCAAGAACGGACTTCACCTTTCCTAGCTCATCAAATGTCACCTCAACAGCTAGAACTCTGTTGGTTTCTACGATCGCCGGGAACTTACCCTTTTCCCATTGCTGAAACTGACCAACTAGATCCCCCAAAGTCTTCTCTAACCGCTTCTGTGACTGCTCAATGCTATCAAAACGCTGATCATTCCTGCTCTGAATTCTCTGCGCTTCTAACCAGAACTTCTCAAATCGCTGCATGTGGTTCCTAATTTCTTTGTCCAGCTCAGTAGTACATGGCCCTGATGTCTCTTCAACTGCTCTGGCTACCGCTCTCCTAGCCTTATTTCTCGCACCCTTAAGCTGAGATACTGCTGCCAGTCTCTCGAAAACACCATTTAATTCATCAGAGGATGCTTCCAGGAAAGAATTTTTGCAACTCATATCGACCATATTTTGACACTCCCAATCCAGGCCTTCATAAAATCTGATGCATAAATTCATATCGTCGATCCTGTGGTGAGGGCATTGGGACAATAACTGCAAGAAGTGATCCCGAGCTTCATAAAAGGCCTCATCGTACATCTGCTGAAACTGCATTATCTGAGCACGAAGGTGCTGCATTTTCTCGGGGGGGGGGGGGGATAGAATTTATTCATGAAGGCTTTGTAGAATGAATTCCAAGTCGGTAGAGAACCCTCAGGTTGGTTTAACAGCCAACTCCTCGCCTTATCCTGCATGCAGATCGAAAAGACCTTCTTCCTTATCTCTCCGTCAATGACCGTTACCCCTCCGGCTGTCAACGGAATCCCTACAATATCAATAATTCGAACTCCTTGAGGAATCTTATCACATCCTCATTTGTCATCCCGTAGAATTTGGGAAGATTATGGAAGTGTTGAGCCATGAGTTTCAAATTCCTGGCTTCATCAGACAGAACAATCGCTGCTTTGCCAGCCTTAACCTCGTCGGGTTGCATGTAAGCTCCATAGGTCAGCTGAGCCATCGGAATTTCCTTTATGATAAACCTGTTGTTAAAGCTACACAACTCGAAAGCCTTGAAATATTCTTAGTTTCTGTTAGTGCACTAAACTTCAGGTTGAAAAAAAAACAAAAAATCACGCTCAAAATGCTACAGTAGGAATTAATTCCCCGGCAGCGGCACCAAATTTGATAAGCTCAAATTATACTCTATAAAACTTAAGAGAATAAGCTGTAGTTGTAGACTATGCCTAACTCGTTATCGTTCTCTAGGGAATTAATTAAGCTACCACAATGAAATAGAGTAGAACGTTTGTTTGTGAGTAACAAGTAGATTTTGAGTAGTTTTACTTCTAAAACATAAATTAATACTAGTAAGCAAATAAACTGTTTTGGTCAATGAGAGAAAGTGAACACGGTAGCAATGATCCAGTTATGCTAATTCGATACTAAGGTAATCGTTCATATTGTCACATGGTTGGTGTACAGAAAAGCAATCAATCTAATTCAACCAAGCTATTTTTCGAAGATTTGAAACTAGAGAAATCGTCAGGTTTGTCAGACCGACGATTCTTAACCAAAACGATTTAGAAGATTTCAAACTAGCGTATTGGATTGAAGGTTTCGCCTCCAATTAAAATGACAAGAAACAAATCACATATAAATAACAAACACCATTCCATTTAAGTTTACATTTCATTTTCTGTTTTGGTTCAAATTAAAAAAAAAAATTACTTTCAAACCCCGTGAGAAAACTTTACATTAAAACCCCTTGGGGACTGGGGTATTGTTGGAAGTATAAGAATTTATGACGTCAAAAAAAAAATTTATGATGTCATTATAAAAGTTCATGCTGACTTTGACTTTTAACGGTTTAATCGGTTTTGACAGAAAAATTTAACGACAGGAGTCTATACATTATAGATTGATTTGTGCTGGTGAAACATGCATAATGTTTGTCGGTGATCACTTTTAGCCGTAAACATTTTTTCTTCATCGCGATTCAGTCTGCGTGTTTATGTAGCTGCCAGGTGCCGTGTAACTAGTTGTTAAATATTTTTATGTTTTTTGAGAATATAATTAGTTGTTAAACACAAAGTATTAGGAGAGACGTGTATTAATAAAAGATATGTGAGACGGATTGATGTTTTTAATTATTTGTATAATGTTTTAAACAATACCAATAATGTTTATGAGTGAACATTTTATATCATTTTTTATGTATGTGTATATCATCAATGTTCTTAGTAAACCCTTTAATGTTTTTTGTTATAACTATAATGTTTGTCCGTCTCTTTTGATCTCTCCATAAAACCGACTCTGAAGATACTTACTCGTTAAATACGATAATATAAGATTAATGTGTATATATAACTAAACAATTAAGTTGACAATAAATGTGTCCTCACCTCATAAGAGATCGAATCAATTCACTTGATCGGACCATTATAAAAGTAGATAGAAAAGCCAACTGTAATATATATATATATATATATATATATATATATATATATATATATATATATATATATATATATATATATATATATATATATATATATATATATGATAAAAGTAATAATGAAAATGGAAGGAGAGCTATGCCACGTATGCAGAAATCCTAGGTGGCAAAACGAAGCAAAAAACAATTCATTTATAATTCAATAATATTTGAGTCATCCGGTCAACATAAATTTGAATTTATTTTTCTTCTTCTATCCATATGCCTAATTTGAAACAACTAAGTAGTTTTAAAGCTTCCCTATTTTTATGGGTTAAGTAATCTAATTATAGTTAAAATACATAAATTATAATTCATTGTTATTGTATTGAAAAAGTCATCCTTCATCTTCATAACCTGCTAAATCAAGTGCATTGTCTATTTTTAGTCATTTTATATGGAATGTTAATTCAATCTAATTTTGAATGGCTATGACAAAACGAGAGAGTATCCAATCAGATCCACTACATTCAAGATAATTATCCTATTTACAGTATTAAATGAAAGTGATACAAGATTTTATATAATTTATGTTGAATAATCCAATTAAATCGGACTCAATCAACTATAACAATATAATGAAACTCAGGATATACGAGATTCAAACAGCAAATAAAAGTTTTAAAAATCTCATTTATTTGTCATCTCACAAAGAATAACAATATTTTAATAGAACAGATAATGAGAAAAGAAATCTCTTTCTTTCTCCATCACTCCAAATCAAATGTATATATTGATGAAGAGAGCCAATCAATTACTTCTCACGCCAGAATCACCATAAATGAAATGAAAATCAACAAATCTATCCGGTCTAATGCCTCCTAAACTGAAGTATCCAATTACTTTTTTGGATTTATCAAATCACTTGCAGATAGATGTACATCATCTTTTTAGTGGCCATCAACAACGTCAGAGAGTAAGAAAGTGATGAAATGGTACGTTATGAGCATATTTCATTTTCACGCGATGAAACTATATCTATACTCCGAGCATAATTTTATTACGTTGATTATTTTGCATTCTAAAGAAGTTTGCTACTATTCAGAAATATCCAGGATTCTATTTGATGATCAAATATGTCGTAACTCCATGTATAACTTGGAAAACGCCAATATGTTCCAATGCTAAACTCTTGAACTCATGTCAAAATGCTAACAATCATGATGTCTATTATCACATGTGAATGGTAAGTCACCTTTATTAATTTACATTAATTGAGATTATTTTTTAATCTATGTATCGTATTTTGTAGGCGGATGTTTTTTGAACACTTGAATTTTTCGAGGATTTGTTACTTCCTTGAAGGGCTTAAGGACATGCTGATGAAACCTATGTGACTGTAATTGTAAAGTCGTTGAGCGGATTCGATGTGCTGAAAAAAGAAGGGTTAGATGCATTGGAAACACTTAATTATCGAAATGTGGACCGAGTTATATTGAAACATGACGCTACAACCTATACTAAACGAATAATGTTAAGAATCAACACCGTTGTACTTTGTTATCAATCTTTTTCTGTACCATGTATCCCACAAGATTGTTATTGAGTTTAACTTAGCATTGTACCTTGCAATCAAATATTAATAAGTTGTTAGCTAGATGTGAAGAAATCAGCTATAAGAAAAATGATAAATAAACAATTTATGAAGTAGAGCAACACATACAGTGAAGATCATATTTTTAAAATATGTTATTATTTAGCTCAATCAATTAAAATTACCTAGGATATAATTCTTAGAAATCTACTTAGATATTAGTATGAAATTAACTAAATAGAAGATCTAGATTTCGAACCACATCTATATATATGATAAAAGTGATGATCTAAATGGAAGAAGAGATATGCCACATATGCAAAAATCCTAGGTGGCAAAACGAAACCCAAAAAAATTCATTTATAAATCACTAATAATTCAAGCATCAAAACCCTATATATATTTGAATTTTCTTCTCCTGCACTCATGTTTCACCGAAAAAAGATATTAGTTTAAACAAATCCGTAATTTAAGGATAACCTAATCTAATTATAGTGAAAATATATCTCTATCAGTCCACTAACCACCAATCAGATCGATTTATTAGTTCAAATCATTGTCGATTACTCATAGTTGTTTCCCTAATTGTATGGGTATTTAAATTCACATATTCTCCAACTTCCCGTAATTATTTACCAAGTCGTTAATGTTTGTTACATAACGATACGCCCACCTATTCCGTTATTAACTCATGTGCGCAACCCTATCATTATATATATTTATATATATGTGCATGCGTCTCTCTTGATTGATGAAATGTCCAGCATCCTCAATCACAACACATTCATCCAGCATTGGAACATCGTTCTTGAACCTGCCTCCCTGCACATATTCCTTCACTCCTGGAGTGTTGTACACCATATCCAGTTCACCCACAACAAATTTAACAGGAACTTTTACTTTTGCACCTGTCCAAGGCACAGTCAACTCCCAGTTCCTGTCATATTGGCCATAACAGAACATCACATTCCACATTTTTCAAGCTAATAAAAAATGAAGAGACAAAGGAAGATTTCAATCCTGTTCCTATTTCCCATCATCAGAGTAGCTCGATTAGATCGATCGATTGATTATTCCCAACGTTCTACTGGTAGGAATTCAAACTCAATCGAATCGAATTCCAAGCAGAGGTGAAATTTGTACAGGAAAACACAGATCTGCTGCTTGGTGTTATACCCAATTTATCGTTGTCCGTTGATCCTACCTGTTGCCTTAGCATTTTGACGTCATTTGATGAAGTGATCGAGAGGTTGAAAAATGGCAGGTGCAGGATCGGAGCAATTCGAGGCTTTTTTCCAGAGAGCGGATTTGGATCGTGATGGGATAATCAGTGGAGCTGAAGCTGTCGGTTTCTTTCAAGGATCGAATTTGGCCAAACCAGTGCTTGCTCAGGTCTAATTGGCTAATTCCTTTCTATTTCTATTATATTACCGTTTTTTTTTCTGTAGTTGAGTTGTTTGTTGTTAGTTTACCTGTTTGATTAATTCTGGATGGGATTGGGATTTTAGTTTCAACTTAGTCGGAAATTTATCGAATCAGCTTATTTGAATTAGTCGATTAATTCGGGATGGGAAGGGACTTTATGTTAGCTTCAAATTAGTCGGCACTTTGTCGAATCAGCTTATTTGAATCCGAGTGGCTGGGTGTGTTTGGCCTGGATAGCATGGGTGAGGGTTTTCGCAGTGATCAGAACTTTATTTTATAAGGAGTTAGTATATCTATTCACACTGCAATGAATAGACAATAGTACAGACGAATAAAATATTTGGTGAACAGGAGAGGTTTTATATCGTAGCTACACCGTGATTCGTGATATACAACGTTATGTTTTAGTTTTCCCTTTCCTATGCCTAGCCTGGCCTGATGTAAATGGTAATGTGGAAACTGGAAAGAACGGAAGGAAACAGGACATTGAGGAATTCCCCTTTAGATAGTGATTGACCTTCAATCTCTCTTATTCAATAAAATAGTCACTGAGCTCCTGAGGTGATAGTTGTGGATTTATCCTTAAGAGTTGTCATTGAGCTTCAGATATTCTTCTTTGACGAAATAGAGACTGAGCTTCTGAGACAACAGTGACATAATATTTGCTTAAGACAATCACAATTCACATCAAGCATTATGTCCCCTCGCTCAGTGAGGATGCGATTAATTATTTCATCCAGGAAAAAACATCTACCTGCAAATGCTTTCAGTTCCTTATTCATTCATAATGCACTTTGGGTTTCTCTATTATAGGCCTGATTCTGACAGGGAAGCTTTGTCCCATTTGGTCACTGAATTGTCTTTATTGCAACTGCAGATATGGAAGTATCTTGATCGAATCAGTTATCTCGTAGCCAAGAATTCTAGGAGGTAGCATCTGCACCAAAGAAGAGGCAGGGAATTGACCAAGATGCAATTGCGGGAAAGGGCAAGGAGAAAGTTACGGAAGACTCTATAGATCATGGTTCAAGTAATGTCTCTGAGAATACAATCACTCCTTCAAAGCGTGACAGAACTATTGATGTGGAGGATGATGAAGATTGCCCAGTCGGAGTTCACTAGTCCTCGAATAAAGTGGTGATAAAGAAGGAGAAGAATGCATGAGAGTCCAAGTTTACAATTTTATCATTACAGACAGTTTTAACGTTCCATTCCAGTAGTTTTCACAGTCTGCATTAGGCAGCTTCCAATAAGTTAGTAATGTTATTGAACCTTTCTTCTCAATTCTAATTATTAATAAATACTTTGTTATTCCTATTAATTCATACGTCCTCCACTGTCAGATTTTACACTATAATTGGTTAGTCTAATTATAATTTTTTACTTGAGAGTGCCCCAACCTAATATTATATGCTACATATGTTAGTACGGATCGACTAAATTATTTGTATAATAAATTCACCAACTAAATGCTATAAGCTGAACGAATTTAATTGAGATGAAAAATTATTAGAGACGTACTTGAGTTGCCTGTTTTGCTTGAGCCCAGAACCGAGGACGTTATGCGATAAATGTTTTATAATACAAACCATTAATTTCCTATCAAATTACATTCTAATAATTGTTTTATATATACAAACCATTAATGTCCTATCAAATTACATTCTAATAATCTAACGACCTCGGTCCCGGGATGGCAATCTCCATCTTATCTATGATCCATTGATTTACATCCACTCTTTGTAATGAGTTCCAAGTCTTTTTCAACACCAATCATTTCATGCTGCAAAGTTTATGGAAAAAAAATGTAATGTTTAAACTTACAGGAAGGGAAATTGTTTAATATATATAATGCATGGTGTTGTTCACCTATCTATATATATATTATAAAAGTGATGATGGGAATGGAAGAAGAGATATGCCACCTATGCAAAAAGTTGACGTGGCAAATCCAAGAAAAAATGAATTTTTAATCATCCTATATTTGAACTATTAATTGAGTTATATTTTGAATTCCTTTCCACAGCACGGTCAATTCTCTGCGAATCAAATCATGGTTGTTATGTTTCCCTAATTATATGGATTTTTAACATTAAATATAGTTCAAAGTGCCATCATTATCTACCCAAAAAACTAAGCAAATTGAATTCTGCAGCATAAATAAGACTTCTTTATATTTAGACATTACATTTCATTAGAATCTCATTTCACTCACCTAACAGTTCGGTTGGTTACATATATAACTAAGAAGAGTTCCAATAAAATTCCTAAAATCTTGAAACTTTACCGATTTATAACCTATAGAAGTATCATTATTAATTCACATGCTACATATCAAAGAGAATATCACTATTTTTAGTAAATTCCTTCCATTCATTGATTGACACCTAAATACGCGCCTTTTATACAGAACAAATCTTTATATTAATATAACGTCATTTTACACGGTATAATTGAACACATAAAACCTAAACTACCAAAATTATGACTCGAACCTGTGTATAAATTCGTTTGAATCTAGGTCAACTGCATCTCAACTTCTGATTTTGAGAGACAATGAAGATGATGAAGATGCCCAAGGGTTTCTTCAATGCAGACATGCGACATATGAAGTAGGATTAGATTGATTCATAAATCAAGGTTCTTGATTCTAATATTTATATTGTTCTTGCTCAACAGTTGCTACTCCAAAACAAGTCAGAGAGCTTATGCAAAGTTGATGGTCTCACGAACGATGAAGTAAAGAGTCATTTGCAAGTAAGTTTCGTCCATGCATTTCTTGAAACTTAGTTCATTCATCTAAGTTAAAAGGAATTTTCTATCGTCAGTGTCGCCTTGACTAACTTCAGTCACTTATTTTGATCTATTAGATTATAAATTTAACGTTGAAGATTGAATTATCTGCACAGGGCCTCAAATATTTACGGGCCCTAATTTCAGTATCATGGTAGTGATAATATATGATTTTGTTTCAAATAACACTTGCAATTACATTTTTAAAGTGATATATTATGTATATTATTTTATTAGGAAACAAAATTTGAATTTTATACTATATGAATCTTTTATTATTTTTAATTATACTGATATGTGGGTTCATTTTGAAAATTTCACATGGGGCCTCAAAATCTTTGGACTGACCTGACCGAGCATTTGGCGAAACATCAAAGGCAAGCACATCAGAGTCTGGTTCCATGGTGACTCTAGGCATGGCCGATGAATATGATGAGTGAGAGCTGCATGAAAAATCATATTCACTTATGTGACTGAGAGATGATCCGTGGATAAATCATCCACCAAGAGTTTTGCAGATACAAAAAATATATACATGGTGACAATAAAGCTATACATTACATATTACCTATAAACGATTTTGAGGAAGAGTTATGTGAATTAAGCTGTCTTACATTAACATTCAGATTCGGTTATCACTTATTCGGTAATTTACACATACTTTATATTCGCAAAGTATTGAAATACACGTGTATTAGTGATAGACCTAAAAGATGGATTAATGTTCTTTAAGTATGTTTATAGTGTTTTAAACAATATGAGTAATTTTTTTAAGTAAACATTTTATATCATTTTTCGTGTATAGATGTTTTTAATAAAACCTCTAATTTTTTTTATATAACAATGTTTGTCCGTCTATTTTAATCTTTCCATAAAACCGTCTCTTATGAGACTTATTTTTACTTTATACAATGTAAAATGGCAAGTTGAAAAGGAAAATAAACGGACTGAAAGAAGCAAAAGTGCGTGGCTCTAGATTTGTGTACATTCAATTGACTATTTGACAAATATTTATCTAATTGTTGGAATTACAAGTTCGGAGATGTTATCCATCGTGACTTTTGAGGTATTAGGAGGTGGGACGATATATGTGTTGATTTTATGGTATTAGTGGTGTTTATAACTACTCGCACCGTTTCACTAAAATTGTAACAATTGTATTGAACATAAAAAAGATATATAAAAGTAATATATGTGGTTCCATAAGTATAAGTATGTTGTTAAGAATAAGTATAAAATATTAATTGAGTGGAAAAGTACACGTGGCCCCAAATATATATTGTTAAAAATGAATTTTATTATAAAAGTAATTTTCATAAAAGGAAATGTAACACTTTAATAGAAATGTCCATAACGAAAAATTGTAACACTTTTACTAAACGGATGGAGTATTTTATTATAATGTGTGGTGATATTTTTTATTAATTATTTTTGTTTATAAAGTAATTATTTGAGTGTTTTACCCGAGTTGAAATTCAGAGTAGTTGAATAGTAACTCAACTGGAATTAATTTTTTAAATTTCGTGTTTGATATTGAATTGTGATTTTTAAAAGGTTTATTAGCATATTTGATTTTGAAGATTTAAGTTATAGAGTTGATGAATAGTAAATCAACTCGAGTAGCGTAATGTGGAGTGGAGAAACAAATACGAAAATCTGGTAAAACTCAACTCGAGTCTAGAGTATGTTTTATATAATAAATAAAATGGAGACAAGACAAGCGAAATTCAAACCATGTACATTATATTTAAGATTGACAAATGTCACACGTTAGATTGGATTTTAATGAGTAAATTGAATTGATAAGATTTAAATTGAATATTACACTATTTGCATATAATACTATTTTAATACTCACTCCATTCCGGAAAACTTCATACATCAGGATTGTCACGTGGTTTTAGGTGAAAGATTTTTAATAAATGATAAAACATAAAAACGTCAATGATAGTGCGTATTGTTGCGATCATTCCTTCGACCATCTACACGGTATGAAATTTCATTTCACTTATTGCATGGTAGATTTTGAAATTATTGCATGTCCCGAAAAAATGATAAAAAAGTCAGTCTTCTTCCATATACGTACAACTATTCAATTATATTATCGATTGAATATCAGCTTACACTTTAATAATGAAATAAATAATATATTATGATTTCATTTGTCTGAAAGATGATATACAAGTTATTACTCCCTCAGTTTCTGTAAAAGTGAAACAATTTTGATTTGAACAATTTTTAAGAAAAATGTGATCCCCAAAAGTATGTGATTAAGAATGAGTTTGAGATATTAATTAAGTGAAAAAGTACACGTGGGCCCAAAAATATGTGGTTAAAAATGAATTGTATTATGGAAGTAATTTCCATAAAATGAAATGTAACACTTTTAGTGAAACGCCCAAAACGGAAAATTGTTTCACTTACAGAAACGAAGGGAGTATTATTATAAAGATATTGAAAGGTTATTATAATAAATTGTATGTTCGTACAACTTATAACAATTATAAGCCGTATAGTTACGGAATAATACCAAAATTTAAGCTATGTTCTATTCATCTGAACATAACTGAACTGATTTGAACTGGACTGAACCGAACTTATTTGTAATAGAATAACAACTAAGCAAATCTGAACTGAACTCGACTGAAATAAACTGAAATTAGTGAGTTTTCAGATGAAGAGAACAGAGCTCTCAAATATACCGTTGCACTAATAATAATACTCTAATAAAAGTTAATGTGTGTTTGCAAATACTTTTACCGGTGATTTTTTGCTTGACTTTTCTAAAAGTTAATTTTAAGTAAAAGTTAATAGTGTTTAATATTATTTTTGAAGTTGTAAAAACATAAGTGTTATGAAGATGGACTCTGCTTTTTTTTTTATATATAAAACTATCAATATTGACAACATAGACATGCATTTTAATTAAAATCATGAATGATTTATTTAATAATATAGGTTGACTTTTAAAAAAGTTGTATGAAAAAGGTCTTTGTAGACACGTTTGTTCTAAACTATCATATAACTCTGATGCTTTCTTTGTGTGGCTTAACATTTATAATTTATAATAGTTTCAAAAAATTATAAAAGAATAAAAAGTCTATAGGTGTGTAAGTTGATGACGCATATGAGTTTTAGATACTCTTTAAATTATCCCGCAATAATTTATTTATATATTAAGAAAATGGAAAACAAAAATATTTCATCGTGCATATATTAACAAGAAACAAATTTGAAAATATTCAACTGGATTATTTAGTGTATTTTTGAATAATGATTGAGTTTAACAAGACTATTTACTAATAATGGGTAAATATTAATAAAGAAAGAGAAAATGTACTCTAGGTCGAGACATTTTCAGTTTTAAGTGAGCAAAATTGGTATTGTCGGATCAGTTTATACTTGATTTATCAACCATACAATTAGAAACTCCGACCCAAACATTGGCCAAACAATTGTAAAGTTTAATTGGAACAAGTCTTCTAAAAACAATCACAAGTTTACGACCTAGAAAAGTAAAATTTCGATACCAATAAATATAACAACAACTATCCATTTACAATATTAAACCTACCTATGTACAAGCCATTTAGTGTTTCTCTACGTCCTCTTTATACAGACGATTTGCACTTTGATACATCTTCGTGTACCATCAAACTTAGTTAGAAAACATCATATACAATAAGTTATTAAATTTCACATCATATGTGGATAAATGATAAACAATTTCCTATTATTGATTCAAGAGTATACGTTTTTCTATACATGCTTACTAACAAGAGTCAGGGACACTGTTGAGGTCATATTGACCTATATCTTACTACACTGGTACCTACTACCAAAACAAATGCAACGAATATTATTGTACTCCACCCAACGCAACCCGCCAACAGGTCAAGAGAATTTTAGCAGTATAATCCCGTTGTTTTACTTTTAAACGGGTCGACTTCTATCAAACCCGAATTCAACCCCGTTCGAAATATTAATGTTCGGGTACGATCTAACATATAGTCGATCCCGTTCAATACCTTTGTAATAAGATCCGAATCCACAACATTTTATGATTAAGTTAGTAAAAACTACATTTTTTCCCGGGGGTGGTCTGCAAATACTATCTCTAGGTAGGGAAACTTTCTTCGATCTTCTCTCTATTTTCTTGATCCATAATAGGCCGCCGGGCAATCGGATACTCTCTAAGTGGGGAAACTCTCTGTTGATACGGAAATATGTCCAATCTGTCATAAAGGACCTAGGAACGAATCCTAAGGCGTCCTAAGTCATCCAAAGGATCCGAGGCACTTAGGTCCGAGCCAATCGTCCGATCCGGGCAGACCATCTATGGTCCGACCCACCCTAAGAGAAGGGGACAAAGGATTTGGACCTGCAAGGCCCGACCCGGAACCCTAGGTCCGACCCACCTTGGTCCGAGCCTCCCTGGGAAAGGAGCATAGTGCTAAGTCAGTACCCTCTCCGACCCAAGGACTCCGATACGGATGTCGACTCGGATCCAGCATGACCATCTCATAAAGCTACCAAGCAAGTGGGCACCAAAGAGTGAGATGTCCGAACCCAGAAGCTCCGAATCGGAAGAGTTGGACAGGCAGGAGAACTTCCTCAGCTGACAACCAGGTACTGTCCGGATCAAACATCCGGACCAACCTCTCCGAACCTGGGATCTCGCCAGACTCTATCACATCCTCAAAAACTGTTCCAATAATGACCAAACTACCCCTAAAGACCAAGATGGCATGGGCTAAAGCTTCATTATTGGGCTATGGGCCTCATCTTAGCATTGGTGGCTCAATCCTAGCCGTACACATGGCGCAATCCTAGCAAGGCCTTCCATTTCAATGGTTGCCTATAAATAAGGCACATATCCCAATAAGCAAGGGGAATCAAGTAAGTCACTTTGAACAAGTCTTCTCGCTAGTCACATCACGAACAGTATACAGAGTTGAACCTCAGTCACTCTCGAGTAAAGTCTCATCCCGGTTTGACACTTAGCAAACCGGGCACTAACCCCCCCCCCCACTCAAGTGTGGGTCCTTACCAGAGTAGTTGGCAGCTGGTTCTTACGCTTCGGTCCTCACCTAGCAAGGAGCCTCTTACCTTGGCACCATTTGGAAGAGTCAAACAAATCTAAGTGATTGGGGAGTTACACCCTCAGCATTTTGGCGCCGTCTGTGGGAATCTTTACAAAAAGTCCCATTCTCTTCAGTAATGGCAAGAACAAGAAGATCCGCAAGAACCAACGCCACTACCATTGGTACGCCAGCTCCGAGACAAAGGGGGAGACCTCCCACTAGAAGAGGAGGAGTAACAAGAGTCTCGACAAGAGAAGTGGTAAACAATCCAAGTGATGGCCATACCGCTAGTCTTTCTTCTGACGAGGAGAGAGCCATTAATCCACGATGAGGTTCAAACACTTGGGGATGAAGGACAGGTTCCTCCGTCAGGAACACATGGTCCTCCCCCAGGTAGAAACTTTACCCTCCCAAATGGACAGATCATTCGTCCTAGTGAATTTGGAATGAATGAGAATCAGTTTGGCCTCTTACTCACCACTATTCAAGGGTGTTTTGGATCAAACAACCTCCAGCCTCCTCAGCCCACCCCGCCTACGCCAGTCCCGAGGCAAGCTGAACCCGCTCAATCGAGAAATGAGCACCGTCCGATCCAACAAAGGTTGGGGGAGCAAGCTCAACCAGAAGATTTGAGACACCTTCTCAATAGAAGAGCCGCTGCCTCTCACGAACAACGAGGGAGAAGTCCAGAAGTGCCCCAAGTAGACGAAGTGGGAACCAGTCGGTGAGGAGCTCAACAACAAGTGCCTAGGGATCAAATGGCAGAAAGCACCCCGATTGTTCCAATCAATGATCTCCCTCCAGATGTAGCCATCAACCCCAGGACTGGTGAAAGACTGACAGCTGAGCAGATCTACCTCCAACAGAAGGCCTTGGAAACACAAATTGCCACCTTGAGCAGGATGGTCAAAGCACATGAGAAGGTGGTAGTTAAAACTCCCAACCCTTTGTGCGATGAGATCAGAAAAGAAAGAAAGCGCCCCGATTGTGTTATCCCAAACCTTGAGCATTACTATGGAGATACTTGCCCTGTAGGGCATCTTACTAGGTACGAAAGTAAGATGGAAAGCAATGGACTCAACGACAACATGAAAGCTCTCAACTTTTCCACCACACTCTTTGGAGAAGCAATGGATTGGTGGACCTCACTACCCAATGGTTCCATCAAATCATATGCGGACGTCGCCTCCCTTTTCCTAAAAAGGTTTGAGAAGGCGAAAAGAAGGAAGAGATCAGTTGAGCACCTGGCTGGCATAATCCAGAGAGAGCATGAGGACCTCAGAACCTTCCTTGATCGCTTCAACGCTGAAGTACGACAGGTAGAACCTCATAGCATCAAAGAGCGGGTCCGACACCTCTATGCCAACACTTGGAAGAAATCTGCGAAGGAGTCTTGTATGGAGAAGATTACCGAAGGAATGTCCCGATAAGAGCAGGGATCAAGAAGGGAAAAGAACAAGTACGACAGGAACTCCCTCCTCGTCAAGGAAAGTTTGAGCAAAAAAGAGATCTCAGAGACAGAAAAGAACTTCACAGAGAAAGAACTCCACCCAGAAGGTTTGCCGAGTATACTCGCCTCAACAGACCAAGATCCGACATCTTGGCTTCTATTGTTGAGAAGGACTTGGATATACAATGGCCTAAACCAGTCAAGAGCAGCAAGAAGAGTAAATTCTCTAAAGACTACTGTAGGTTCCACAAACAGAAAGGTCACCCAACTGAGGATTGCATCCAGTTGAAGACAGAAATTGAAAGGCTAGTGAGAAGTGGGAAGTTGAAAGAACCACCAGTTGAAGATGAGCACTCGAGGCATAGAAGGAATGAGCAAAGAAGAGAGGAGCGTAGTTCTGAACCTCCGACAGGATCTTTACCACCACCTCCCGCCGAAATCCCACCTCGGCAGGCCCAAAGATATCAAGGTTACCGCGAAGAGACAGAAATGGAGAATCTCCCTTACAGTGGAGTTATCAACGCCATTGCGGGAGGACCAACAGGGGGAGATAGCAGAAATGCAAGGGAAAGGACCGCGCAACACTTGAGAAACAACGACAGGGCTTACGGCCCACCAGCTTTGAAAGGCACAAATGCAATCACCTTTGACGATAGCGAGATCCCCCCACCAACGTCTGGCGGAGGAGATCTGAAGGACCCCGATGTCCCTTTGGTTGTCTCTCTAGCGATTGCCACTTACAAAGTCAACAAGGTGCTAATTGACACATGAAGCTCCTCCAATGTCCTATCCAAAAGGACTATCGAGCAAATGCATCTGGGGCAAATACAATATGGACGAGTATATACCTCATTAGTAGGTTTTGGAGGGTCTGTAGTACGTCCCATTGGAAGTATACCACTGCAAGTCTCCATGGGCACTTTTCCGGCAAGAGTGACCCAGACTATCCTCTTTTTGGTAGTAGATAATACCTTCGACTATAACGCGATCTTGGGCCGCCCGGGACTTAACCAATTCAGAGCAATCGCTTCTCCCCTACACAACAGGGTGAAGTTTCCAACCCCGAACGGCGTAGGGGAAGAGATGGGCAACATCAGAGAAGCCTGGGAGTGCTACATCATGTCAACCAGAGGAGCCACAGAACCTGTCCTTTCGGTCGCTAAGGGCCCTCTTAGCCATTCTTCCAAAACTCTGACACCACCAAAGGAAGAGATCGGTATCGGATCGTTCAGAGAAAAGTTTCCCAAGACAGCTAGGATAGAATCCCATGAAGCCTTGAAAGAGGTCCAACTGGTCAAAGGAAATCCAGAGAAAACAACTCGGATTGGAACAGAGATAAGTGCGGAAGTAGAGCGAAAGCTCATCACCGCCGGGACAATCGCGACATCTTTGCTTGGAGCACAGATGACCTCAAGGGGATAGACCCAAGGATCACCGTTCACCGTCTGAACATGGATCCTACGGTCAAGCACATCCGTCAAAAGAAAAAAGACTTTGGGCCAGTTGAGGATGCTATCATAGCAGGGGAGGTTGACAAATTGATGAAAGCAGGTCATATCGAAGAAGTCAGATACTCTGATTGGGTCTGCAACGTGGTCCTCGTCGAAAAAGCTCCAGGAAAGTGGAGAATGTGCAATGACTTCACCAGACTCAACAAGTTTTGTCCAAAAGATCCCTATCCATTGCCACGCATAGACCAGCTGGTTGATTCCACTGCAGGATGTGCACTTCTAAGCTTCATGGATGCATACCAAGGCTTCTACCAAATTAGGATGGCTCAAGAAGACATCAAGAAAACGGCATTCTTTGCGGCCGGAGGAGTCTATTGCTTCAAGGTCATGCCCTTTGGCCTCAAGAATGCCGGAGCCACTTACCAACGGCTGGTAAATAAGATGTTCAAAGAAGAATTGGGAAAAACCATGGAAGTCTATGTGGATGACATGCTCGTGAAAAGCAAGACTGAAGAGGAGCACATCGAACACCTCAACAATTGCTTTTCCATTCTCCGGAAATATGGAATGAAGCTGAACCCTGAAAAGTGCACTTTCGGGGTAAAAGGAGGAAAATTCCTTGGCTACATGGTCACAGAAAGAGGCATCAGTGCTAACCCAGAGAAGATAAAGGCAATCATAGATCTGCCACAGCCCAAGACCATCAATGAAGTTCAGAAGCTTCTAGGAAAGGTGATGGCGTTGAGCCGATTTATCTCCAGGTCCGCCGAGAAGAACCTTCCCTTCTTTAAGATCTTACGGAAAGGAAATAAGTTCGAGTGGACAAAGGAATGCGAAGAGGCCCTGGAAAACTTGAAAAAGTATCTCCTCTCGCCTTTACATCTAAACCTGTGGAGGACGAAACCCTTTACCTTTATTTGGCCACCGATGAAGCAATGAGTTCTGTCTTTGATGCGGCTACAAGACAACGAGCATTTACCAATTTACTATTTGAGCAAAGCTCTTGTAGGCTCGAAGCGGATATGTCAAGGTTGAAAAGCTTCGCCGCATTGGTTTACCTTGCACGGATGAAGCCTTACTTCAAGTCGCATCGGATTGTGGTCCTTACAAATGAGCCACTCAAACATGTCTTGGAAAAACCGGATCAGTCAGGACGCCTATCCAAATGGGCTATTGAGCTAAGTGAATATGATATTAGCTACCAAGCCCCATCCGCCAAGAAAGCACAAGTCCTGGCCGACTTCCTGGTAGATTATCCAGAGAAAGCGGAGAAGGAGAACGAAAACTCCCAAGAAAAGGCTAGTCATGTGGTGATAGCCCAGATCAAGGAATCAAGTGGAGAGAAGCTGAAGAGACACAAAGAGGTAGCATCCAGCCTATGACTCAGTATCACCAACCTATGGATGATTCACTGAGAGTGAGGCACATGTTTCTTTTGGACGAAGAACTCAATATCTCGACAACTGCATCTTCCGACAAGAAGCAGAAGGTTGAGAAAGCACCCACTCCCACTTTAGGAGGAAAGGAAGGAAACAAAGAATGTTGGACATTACAAGTCGATGGATCATCAACCGGACGGTTGGGAGGAATAGGAATTTTCCTTGAAAGTCCTGAAGGAGCCAAGCTCGAGTACGCCATCACCCTCAACTTTAAGGTGACGAACAACGAGGCCGAGTATGAAGCACTTATCACAGGCCTAAGAATGGCGAAAGCCCTTCAGGTGAAAAGAATCAAAGCCTACACAGACTCGCAGCTCGTACAATCCCAGTTCTCCGGGTCCTTTACCACCAAAGGACCTAACATGATCAAATACTTGGAGCTCCTCAAAAAAGAGGTTGAGCACTTTGAAGAATTTACTCTCGACCAATTCCACAGAGAGTGGAATGAAAAAGCCGACGCTCTCTCCAAGTACGCCTCAGCCTTAGGAGCTTTGGACACAAGAAATGTCATCCTAATGACCGGCGCAAAATCCTCCCTGGCAAACCCCAACGGAAAGATGTTCCTTGTGAGCACAGAAAGAAATTGGATGACCGATATATTCCGTTACCTCAAGGATGGTACCTTACCTGTGGATCCTAGAGAGGCCAGGAAGATTCAATGTCGAGCTAACAGATACTTTATTTTGGGAGAAGATCTCTACAAAAGATCCTCAATGAACTCACTTGAGATGCCTAGATCCTCAAGAGGCGAAATGATGGAATAGATCCACGGAAGTTGTGGAAGCCATTCGGAGGAAGGACTTTGGCACAAAGATCATAAGGCAAGGATACTATCACAACCATCGACATGGATCTTTGCCAACACCGCGCCTGTGAAGACTGCCAATACTATGCCAACATACCACACCGTCCGACCAACCCTATGATTCCGTCAATCATAGCTTGCCCATTTGATCAATGGGGCATAGACATCGTTGGTCCCTTTCCACGAGGAACGCATCAGAAGAAGTTCTTGACAGTGGCAGTAGAGTACTTCACTAAGTGGGTCGAAGCTGAAGCAGTGTCAACCATCACCGAAAGCAGAGTTCGGACATTCATCTGGAAGAACATCATCTGCCGGTTTGGACTCCCACGAGTGTTAGTTTCAGACAATGGAGCACAATTTTCTGGGTCAAGGCTGAAGGAGTGGCTTCAGTCCTTCAAAATAGAACAACGCTTTACTTCCGTTGGTCACCCCCAAGCCAATGGTCAGGTGGAAGCCACCAACAAGACCATAGTCAAAATTCTGGAGAAAAGGTTGAGAACTTCCCAAGACAGTTGGGCGGATGATCTTGACGCGGCCCTTTGGGCGCATCGAACGACAGCCCGAACTGCCACACAAGAAACACCTTTCTCCTTGGTCTATGGATCCGAGGCGGTCATCCCTTCAGAGACAGTGGTGGCAACTCAGAGAATCCAGCAATACAACCCAGCTGATAATGAGCTCGCAAGGATCTATGACCTTGAGCTCCTTGAAGACAAGCGCGATAAGGCATTTGCCAACATCCTTCGGTACCAAGCCATGACTGCTCGAGCCTATAATAAACGTGTCTTTCCCAAGGACATACAAGTTGGAGACTTAGTCCTTAGAAGAGCTGATATACTAGGTCATGTGGGGAAACTAAAACCCAAGTGGGAAGGACCGTACAAGGTTACTGGGGCAAGAGTTAATGGAAGCTTTGAGCTAGAAGATGAACAAGGGCGGACCTTGAAGAGAACTTGGAATGCCAAGAATCTCCAAAAGTTTTACACTTAGAGAAGTATGGCAACGTCATCACCTTCCTCTATCTTGTCGACTGTTTTTGTGTTTGTTTTTTGAAAAAAGGCCTTGAGCCCTCAAGTTGTAAGTCGATTTCCGTCAAATCAATACAACTGCGATTTCATAAACATTGTTGATAATCATGTCCTCGAAGATATTTAACTACTCGATCCGAATCTAGATCATACATTGATCCGGATCGGACTGACACAATCAAGCAGTGTCCGACCTTCACAAAGGAAAATACGCTTTTATTAAAATAGTGCAGGTTTACAAGGTCAGGGTCCGAAGAGCCCTAATCAAGCTTACAAAAACAAGCTCCTACTCTCTCTTTTCTACTATTACAACGAAGCTTCCTAATTAACCCTGAGCTACCAAACCAAACCCCATCCGAACACTGTCAGCTGCATCTATAGGCGCCCCGAAGGAAGAAGGAACTATACCATCCGAACTTTGATTGCTTACGGGCAGAGGTTTCAAAGCCCCTTCGGACTATCCAAAGTTTAACAGCACCTGGACTATGTAACCTAGGCAATTCATTCATTCCAGAAAGGATACTTCATCACTTCTGAATGACAGAAAGCTCCGAAGCACACTGACCATCCGGATCGCATCATACCAAATACTATGAACACACCCCAGATTCAGCGTATTTGGAGAGCGATCAGCCCGGATTGTCGGTTCAACACAAGTCACTCCGGAGGCTCCCGTTGGTCCGAGTCCCAACAAGACCGGCATTGTCAGGGACTCCGTTCCAGAATTGTAAGTCGCTCCCTCGAGCCTTCAATTCTGGAACAAAGCCACCGACAAAAACAAGCTGCTCGGACGAAAGACCTTGGGTGCAAGACAAACGAGTCACCAAAAAGGTTACTTCCGAAGGTCCTCAATGATCCGACTCCAAACAAACTCTGCATTGTTAGGGACCCCATTCCAAAATTGCAAATAGCTCCCTCGAGCCTTCAAGCATGGAAATGCAATCACCAACAAAACCAAACCGCTCGGATACACATCCTCAAGGACGAGCTAATAGACTTACTCAGGGTGATACTTCTCCCTCTATCCGAGAAACGAGCAATTAGACACAACAGGATTGGTAGAAAGCCTTCCAACATTTCGGGCGGTTTCTTACGACCGAACCACGAAATACTGGAAGGGATTCTATCAAACCAATTCTGCCGACTTGTCGCCCCCCGGGCGCATAACCAGAGCGGATTACCTCGGACGCATTGAGATTCAAAACCATTTGAAGATCCCCGAACCATCCAGCTAATCTACCTCTCCAGGGCTAAAAGTCACGAATATAGAGCACAGCCCCGGAGAAAGAAGATTAGCCTGACGATCAGAGGAATTGATTGGCAAAAACTTTAGGCCTCACTCGGTACGGACCATATCTTCGAAGATCCGAAGCTGGCTCTCCGAGCAAACTAATTTCCACGACTCTCACCGAAGAACCAGCCCGGGTAGACTTCCGAAGCATCGGAGAAACCCTTGGACGAGATCACGGGCGAGAGTAATGGCATAAACATGCTCACCAGCCGCTCGGACTCGAGCTCCGGACCTTTGATTACCATAAAAGGGCGCGATGTCTTAATCAAAAGCCGTACAAAGCAGGAGTATATATAGAAAGAGAAGACCAATTGGAAGCGGACACGTGCCCCATATTCACAGGAGATGGGCTTGGGCCGCACATGGGCCTAGCTCTTCAGCTTCCATTGGCCCAACCCAACAATCCATCCACACGGTTGAGCATACCGACTATGCTACTCACTCGGATGTACCAAGCTCGGGGCTAACATAACAACATCCGGCAATCGTGATTCGCATGAGACACCACATTTGATAATCGATCGACTTTTCACTATCTCACAAGTCTGCATGACTCGGAAAGACACACCAAGTCAACGTCCGAATCGTCTTAACTTATCACGATACAAGGAGGTTCTTGTTCTCGAAAGCCTGACCACTCTAAGACGTGGCTCCGGACCGTTCATGATCCAGTTTATTTCTATTATAGCTTCCGATTCGGATGGGAACAACGATTGAACGTCCCCCAAGACCCGCAAAGGCAAATTTGAATCAGGCAAACTAATGTCCTGGCGGTATGGATCTCAAAGGTCCGAACCCACTATCCGAGTCTACGAGAGTTGATGAGTTACTAAGAAAATACGAAATTAAACGTGCAAGGATGGAAACAGCAACAATAGTATATCAGCAACAAAAATAGTTCCGAGCCATCAAAGGACCCGAACCAATACCATTCATCAAAGATAAGTATGTTTGTACAAACAAAAGATGATGGGCAAAAACAACAAACATTTCTTTTTGGCCCGGAGGCACCCTATTACAAAAAATCCGGGGCATACCCCGTCTTCACTGCCTTCGCCGCTCGGACGAACTAGGTTGCGACTGAGAGGGGCCGCCCGTATCCTTCTCCGGAGGCGCTTGACCTTGCTGTTGGGCTATCCTCCGTGCTCTCCGAGCCTCAACCTCTTTCAGGAAGGCCGGACAATCCTCCATCAGGTCGAGGTCGCGATCAAAGCCTTGGACAGGCCCGGGCAAAGTCAGCCAGTCTCGGTTGTGCTCCAAATGGTCCTCCAAAGGAACGAAAACACTAGACATGAGCACCCGAGGGACGAAGGATGGGAGATACGGACCGCCGTGATTGTACTTCTTGCCCTCCGACTCGTCGCAAACCAGCTCCACAAATTCACATTTGAGCAAATCTTCGTCCAAAACACCCTCCGGAGCGAAGTCCGAGCCATCTCCATTTTTAAAGGCGGATACCCCCTCAGCCTCCAAGTTACAATCGTCCGGTACCCAACCTTTCCTCCGGCACTGCTCCACAGCTGCATCAAACCCATCTTGCCGGGCCTCAACATACTTTGACTCGAGCAAGAACTTGTAGGAGTCCGAATCAAGAAAATCTTGGACAGCCCTTGTCCGGACTCCCCGAAGTTCTTTCAGCATCTTATCCTTGAAAGTCCGAGAGACGGCCACGAAATCGTCCAAACTATCTTGGTGCACTTTTAAATCAGCCTCCAAAGACAGAATGGCACTTTTCATCTTGGCCGTCTCCGACTCGGCCTCTTGTTTAGCAGCTATAGCCTTCTTCAGGCGCTCCGAAGTGCTGTGCAACCGGGACGCTTCGATCGCCCGGGCAGCCTCAGCCTTGGCTAGATCTTCTTCCAGGGTAGCCCTCCGAGCAGCCACCAAGGAGCATGCTTCAACAGCATTAGCAAGCTAAAAACAAAAACGGAACATCGGAAGCGTTAGATACCTCCGAATCACAGAAAGATGCGAAACCAACAGAAAGCTTAAACTCACTTTGCGCTGAGCGGCAGTTAACTCTGCAATCCGCTCTAGCTCTGAAGCTGCAACCAACCGAGCCACTTCAGCATCCGACTCCAGCTCCGGAGCCTCGCCCACCTTTCCTTTGCCCTTCTTGGCGGGAGGATTCGGACCTTCGGAGGAGCGCTTTTTCGGAGCTGCAGCGCTCGATCCGCTTGCGGGAGGATCTCGCGACACGGATCTCGGAGGCTTCTTCGAGCCCTTAGTTGCGACCACCTTACCCTTGTCTGGAGTAGGGATGGTTTGGGCCTCTTCGCCCGCAGCAGCTCTCCGAGACTCCTCCACTCGGAACACAGCAGCATTTCTGGGCTCGTTCATCGGAAGAACGGTGGAGGTCTTGATGATCTGCGTCCGAGAACCCTCTGCCAACTCCTTCCATAAGGCGTTCTGTTGACGCTTCAGCTCCCGCATGGTCGACATCGTATACTCGAACCAGAAAGCTGCACATCCGAATCACAATAAGTTGCAAGATACAAAAGAATCTACAATTGATAATCATATAGTCGACAAACAGACAACCGACTCGGACAACCAATCAGAGGTAGAGAGAAACCACTTACTCAAATCCTCCATGTTGTCACAAAAACTTGGCTCGGACAAGCCGGCCAAGAAAGGCAGAGGCTGACATATCAGACCTCGGAAGAAGTACTTCTCCGGCTCCTGACTACGATGGAACGCTTGCATCCACAAGGGGATGTTCCGAGCCGGTGGCTTCCAATCTGGCAGTTGGCCCCGGAAGAACTTCTTCTCAAAATGCCACGTGGGCCTCTCCGCTTCGGATTGCCCGGGCTTCAGACGGACAAAATGTACCTCTTGAACCATTGGATTCCCAACGAGGACAAGGATCAACAAAAATGTGTATGCTGGCGACATACGAATGTATAGAACCAAGTGTTCCTACTACTTACACTAATGTTAAACAATTTACGGAAATTGTCGAAGGTGAGCGGATGCCTTTATATTTACATAACACTCAAGCACATCAAATTTCCGAGGAGTTGGGATGATCTGCAGTGCGGACTCAAACCCATGCTGTTCAAAATCTCCAAAAACTGGACGACATCGGGTAGCCGCCACGCAATGGAGACTTATCTCATAGACATATAGCCCGGAGGCGGATTATAAAAAGCATGAGATTCGTCCGGGATGAGAATCTCCACACAATCCGGAATCTCATATCTTCTCCGGAGCTCATCTACTTCATCGGCTCGGATGGTTGAGGCACAAGTGGGCAGTGTACCATCTTCATTCATCTCACCCTCCGGATCGGGGTGAGTGACCTGGTCCCTGGACCGAGGTAACTTCACTTGGAAAACGTCCTCGCCCTTCCTCAGCCTCTCCGGACGCTCTTCCTCAACCACCTGCCGACTCGGCCCTGCTTGCTTAGCAGTTTCTACACGGAGCACATTAGCGGATGGCTCTGCACCCTCTTCCTCTTCGGAACCAGAATCTTGGCCCCGCACATCTTCCTCTGCCTCATCTTCCCCGGATGAGGACGCTAACTCTACAACAGTCCGAATAGGCGCAGCAACTTGCACACGATCCTCCTCACCCTCTTCGAAGATACTCAAATTGGGAGGTGCTTCCGAAGTATCATGCACTTCCTCGTTAGTTGGCGCCTGCGGATCCGGAACGAACGGGACTCGATTAGGATTACTCCTAAAGTTATAACCTAGGGTGCGAATTAAAGTACGGATCTCTACCGGAAGTTCGGATTCCTGGCCACCGACCAATGACGAGTTCCTATAACTCGCGAGCTTGTCTCTTGAGCCGCTATAATAACTTGCACATGCGACACTCGCAGGTAATCCGGACGCCTCGGAGGACCAGAATCTGGAACAACTAACCGAAGTAAGGAACTTACCTCGGGCTCTTCCCGACTCGGATGGGGCGCTTGCTCCACCTCCAGTACGTCATCATCCATGATCTCAATCTCCTCGGAGCTATCGCTTAAGGATATCGCCTCGGAGTCATATCCCTCAGCCTCGGATCGATTTTGGCTATCACTCTCGGACATCCTAGGGAAAGGAGAAAGCAATATCGTAAGCTTTAAGATGGCAGTCCGAGAGGTCGTTTATGTATATTAAAGTGGCCAACTCAAAGCCAAAACTAGCAGCTTACTCGGCACAGTTAGTTCGGAGTCAGTACTACACTTATTCGGTGTTAGTCAACATCAAATACGTATTGGTTATCAACTATACTACACATCATAAGCATACATCCGAGTAACTTGAAGATGAAAGACAACAGAGATGATTTAATCATAAGACGAGACAAGTAAACTTACTTGGACTCGGATGATTAAAAAGAAGTGACTTGACTCTGAACAAGATCACGCTTGAACCGCTCCTTGCTCGCTTGATTCTTTGGTAGTTGCTTCGGATGTACTTGGAATGCAAAAATTATCTCTCTAAACGATGAGAAATGAACTGGCCAACCCCTCTATTTATAGAGGGCCATATTGGGAACTCCAACCGTCGCGATTTTTTGGATTTAATCTCCACCGTCGATCAAGAACCATCCAACGGTATAGTACAATTATACCAAGTGAAATGACGAATGGGTACAACAAATTTACCTCTTGGATAGATGAATACAACAACTCTCCCTATCAAGGCGTCGACAACACGAGAGCTCCGAGTATCATCTTCTCGGATGCCTAACTTTCTTCTTTCCATATACTTTGTCCACACAAGGAACCTCGTATACTCGAGCGATTACCCTTCGGACCTTCCCGCAACCACAGAGCCTGGTTCAGACGGGACACACACCTACGGTCCACCACCGTAGCTCATCAAAGGTACACTACCGATGTTCAGAGCCTAAACTTAGTCTCCATTACAAATACCCTTTTTTCTTTTTTCACCTCGCCGCTTCTTGGACCTACTCCCTCGGATGGCAACGATGTTTTAGAAAAAGAAAAAAGGGGGGGAGAGAGACTAAGTCAATGGCCACACGAAGTACGGAGTACATCTTTTTTTAACGAGATCGAAACGGATTGGACTGAAGAACGGATTCTTTCCCTCAAAACAACTTCCCAAACCAATAGTTCCACAACTATCTTCTACTAAGATACTTGGAAACTAGGGGGACATATGTTGATACGGAAATATGTCCAATCCGCCATAAAGGACCTAGGAACGAATCCTAAGGCGTCCTAAGTCATCCAAAGGATCCGAGGCACTTAGGTCCGAGCCAATCGTCCGATCCGGGCAGACCATCTATGGTCCGACCCACCCTAAGAGAAGGGGACAAAGGATTTGGACTGCAAGGCCGACCGGAACCCTAGGTCCGACCCACTTTGGTCCGAGCCTCCCTGGGAAAGGAGCATAGTGCTAAGTCAGTACCCTCTCCGACCCAAGGACTCCGATACGGATGTCGACTCGGATCCAGCATGACCATCTCATAAAGCTACCAAGCAAGTGGGCACCAAAGAGTGAGATGTCCGAACCCAGAAGCTCCGAATCGGAAGAGTTGGACAGGGAGGAGAACTTCCTCAGCTGACAACCAGGTACTGTCTGGATCAGACATCCGGACCAACCTCTCCGAACACAGGATCTCGCGGACTCATCACATCCTCAAAAACTCTTCCAATAATGACCAAACTACCCCTAAAGCCCAAGATGGCATGGGCTAAAGCTTCATTATTGGGCTATGGGCCTCATCTTAGCATTGGTGGCTCAATCCTAGCCGTACACATGGCGCAATCCTAGCAAGACCTTCCATTTCAATGGTTGCCTATAAATAAGGCACATATCCCAATAAGCAAGGGGGATCAAGTAAGTCACTTCGAACAAGTCTTCTCGCTAGTCACATCACGAACAGTATACAGAGTTGAACCTCAGTTACTCTCGAGTAAAGTCTCATCCCGGTTTGACACTTAGCAAACCGGGCACTAACCCCCCCCCCCCCCTACTCAAGTGTGCAGGTCCTTACCAGAGTAGTTGGCAGCTGGTTCTTACGCTTCGGTCCTCACCTAGCAAGGAGCCTCTTACCTTGGCACCATTTGGAAGAGTCAAACAAATCTAAGTGATTGGGGAGTTACACCCTCAGCACTCTCTTCGGTCTTCTCTCTACTTTCTTGATCTCCATATCGGGCCCCGGGAAGGGGGGGTCATCTAATACTCTCTAGGCGGGGAAACTGTTTTCGATCTTCTATGTACTTTGTTTATCTCCACGACGGGACGGCCAGGAAGGGGGGGGGGGGGGTTGTGGAGGAAAAAAAACAACCGTAGCATGTGAAATTATGTGTTTGTAGAATAATAATTTTTGTATCTTTAGTGGGTGATAAATACCACCGCGGGGTTTTGGGAACTGGAGGGGGGGGGGGGGGGGGGGGGGTTGGAAAAAAAACCGTGACATGTGAAATTATATTTGTATTTTTTGTTTTTTTTTTTTTGTGTGTGTGTGTGGGGCAGGGTGACCACATACCACCGCGGGGTTGTTGGCATCAACCCTATTGATTTTGTTGCATACTTTTGTATTTTATTTCGATTCCGTTTCAGGCATTCTAAAAAACATGTACCTGTTACTAATTAACAGGTCGGGTATGGTAGGACCTGATACAAAATATATGTTATTAACCCGTCGGGCGGCGAACAGGTTAAAGTTGAATCCAACCCCTTTCAAAGCATATCCGTCATCATGAGTCGTATTTTTACATTTTTCTATAGTTACCATAAATAAAGACTCAATGATATAATATTGGCCGGATGGAGAAGGACTACCGACCGACACCACGACCCACGTTGTTTACGCAAATTTCGCTAACTTATTTTCTCGATTAATTTATTTTATCATCCCCTTTCTATTTATTATTTAAGTAAATTATACCGTGACATCGCCACGGGTTAGTACTAGTTATAGTAAATATTATTCAATAATCTTCATCATTTAAAGATCTCCGGCTTTAATCATTTAGATCTTGACATAATTGTGAAACACAAAAATTGGGTCGAATTGCACTTAACACCCCCAATTTCTCATAACCGTGCCAAGAATCCCGTACGTAAACATAGAATACTATACGGGCAAAATTGTAATTCCAGCATTAATAATGTTTTCTAATGTTTTTCAAATACTCAAATTAACATGCATATGACGTGTAAAATAGATAAATTACCTGTACCTTGTAGAGTTTATATACTCAACATTGGCACCGTATAAAATTTATACCTTAAAGCAACCATCTGTTTAAACATTATACTCCGACAAATTTTGTCATCAGAAAATGGCGCGTGTTGTTCAAACGCCGGCACTATTCACGCGCCATTTTCTAATAACAAAATTGATCGGAGTATGATGTTTAAAATATGGTTGATTTAAGGTATACATTTTATACGGGGCTAATGTTGAGTATATAAACTGTGCATGGTTCAACTTGGAGTATAGTTTATCTATTTTACCCTGCATATGACTTATCCGGATTACCCGGTATTCGATGGTTTTACTGGCTAAAAATTCAAAAAACTTGTATAGACCTAGAACCTGGAAATGTAACGCAAGCCCGCTGAAAATACAAGCGCATGCATGAGTAATGCCCGATGAAGTGGAGCATTGTTCTTAGAATTCGGGAACAATGATAAACGTGTAAATTCAACACTAGAACTTGCTTCTCAAGCCGTATTTTGATTCAATCTTTATTTGAAGGAGCGAACATACGTGTAGAGTTCTCTCCCAACACGAGGTACTGTTACGCGCTATTCCAGTAACATAGGGTACTTTTTGTACAATTACTTATGAGGTTGGGGGTATTTATGCAATTTAGCCAATATACTAATCACATGATCTCTCGTTAATCACGGAAAAGACATCTGGAATTACCTAAATATAGAGTTTAGATCCAAAAAGTAGATAAACATGGAGAGAAACAAAGAACAAAATAAATCTCACTTCTTCAAGAAACAGACACTATTTCCAGTACTAAACTTGCCCAAAGTTCCTTCTTTTCTGTTCTTCACAACATGTTTGCTCATTGCCATAAGCTTCTACTTTGTGTATCCAGGAAGTAATTCCATCATCTACACATCCAACAATCAGGAACGGAACCGAACAGAATTGACCGTTCAAGCGAAAAATGGTGAGTCGTATGACGAATGCGACTTATTCAAGGGGCGATGGGTACCCGATACCAGGGGTCCGTTGTATACGAACTATAGTTGTACGACTATACCGGCCTCCAAGAACTGTTTCCTCCACGGACGGAAGGACAGCAATTTTCTTAATTGGAGGTGGAAACCGGACCAATGTGATCTCCCTCGTTTCGATCCTGATGGATTTCTTAGCATTGTACGAGGAAAGACGATGGCTTTCATAGGCGACTCAGTTGCGCGAAATCAAATGGAGTCACTTCTTTGTCTCCTATCTACGGTACGGATGATCCTCTAGCTTTATTATTTCTCAATCGCAATTGCATGGATGTGAAAAGGATATTACATGATACTGTTATACGATCGATTAATGATAAATCAATTATTGGACTTTCGTGTCCGAATTTCTAAGTTTCTTTTAATTTTTAAGGTGTGCGGAATCTCAAGGACATAAATCAAGATCAAGAGTTGTAAATATAGAAAGTTAGTTACATTACAGTTATATTAGTTCAGTTAGTTAGGAAGCTTTCTTTTCTTTATAAATACAGACTCTTTCTCTGTAATCTTCACTTTTCCAGTTTATGAGTTTATACTCACATTCAATATACATACAATTTGATGATTTCCAGTTTATTCACATGGTATCAGTTGAAATTTTCGATTGATATTCATCCGTTTTCTTCCGCTTTCACACTCTATTTTCTTTTCGTGTTTTTGATCGATTCGGTTCAATTTTTTGTCAATTGAATACGTTCTTTTTCATTCAATTGAGACTCAAATCAGTGTTCAATAACCGTTTTCTTCAACAAATCGTCAATGGCGTCATCTGAAGATCAAGCTGAGGCTCAAGTTCAATCTGGTACTCGGGCTGCTTCATCTCTGAATCCGGCAGTTAATTCGTCGTCTCCATATTATTTTCATCCATCTGATCATCCTGGTCTGCAAATTATACCGGTCATTTTCCCTGGCGATAACTATGTATCGTGGAATAAAGCTGTTGTTCGTTCTTTGCGCGTCAAGAACAAATTGCGATTGGTTGATGGCACATTGCCAATTCCTGATTCATCTGATGATGTATTGTTTTCAGCTTGGGAGCAAGCTAAGGCGTTGGTTTTATCTTGGATCAATTTGTCGTTGCAAGAAGATGTTAGAAACAGTCTTCTTTATTGTGAATCGGCAAGAGATATTTGGGTAGAGTTGCAGACTCGATACGCAAAGTCTGATGGACCACGAGTTTTCTCGCTTGAGAAATCTTTGAGTTTGATTTCTAAAGGTACACAAACCATGACTCAGTACTATAATAGTTTCAAATCAATATGGGATGAGTACATGAGTTATAGGCCAATTTTGTCCTGTACTTGTGGTGCATTAGCAAAATGTGAGTGTTCTTTGATGCATAAAGTGACTACTATTCAACAAAAGGATGCAGTAATGAAGTATTTGGTGGGTCTTGATGATTCTTATAGTCATCTCCGTAGTCAACTATTACTGCAAGATCCTATTCCCACATTGAATCAAGTGTATAGCACATTGCTGCAAGAAGAGGCTCAAAGGACAATATGTCAGCCTATAGTATCAAATCCTATGGATTCAGCTGCTATGATGGTCAAAACTAATGGTTCTAATGGCTCTTATAGACCACCACATATAAGAAATGGCTCCGGTGGATCTGGCAAGTATCAAGGTTATCAGAAAGAGAAGCCTAAGGAAAAATGTTCTAACTGTCACATGATGAATCATACAGTTGATTCTTGCTTCCAGCTTATTGGTTATCCTCCAGGGTGGAGGAATGGTAGAGATTCCAATTCTAACACTAGAAAGGTTTCAGCTAATGCAGTTGAGGCTATTGAAGATATGGATGATAGTAATCCATTGGTTGATCCTGCATTACTACAACAGTTTAATCAGTTTCTAGCTTTTCAAAAGCATGTTCAACCACAGCAAGCTGCTCAACAAGTCCAGCCTTTTATGCATTCTGCAAATGTTGCTGTAGCTACTCTGCCTACAGATCCATCACAGATCACTTCTACAGGTTTGCATGGCATGAAATGTTGCTTTTCTGTGTTTCAATCTAAAGCTATAAATACTTGGATTGTTGATACAGGAGCAACAGATCATATGATATGTGCATTATCTCTGTTTACCTGTCAACCTAAACCTGTGTCTATTACTATTAATTTACCTAACAATAACAGTACTATTGCTACCTTTGTTGGTGATATTCAGCTGACACATGATTTAGCACTCAAGGATGTATTATATATGCCTAGCTTTTCTTACAATTTGTTATCTATTAGCAGTCTTACCTGCAGGTCACAATGTCATGTTCTTTTTAGTGCAGATACATGTTTGTTGTTCAGCGCTAAAGATTTTATTTTCCAGGATCACATATCAGTTAAAGAGATTGGTCATGCTAAGCAAGAGAATGGACTTTATCATCTCAACTTCAATAAACCTGCTCAAATTTCTTACAACAACAAATGTTCCGCAAATCTTTCTCAAACAAAGACTGATTCAACCTATAGTTCTAATATCAGTTGTCCTGTTTCATCTGTTAATAGTGTTTCTTCTGATGTAAAACTGTGGCATTCTAGACTAGGACATGCTTCTATCAAATGTATTTCTCTTATTCCAGGTCTGAAGTCACAATGTAAAGACAATTTTCATTGTTCAGCTTGTCACTTTGCTAAACAGGAGAGGAGCTCTTTTCCCATGAGTAACACTATTTCTACTGCTTCTTTTGATCTCATTCACTGTGATATTTGGGGTCCATATGCTATTCCTAGTTATCAAGGACATAAGTACTTTCTAACTATAGTAGATGACTATAGTAGATGTACATGGATCTACCTCATGAAGGCTAAATCTGAAGTAAAAATACATATGACAAATTTCTACAACATGGTTTTAACTCAATTTGACACTAAAATTAAGTGTGTCAGAACAGATAATGGTGTAGAATTTGTCATGAGTGATTTTTACCATGATTTAGGTATATTACATCAGACTTCATGTGTCTACACACCCCAGCAAATTGGGGTGGTAGAAAGAAAACATCAGCACCTATTACAGGTTGCTAGATCTTTATTGTTTCAGTCCCACATACCTTTAACATATTGGAGTGCTTGTGTTTTGACTGCAGCTCATATAATTAACAGATTACCTACACCAAATCTTGACAATAAAAGTCCTTTTGAGTTGTTTTTTAACAAACCACCAACCTATGATCACATGAGAGCTTTTGGATGCCTGTGTTATAGCAGCACAATCAAAGCCTTTAGAGATAAGTTTAGCTCAAGAGCTGATCAGTGTGTTTTCATAGGATATCATATTGGTGTTAAGGGATATATTATGTTACATTTGAAAACAAAGAAAATCATTATTTCAAGAGATGTATTTTTTTATGAAAATATTTTTCCCTTCAACAATAATATCACTTCAGATATCAGTAAACACACTGAATTGGTTCCTGATGCTTTTATTTCTCCGTTTGATTTCTCAGATGTCATAAATCCTCAGAATTATGCTACTAATGGTTTGACTAGTGCAGGTACTGTATACAGTAATCCAGGTGCACATGAATCATCTACTTATGCTAATGATTCAGAGATCAATCAAGAGGTCATTAGAAGTCAAGATCAAGAGTTGTATTCGACTGACATTTTAAGAAGATCTGCCAGAATAAGAAATAATCCGTCTCATTTTAAAGTTTATGATATAAACTTACCTCCTTCTCTTAGAGTTCCTAATGCTAATTCTGTAGTTAAAGTTAAATATCCCATTACTGATTTTTTATCTACTGACCAACTGTCTGATTCTCATTTTGCATTTACAGCTGTTGTTACTAAAAATGTTGAACCTAGAACATACAAGCAAGCTAGCAAGCTTGATGAATGGAAGAAGGCAATGGACTCAGAGATTCAAGCACTAGAGAGAACAAATACATGGTCATTGGTTTCTTTTCCAGATGGCAAACATTGTATTGGGTGTAAGTGGGTTTACAAAATCAAACACAAGGCAGATGGATCTATAGAACGCTATAAAGCACGCTTAGTGGCAAAAGGGTACACTCAAGAAGATGGAATCGATTATTTCCACACTTTTTCACCAGTTGCAAAGTTGACTACAGTCAGAGTAGTATTAGCTATTGCAGCTCAAAAGCATTGGTTCTTGCATCAGTGTGATGTCAATAACGCATTTCTCCATGGAGATTTAGAGGAAGAAGTGTACATGACACCTCCTCCTGGATACTTACACCCTCAGGATACTAGAGTATACAGGCTCAAGAAAAGTTTATATGGCCTCAAACAGGCTTCACGCCAGTGGTTCCATACACTTTCTCTATGTTTGATTGATTATGGATTTACTCAGTCAAATGCTGATTCTTCTTTATTTACTCTAAATACTGCAACTTGCTCTTTAATTCTAGTATGTTATGTTGATGACATTATTATTGCAGGAGACAATGAATCATCTATTATACAAGTAAAGCAACATCTGCATGACAAGTTTACTATCAAAGACCTTGGAGTATTGAAGTATATGCTTGGAATTGAAGTTGCACTCACGCCAGATGGAATTTTTTTGTGTCAACGCAAATATACTCTGGATATTTTACAGGATACAGGATATCTTGCTAGCAAACCAGTTGATACACCTATGGAAATCAAACAAAAGTTTGCTACTTCTACAAGTCCATTACTCAAGGATGGAACTCAGTACAGGCGCCTCATTGGTAGATTGATATATCTCACCATTACACGGCCAGACATAGCATACACTCTACAAACCTTGAGTTAATATATGTCACAGCCTAATGAAGATCATTTAGCAGCTGCACACAGACTGTTACGATATCTAAAACAGAGTCCAGGACAAGGCTTATTTTTATCTGCAAGTTCAAATTTTCAGCTCACTGCATATTGTGACAGTGATTGGGCCAGGTGCCCAGTTACTAAACGCAGTGTCACTGGCTATGCTGTTTACTTGGGGGATTCTCTTATATCATGGAAATCGAAGAAGCAACCAACTGTTAGCCGTTCTTCAGCAGAAGCTGAGTATAGAGCCCTGGCATACACCACTTGCGAAGTTCAATGGCTTCTTTATCTGCTTAATGATCTTGGAGTAAATCACACAAGACCGGCTATTTTATATACAGATTCAAAGAGTGCCCTCTGCATAGCTGAAAATCCAGTTCTACATGAGAAGACGAAACATATACAGATAGATTATCACTTCACTAGAGAGAAGATACAAGCTGGGATTATTAAAATCGTTCATATACCCACTCTGCATAATACTGCAGATTTGTTAACTAAACCACTATCTCATGATTTGTTCATCAAATTCAGCTCCAAGATGCACCTTCTTAACATCCACGCGCATCTTGAGGGGGTCTCAAGGACATAAATCAAGATCAAGAGTTGTAATTATAGAAAGTTGGTTACTTTACAGTTATATTAGTTCAGTTAGTTAGGAAGCTTTCTTTTCTTTATAAATACAGACTCTTTCTCTGTAATCTTCACTTTTCCAGTTTATGAGTTTATACTCACAATCAATATACATACAATTTGATGATTTCCAGTTTATTCACATGGAACACATTTTAGTAATATATCATATCCGCCATGAAATGAAGCATGTAAATTCTTAGTTTGGTCCTCGTTTAAATTCTTGGCTTCGCCCCTGCAGGTAGAAACTCCAACAAAAACATTCGGAGACGGGGAAGACAAGTCCACAACGTGGGAATTTCGAGACCAGAACTTCACGCTAATGGCTTTAAGATCAAATTTCCTCGTCAGTGCCACGGAACAAGCCGTCAACGGCTCGAGCACCGGTAACTCCAATTTGCACCTTGACATTGTCAACCCGAGTTGGTTCCAAATGTTCCAAAATATCGACTATGCAATATTTTCCGTTGGCCATTGGTTCTTGAGACCAAACGATTTGTATGACGGAAGCGAATACCTCGGCAGAACCTATGGTTATCGGGCTCCAAACGCAACGAATTTGGATCCCGACGTAACCTTCCGAAGAGCCTTGCGTGCCGCTTTTATGACAATTACCAATTGCGACGCTTGCAAGAAGAGCCACATTTTGTTGAGTACGTTTTCTTCATCACATTTTGAGGGTGGGGATTGGAACAATGGACAAGATTGCATTAAGACCAGGCCTTATGGCAAAGAAGAGGTTGTGAATTGGGGTGATTTGAAATATAGGAATGTTCAGGTGGATGAATTCGAAACCGCGAAAAATGTTGGGGGCGAAAATGAAAATAAGTTTCTTAAAATACTTGACATTACGGAAATGATGATAATGAGAGCGGATGGGCCACTACTAAAAGACGGTTTTCCTGAGCAAACTGTTAAAAGGAGTTGTAACAATCGAGCCCGTAGCCAATTGAATTGTTTGTGACGGCCTGTCACAAATAGAATATGTTTTTGACAGCAATTTGTAACAGCATGCTGACTCAAATAGGTTTGCCACTCACGTGCCCATTCATTCCATATTATATCATTATCCTATTCTTTACAGCTACCTTAACAACTAGCTGTCAAATATTGTAGAATACATTATAAACAAATGCTAAATGCAATAGAAATACATTTCTATTGTTATCAGCCAACTGTCACATTGTACTTGTATTTCTCTACATCATACCGTATACTACCTTCATATGCCTGTCACTATTTAGGCAATATATTTTTGACGGTGTCCTATCATAATTTATAATGATTGAACTGTAATATAAAATTTTATAATTAATTAGAGAAGGCTGTCAATAAACACCAATTAGAATTATAAAAAGAATTTATTGCTCATTACCAAAATGTATGAGATTATTAATACTTGCCATTCATAATCATATCTTCAATTACTAATACAAATGGTAATAAGTGAGACAATATTCTATGTATTTTATTTGAAGTGCATCACTTTGTCAATTACATCACTATTGATGAGACAATATTCTAACGTCTCATTTGGTCCTTTTTAGTGGTCTTTTGTTAGTCTTTGACCTTAGTTTTATAGTGTTTTTGTACGTTTTTATGCTTTGGTACTTTGTGTTTTGTAGGATTTTTTGTGTTATTTGGTCCCGAAGGTGAAAATTGGAGTGAAGACATTGGTTATATATCTCTGAATTAAGAGTAATTAGGCGAAGACGGAAGTGGATTCGGAGTTCGGACGAAGAATTGAGAGGCGTTTTAGTGTGACTTGCAAAAGTGATGATTTACGGAGCAGTCTAGACATTTTGGACATAACTCTCTCATATGAAATCCGATTTACCTGATCTCGGTGGCCGTGGAAAGATAATTCAAAGGACTACAACGTATGTTCTAGAATCGTAGCCAAATTCCTCCTGTAGAAAAAGATATGGACGTCGTAATATGGCTGGCAGAAAACATCCGCGCGGCGGCGAGGATTTTTGTTCGCCGCCGCGAGAACTTACGAGAGCAGATTTCTGGACGGTCTCCTGGTCGAATTTTAGTAGGATTCTCTTCGTTTTTTCTCCTTTAAATAGATTTCTTTCACCATAACTTCAAACATAACTTATTCTAAACCCTATTTGGGACCTAAGAACCCTTGTTTATCATTGATTGATCTTTGGAGCTTGGTTTACCTCTTGTAAGAAGCATTGATATCGAATTCTTGGTAATCTTTTGATAACTCTCTATTGTTTATCTTCAATTCGTGTTTTCTTCTGTTTATCGAATTGTATGATCTTGCATGCGATTATCACCATGTTTATGCTTGGCATATTCAATACCTTGACGTCTTTCATCTTTGCTTCCCTCATGAGTAGTTAAATCACTCCGAACACGGTAGTTATGTGATAGTCTTGCATATTTGTTTCTAGGGTTTATCAAAGCACTCATATAGGTTAGTCTCATATAAAATCTTCGTAAAAACCTTCAATTCGATAAATCCGTATTAAATTCTCTAAATTGTTCATGTTTAAGGATCGTGAATTGACGACTCACGATTTCTCCCGTATAATATATTCTAAGAACAATTGGTTGAATCGAATTGATTAATTTACTGTACAACAACCGTGTGACAAATATGAGGGTTATCCCTAGTTCGAATTAGCATAACTGGATCATCACTACCGTGTTCGCTTTCTTTCTCTGATCAAAACCAGTTTATCTGTTTTCTGTTTTAATCTGTGTTTTAGAAGTACAAAAACCCATATCAATCTGTTTTCACAAATAATTGATTTCTCTCAATCGTTGTGGTAGCTTGATTAATTTCTTAGCGAACGACTTTGTGGTTCAGCTTTGTTTGTCTATAACAACTGCTTAATACTTGGTTTTCTAAGTAATAATTTGAGCATATCAACTATCTATCTCAATGTTTTCAGGTCAAGTCATGTGATAATATATTAGAAATACACTTTACATGAAATGAACACCCCTAATTGGTTACACATCTAATAGAAAAAAAGATGGAATTACCAATGTTTGATATATTTAAACTAATTGGTCTACTCCTATTACAGTTTTTGCTCCCATTTGTTCAACTTCCTGTAGTGCTCTTTGGAGTGTAAACAACATCAAAGACAAGCTCAATATCCTAGAGCTTCCTGCAAAATCAAAGGCTTCATATATACCAACATTCTGAAGTACTAGCACTAATTCATTTGACACGGCATACATGAAGCAGCACTCATTATTAGAAACTTACAGAGCCTGTCCAATATTAGATGCCTCCAAGCCAGCGTTTGAGATTGCTTTGGGTATTGCAAGAGCTGGAGCAGTTGTGAACATCTCAGCATGCTTCCCAGACCTCACTATTTTTTTAATCAAAGTCTCAGGATTTACAATTCCAAAAATTGTCACCTTTTGTTGTTCTGAGTCAATACTTACTGTAAACACTCCTACAAATTTAAGGGCAAAGAGATCAAACTTTTGTGCGTTCAATTGTCTCCATAAAAATCAGTGGAAACTTTACTATCTTTGTTCAATGAAAACATAAACATAAACATAAATAGTAACTATCATTTGTCCCAATAAATAATGTGACAAACTCCTAAAGAGCAAGTCTCCCGGTCTATAAGAAAGATAAAAAAAAACAACGTACAAACATTACTTCAGAACATTGGTGTTTTTCATAAACAAAAAATGAATTTTGTTAACAACATAGGCGTATTAGGAAAGAGCATTAATGATTTTGTTAACAACACCACTCCGTATATTTTTAAATTGATTGTAGACGGTCTCCAAGGGACTTTGTTCACATTTTCAACCCCATTCACCAACACAACACAGTATAGTATTGTACTCCATTTCATAGTGACAAGTAGTACATAGCATTTCCAACTGACTCCCTAGATTTCCAATTGACATTATCAATTCAAGAAACTCATTTAGGGCATAGTTTAGTCTAGCTCACAACCATAAATAAGTGTTAAACATGGTTTCAAATCTCACCGAAACTGAACGAACAATACATAAATAAATAAATCCATGAAATAATCATATACCATGTTTAAACACATTATGCACAACAGATGAAGATTGTTGAAATGTTACCTTCAATTCTGTGAAGGAGTTTCTTGACTTTGTGCTTACAGCCATCACAATCAACGTTCACCCTGAGAACACATGTCTGTAGAAAGAAATCAAAGAAACAATTTAATGAGTGAAACAAGAAAAAGGAGATCTATTACAAAAACAAACATTTACAAAGAAAAAGTGTAAAATGCAGAATAATGAGAAGATAAAGTGCCTGGATCTTGAGGAGCTTAAAGTCTGCATCTTTAGTCATAGTATTTCTTTTTTCTGTTTGGATAGGAAAATAACTTGCTACAAAAAGAAGAACAATTAAGTGTTGATGGAGACTAATTAATAATGACAACAACACAGATTCTTGTTCTGTACTCTTCTTGTTCTTCTTTCTCTGCTTTGGTTTACTTCCCCCAATAAATAGTACCATAAAATTTAGAGTAAATATAATATGGAAACATGGGATTTTGTGTTTCAAAGTACCCATTGTATTACATTTTTAAGTTTCATGTTTATTGAACTCATTCAACGATGAAGTCATTAGTCATGTATGATTGTAGCGGATTAGAACATCAGCAAAAGTAAAATGCAATTTTAATAAGGCTTTTGATATGTGGATATGATTCAGAAATCAGAACATAAAAAAGATGTACATGGGCGCACATGTACATATCAAAGAATTGAAAGGGCAGGAAGATGGTAACCTTATACTAGAAGCATTGCCTGCAGTAACAAAACCTCCATTCCCCTTGAAGCTGGGTCTAACCTTTCTTAACTTGGATGCATTAAACTAGGAACAAATAGAAGATGGGGAAGTGCACATCTTAGGAATGGTATACTCCATAGTCCATACTACTAATTATGTGCATACAAACTAATAGTGTATCATATATTCACAATAGTGCTTCGCACAGATTACAAACTATTATTGATCAATCAGAAACGTGCAATACATATCCTTCAAGTCTCTAATAGTCTTCAGTAAACAAAAACTCATCCAAGAAAACATGGTTTACACAAGGAAAAATAAAAGTTGATGGTTCAGTTAACTTCTAAATAATTATTGCACTGTTAAACTTGCAACTTGTTTCAATTTAGGCCATCTAAGAAGAATCAATCAAAATATAAAGAATGAACAGAAGCTAACTTGTTCAGGTAACTTGTTTCATGTAACATGTTTATTCTGGTCAAACGATCAAATAACATCATCTGAACTATAAGTCAGATGAGAAGCTAACGCTAAACAAAGCATAAATAACCGGACACCAACCAAAAATAACATTCAAAGTATTCGGAAACAATACCTTAAACCCCAGGACAAGTGGAGTAGCCGTAATACAGACGGAATCACGAAGAGCAAGAACTGTCTTATGGATGGCTATCTTAGCCAAAGGATGTTCCCCTGCCTCTACCTTGGTTTTGGTACTATGCAGAACCTTACAGCCTGCAAAAAGATCCAAACAACACAGTAGTCAAGAACCTTACAGCCTGCTAAAGTTGATCCAACACAAACAGTATACCAGACTAAATTAAACCCAGCACACCTTTAGGAGCTCGTTCCCAATCACCAAAACCATAATCAGAGAAGACTAAATATCTAGCTGGCTGCCTGGCTCCAACACCTAACGAGCAAGAATTAAAGAATGAACGGACCAGTACCAAGAACCAAACCAGATTCGAACCAGTACTCGAAAGAGGTAGAGAACAATACTTACACGGTATATGAATACAATTAATCAACCTGCAAAAACAAGGACAAACAATCAAATCAATGAATAAAATTGTGATAATCGACAAACAATATTGAGAATTTGAGATCGCAAAATGCAAAATCCGATCTGGAAAAAAGGAACAAAAATGGAATCCGAGTGAATTACCAACGATGGAGGAAATTGGGAAGACAATGACTAATAGATCGGTCACCGAGCATAACGAAGAAGACGGACGGAGACGAGGACGGGCGGAGACGAGGACGAGGATATTCGAGAGCAAGGAGGTGCCGCCATGGCAGAAGCAGCGTTTTGATCAGAGCGTTCTTCATCGCTTTCAGTTTGGTTCCTGGGGAGATTTCTAATTGTGGGCGCAGAGAGGAAGAAGATAATTTGGCTGGATAATTTGGTTCTAGGGTTTCTAAAGGAAACCTCTGAAATGATTTAAACCGAAAAACTTATTTAAGCGGGGCTTCAAAATTTTGGAACCAAAATCAAATATTTTCAGATCGATTTATGAAAATTTCATATGGAATTTTGACAAATTTTGAGAGCTGGCTGTCACAATTTCTTCAAATGAATAAAATAAATAAGTTAATAATAAATAGGTTGTTGACAATTTGCTGTCATAAATATTGGGAGTTTCACATTTATATCCCTACCTATCTTATCATATACACCAATACTCTCTGTCCATCACCAGATCTCATTTCTCATAACTCTTCACATTTCTTGTCATCTTCTCATGTCTATCATATAATTTCTCTACATTTATCTAGCTCGACAAGTAAAATTGAAGAGGTATGTTTATATGTTTAATGTATGTAATTTAAATTCTTTAATTTGTAAGTTTAGACTTCATAATCCTCGGTTAGTGTGTGATATGTTATACTATATAGTGAGTAATCTATTAAGTGTGATACAAACAATTCATAGCCCAATTATATATAATCACGTAGTTGTTAATTTTGGGAATTGATAATTGAGTACGTGTAGCTGCGTAATTTATACTTGTTTACGTTTTTGGTTAATTTTTAATTTGTTAATATGTTTGATATTTAAGTTATGTTTGTCAATTGTTTACGTATTAAACATTCAGTTTATGTAATGTGGCAAGGGAGTAACCTCATGTAGTTACATTATTTTAGGGATTTTTGTAATTCTTTATTTTCTATGGCATCCTTGCATATTATCCATACGTTTAACATTATATTTATGCATAATGATCGAGTGTAACACTGTAATGATTAACACGTAATTGTTTAAACATTTCAAGGTATAAGATGAGCAATTTTCGCGATTGGATGTACAATAGGTGGGGTCATGCGGGTATGACGCCGGAATTCGTAAGTGGAGTAGAGCAATTCTGTGACTGGTCATTCACACATCAAAATCAGAGTATGATTTTGTGTTCGTGCTCCGAATGTGATTTTCAGTGGCCTCCTCGTGATCGTGATATTATTATAATTCACTTATATTCAAATGGATTTCGGCCGAATTACTACATTTGGAACCGGCACGGGGAAGACTATGAGCAACACGGCGTTACATATAACATTGGAGGTGCCGGTCCATCTTCCGCACCTGCTATGGAGCAACTATACGGATTCCAAGCCGATATGGATTTTGTTCATAGTTGGTTTCATAATGTAACCGATGTCAGATCAAAGAATGGCGGATGAGCCAAATTTGGACGCGAAGGAGTTTTACGACCTTATTGCAGCTGCCGACCAGCCTCTTTATGAAGGACATAATATGTCACAACTTCATTGGATTACTAAGGTCATGAAATTCAAAACGCAGCCAAACACAACACAGGCACATGTTCAACAATTCATAGATGAATGTATACGCACAGCCTTACCCCAACATCAACATGCCATTCCTGATAGTTATTACAAAGTGAAAAAAAGGATGATGAAACTTGGGCTTGGTGTTATCAAGTACGATGTGTGTAAGAATAATTGTTGTCTTTACTACAAAGAAAATGCCAATTTGAGATCATGCCCCATTTGCAGAGAGCCTAGGTACATGGGACAAGGGTATGGAGCTAAAACAGAAGTCACTTTTAAGAAGTTATGGTACTTTCCGATTACGCATCGTCTGCAGAGGTTGTATATGTCACAGAAAACAGTAGAGCACATGACATGGCATACGAATTGCCAAGGATGGTCAGATAAAATGGTTCACCCTGCACAAAGCGAAGCATGGAAAAGTTTTGATTAGGCGTACCCGGATTTCGCATCTGAGGCTCATAATGTGCGTGTTGGTCTTTGCACGGATGGATTTTGTCCAACTAACACCCTGGAACCTGCATACACTTGTTGGCCAGTTTTCATCACACCGTATAACTTGCTACCCAGTCTGTGTATGAGAGAAGAGTTCATTTTCATGAGCATGATGATATCTGGCCCTGAACATCCAGGTAAGAAAATAGACATTCTTCTTCGACCACTTATTGATGAACTGAAGTCGTTATGGACTAATGGTGCAGTTACTTGGGATTGTATGAAACAAGAGAATTTTCTGATGCGAGTTGTTTTCTTGTGGACTATCAATGACTTTCCTGCTTACGGAATGTTGTCAGGTTGGAGTACCCATGGGAGGTTGTCGTGCCCATACTGTCAGGGTGCCACTGATGCATTTCGTCTTAAACACGGATTGAAACCTTGCTGGTTTGACTGTCACAGAGTGTTTCTCCCACTCAATCATCCCTTGAGGTACAATATTGTAGATTTCAAGTTAGGTAATATTGTCGAAAAGGTCATGCCGGAAAGAAAGACTCCAGCCCAAAATAAAAGAAAACTTGATGAACTACGAGGTATTGATTTACACGACGAGAATGCACAATTTCCAGGGTACGGGATAGATCATAACTGGTTTAAAATTCCAATACTTTCGGAGCTCCCATACTACTCCACACTTCTTGTGCCTCACAATCTGGATCTGATGCATTGTACAAAGAACTTTTTTTGCAACATCTTGAATACAACTATGGATCTAGGGAAAGACTCCAAGGACAACAAGAAAGCGCGTATAGACTTAGAGATGCACACTGGAAGACGAAGCTTGTTCATGTCAAGCCCCACTGCTAAAAAGAAGCCAAAGGCTGCATACACATTGACTCTAGAACAAAAGAGAGCAATGTGTAAATGGATCACAGAGCTTCGTTTCCCAGATGGACATGTTTCAAACTTGCAAGCGAATGTAAAAATGGAGGATCACAAGATTAGTGGATTGAAAACCAATGATTGTCACGTGTTCATGCAACGACTGTTTCCAATAGCTTTCAAAAAATTCTTGCTAGAAGAAATATGGGAAGTATTGGTCGAGGTAAGCAATGCATTTCGAGCAATATGTGGTAGTGTCATAAGTGTGTCAGAAATGGATGCTTTGGGGGAAAAAGTTGTCGAGATTATGTGCATGCTCGAAATGATTTATCCTCCTGCTTTCTTTGATTGTATGGAACACCTACTTATTCACTTACCATATGAGGCTCGTGTATGCGGGCCTGTCTTCTACCGTTGGATGTATCCGTTCGAGAGGTATACACATGTTTATGTTAATATTTTGAATTGACTGATTATATTTATCCTTATAATTTACTAATTATAGTTTAGCCTTATAGTTATTGATGAAACACTTTTTTTTGCAGAAAACTGGGTATCCTCAAGAGAATGGCCAGACAAAAGAATAGGTTGGAGGGTTCCATATGTGAGGCGTACTTGATGCGTGAAATTGTGCATTTTTTGGAGTACTTCTTCGTTGATGATGAACATGGAAATGCAATTACTAGACTAAGACGACACGAGACAGTATGGGAGCCACAATTTCCCGGACAACTGTCAATTTTCATACCGAAAGGAAAACCACTCCAGAGACATATGGAAGTAAAATGTCTGAGTGAATCTGAATACGAACAGGCACTCTTGTGCATTGTCATGAAGTGTCCCGAGCTATTCAATTTGACAAGGTACGAGTACATCTATTTTTATATGTTTGCTTCCATTTATGAATACTAAAAATATTCTATACACTTTACGTATGTGATGTAGCCAATTTGAGAGCCAGATCCCTGAACACTGCACTACTGAAGATTGAGAGCTTGCTCGAATGAATGGATTGTTACCATGGTTGAGGGGTTTGGATGCAAACGAGCAACTAGGCAACGAGAGTGTTGAATTCATTTTCAATGGAGGGTCGTATGCGGTTGTGGAGTGCCTAGGATACGCTGTTAACGGATACAAATTTGAAGCAGAGAAATATGGTGGGGCAAAAAAAAAACAACAATGAACTACAAAGTTTGTGTGAAGAAGGACAATGAAGACGACTCTACGAATAATTACTATGGGTTGATAAAAGAGATTATCCGGATGAGCTTTAACTGTCCTGGTCGGGAACAACAACATATATACCTTTCAAGTGCAATTGGTTTGATAATGAATATGTTGTCATAGACAAGTTTGGATTGGTCAATTTGCATCCTGATAAAGTACTCAAACGAGCCGTTCATACTAGCCGATCTCACAACTCAGGTGTACTTCTCGCCTTACCCATATGCAAGCATTGCACATCGTAATGTTCGAAAAGGTATGTGTTTTTTTAGGATTTTTTGAACTTTCATATTTATTGAATTTAAATATATCACTATACTAACTTAAGTGTTATTAGTTGACTTTGTTTTTGCAGTTTGGGCAGTGTGCCCAATAAGGCCACGACACTTTATTGATTTGTCTTATGTCTAAGGAAATGGACAACAACAAAATGACGATCAAGACTACTGCCAGGACGAAGCACCTCCTTCATCTGAGCAATTCGTGGGATTTACAAGTTTTAACCTCGAAATTCCACTTGCAGACGAAGCATCCGGAGAAGTCCCCGCGGAATGAACACTACTGGAGGTACATTTGTATGTGTTACAATGTTTCCATTCATCGTTTGATGTATTAAGAATTAATTTAGACTAGAGTTTCAAACCCATTCACCTGCTTGTAATAAAATGGAATGATACAATTCTAGCTTTATGTATTTTAGTAAATCAGGTTAAACATTTAACGAAAAATCGGCATGGTAACAGCTGTTTTAGAACCTCCCATGTAGTGTATTACATTCCACCAAATGCCAAAATAAACTAACAATCATAATCATAAATTCACAAACGTCACCCCACATCCATTTACCAAAATGATTAGGGAGTCACCCAACATTCTACACATACATATATAGAAAACTAAGACATAACAATTAACCAACAAACAATAACATCACATGTGGAACATACATCAAGACTCGGCTCCATTCCCATCCGCAAACTCCTCTCCGGTATCTACATTGCTACAACTAGAATCATTACCTCCTAGTTCAATATCTGGCAGGTCGATATTCTCAAGTGCATTACACTGAGTTTGGGAATTAACACCAACTGTCTTGACTAGGTTGATAAGAGTTGTTGTTGTTTCTCTTAATTTGTTGATCGCATCATTTTGCATATTGATCTTCTTATTTTGTTTGTTCACCGTCTTTTCGAGAAAATCTTGTCTCTTATTTCCTTCTTCTCTATCCAAGTTGGATTGTGGCACGGGAGGTAACACACGGCCCCCTGGTTGGGTGAGTCCAGCTTCACGGATCACAATCCCCTTAGATATACCCTTCATAGTACCGTGTGAAACTCCACCAGCAACCTCAGCCCACAAGGATGCGTCCAACATATCAGTTGCTCCATCAGAAGACTCGAGAGCTTGGGAAGTGTGTTGACCAAAATTCACCTACGAGAAAGCATATAAATCCTTAATCAATATCTGACTGCATATGAATGGAGTAAACAGAAAAATTTATTGATCACCAAAGTAAAACAGGATTACAAAAGAAAATAAGAAAAAAAAAAAGAATCTTCAGATAATTTAAAAGAATCTGCATGTAATTCAAAAACAATTCTGCAGAAAATAAGAATAAAACCGGATAAACTTACGAATAGATCACGCGAACGATCATCAACCCATTTTTCCCCCACTGAAGTGACCATTGCAGATTGTGCATCATCTCCTACATCTTGCTTGGCAGGCTCATTGCTTTTAGCTTTATCCACTTCCTTAATGTTTGAAATGTGCTTCCAGTGGAAGGCTTCAGTGTATGCTTTGGGCAGGCCACTCAATTGCAATGGAAGTTGTGCTATTTTCTTGAACGGCTGGGTGCTGTTACTACTACCAATAGATTCCTACGAACATAAATGTAACAGTTTGTATATTAATAATAAATAAAGACCAAATAAATAGGCTAAAAACACTACAAGAAGTGCATTAGACGCACAATCTGCAATGCCATCTCCCAAGTACTGATAGCTCCACCAAAATGTCTAGCCGGTGCTTTTTCCACAACGTGTCCTTCCTCATCGAACTGAACACCTCTGTTTTTTGCCTTCGAGATCGACTCTTTAATACACTCTTCGCTGTTCCATCTCTTTCTTGCAATGTTAAAGATCGGAGGCTCCATCCAAGACGGTCTGACCAATTGAACTTTCTTCTTGTTCTCGGTGTATAGTTTCTTGCCTGCGCTCATCATAGTACGAAACTTTACCCTACAAACTGCATCCCATGTCTCCGCAATTCTAATTTGATCTTCCATATTCCACCTATACCTCATCTGGAATGCAAGAGGATGAGAAAAATGAAATCACATAAGTAGGATTACATACATGACCTTTGTAATGTTTTTTGTACCTTTTTTATTTTCTGGCTCTTGTTTTTAATTTTCAAATATACAGAAAATAGACCTGTCACCTTGATAGAGATGGTTCTATGCCGTCAGATATTTATTCTCTTCTGCATAATGCTTCACCAGCATTGCTTCTAATTTTTTCCTACTGGCAGCATGCCTTATTATGTCAAACTAACATGATAACCCACTAAATGCTAAATATGAACACGAAATAGAATACACAAAACTTGATATGGAAAAGTGTACTGCATCATCTTGGTGATGCAAATAGAAAGGCAACCTCTCATCTATTTAAGCAAAGAGCTAAGCCATAGATATGGCAGTTAACTGGCCCCCTTTACTATTTAGCTTGTGTGTGCACTCATAAAAAGTAGCTAGGCATGAACATGAACTGATCAGGTTGGTTGTAAACTCATTCAATTTATACTACTTATAGTGTATTTGAGACAATTTATGGAGCAGTTAGTGCATTTAACAACTCATTCAAAAAATAATACCCTAGCAATCACATCCAATAATACATAGATACTGCAGAACCTTCTCAACCAAAAACCCAACAATCATAAGAGGCATAAAGTGAGGACTATAGTTAGTTGTAGCAATAACATACCCGGAATTCAGTCCACAATATATCACGTGTAGCAACATCATCATCCCATTATTTATCGCCTCTATAATGTGTGCGAAGGGCATGACCAACATCATCATTTGCCATCTTCAAGTCAAATTGCTGTAGAAAAGCTGCTTTTGCTACCAACGGTCTCCTCTCATATTCTCGTATCAGGGGGAAAGCTTGTGGAGTGATTTTTTTGAACTAGGTGTAGCTACATTTTCGAGTGTAGGAGGGTAAGTATCATACTTTAATTGGGACTGTCGGGTATTTGGCCGATGACTCAATTTATCGCCCGACGGTCCATCTGGATTCCTTACACCAGATATCTCTCCAGCGTAGTCATGTGGAATATTAAGATATGGAGGTCTTTCATTTTCGCCAACACCATTTAATATATGCATAAATCCCCCTGCAAATGAGGCCCCTGCATATAACTCCCTTGCATAGGTTGTGTTTGTTGATTAGAAGCAAACTGGCTCATATGTTCAGGCCGAAAAGAATGACCAGTTAGCATCGGAGGCATCGGAGGACGAGGATATTGCGGTGTACTCTGTCCAGACACAAATTGTGAACTCGACCCATGCCGATCTTGGGATGAAGATGTCTCCCAGGATGAAGAGCTCGACATCCTCCGAGGATGACTAGAAGGTGCCCCTACACTCGGACGAACATTTGAACTGCTACCACGCCCTCTAAGCATCTGAAAATTAGAGAAAATAACCAAAGAAGTAAGTTTAATAGTTATACAACCCCAGCATACTTAAGCAGTTTATAATACCAAGTGTGCACTCGGGCCCTTCCAAAATTTACTTTTTATTAATCAGCAGAACTAAAGATATCAGTTCTTGGAAAAGGAAATATTAGATTCGTCGTAACATTACTACCTTAGTTTACATACCTGAGAATTTCTGATTTTTATGATAATTATCCTATTTTTCACTCATCTCTTCTACTCAGATGAATGATTTACCTACATAGTATAATTCTATTAATACTTCTACTAGTACATCTGATTCTGTCACAGATCATACACCAGATCAACACAATACTTGCATACAACAACAAGACTCTGTACAGGTGCCTATTGTTCCCAATAACAATTCCAGTACTGCATCTCTTGAGGATACAAGAAAGCAATCTACAAGAATTAGACGAACATCATCAACTTTGAAATTTTATAATTATCAATTGCCACCTTCAATAGTTCAGACTTCTGGAACTATATCTTCTCAGGCTAATTCAGTGATTAGTGGTACAAAGGGTACGACTCATCCTAATTCAAATTATGTTAGTTCTCTCAATCTTAATTAGTATTCCATATTCAGCTTTCATAGAATCTATTTCTAATTTAACTGAGCCGAAACATTTGCTCAAGCAAGTAAAGATTTACAATGGCAATAAGAGCTGAACTGGATGCTCTTGAGAAAACTAAAACTTGGCCTCAGATAAAGTGCCTATTGGTTGTAAATGGGTGTATAAACTTAACCACAAGGATGAGTCGATAAAATAGCTACATACTTCGATCAAGGACAATGGAGAGGTGATAAGTTACCTCGTGTCAGAGAGGTGGCCGATTGGAGAGGCGGAAGGTGGCGGAGAGGTGGAGAAGAAAAACGATTTGGGGAAGTGATGAACTAATGAAGGGTTTTGGCCTTTTTGGGTATAATTTAAATCCCTAATTGGACTCGCGGTACGATGATATATTTGTTCTTTGCAATAAAAGATTGTGTAAGGTGTTAGCTCAGTGGTAATTATCCCAACTTATAGTAGATGGTTGTGTGTTCGAACCTTGTTGTTAACATGCTTATTTTGATTTTTTGGGTTTGTCTATTTTTGGTTATTGCTATATTTTTATCATCTTTTTACTTCTCATTTCACTCTCTATTTTATTCATTAAAGAGACAATGATCTTTCTTCTTTCTTTAAATAAACGTAATATAACAACACGCGTACGTAGCGTGTTGTTGTGGCATCTTAGTGGTAAATAATATTATTGTTCCCAATAATGCAAACTGATATGTTTTAATTTAATTGGATAAGATGGAAAAAAAAATTAGTTATCGTTGTTTTTCTTAATTTTCATGAGTAAATCAAATATAATAATGTCAATATATTCTTTAAAGAGATAATATCTTCGTATATTAATATTCTTTGATTCTTTGCGTTGTATTGGATTATTCGTTTCAGAAAAACAACGGTGTTTCTTATTAAGAAAATATTAATGTCTTTAGTAAAAAATGCATATATATATATATATATATATATATATATATATATATATATATATATATATATATATATATATATATATATATATATATTACTAACAAAATGAATATATTTTATTATAACATCAAGGTTATTAACTAGATACCATAAGTTTTCAATAAAGTAGTTTAACTTCAAACTACCCAACCATCATAAATTAATTATGCGATCCAATTAATTGGTGAATTAATTAATATCAACAAAATTGATTTATAATGATTGATAGATGTCAAGTAATTTACTTCATGCAACATGAAACCCAATACGTATCAATATACGTATATATCTTGTACTTGGTATATATTTAGTATGTATGAATTGAGGTATTTATGACAGCTACCTGTAAATAATACAATTTCCGTATAATGTTAAAGTGGGGAGATATTGGAAATTAATTATTGACAGCATCATGCAACAGCTGGTTGTTACAAAAATGATGGTCCAAGGTTGAAAATCTATTATTGACAGCTGCCTGTAACTAATTATATGGTCTTTATTCCCAGCATCTACGTGGGGCCAATTATCAATTTCTTTCAACTAGGTGTTACAATTCATCAGTATGGTTGTTACAATTCTAACTATAATTTTGACAGCCAACTTGCTGTCAAAATATAGCTGTCATTTTATTTTGGTTTTTCTAGTAGTGGGCATCCCAGTAAATATTGGAAAGATGGTGGGTCAAATGGTTATAAGGATTGCGTACATTATTGTTTACCTGGTCCGATTGATACTTGGAACGAATTGTTGAAAGAAATTATTAAGAGATCGAGTGTTTGATATATTAAAACTATGATCATTAAACAAAATTGTATAAGAATTTACCTTTTGTTGGTGATATATATGTATAAGAATATCAAATCATAGTGTTTTAGTTTTTGCACATTAGCCCCTTAATTTTTTATTAGTACGTAGATAATAAAAACTTTGTTCAAGTTTGACTTAATTTTCATTTCAATTTTGATCTTATTTGTCCATCTTATTCATTCAATTTCGAACCAGAATATAATAAAAGCTTATATGTTTGTCCATAAATGACTAGTTCATATTATTTACTATTTTTTTAGAAGGAAAAGTTTCATATAAAAACTGAAGAATTAGATTTCATCACTCAAGGCAAAAGGCATCTCGCTATCTCCATCTCTATCTAGTTCGATATCTCTAGCCAACAAATGAGCCACATTATTACCACTACAAAAGACTAAACTACAGCAACTAAGTATTTATAAAGGAAATTGAGTTCGTTGCCATCCAACAACATATTACCAACGAAACACCAATAAAAAATTTTTTGAGAAAAAATTGTACATGATTAACGACGAACTTGTGGATGTAAAAACATCATTGAGAGCCCCCTAAAAAAGGTCCGACAATTTCTATTGGATTAGTCGTAATGGATAATGAGAAATCAAAAAAAAATTACCAACAAACCACCATCAAATTCAATTTTTGGTTGTAATTCTGTTGGTATTCCGTTGCAGAAAGTTTTTTGGGTTTCCAACAAATTAGTGTTTCGTCACTATTTCGTTGGTACAAAATTTTGGGTTTAACCACTATACACACTAACGGAAAATCCCTTGGAAATTTTTCTCAGCAACAAAAATTTCGTTGGAAATTTCGTTGCTGGATTTATTTAATAAACAGTTGTAAATTTGATGCAATTTCAGTAGGGAAGATTTAGAAACTATAAATATTTGTTTTACTAAATAATAAAATAATAAAAAGATATGTTTAATGTGTTCACAAAAAGCTTAACCAATCGATTACAACTTAAAACGTGATAATCCAAAAACTAGCTAACTATATACTTCCTCCGTCCCGGGAATAGCTTCCCACTTTGATTTTTTGCAGTCAAACTTTTCGAACTTTGGCTACGCATTAATCATAAACTGCAAATGTAAAATGTTCAATTTTTTATATAATGAAACTTCTGGAGCTAAATTTTCATTATATAATTTAATTGAACATTTTACATTTGCGGTTTAAGATTAATTGTGAATCAATTGAAAAGTTTGATCAAAAAGTCAAAGTGGTGTATTCCGAACGAGGAAGTAATATTTATAAGGTGGTCGAGTGATAAGAAAGCTAGAGGTACAAGTATGAGGTGATGGAAAATCATTTTTCCTCATACTATTACCACAAAATAGTGACGCTTCAACAATGAAATAATAACGCCACACCAACGGAAAATCACGTTGCAAGAGTTATCAACGAAATCAGATTCCGTTGCAAGATTACCAACGGGGACAACTGGAACGATTTAGGCAACGTAAATATATGTTGGAAAAAACTTACTGCAACGAAAAAAAGTAAAATAAGTGTTGTTGAAGACCCTTTTTATTGTAGTACCAGTCCGTCTAATAAATTGGAATGAAGCAGAATTAAAGAAATGCAGCATCAACTTTGTTTCTTGAATAATACAACCAGCAGCAGAAAGAGGAACATCATGGCTAACGATTTGCTCGATTACTCGTTTGCAATCCCCTTCAAAAATGACTTATGATAAGTGCTTTGCCCTCTCAGTCTTTCTCATGTCTCGCGCTAAGAAGTAAGTCGAACTTACTGAAAAATGACCATGTTTAGTGTGGTGCCAAACCCGAGTATCTTCCCCATTAGAGATAGGGAGGGGGATACGCAAAATATGTTCCTGTGTCTTCTGTCCATAAGAGCTCCTGCAGCCTGTCAACATCCCATCCTCCATTCTCATGCAGCAGATCGGAAACCTTAATTTCCGGGTCGTGATGGATATAGGAGTGACTGGCCGGAACATATTGTCCATCCCGAGGGATCCAAGAATCCTTCCAGACATTAATATTTACTCCGTTTTCGACTCGCAACCTGACTCCTTTATGAACTAAAGGGATGGCTGCACAAATGTAATTTCATTAATGATTGTATTGTAGATGATATGAGGAAATAAGTACGACCCTAGTTGACAAGTCAAGAGGGTCTTCACTTAACAAGGAAAGGGATATGTTTCCCCAAAAAGGTTTCCCTTAAGGACATCTGGATCTTACTTGTCAAAGTAAATGAAGGTTCCCTTCAGAGGACCTTTACAGATTTCCCGCTAAGAACATTCGGACCTTACTATTGTCAAGCAAAGAGAGGTTTCCTTATAAAGATCCCAACCTTAAAAGGTACCAACCTTAGGAGAGGGAAACTTAATATTATAACTTTTCACCTACAAATTAAGGAACCGATCCTAGGGAACCCGACCCTGGGAATCCCGACCTTACTTGGTGAAGAGACTCCGACGCGTGACCTTCAACCGCCACCATGAGTCGACGCCCACGTGTCATGATCTGTTTGGGCCAGCGTCCACGTGTCATGATTTGATTGGACATACTTACATGTCTCTTGGACCATCTCCTATAAATAGGAGGCCATCTCCCTCATTTGGAGGTAAGTATGCACTTGCAATATTTCTCTCTCTACAAATCTAAATTGGGAGGTTTGAAATTAACTAAGTCAACCTCCTCAATACGTTAAATCTAAAGTCCAGATTGTCTGAGTCAAACCGAACTAAAAGGGTCTAACCCCCTACCTTTTATATCAGGTTCTTCAGGAAGGTTCTCTAATAAAGTTCACCATGAAGGTTCTTTAGCAAGGTTTACAAGGCATAACACTTAGAACTATTTTGAACTTAACTGTTTTTCTACAACGTCAATATTTATAACCAAATTGAATCAAAGTTTAACCCTTCATTTTATTGCCAACCAAACCACAAGTCAAAAACTCCAAACGTCAATAGCATCTTACATCTCCACACAAAATTCTATTAATTTCAACAACCTGTTACTTCAAGAGGAAAAACCCAATATATTCATTAGGATATCGACCTATATTGATTACAAATACCAAAAATGAAAGTTCTTAACAAACCACAATCATTCTCTTCTAAGAAGACCAACACATGCCATATGAAATAATCAAATAAACGAGTAAAATTAATGATTTTGTCACTATTAACCCCGACTTGCAATGTCCATTCCATCATACACCATACTACAAGTCCACCACTCCAAACTTCTAAGAATCTTACATCTTTGACATTCTGAAATTTAAAGTCACCCAAAAAAAAACCTTAAATTGGACCCCTTTGGCCTTAACCATGACCACAAACACCAAAGGCTAACATACGAACATCCCAAAAGAAGTACAAGAACTTCCATCCAATGGAGTTCTTCAAAAAGGCCGGTGCCATCAGGCTCAAGAGCCACCTCGGCAAGTACTTAACAGTCGATGATGACCAACTAACCATCCGCCAGAGTCGGAACGGTTTATGGAGAAGAGCTCGTTGGACAGTCGAATTCGTCCAAGAGAATCCCCATGTCATCCGCCTCAAGGCCTGCAACGGAGGGTACCTTATGGCGTCCAATGAGGCGCTTATGCTCGGCCTGACAGGCAAAAAAGTGCTGCAGAGTGATCCAGGCGCGATGAAAGACGGTCTGATCGAATGGGAGCCTAGCAAGGAACGGTTTGGGGTCAAGCTGAGGACCAGAGGAGGCAAGTTCTTGAGGGCTAATGTAGCAACTCCACATTGGAGAAATTCGGTAACTCATGATCTTCCACATAGAACCGCAACGCAAGATTGGATCATGTGGGATGTGGATGTTATTGATATTTCCATGCTTCAAGATCAGTATTTGACCAGCAATGCTTCGAGTTTCTCCTTCGTAAACGATGATTATTCGCTCACTGATTCGCCATCTTTACAGTCAGCCGAGATTAAGGCACCCAGTGAGAGTAACTGGGATTCTTCAGAAGCTGCGGATCAGAAACGCTGGCCGTATATTGTTCCGGATAGGTCCTCGCACGGAAGCCCAAGAAAACAGGTAAATTGATAATAAGTAAAAGTTTTCGACATATATTTTTGTCAAATAACTGAATAAGTAAAAGTTTTCGACATATATTTTTGTCAAATAACTGAATAAGTAAAAGTTTTCGAATAGAAATTTCATACGGGCAAGAGTTATCGGAAATCGAACCCATGTTGGATGTGAGTCATAGGCCCTGATACAATGGTTGACGTCCATTTTATCTTAAAGCTCGAACTTGTAAAGAGTGAAATCTAGCCATTCATATTAATATTACAACACTCCCCACACTCATGACCAGTTCAATCTCTTTGAGTAGTCTATTCGAGTCGAAACTTAATATGGAGGCGGATATTTGTTTCCGTGGAGATTCAAATCCAGGTGGAAGTAAGCCACATGTTCTAATACCATAATAGAATTTCATCTCATCTAAAAGTTTGAACTTGTAGATAAGTGTGAAATTTAGTCATTCATATTAATACTCCAAATATAAAGTTGCGTCATCATCCTCTTAAAAGCCTTAAGTGAGAATGTTATTCAACATATACGTTGTTTCTATGATCTTCTCACAAGTGATGTTGGACATTTCAAATACGTCCCTCACGAGTAGCCCGCAATTAGTCGCCTCTACACGTGCAATCATAATAGCCACCTTTGGACAAATCGACATTATCATCAGTTGGGGCATTTAACTGGGACCTGCTCTGATACCATATAAAGTTGGATTGTAATCGACTTGGGATATTCATAGCATGCACGCTAGACGATAATGTAGTGAAATTAGCAATACTACTCAATTTCACTTTGATCATTTCAGAAGCGCAATTAGGTGAACTTTGTGAACAAATCAAATGCACATTTGGTTGATTTTGAACTCAATTGATCACTTTTAAAATGGGAAGTGAATATCTTAATTTCTGTGAACATTTAGGGTGGAATGGAATTCTTCGACAAGGCAAAAGTGGTAAGACACCAAGGGCATTTCGGGAAATACTTAATGGCGGACGATGATGAACTGACGTTCTGTCAAAGCCGTAATGGCTCATCTCGCCGAGCGCGGTGGACGGTTGAATTCATTAGCGGGGAATGTAACAGTAACAAAATCCGTCTCAAGAGTTGTGATGGATTTTACCTCACCGCGTCAAGTGAATCGTTTTTACTAGGCATGACGGGTAAGAAAGTCATCCCGACCCGGATGGAAAAGTTAACGGATGCTTCGATCGAGTGGGAGCCCGTGAAGGAAGGTTTACAAGTGAAGCTCATGACGAGGGGCGGGAAGTTTTTGATAGCTAACGGCGGCACATATCCGTGGAAAAACTCCGTTACACATGGCGTGCCACATAGGAAAACTTCTCAGAATTGGGTACTGTGGGGAGTGGATGTATTGGATATTACACTTGCGAATTCAGATGTGGACTCTGGTTCTTTGTCACCCGCTTCGAGGTTTAATTCATTGGCGGATGATTTTTCGGGTTCTCGGGATACCAGGTCACCACTCCCCAATTGGGAGAGCCTGTAGAAAGTCTCGCAAAATGTCCAGGTTTGGGTCGATAGATGGGATTCCAGGTTCTCCTGATACCGGTGTAGACACGCAAAATGTGTCGAATAAATTGTTAAAATCATTAAATTTGATTTACCGCATTTAATTAGAATTTTACCAAATTTTATTCCAAAATAGTAGTATGGTAAATTAATTGATTTTAATACACTCCATTTATGCCCTATCAAATTGTGACACGTGCAAAATATGGAGTATTTTCGATTACTTCACATTAAAAATGATGTGAATACTCGAAAATGTTAAAACCGATCAAACGCCGCCACGTTGAAAGGATGATGTCAAAATGCACCCTTCAAATTAAATCAATACATGGAGAAGGAGATAATTCGACCAATGGGATCGCGACACATCATACATGTGATGCAATTATTCAAGAAAAGGAAAAAGCTTTCAAAAAATGGACCCCTCTTCCACATCTATAAATAGAGGTCTTCCATCAAATTGGAAGAAGCATAAGAGGTGAAGAAGAGAAGAAGTGAAGAAGAGAAGGAGAAGTAAAGAAGAGAAGAAGTGAAGAGCAAGTGCCCACAAATCCTCTCGTCCTCTCAAGATCTGGCTTTGAAGTTCGAAGAAGCATTCAAGAAGTTCTTCCGGCAACTGAAGCAAAACCTTCGTTTGATCCAAAAAGAAGTCCTCGCACACTTGGAGAAACGATATTGGAAGATCAACCGCCGCAAAGGAAGATCAAAATCCAAAAGTCCTGAAGAAGCCCGGACAGAGTTCTTGAAGTTCTTCATCAAATTCAAGCCAAAAGCAACGTTCGATCCAAGATCAAGCTGAGAAGCCCTTGAAGAAACGTTTCCGAAGGCCAAACTCCCTCTACACGAAGATCAAAATCCAAAAGCCATGAAGAAGTCCGAACAAAGTTCTTGAAGTTCTTCATCAAATTCAATCCAAAAGCGACGTTAGATTCAAAATCAGGCTGAAAAGCCCTTGAAGAAACGTTTCCCGGAGGCCAAACTTCCTCTACAGAAGATCAAAGGCCAAATTCTGTGACGATCTAGAAGCGTTCTTCGTGGAGTTCATCCATCCTTCAAGAAGTTCGTTATCGTTCGCTTCAAACACCTCCAAGTTTGCGATTTGATTCGAGATTAAGCCACGAAGCTCCCGAATTATCGTTTCCTCGACCTTGAAGTCATAAAATCCTAAAGCGAAGACTTTGAAGATCCAAGTTCGCCGCATTAGAAGACTAGAATCAGAGGATTGTAATAGAGAATTGTACCCGTACTCATCAAATCAATAAAAATTCATTTGTGCAATTTTAGTTGCTACAGATTTTTAGCACGCCCAGTGGGACGTCTCTACCTCTCATCTCTAGTGAAGCACTATGCCTCCTAGGAAGACGATTAACTCTTCTCAAGCCTCAGATGAAGCGTAGTCCAAGGGTGCTGAAGACCCGCAAACCTTGGCTAGCAAAGCCTTTGAAGTTCTAGGTGCAACGCCACCAAAAGAGATGGAGAAGAAACATCTGATGATGACGAAGGGTCGTTGCCATCATCTCCTAAGACAAGAGGGGTCCCTCCTCAGCTCCCAACAATGAGTAATCTTTCACTCGACCAAATGGTGTTAGCTTTGACAAAATCCATGGAGTTCCTCATGAAGCATACTCAGGAACAAGACCTCAAGATTGCAAAGCTTATGGAACGAGAATTCACACCCGAGAAGATTTTAAGCAAGGAAACAGCTGAAACTTACAAGGCGGAAGGAAAGCTCCATGTGGTGTACGAGGAACCATCATACGCTAAGTCAATATCAAAACATGGAGAAGTGTCAATCTCCCCAGAAGGGACAATCCCAGCTAATCAATTGAAAGATTCATCATGGGTGCCCTGAAGGAGAGACTTGATGAAAACTCCAAATCATCTTTCACTTACAATAAAGCAATACACATGGAGGATTGATAACTTGAGGATGCCCACAAGATAACAACCACCCAAGTTTCAACAATTTGATGGCAAAGGGAGTCTAAAGCAACATGTGGCGCATTTTGTTGAGACATGCAACAATGTTGGAACCTATGGCGACCATCTGGTAAAACAATTTGTTCGCTCACTAAAGAACAATGCATTCGATTGGTATACTGACTTGGAGGCCGGATCCATAGATAGTTGGGATCAACTGGAGCAGGAGTTCCTTAATCGTTTCTATAGCACAAGAAGAACTGTTAGCATGATTGAGCTCACCAACACACGCCAGTGGAAAGAAGAAGCCGTCATTGATTACATCAATCGATGGAGGAACTTGAGTCTCAATTGCAAAGATCGATTGTTCGAGGCTTCAGCAATCGAGATGTGCATCCAAGGAATGCAATGGGGTCTTCTATACATTCTTCAAGGAATCATGCCACGCTCATTCGAAGAACTAGCGACTCAAGCCCATGACATGGAATTAAGTATGGCTTCAAGTGGAATTGAAGGTCCTCTCGTACAAGAATCGCGTAAGATTGACACCAAGAGAGGGGGTAAGCCTCCATTCAAAGGTAAAGAAGCAATGGCTACAAGCGTCACAATGATCAAGGTATCAAGGGCGACAAAGGACAAAGAAAAGGTGAACTATACACCAACAAACAACGCTTCACCAAAAGACGAGCAAAGAAGGTCGACTCTGAAGGAGCTGATGGCAAAGCAGTATCCGTTCCTCGACTCCGATGTCCCTAGGATATTTGATGACTTGTTGAAGAATAATTTGATCGAGTTGCCTGAAATGAAGAGACCTGAAGAAGAAGGTCATTCAGACGACCCAAAGTACTGCAAGTACCACCGTCTCGTGAGTCACCCGATACAAGATTGTTTCGTCTTCAAGGAGAAGGTGATGAAATTGGCCCGGGAAGGGAAGATTTTGCTAGATGAGGAAAACGCAAATGTCAACACCATCTCGTCTGGCAAAAATCATGAGGAGAAAATTGACCAACCCTCACTAGAAGAACCCCCGAACAAAACATGTGTTTCCACCGAAGTGGCAAAACCCATTGATTGTATGACAACTATCTCCTTTAATGATGAAGATCTCTTACTTGGATCTAAGCCTCACAACAGACCATTGTTCGTGTCTGGCTTTACTCGTGAGCACAAGGTGAAAAGGATACTCATTGATGGTGGTTCTGATGTCAATATCTTGCCCCTACAAACCATGAGAGAAGTAGGAATACCTGTAGAAGACCTCGCTAGTAATCGACTGATGATCCAAGGCTTCAACCAAGGAGGGCAAAGAGCAATGGGCATTGTGAGATTAGAGTTGATGATTGACAATATGTCATCAACGACGCTCTTCCATGTTATTGATGCAAGACATCCTACAATTTTCTTTTGGGAAGGCCATGGATACATGAAAATGGTGTAGTCCCCTCGACTTTACACCAATGCTTCCAATATTGCCAAAATGGAGTAGTGAGAAAGGTGCTTGCAGATGGCAAACCATTCACGGAAGTCGAATCTTATTTTGTTGACTCCAAGTATTACAAGGAACATATGAAGGATGTAAATGAAGGGTCGAACTCGTTTGGCGGCGAGTCAAGAGATCAAGTGAAAAATCCTAACGACGAAGAATTGCCTCCGCAGATCTGCCCCGGTGAGGTCTCACATGCGAAAGATGAAGGGATGAGTGGGCTTACTCTACCATTGACAAAGCTTAGCCTCACCAGTATGGTCCAACCACCCCTTAAGGGATTTTTTCGACCAGTCCACGGAGATTTGAATGAACATAAGACCTCATCACATAAAGCCGAACATAAACATTTTGGACCAAATGCTTTCAAGCTTTTGATAAAGGCAGGATATGATCCTAAGAATGGCTCTCCTCTGAGATTAAATACATCAGGATCTTCTAGCTCACAAAGTGGTGGAAAAACTTGGGAAGGTCTTGGTTTTCAACGGCCTAACCCTGTCCGCATCACCATAAAACGAGCCACAAGCAATTACGTGAGCGAAAATGACAACTCATTCACCAAATGTGCTTCTGACCAAAATTGTGAGAAATCACTTCACAAGTCTGTCTTTGAAAGGTTGGGGCCAATTAGACAGTCCGCACATCAAAGACTGGGGGCAATTAGGAAACCTGCACGTCAAAGACTGGGGGCAGTTAAAAAGTCTGTGCATCAAAGGTTGGGACCAATGAAATCAGACACTGCAGGAACTAGCGAGTTAAATAACTCCGGAAAACTGCAAAGTCTAGTTCCATCTCGCATGACGCGGACCGAAGATATCAAGGTGTCATACGGTGAAACCCTCAAGGTCAAAAGGATGACGATAATCCACACAAGAGTCTGAGATAATATTGAGGATGAAAATGAAAGTGTTGAATCATCGTACCACATCACCCTTAAGGATTGTGATGTCATTGAAGAAGAAAAAGATGCTGAAGTAGCACCCCCTGAATTTGAAGAAGGGGTAAATGCCACCATCGATGAATTAAAAGAGGTCAATCTTGGTGATTCAAATGATCCCCGACCTACGTACATAAGCGCTTTGTTAAGTGCCGATGAAGAAATTGCTTACATTGCCCTGTTAAAGGATTTCATGGATGTGTTTGCTTGGACATACAAAGAAATGCCTGGCCTCAATCCCAAGATAGCAGTGCACCAACTCTCGGTAAAGAATGGAGCTCGCCTCGTCAAGCAAGCTCAACGGAGATTTCGTCCTCAGTTAATTTTGCCAATCGAAGTGGAAGTGAATAAGCTAATTGAAGCAGGTTTCATCCGTGAAGTCAAATACCCTACTTGGATCTCTAACAAGTCCCGGTAAGAAAGAAAAATGGACAAATTCGAGTGTGCATAGATTTTAGAGACCTAAATTACGCATGCCCCAAGGATGACTTTCCGCTGCCCATACCGGAACTCATGATTGACGCCACTACAGGTCACGAAGCACTATCCTTCATGGACGGGTCCTCAGGAGGCTAATGGCTTTTCGCACTCCAAAAGGGATATATTGTTATAAAGTAATGCCGTTTGGTCTCAAGAATGCTGGCGCCACCTATCAAAGAGCAATGCAAAAGATATTTGACGACATTCTTCACAAAAACGTCGAATGCTATGTTGATGACTTGGTGGTAAAATCAAGGAGGCAAACAGATCACTTGCAAGACTTGAGGGAGGTCTTTGAGCGATTAAGAAAGTACCAACTGAGGATGAACCCTTTGAAGTGCGCATTTGGAGTTAGCTCTAGAAAGTTTCTAGGCTTTATTGTTCGACAACGAGGAATAGAAATCGAGCAAGCCAAAATTGACGTGATCATGAAGATGCCTGAGCCAAAAAACATACATGAGCTTAGAAGCTTGCAAGGGAAGATAGCTTACCTCCGGAGATTCATATCCAAAGTGTCAACCATTTAGTCACCTCATGAGAAAAGATGTTCCATTTAATTGGGATCATGCTTGTAGGAATGCATTCGAATGCATCAAGTCATATCTTATGAAGCCGCCAGTGTTGGGAGCTCCGATACCAGGACGCCCTTTGATTCTATACATAGCTGCACAAGAACGTTCCATGGGAGCATTGTTGGCTCAAGAAACAGCAACGGGAAAGAGAATGCACTTTACTATTTGAGCAGAACGATGACGCCAAATGAGCTAAAGTATTCCCCCATCGAAAAGCTTTGTTTGGCTCTCGTCTTCGTGATCCAAAAATTGAAGCATTACTTCCAAGCCCACACAATTCATCTTGTTTCAAGAGCTAATCAATTGAAGTATGTTATGTCAAAGCCGGTACTCTCAGATAGGCTTGCCAGGTGGTATTTGCAGATTCAGCAATTCGAAATCATATACGTGCCGCAAAAAGCCGTCAAAGGGCAAGTCTTAGCTGACTTCCTAGCTGATCATCCGATACCTGCGGAATGGGAGTTAACGGAAGATTTTCCTAACGAAGACGTTATGACAATCGAAGCAATCCCCCCATGGAAAATGTACTTCGACGGAGCCTCACACAAAAACGGGGCAGGAGCTGGAGTTGTGTTTCTCTCGCCCAATGGGGAAGTTCTGCCATACTCATTCACTTTGACCCAAAATTGCTCAAATAATGTTGCAGAATATCAGGCATTGATTCTCGGATTAGAGATGGCGGTCGATGAAAAGAGATTACATCTCAACATCTATGGAGACTCTAAACTAGTGGTCAACTAGGTGCTAGGGGATTATGATGTCAAGAAACCTGAACTAGCCCCATATGTTTGCTATGCTAGAAAATTGATCGGATGGTTAGAGGACGTGTCAATCGAACATGTTCCACGAGGAAATAACGGTCGAGCCGATGCTCTAGAAAAACTTGCTTCCACTCTTGTGATGCCTGACAAGAGAGTCCATATCCCCGTTTGTCAGAATTGGATCGTTCCGCCTATACTTGAAGATAGTGAAGGTGGTGAAGAAAACAATGTCGTGGAGGTCTATGAGATCGAGAAAGAAGACTGGCGGCAACCTCTAGTTGATTACTTGAAATACGGCAAGTCGCCCCATGAACTACGCCATAGAGCAGAAATTGGACGTCGAGCAGCTCGCTTCATATACTACAATGACACCCTCTATAGATGCTCATTCAATGAGGTATTTTTTCGATGTCTCGGCGATGAAGAAGCTGTGCAAGCAATGAAGGAAGCACACTCTGGCGTTTGTGGTGCTCACCAGTCGGGTCCGAAATTGCACTTTCGAATCAAGAGGATGGGATACTATTGGCCCACCATGGTCCGAGACTGCATGGAATATGCACAAAGATGTCAACCTTGCCAATTTCATGCTAATTTCATCCATCAACCACCTAAGCCGCTACACCCAACTGTCGCCTCATGGCCATTTGATGCCTGGGGGTTAGATGTGGTTGGCCCAATGACGAAATCTTCCGGAGGTCATTTGTACATCCTGGCAGCAACCGACTATTTCTCTAAATGGGCGGAAGCAATACCACTTAAGGAAGTAAAGAAAGAGAACGTTGCTGACTTCATACGTTCCAACATTATCTTTCGACACGGCGTTCCACGCTACATAATCACCGACAATGGAAAGCCATTCTGCAACACCGTGATTGATAAGTTGTGCCAACAATTCGAATTCAAGCAGAGGAAGTCTTCGATGTACTATGCGGCAGCCAATGGCCTCGCAGAAGCCTTCAATAAAACATTGTGCAACTTGTTGAAGAAAGTGGTAGCAAAGTCGAAAAGGGACTGGCACGAGAGAATCGGAGAAGCATTGTGGGCTTATAGGACGACACATCGAACTCCTACCCAAGCCACCCCTTACGCACTGGTTTATGGAGTAGAGGTTGTCCTTCCCCTGGAACGACAAATTCCATCCTTGAGGATCGTAATCCAAGAATGGCTAACTGAGGAAGAAAATGCTCGCCTACGACTGAAAGAGTTAGAATCACTTGATGAGAAAAGGCTGGAAGCCCAACAAAGACTTGAATGCTATCAAGCTCGCATCTCTAGAGCATTCAACAAAAGAGTTCGTCCTTGCTCTTTCCAAATGGGAGATCTTGTTCTCGCTGTAAGAAGACCGATCATCATGACCCACAAGACTGGGAATAAGTTCACGTCAAAGTGGGACGGGCCATACGTCATCAAAGAAGCATACACAAACGGCTCGTACAAACTTAGAGTTGGTGATGGATTGAGAATTGGCCCCATCAACGGGAAATTCTTAAAGCGATACTAATCGTAAAAAAAAAAAAAAAAAAAAAAGGAAACAAAAAAAAAGGAAAAAAAAAGGAAAAAAAAGAAAAGAACAGAAAAAAAAATGCAGAAGCCCTCAAAACAAAGCAGGGGTGCTTAGATTAGTACGCTCCTAACCCGCATGAGCATAAACTGTGTACGATGACCACCAATGACAGTACACATGGCTAAACTGTTAACCTACCTCACTAAAGGCATTTTATAGTGGTTAAACTTCAAATACCTCACCTTGTCTAAGGTGGTTAAGCAATAGATACTCCTGGCCCGCACGAGTATAATTTGTGCACGGCACCCCCCCCCCCCCCTTTCAATCACAAAGTCATCTTTGAACTACGTTTTGACTTGATCCTCTTTCAGAGGTACGTAGGCAGCTTAGTTCATTCTAAGTTCAGTCGTAAATATTAGAGTTATATGTTTATTTATCCAGAGAAATGTGATACTCAACACGAAAAGCATGCAAAAGTGATATGGCAAAAGGAAGATAATCTTTATCATTCATCACAAAAGATAGCAACATATGTTACAAGAAGGAAAAAACAAAAGCAGTAGAGGCAAATGGCAATCCCTAAAAAGGCTTCAAAGTCTTCAGCTCTTCATAAGCAGTCTCCAACTCTGCCCTCAGAATATCCAACTTCTTCTTGGCTTCATCAATCGGCATAACGGTGTTGTTCAACTCAGCAGCTTCTTGTTCCATCTTGGTGACGTCTGCTTTTGCGGATTGAAGAGACTCCATCTTAAGCTTAAGCGAGGCCTCAAGATCCTTCACCCTTTTAACCAAGGATTTAAGTTTCTTCTTAGCAATTCGGGCACTAATAGATTCATCAACTACCTTTGTTTTAGCTTCCTCGAGACGAGCATCAAATTCAGCAACTCATAGGGCAAGTGATTCATCGGAAGGCATATCAGCGATGGCAGATTTCGCAGTGTCAAACATGGCGGCTTTCTCAAACAAAGAATTGAACAAAGCCTTCAAAGAAGGAACATCAACAGACTTGAATCGATCCAATCGTTCCAACACAATCAGGATCTCATCTTTAAGGCTTGACATCATGTCTAGAGGAGTCTCGACGATCCTGGTGGTAAGCTCACGCCACAAAAGATCAAGACATTGCTTCTCCCATTTGTCCACAAATCTTTCGCCATGGAAGGTGGAAACAACAGGATGGCAAGGAGCTACAGGTAAAGGAGTAGCAGAACGAGGAGACCCTTCCCGACTCTCTATCATAATGGGTTTGGTCTTGATGGGAGATGCAACCTGAGAAGAAACGGGTATCTCCTGATCCAATTCCATTTGGGATTCATAAACGACATCGACAGAGTTCGGAATGTCATTCTCCAGCTGCCACAAAGAAATACAATATATTTGCAAGTCAAAAACTTTTTGTGAAGGAAATCACGGGAACAAAACATTTGAAGTCATTACCTCCCGAACAAAATCCACCTGCGATGCCGGAACACTCGAAGCATCGCCACATGTTTCAACGTCCACTGGTTTGGAGGCTCCTTCTCCTCGTTGCCTTTTCCAATGACGATCGGAATTGTTGCAACTTGTGCTCTCATCGACGTTGTAGGAAGCGTTCTTCTTAGCTAATAAGAGGATGACGATGTCAAAATAAGAAGAAGCAAACAAAGGAGCGAAGAAGACGGATATAGAATAAACCTTTGGCGACTTCAGGAACATTGGTAGGCACGTCTTGTTGAGCATACTCAATGGCTCTCTTCTTAGGAATCAACCGCTCAATATTCCTCTCAAGATGGTCTCCTCCACACCCTATCCACCAATGCAAGAAACCACTAGTGTAATCTTTCTTCACAGTGAGAGAGACCCCGGAAAACAACGCTTCATCAAAGGATAGAGAGCATGTGGACATTCTCCAAAAGGATAAACCCTCACGCAAGGTGGCACTATGGAATTCTGTTGCAAGAACGTCAGGAACGTCTTGGTAGAACCCAAATTGACGACTAAACCGATGGGGATAATATGCCTCAGTAAGGAAACATTCACCATCTCGCAATGTAAGGAACGAAGATCGGATGCTTGCAAAATACTCACGCTCAGTGACCGAGGCATTCTTATTGTCGATGAATCTATAGTTGTGCTTTGAACAGGTAAAACAGTTCCAGTTGACAGAAGAGCCTTTATGGATTCTGGTACGAGCCTCTCTAGGAGTAAAAGGCTTCGCATTGCCTTCACCAGAAAAATTCACCATGGCAGGGCTGAGAACCGTTCGAAACACACGATGGTGCGTGTTGAAGTATTGGGCCACCCAACTATGAACGAAGTGGATCGGAAATGGGCAACTTGAATGAGACGGTTGCGAAGACCTTTCAATGTGATTGAGACCTCTATAGATCGATGCTAGTACCGGGATTGCCAAACTCACGGATTCCCCCATCGCCATCTTACACGCCATCTTGAAAGTGCTCGGCCGTATCATACCAACATCTTTGACCGGAAGAACAAATGCACACAACCAGCACGATAGATATGCAGCCAAATACGTCTCTGTCTTGCGCCCATGAGGAATGTTCAACTACAAATAATGCTAAGTCTGTAGAACTCCAATCGTCGTGAGGTCCGAAGTCACCTAGTGGATTGAGGGTGGAAACAGGAGCAGTCCGACTCCTTCCTCTACGCGGAGGGGGCTTGGAATACTTCACCTCCCTACTACACCAAAAACGGATCCATCTCTCAAGAGTAACAGGAGCATCACGTCGTTCGCCTTCATTCATTTTCAACAGGTGGAATGCATGGTAGAGATATCGGCACGAATGTGGAACGAACACATCTCCCTTTACATCTTTTCCAGTAATTTCCAGAACATCAGGATTCACCTCGTCATATAAAGTACCCAAGACAGGTAGCCCAGCAAGTTGCGACAGATCCCACAAAGTGATGGAAATCTCCCCGGACGACATATGGAGTGTGTTTGTCGATGGACACCAAGCCTCACAGAAGGATTTCATAATGTTGGAGTCGAAGTCATATGTAAAGAGCGAAGCGTTAACGGCTTGGTAAACCTTTGCAGAATTTACGCACTCTTGCAGCGGCTCAGAACATCCTCAGTCCATTCCCAATAACGGTGGAGATATTGGAATTCCCCATCAATGCAAAAGGCGTCATTGCTCCAAGTTGCCTTCCCCTCCAGAATGTTGCGACCCAAAGTTTGGAACAACTTGGTACTTTGCGAATGTTTGTGCATGCTTAGGAGAACGTGTGGATTCAAGAGTCTACCCGACGAATCAACATGTTGTCTCGTCCAGTTCTTCATACGCATTGAATTCACCAATCTTGGCCACTCCTGTGTGTGATATCCGATTAAAGGCGTACCAACCGGCACCTTTGTAGACTTCTTCGAGGACTCGCCTTCTTCATTAGATATGGCCAAATACTCCTTGTGGGTAGCAGATACAGTCAATTTTTGGAAGAACACCATTCTCGATTTCCTGCAAGTAACACGAGGGAATTAAAAGATTGAAGATGAAGAAAATAAGTACATAAAAAAAAATTTTAAGAAAAAAAAAATCCCTAAAATGATATGAAGGGATTAAAAAAAAACACGAAGGAGGAAGACGAAGAATGATATAAAGGGATAAAATCCCTAAAATTTTCATTCTTCCTCATTATCCCCAAATTAACACCATCAGCTTCCATCTTCTTCTTCTACTCGCCCTCTATCTCCCACTCACGCCTTTTTCTCCCCTGCTGTTCTCCTCTCTGCCATGGCCGCCTCCTCTGCGCGCCTCCATCGCCACCCTTGCTCTCCTCTTCTTCACGCCGCTCACTCCGATTCCCTGCTTCTCTCCAGCGCCGCTGCCTCTTCACCATGGCCGCACAGCTGCTCTCCTTCACTCCAAATCGAGCCACACCTCCTCTCTCCAGCCACGCCTCCACCGCTCACCTCGCCTCTATCACGTCTTCACTACTCGGATGGCTTTAGGAACAAGGAAAAGATTCGGATCAGAGAAGTTTCTTACCGGAGTTAAACCAAGGTTTTTTTTTTTTTTTTTTTTTTTTTTTTTGGTTAAGCTTCGCTTCTTGCTCACTGATGATTGCCCGTCCCTCCTTCTTGCTCGTTCTTGCTAGCTGATTGCTGAAGCTAATAAGGGGAATTGGGGGGAGTAAGTTTTCAGATGAATGGTGGTAATGTTGCCTCTACTAACTGCTATTTCACTAGTATTTATAACGTTAAAAAGCAAGAAAGGACTGAAGGGTGAGGAGAAAAGGAGGCGTGAAAGGTGGTTCAGGCTGCAGTTCAATTTGTCAAAATTGTAGGCATCAGAAGAAGCATGAAGAAAGTCAAAAAAAAGAAGCAAATTGTTTCCATTGTACATGTACTGCAGCATACTCTACTACCCTCTACTAAAATTGTAATGATTTTAGCTAAATAGGATGAGGCTCATGTTTACCAATTTAAACATTGAAATGATGAAATTTACAAGTTGTTCTAGCTCAAAAATTCAACTCCTCAAGCACAAATGAAGTGATGATACGACGTCTACAATCCTGAACAATTTTCGCACATACAAAATTTGTGTAAGCAAATTTGATCGTGTCGCGACTTATTCACTCCATTTCCCGTTTCAACGACGTCATTTGTGAACCGTCACGAGGGGGCAATTTGTAGACACGCAAAATGTGTCGAATAAATTGTTAAAATCATTAAATTTGATTTACCATATTTAATTGAAATTTTACCAAATTTTATTCCAAAATAGTAGTATGGTAAATTAATTGATTTTACTACACTCCATTTATGCCCTATCAAATTGTGACACGTGCAAAATATGTAGTATTTTCGATTACTTCACATTAAAAATGATGTGAATACTCGAAAATGTTAAAACCGATCAAACGCCGTCACGTTGAAAGGATGATGTCAAAATGCACCCTTCAAATTAAATCAATACATGCAGAAGGAGATAATTCGACCAATGGGATCGCGACACATCATACATGTGATGCAATTATTCAAGAAAAGGAAAAAGCTTTTAAAAAATGGACCCCTCTTCCACATTTATAAATAGAGGTCTTCCATCAAATTGGAAGAAGAATAAGAGGTGAAGAAGAGAAGAAGTGAAGAATAGAAGGAGAAGTAAAGAAGAGAAGAAGTGAAGAGCAAGTGCCCACAAATCCTCTCATCCTCTCAAGATCCGGCTTTGAAGTTCGAAGAAGCATTCAAGAAGTTCTTCCGGCAACTGAAGCAAAACCTTCGTTTGATCCCAGAAGAAGTCCTCGCACACTTGGAGAAACGATATTGGAAGATCAACCGCCGCAAAGGAAGATAAAAATCCAAAAGTTCTGAAGAAGCCCGGACAGAGTTCTTGAAGTTCTTCATCAAATTCAAGCCAAAAGCAACGTTCGATTCAAGATCAAGCTGAGAAGCCCTTGAAGAAACGTTTCTGAAGGCCAAACTCCCTCTACACGAAGATCAAAATCCAAAAGTCATGAAGAAGTCCGAACAAAGTTCTTGAAGTTCTTCATCAAATTTAAGCCAAAAGAGACGTTAGATTCAAAATCAAGCTGAAAAGCCCTTGAAGAAACGTTTCCCGGAGGCCAAACTTCCTCTACAGAAGATCAAAGGCCAAATTCTGTGACGATCTAGAAGCGTTCTTCGTGGAGTTCATACATCCTTCAAGAAGTTCGTTATCGTTCGCTTCAAACACCTCCAAGTTAGCGATTTGATTCGAGATTAAGCCAAGAAGCTCCCGAATTATCGTTTCCTCGACCTTGAAGTCATAAAATCCTAAAGCGAAGACTTTGAAGATCCAAGTTCGCCGCATTAGAAGACTAGATACAGATGATTGTAATAGAGAATTGTACCCGTACTCATCAAATCAATAAAATTTCATTTGTGCAATTTTAGTTACTACAACCGGGTCCCCCATTGCAAGGGGTTGTGTAAAGTACGGGAAGATACCCGGGTTTGGTGAATCTCGAACCGAATTATCCAAAGTGAGGTATTCTCAGTTGTCCGGAAACACGTCGACGAATGAGGTACTAGTCTTTCCCTTGATATTTTCTTAGCAGTTTTGTTTAGTATTTGAATTATTTAAATTGTGAGTAGTTAATGACACATTTGGCTGAGTATTTTACATTCAATTTAAACCTCCACTTGAATTGAAATTAAGCATTGGTGAATAGTAACCGGAGTACGATTTTTCAGTCTTCGCGTTTGACGTTGAATTTAAATTTCAATATGGTTTTTAATTAATAGTTTATTTGAGTTTTATACTTGATGAATATTACACATTGTCAATCACTAATTCACCACTGAGTTTGAGTTTGGGCTAGTATTGGAGGGCAAATTGACAAAGTCAATGAAATGTATCCACCCATAACAACTCATTTTGTTCAAAAAAACATAAATAAGTAATTAATTAAATAAATAAAACCCGTTTGGATTTTTCATTTCCTGTCGAGACTGTCCCTCCTTTTTGTAAAGATCCTAGAATGTACTGCCGTCTCCAACCAAATATAAACTTTATAGTTATAAATTTTTACGAAATTTCACATATATTTGATAGAATTCAATTTCATCTAAAAGTCCGAACTTATAGAGAGGTGAAAATTTTAGTCATTTATAATTATACTCCAATAATATTACTCATAAAATTACAATAACTTTAGTTTTCAAATACTATAAATTTAGTTAAATTTTTTTAGTGTAATCTAAGATTATTCAAATATTTACGGTTAAAGTTTTAAATGCTTTTTTACATCATTTAGATTTTTTTTTAATTTCCAATTGGCTTAGACACCAACAATTCCTCGTAGATGTAGGAATAAAATAATTAACGTTGGACTTGGCATGGCATTTACGAAGATTGCAGGATCGTATTCGTACCACGTTTATTAGGAAATTAAAAAATGGAATGTTAAACGCAGGACATGTTTTACTAAACGCAGGATAATTATTTGACATATTATAAAAAGTCCCTTAATATTTAAAATTAAAAAAATAACCCCATAACTTTTACATATTATCAATGTAATCCTAATTATTTCAACAATATATGAAAATCGATAAAATCATCCGTCAAAATGGATAGAACAAATTATAGGAACACCTACCCTTCTAAGATCTAAGATGACACAAGTCATTGACTGTGGAAAAATGACTTCTGCGTGAAAGCCTAAATATTAGAAGTAAGAATGGATTTAAGACTATAGTATTGGTATAGTTAAAGAAAAACAGAAGGTAAGGATTGAACCACAAGGACTTTATAAGTTTTAAATTGGATCACATTATCACATAGAGTCACCAAATTAGGGATCCTTGTTGTGGAACTGGAAAGCTAGAAAAAAGAAGAGACGAAAGGCCAAAAGACAACATACATCAACAATCAAGAAATGGAGGTTAGCGTTTTCATTTTGATTTTTCTTGTGCGGCTTTCCTGGTAGAATATCCTCCCATATTATTGAACAAGTGGTTTTGGTCTTCATACTCATGATCATCCTCCTCCTCATCATAACCAGACCAATACATACCATCCTCCTCATTAACTGGCTCATCGTACGACTCCTCATCGTCACCCGCAAAATTACCATAGTCATCATCATCACTATCATCATCATTATCATCACTATCTGGAATTTCATATGCATTATCTTCATGTTCGTTTTCATCCAATGAATAATCGCTCTGAAATACATTAAGATAATCTAAATAAATTAAAAAGATAATTTAAAATTAACCCTGTAAAAAAGAAAAGATTAGGTGCAGTGGGTAGACGCATGCAGCCGCCTATGACACGAGTTGTTGCATGGTTCCGCCGTGGCTAAATCGCCAGCATGACCACTGACAAAGTGCTATTGCGTGGAATGCCTGCAGACCTACTTAATGACCGTCTGACGGTAACTGACATGGCAATGCACTGTCGGTAATGCGTCCTAGGTCTGCCATCCACTGCACCAAAACCACGGAATTGGGTTTTCAAATCGAGATGTGGATTTAATTATTGAATAATATATATATATATATATATATATATATATATATATGTATGTATACACATACATGTATACATATATATATGTATATATATATATATATATATATATACATATATATATATACCTATATACATATATATATATATATATATATATATATATATATATATATATATATATACACCTGTTCGTCTTCATGATCATCCCAATGATTTCCCTTCATGTTGCAAGTTAGTTTGATGTTGTTATAGTAGAATGGTGAATTTATAAGTTTATGTATTGAGTAAGTTTTTTGTTAATTGTGTAATTTTTAAAAGTTTTGGGTGATTTTTAATATTTATCAAAATAAGGGTATATATGCAAATTGTCAAAAAATTGTCCTGCGTTTAGTAAAATTGGTCCTGCGTTTAACAATATCCTTACTTTATTGGTAGTTTATTTGAATGTTTAAGTTACTTTTTAACTTTATTGAAAGTAATGGAAAATATAAAATTATATAATTGTTCATAAAATGACAAATAAATGTAATTGAACAACTCTATCGGGACGTCCGAAATGACAAACTTAGACAGCTTCTATGGAACGGAGGGAGTATACATGCAACAAGATTCAGTCACGAATAAAATGTTAAACGCATGACACTTTTTACTAAATGCAGGACCCACCCAAACATCATCAAACAAGTACAATTCAATCTTCAGGAATTTGAGGCGCAAACGACCCTTGTGCATCCTATAAAACAAACCACAAACTTCTTCTTCTTCAACGATCGCCATAACACAAATTGACCCACCCCAAATCGGCTAACACGTAATGATCACTTTGGAATGACTCACTCAATTTAAACAAATAATGTTTCGACATTAATTGCGGCTAACAAAGGGGAACAAATGAGTTTTTTCCATGCAAACCAGATAGTTCTCAAACAAAACCAGCCCCTGCGAACAAAAGGGGAACGGCTTTCCCAAATTTCCTGCCAAATTTCTTGCCAAATTTCCACTGTTAACATGACGATCAGCAAACATATGACATGCAGACCACTCCCCTGTAATTGTATCAAATTCGGATGAGCATACTCTTGTCGAAACACAAAGCTTATTTTGATAGACAAAATAACCCAAGAAAAAATTAATATCATCATCATCGAGAATGTTGGCCATAATAGGAGCGGGCGGAAGATCAGTCCACTTATCCTCTCGAGGATCATAGGACTAGAACACTTCTCCTCCTTGAACAATAGGATTAACCTGCCGTACAGAGAAGACATATATAACCTTATTGATCTCGACCACAATCGGAATAGTATCCCTAAATTTCACTTTTGGATGAATAGACATTACACCATCCTCATTAAGTACTACTGATTCACCGCTGGAATTCATTTTATACTTCAAAATGTTCAGATTCAGACCAGAAACAATGTTCTCTCTTTCCTGTTTCAATCCATTTCCTATCAGAGTGTGTCATCACTGGTAGGAAGGAATCCGATGCCAGAACTATAAGTAGTCCACGAATCAACTTCTTGAAGAATTTCGGAAGAAATGTTCAAAACCTCTTCTGGATGAATTTCGCAAGGAATGTTCCACACCTTGAAAAGCAGCTTTGATAATGGAACAGATAGTAGGCGGGATGTCATATTATTGTTGTCATCTAAATGTCAAAAGGTCCGATTTTTCCAATTCTGATGTTTGCCCCCTGCTTGAGCCTATTTGGTGTCGCAGATGATTCACCTTCACAAATGAGCATCTTCGATGACATGGAGCTCAACTGTAAACCGACATGAAAACACCATAAATTAATGAAAACTTAAAAATAGTAATTGTAAAATCATCATCAAAACGTATATAGCTAAAACAGGATGCAAACTAACAAAATAATGGCAAACTAGCAACGAAAATAGCTTAAACACGATACCAAAATTAACAAAATGACAGGAGAATAGCAACGAAGATAGCTTTAAAATGATTGAAAAACTAACAAAGTGAGCAACTAGCAACAAACATAGCTTAAACATGATAGCAAAACTAACAAAATGACAGGAAAATAGCAATGAAGATAGCTTTAAAATGATAGCAAAACTAACAAAATAAGAGCAAACTAGCAACAAACATAGCTTAAACATGATAGCAAAACTAACAAAATGGCAGGAAAATAGCAACGAAGATAGCTTTAAAATGATAGCAAAACTAACAAAACGAGAGCAAATTAGCAACAAACATAGCTTAAACATGATAGCAAAATTAACAAAATGACAGGAAAATAGCAACGAAAATAGCTTTAAACATGATAGCAAAACTAATAAATTGAGAGCAAACTAGCTCGTGGTAGGCGTTCAACTGCAGATCCCGTTCCATACTACAGAACGAACGAATAATCCATGTCAATGTTTGCACGAATTGGTTACAATAAGGATAGAAATCGTTTGGAGAATGCACAGAAGATTGATATCAATTCAAAAACTAATGTACAATAGGCATGAGAACTGAAAACAAGACGTATAGATCCCAGAATTTACAACTGAATTCAACTACTACTGAATTATCTAATAATTCAACGATCAGTAAATCACACCATCGACGATCATATACGTATAACTCACTCATCGAATTTTCGAGAATCAAAAAATTAAAAATTAATTTATAAACATCAGACTAGATGAATTAATGAAAGAAACAAGATAACTTGAACAACTAACTCCCGGCCCTGTACATATAATTTGCCCCGAACTTTAAATCATGAGTTCGTCCCTACTAACCGAATAGCTGAACAAATACAGAGGAGTTCGTACCTCGGTGATGACCGATGATGCTACATAATTCGAACAACGGATTAAGATGAAAAGGACGAAGAGGCGCAGCAGTAGGAACGTGAAGAGGCTCAGTACAAAGCTTGTGTTTGCAAATGCTTAAAAAAGTGCTTTTGTACTTTTGAAGAATCAAAACTAGTTTTTTAGTGTTTTATATAATACAACTTCTTCTGCAACTTCTCTGGAAAAAAGCAGTAACCGCCAGAAGGTAAGAATCAACCCAATAGCTGTCAACTAATTAAATAAATTTTTACAATTACAACTTTAAGCTCTTTTTTGTATAATATATCAAACACTAATGATTTTTGCTTAAAATCAAATTTAATCAACTTTTAACAAAAGCAGACAAAAAAGCACCAGTAAAAGCATTTGCAAACGCACACAAAGTAGGATTAGGTGATTAGGCTATTTGTAGGCTATTTGTAGGAGTACCAATTTATAGATTTATTATGTTGTATACAATTTTTAATCACAATTTATAGACGGTCTCTAGATAATTTATTTAGAGATTGTTTCTAGATAAATTATCTAGAGACGATCCCATATTACACAAAGTCTTAGAAGTGAGAGACTTGACAGACGGATTGATGTTCTTAAGTATATGTATAATGTTCTAAACAATATCAATAATGTTTTATGAGTGAATATTTTTTATTATTTTTATGTATATGTATATCACCGATATTCTTAGTAAAACCCCAAATGTATTTTATATAACTGTAATGTTTGTCCGTCTTTTTTAGTCTCTCTATAAGACCGTCTCTCAGGAGACTTATTCTTTAATTTTTAATTTTGATTTATATATATATATATATTAAATATTTTAAATTTTTTAATATTTTTTTTTGAATTTTGTAAAAATATTTTTAATTTTTCTAAATTAAAATCTCCTAGATTAAACCAGATTATTACTATATCCGAATACATTTCTGAATCCTGCAGGTTTATGTACTATATATATGTCCAGGCCTATACTTGAGCGGAGACATTTCATCCTTAATTAATCCAACGCTAGCTAGTTGTGTTTCTTGATTTCCATTGATCATTTCTTGGAACAGAGCTATCTAGCCAGTTGTGTTTCTTGATTTTTATTGATCGTTTCTTTGAACAGAGCTAGCAGACAAGAATGGAGAATCATGTTCGGATCACTTACGGCTACCGGTTCGTTCCATGGGATGAAGAGTTGATCGATCTGTTGAATCTTTTCTTGGAAAATAATGCAAAAGGTGAGCCGTTCCCTGCTCGTTATCCAATCTTGGAGAAGGAACTATATGGAGATAAACTTCCCTGGGAATTGTTTGCTGAAACCGATCCATGGCAACGTACGAAAGACAAGAAGAAGTTTATCTATGCTTTCTCCAAGTTAACTTCTCTTGGTAAGCGACGCAAATCAAGAACTCTTGGATGTGGTGGTGTTTGGGATGGTAAGGCCAAGAAAACTACTATTACCAATTCAAGAAACCAAATCATCGGCTTCAAGAGAAGTTTTACTTTCAAGCCCAAAGACGGCCTACACGAAGCTAACGTGGGAAAGTGGATTATTCATGAATTCTGTGTTGATCGTGCTGATGATGTTGTTCTATGCGAGATTACTACCGACAATAAAGTTGTTGATGTTGCTGCTGCTATGGTTGTCAATCCTGATGATCATAGAAAACGGAAATTTGTAGAGACGATCGATTCAGATGGTTCTAATTTCATGAACAAGAGGCAGAACTGTCAAGAACATGGAGATGATCAGCAACAAGTTATGGTGATGCCTGGATCGACTGCAGAAGCTATTGTTCTCCCAGATACACAGGCATGGGTCGCTAATCAAGGTTACAATAATCCGATGCTTCAAGATTATGGTAATAATGGGACGTTGGTCAACAATAACTATTATTTGGAGATGCCTCAAGTTACTCCTTCACAATCGCAGCAGCCGCGTTTTCAGTTTGATAACCAAGCTTCCTTGGATCCGTTCTTTGCCAACAATTCAGAACCATGTAACTCAACATGGATGCAAGACCAGCAGATGCTTATGGATTATGGTAATATTGGAACGTCGGTTGATAATAACTATAATTTGGAGCTGCCTCAACTTACTCCCTCACAATCACAGCAGCCGTGTTCTCAGTTTGATAACCAAGCGTTTGAGATTCTGCTCAGTGCCAACAATTCGGACCCATGTAATTCAACTTGTATGCACGATCAGCAGATGCTTCCGGATTATGGTAACATCGGAGCTTTGGTTGGAAATAATTTGGATATGCCTGAAGGTATTCCCTCACAAGATAATCAAGCGCTTGAGATTTTGTTCGGTGACAACAAGGCACACAAGGAGGAAGAACATCTGCCATCTCCAACAACAGTTCTACAGCCTGATGCTGATGCTGATGATGATCCGGAAGACTGGAATGAGTTGCACGTAGAGTTAGCCAAGATTGATTGTTCAGACGTAAGCTGATATATAGTTGGCATCTCTATGCCGTCCTACTTGTAATTAATTTAGAGAGAATGTTTGTTCAATGAAATCAATCATTTTATGTCATCAGTTTCTGTTTATCATCATATAGTCCTCCTGATCTTCATACATAATTACATAATTTCCTGTTTCCATCATGCTAGCTATTTGGTTGAATTGTTGTTGCAAAACTTGGATGAAAATGTTATCTACTCAATTGTTAATTTATCAGCTCTCGTTTCATCATTCATTCATTTATCGGACATAGTGCTGGGAATTGTTGAAGAGCGAATACAAATGACTAGATTCCACGACTCCTTATAAGTTTCAACTTTTAGATATGACAAAATTCTATAAATATCAGGATATTAGCATTCCTTTACATGTCTGGCAGATGTATTCTTTCCTGCTCCAGGTACATTTGTATCTCTCTTGTTTGTTCTGCTGCTGATTTGAGTCGACAAAATGATACTAGTACAAAAATAAATACTCTGCTCTGCTGACTTTCGCCATTGAAACTAAAGAAGCCGAACATGTTCTCAACATTCTTGTGCATGACTATTCTGAATTAAGAGAGTATCGTCGCCTTAAGAGATCCAAAACTTTGAGGAAGCAGGGGAGTTTTCAACGTCTACTGCTGCAACTCATTTAAACTCATCAGATATATGGTTATAACTCATATGCTCATAGGATAAGCTATACGACTCGTTTAAACCTCCTCCAATTAAGTAAGTTCTTATTGTTTTTGACTCCTCGAACTCCGTGCAACGGCTGATCCGGCGTATTTGCTTCCTTCTCTCGATTTAGCACAATTATGCCGTTTTGGTGCCTGAAATCGTGCAAATCCTCAAAAACGCGATCATGACCTACATAAAACACTGAAAGTTGGTAAATGACCATAAAACAACATAAATATTGCATCTAGGGCAAAAAATGAGAGTCTAAAAGTATGCTATATCGCACATTTCATCGTCACATCACCTTAGTATAAGATTTGTGACCTGTGTGACTTTTCAGCCGTAACTATTGCTATCTATTATTTCTGATATAAACTTATTATCAAAGTGAAAGTGAAGGTTGATCCTTACATGTTCTCTCTACCTGATTTTAAATCTTCTATTTTCATTGCCATCTGTTTATCTGTTTACGTTAATTATTTAAAAAACCAAAAACACGTAATTTCATATTTTTGTTTATTTAAAACTAGAATTATCCTTCTCTAGTTCTATCTGTTTGTATCTTCGGAAGTTTGTATGTTAGTCTTTATACAGGGAGAAACACCTTGAGAACCATTAAGGGATGACATCAACAAGAAAACTCAAGATGGAAGAAGAAGAAGAAGAAGATGAAAGGACTATCGGGGAGATCAGTATGTTGAAACCAAGAAGGAGTGGAATTCGGATCCAGCCGCATGTAACAGAGTACGGATTTGATCTAACTCTGATTAACGCATTACCAAAGTTCGGAGGTAGAGAAGGAGAAAATGAGTGCAAGTTCATGTATGCATTCGAGTCTATCGTCGAGCAGTTTCCGACGAAGGGGTTAACCGATTGAGAGCTGAAATTCTGGTTCTTCATCAAAACACTGGAGGGAACAACAAAAAGACGAATAGATTCAATTAAAGAAGAAGTCAGTGAATGGGAAGAGCTGAGGAGTATGTTCTTGAAGAGGTTTCTAAGGCTTGCAAGGGTTATGAGAGAAAGGAGGATGATATCCAACTTCACTCAGAAATAGTAGGAATCTTTCATGAAGCATGGGAAAGGTTTGAGGAGATGCAATACAAATACCCCCAACATCAGTTTACTTCGCGACAGCTCTGTGAGTATTTCTACCAGGGAGATAGAGAGGAGTTCAGAGAGCATATAGACGTAGCTTTGAAGGGATCATTTATGGGGAGTTCTGCTAAGCAAGTACTGGAAGCTTGCGCAAGTGTTGCTGAGAATTCAAGGTACAAGAGTGAGCAGCTGAAGGAGGATGAGATCTTCAACAAGATGGAAGCCAAGGAAGAAGTAAGGACAATGAAATGTGCGATATAACATACTTTTAGACCCTCTTTTTTTGCCCTAGAAGCAATATTCGTATTTTTTATGGTTAATTACCAACTTTACGTGTTTTATGTAGGTCATGGTTGTGGTTTTGAGGATTTGCACGATTTTAGGCACCAAAACGGCATAATTGTGTCAAATCAGGACAAGGAAGCAAATACGCCGGATCAATCGTTGCACGGAGTTTCAAGAGTCAAAACATGTCATGCGACCAACCGATGCGAAGATAATTGAAGAAGGAACAACTTTGTAGAAGACCACTTTTCGAGTAAACGAAGTTACGAAGCCCGAAATTGAAGAACGAAGAAAACAGATTCTAGTCTGCAGCAATCGCACTTGGCGGCCACCAAAGGACCGCAGAAGGCCCTACTACGGCCACCCATTGCGGTCGAGCTTGACTTCTCTGGCTCTGTTGTCTGTTAAATTTGAGTCCGCTTTTCTAAACCTTCCTTATTGAAGAATGGCGGTTTGGGGGTCGAAATTTCACCTATAAATAAGACCTCAGGGGTCTGAGAATACACACAACTCACAAAGCAGCACTCCTTCAGAGAGAACCAGTCCTCGGGGAAGTGAAACCCCAACCCGCTGGCCGTCGGACACCCAGAAGGAGGAAACCCTAGAAGCAGCAGCATGAGGACATCAAGATCATCAGAGACTAAGTTTCTTCTTCCTTTCTTCTTAGATTTCGATTACTGTTCTTTGATTACTATGAGTAGCTAATTTCCTTTTGTAAAGGTGAACCGCCATAACTCTACTTTTGCTACTTCTTTATCCTTGTCAATGTTTACACGAATCGGTTACAATAAGGATAGAAAATCGTTTGGAGAATGCACAGAATATTGATATCAATTCAAAAACTAATGTACAATAGGCATGAGAACTGAAAACAACGTATAGATCCCAGAATTTACAATTGAATTCAACTACTACTGAATTATCTAATAATTCAACGATCAGTATATCACACTGTAGACACGTAAAATGTGTTGAATAAATTATTAAAATCATTAAATTTGATTTACTGTATTTAATTGGAATTTTACCAAATTCTATTCCAAAATAGTATGGTAAATTAATCGATTTTAATACCTCCATTTATGGCCTATCAAATTGCGCCACGTACAAAATATGGAGCATTTCCGATTACTTTGCATTAAAAACGATGTGAATACTCGAAAAGTTTAAAGCCGATCAAACGTCGCCACGTTAAAAGGATGATGTCACAATGCATACTTCCAATTAAATCAAGACATGAAGAAGGAGATAATTCGACCAATGGGATCGCGACACATCATACATGTGATGCAATTATTCAAGAAAAGGAAAAATCTTTTAAAAAATGGATTTTCATCCTTACCCCTCTTCAAAAAATGGATTTCCATCCTTAATTACCCCTCTTCCACATCTATAAATAGAGGTCTTCCATCAAATTGGAAGAAGGAGAAAAGAAGAAGAAGTGAAGAAGAAGAGAAGGAGAAGTGAAGAAGAGAAGAAGTGAAGAGCAAGTGCCGACAAATCCTCTCAAGATCCGGCTTTGAAGTTCGAAGAAGCATTCAAGAAGTTCTTCCGGCAACTGAAGCAAAAACCTTCGTTTGATCCAAGAAGAAGTCCTCGCACACTTGGAGAAACGATATTGGAAAATCAACCGCCGCAAAGGAAGATCAAAATTCAAAAGTCCTGAAGAAGCCCGAACAGAGTTCTTGAAGTTCTTCATCAAATTCAAGCCAAAAGCAACGTTCGATCCAAGATCAAGCTGAGAAGCCCTTGAAGAAACGTTTTCGAAGGCCAAACTCCCTCTACACGAAGATCAAAATCTAAAAGCCATGAAGAAGTCCGAACAAAGTTCTTGAAGTTCTTCATCAAATTCAAGCCAAAAGCGACGTTAGATTCAAGATCAAGCTGAAAAGCCCTTGAAGAAACGTTTCCCGGAGGCCAAACTTCCTCTACAGAAGATCAAAGGCCAAATTCTGTGACGATCTAGAAGCGTTCTTCGTGGAGTTCATCCATCCTTCAAGAAGTTCGTTATCGTTTGCTTCAAACACCTCCAAGTTCGCGATTTGATTCGAGATTAAGCCAAGAAGCTCCCGAATTATCGTTTTCTCGACCTTGAAGTCATAAAATCCTAAAGCGAAGACTTTGAAGATCCAAGTACGCCGCATTAGAAGACTAGAATCAAGGGATTGTAATAGAGAATTGTACCCGCACTCATCAAATCAATAAAATTTCATTTGTGCAATTTTAGTTGCTACACACACCATCGACGATCATATACGTATAACTCACTCATCGAATTTTCGAGAATCAAACAATTAAAAATTAATTTATAAACATCAGACAAGATGAATTAATGAAAGAAACAAGACAACTTGAACAATTAACTCCTGAACTTTAAATCCTAAGTTCGTCCCTACAAACCGAATGGCTGAACAAATACAGAGGAGTTCGTACCTCGGTGATGACCGATGATGCTGCATAATTCGAACAACGGATTAAGATGAAAAGGACGAAGAGGCGCAGCAGTAGGAACGTGAAGAGGCTCAGTACAAGGTAGGATTAGGTCATTAGACTATTTGTAGGAGTACGAATTTATAGAGTTATTATGTTGTGTACAATTTTTAATCTCACAAATACCATAATTAAACAATTAAAAATTAATTTATAAACAACTTTAATAATTTGATTAAGTCTACTAGATACGTCTAGAGACGGTCTCTAGATAATTTATTTAGATACCGTTTCTAGATAAATTATATAGAGACGGTCTCATATTACACAAAGTTTTAGAAGTGAGAGACCCGAGAGACGGATTGATGTTATTAAGCATATGTATAATGTTCTAAACAATATCAATAATGTTTATGAGTGAATATTTTATATCATTTTTATGTATATGTATATCACTGATGTTCTTAGTAAAACTGCTAATGTTTTTTGATATAACTGTAATGTTTGTCCGTCTTTTTTTTGTCTATCTACAAGACCGTCTCTCAGGAAACTTACTCTTTAATTTTTAATTTTGATTTTCAAATATATACAAGTGTGTTAAGTGACTCTTGTTTAAGAAGGTAGTATTACATAACTGTAGAAGTTATTAATCTACCAAACCTGACAAACTACCTTAACCAACACCTTAAACGGCATGGAGTACAGGAAGTACTTAGTTGGGAAACTAAGGAATAACTCCAAGTTTACTGAGCATAGGAAGTACTTAGTTTGGGAAACTAAGGAATAGCTCAAAGGTTTCTAGTATAGGAAGTACTTGGCTGAGAAAGCCGGGGAATAACTCAGGGGGAACACTTGGTTGGGAACCTAGTGTATTTAGGATCCGAGAGAAGATACTTGTAAGGTGAACTCAATTATCTGTCTTAGTGGATTCTAGGTCTGAGAAAGGCCGAAGTGGATTAGTTGAAGGATTACGCCACCTTCAGATACCAATATAAAGATCAGTGTTATTTACTTTCTGCAATTTATTACTTGCTTTATTTACCTTGCTGAGTTCTTACACATATCTTGCTAAGCACGTGCACTTATCACAGAAAAGTCTTCCGCTCTCTGAAATTAAGTATCAGATATCTTCACAGATATCTGAGAAATTGTGTTTATCGGCAAAAGTTGTAAAAGACTATTCAATCCCCCCCCCCCTAGTCTTTTCCCTTTGTCGTTATCTGGACCAACAGATGTTTTGACTAATAACATGGATGATTTTATTGATAATATGTCATCTTTAGATAAAGTATTTAGAGACCGTCTCTTACAAGAATTTGTGATAAATTATAATCATAAAATAACTTTTTAATGTTCTGAAATCAATAATTAAATATAAATTTCTGTACATGACTATTCAGATTAAAATGGTATTTATGTGGATGTAAAATTTCATTCTTCCCACTACTTTAAGGTAAATGATAATGCCAGAACAAAATGATAATGCCAGATTAATTTTCTTTTTATAGATTTAATATGTGTCACAAAAAGTATTATAGTAACTGTTACAAATACCTGAAATTGCTTTGGCAATATGATTTCTGCTTTGGCATTATCATCAGCCCTACTTTAATGATGGCAAGCGAACGCCTTTTAGTGTGAATGGTGTAAGTTTTCTTTGAATATACTATAGTGATACAGTGCCAATTTGTATACACCAGAATTGTATTGATCGATTTTAGTTCATATATAATAATATCATGTACAATTTATACAATACATACAATTTTCCGTCAAAAGTGATGACATGTCAACGAGAGCTCTGATTTTGACCAATAATTCATCTTAATTTGATTTTGACCTTAACTAAATCACCATGTGTCACTCTCTCGTTTATTCTGCACTTTGCATTTAAAAAAAATGTTAAAATGGTTTTTAAAATTTAAAAAATTAATTAAAATAGAAAACAATAATGTTGATACTGAAATATGTCCAATCTGTCATAGACGCCTTTGGAACAAATCCTAAGGCGTTTCAAGCTGTCTAAGGTCCAAGGGCTCAAGGTCCGACCCGGAGGTCTGACCCTAAGGCTGCCTCTGGTCCAACCCTCCTGAGTGAAACGATGAACTAGACCTCAAAGACAGTAGGTCCGACCCAAACCATCGTCCGAGACCATGAGGGTCCGACCCGGACGATGGTCCGGACATAAGTCTCTAACCTCATAAGGAACCAAGTGAATTGGCACCAAGAGAGAAAGTAGGATCCGAGGCTATCAAGGTCCGAACCACTGTGCCTTGTGGTTTATGGGAGTTGATCTCAGTCATGAGATTGTGACTCGGACCAGGCCCTCGGATGTACACTCTCGGAAGAAGGTCCGAGACGGACTTCAGAAGTCTCTAATTTCTCTCGGAAAATAACTAAACTATCCTCGAAAGCCCAAAAGGAAAATGGGTTAAGTCTTCTTAATGGGCCATGGGTCTAATAGAGCATTGTTGGTGCAATCCGAGCCTTACACTTGGCACGATCCAACGGAGCCCTTCCTCTTTGATAAATCTCTATATATATGGCACACATTCCCATGCTGATAGAGGTAATTCAATCTTTATGAACTAATCCCGAATATTATATAGAGTAGATCTCTAGTCTCTTTCAAGTAAAGTCTTTACCCGGTTTGGCACTACGCAAACCGAGTCTTCAGATCTAAACCCCCCCCAAAGTTACTTGTGCAGGTCTTTCCCTATTAGTTCTTGGGGGTGCTTTGGACCTTCGCCTGCTTTGGACCATCTACGGTGATTTGGACTTGAACGATTTAGGAAGAACTCATTAAGTAGTTGGGGGACTTCACCCTCAACAAATTCTAAAAATTATAAAATTAAATTAAAAAATTGAAAATATAAAATTTAAAAAATAAATAAATTAATAAGCTAGAAAATAAAAAAATTATTGAAAATAATACAAAAGATTATTTTGAAAATAGAAAAAATTTAAAATGCAAAAGATTGTTTTATAATTTTTTCAATTTCAATAATTATTTTTTGAATTCTAAAATGCATTTTAATATTTTTTTTAAATGAAAACTCCAGAATAAACAAGATCGAGACATGTGGAGATTTAATTCGGTCAAAATCGAATTAGGACGAATTTATTGAATCAAAATCAGAGTTCCGGTTGACACGTCATCAATTTTAACTGAAAATTGAAATGAGTATATAAATTGTACGTGATGTTGTTGTTGTGTACCAAAATCGGTCAATATCATTCTAGTGTACCGAAATTGTCACGGTATCATTGTAGTGTATCTAAAAATAAAATTTACGAGTGTAGACGTAAATGTTTAAATACGCAATTAGGATAAAACAGGGGTGGGTATGTAATTTAGCATTCCAACGGCTAATAGAACTAGTCGTTCATACCTAGCAATCAAACACGCTCTCCAAGGCACCAATTATACTATACTGCTACTTCCCATTTTCCAGAAAGAAAGGAAGAAACCGAGAAATCTAACTCGATCACCTGCCTGAAACAACAAACCCTAGCCAATTCCTCACCTAAATCACCACATTCCATAGCTGAATTTCTGGTCCCTTGCTAGGGTTCAGCCTCATTTCTCTTCTCCAAAGTCGAAATCTTTGCAGCAAGAATGAATCTCAACATCTTCAAGAAGAAAACTTCGCCTAAAGGTAACCCCTTTTTCCCCATTTCGTCTGTTTCTATTTGTGGGTTTGGTTGATTCAATTAGCTGAATTAAGTATTTATAGATATCTCTTGTTTTATTTTCCTCATTTCTTGATTTAGCTTTATATTAGACCATAAATTTATAGTGATGATTTCATTTTGAAGAAATAGATTGATCTGTGTTGTTTAACTTTGCAGAGGCGCTGAGAACCAGCAAAAGGGAAATGTCTGTTGCCACAAGAGGTAAAGTGAAGGTCTTTTTTTATCAGTCTCTTTTTAATTTTATGCTGAGCTTCACTGTGTAAGAATGTCTCATAATTGAATGCTGTTTCTGTCTTCAACTGCGCTAACACGTATTAGAAACCGGATGCAAGTTAGCCACCTCCACGGACACCGAGCTGGATTCTGATGAATTGGAACCTCAAGTAGTGGTTTTAGAATTAGTAATTGTATGCTAGAATAAGAATTCTGCTGATTCGATGGAATGCTTTCTGCAACCTCGGGGTTCGAAGTAACTATAGGCGCCAGCACCGTCTTGTTGTCATTTTACTTGCTAGTCACAATATAGAGCATGTACTGCTAACGTGACTTCGGGGGGCGAGTGATCGAGAAAAAAATGTGTCCTTTCTGATTAGAGACTACCTAAAAGAATAAAAGTAACTGTAGGGGTATTTCTAATTATTTTCCTCAATTAAGCAAAAATCTGTTGAACTGGGACATCTATGCTTATTATAGAGTTAAAAATGTTAGCTGCTTTTTTATTCGAAAGCTTGCTTAAGTTCCTTAATGATTACCTGAATAACAGGTATTGAGCGGGAGATTTCATCTCTACAAATTGAGGTATGTTGTTAGGACTTATAAACCATGGCAGTTCTCTTTGGAATGTAGACTTTAATGTGATAAGCACTTGTAATTCATAGTTATCTCCTTGTTGGATGTGGTCTAATATGAATCTTACATTTCTATAATCGCTTAGGAGAAAAGGCTAGTGGCAGAGATCAAGAAAACGGCCAAAACAGGGAATGAGGTATCCGGGTGATTCTGATATCTCTTGTTTCTGATGGGATATAATGTTTGTTGTTTCGTGACACATTTTCTATTTGTTTGCCTAAAGGTTCTATTCGGATCTGTAATCAAGTTATTCAGTATATTTTCGTGATAGGTGACTTTTGCACACCACCCTGTAAAAATTGTTGGAAGAATTCATGAAATGTACTTTAACATTTAAGGAACCCACTCATTATTTCTTTTTTTTTTTTTTTTTTGAACCAGCAAAAATCTATAATAGATCCATGTGTAGTTTTCGTCATTATTTCATCGATTAGTTTTGAAGGATACCAGAATAGTCTATTATTGTCTTGAACATGTATGGATGACAAGTAGACAATTCAGATAATCCATGTGTAGTTTTCGTCATTCCCATCTAGGCATCTTTTTTTTTTTAATATGTTAATCTTTTGGATATCCAAACATGTCCAGTCTAGTGCCTACTTTCGTCTAGTGCCTACATTCAGTCATGGTGAATATACCTTTTATTATCTCAAACTAGGCTGCAACCAAAATCTTAGCCCGCCAGCTGGTTCGGCTGCGGCAGCAAATAACAAACTTGCAAGGGAGTCGTGCACAAATAAGAGGTGTGGCAACTCATACACAGGTACCACTTTTAATGACGAAACAGAATCAATTTTCTCGCATAAAACTAATTTTTACTTGGGAAGAAATGAGATTTAATTCGCAAATTGCATCTATTTGTTTGGCTTGTTTTTTACTCTTTGCTCTCTAACACCAGCCGGCTTTAACATGTATAGGCCCTGTATGCCAGCACATCTATTTCAACTGGAATGAAAGGTGCAACAAAAGCTATGAGTGCTATGAACAAGGTTAGTTCTCACATGATTCACTTTCTCTTGGCGTGTTACTACATTGACTAAATTTGACTAAATGTCGAAGGAAATATATACTACTACTTTCTTGGCGTGTTACTACATTGACTAAATTTGACTAAATGTCGAAGGAAATATATACTACTACTTTCTGGGATCAGCTGATAGATTTTTCATGCTTCATTTCAGCAAATGGCACCTGCAAAACAAACTAAAATGATCCGAGAATTCCAGAAACAGGAGGCACAGTTGGATATGACTGTAAGTTTTCACCACTTGGGATATTGTGCACCTGCACCTACGTTTTTCCATACTACTGATCATTAGTTTTTGGTACTGAAATTTAGCGTTCCACATGGTGTTAATTTACTGAGAATTCACTTTTCACTGTTTAAGTTAGTCTCTCTCCCTGGCAATGTACTTCAATGTAATAATTGACTATATTGTGAACACTGTCCAGATTGAAATGATGTCTGATGCAATTGATGAGACGTTGGATAAAGACGAAGCTGAGGAGGAAACTGAGGAACTGACTAACCAGGTATGACAATTCGATTCGATTCTTCAACCCCCCCCCCCCCCCCCGGGCGGTATCTGCCCAAAATTCAATTCAATTTTCTCCCCTCGCTTAGCTAACCTGTTCTGTGGCAATATTATTTCTCCTGGTAGGTGCTTGATGAGATCGGTGTCGACATTGCCTCGCAGGTCAGTTTCAACATTTGGCTGATGCATAAATGTTCCTTGTATGTCATGTCATAATGTTACCCGCTCACTGAGTCTCTCTCTTTCTCTTACTCAACAGTTATCTTCAGCTCCCAAAGGGAAGATTGCATCGAAGAAAGCTGAAAATGTTGCAGCTAGGTAATGTTCATTCTCCCGGCCTATCACCCGTATTGCAATGCACTATGTTTTACTTGATCTATATACCTGTCTAGAGAACATTGACTATACATTCTTCAAATGTGAATCTACAGTCCTGCTGTATCAGCTGCTGACGTTGAAGACCTCGAGAAAAGGTTGGCTTCTCTGAGGCGAATATGATGTAGAAGAAACTATGTTGCTTGCTACTTGCTACATGGAATATCATCATATTGCCTTCATATTGTAACTATGTGGATGGTACTTCATTTTGGAGTCTTTAGCTATGTAGAATATAGAAGTAATACTTTTTATGAAAATACCACCGGATTTGGGTTTGTTTCCCTGCTGTATAGAGATGTTCTTTGGAGGCTGAGATTTTTGTTCTCCTTGAGAGGGAGGGATCGAATCCTAATTCTCCAACACAACCAGATACCGATGGAATTAGTTAGAAATCTATATTGATACTGTCGGATTTAAGTACTAAATATCAACCAAATGATTAATAAAATACTGCAATTTTAATAACTAAAAATCTAGATTTATCGTACGATTTAAGTACTAAATATCAACTACTCTCAAGATTTAGGTACTTTGATTCGGTATGAGAAATAATTTTGAAAAAGAAGCTTTGCCACCACCTTATAAAGGCTCCCAATAAGGGAAATGAGTTGAAAATCTTCAATAGCCCATAAATTTGCCTTCTTGTAGTACTCTCCCCGTTCCAGAGAACTTTATAAAATTATGAAAAAAGTGGACGAAAGTGTACTTTGAGTGTCAAAATGTGTAATTTGTGTGTAAAATTGAAATTGCTTATTATTTGTTGAGTGTGAGGTAGCTACCTTTTTTAGTAATGTATGAAGTTATGTTGGACGGCTAAGATAATAAATGTGTAAAGTTCTGACGGACGAAGGGAGTAGTATAAATACTAGTCTAGGGTTCTTGTAAAATTCAACAAATCCATTCGAGTATATAGAGACTTTGATTGTAGCTTTCCGGAAGCTTTTTCATATATTGGTTTCCATAAATTAAAAAATTTAAGAAAATTATATTATGAAACGACGATTTATGAATGTTAACAGTTAGGGATGTATTTCCTAACATCATATGAATATTATTCAACACAATTTTTGACTAAATATATTCATGATGGATGTTTACTCATACAGAGGAATTAATAGATTATTCTGATTGAAACCATTTATTTTTAGAGTACAGAGAAATCGAACTTTAATATTGAGACAACTTAGTTGATGTAATTTTTTTTACATGTTCGGATTAGAGCAATCAAACTAGTATCATTTATTTAGATTTACACATGTCCGTTTGGTTTGGTGTGTTTTCTACTAGTATTTGAAAAACACCCCTCGAAATACCATGTTTAGTTATACAAATCTGAAATACCAAAGCCTGCTAAAAATCCAAACTCACCAAATACTTGAATTTTTGGCTCGCAAAATTTGTTCTTCGAAATACCAATTAGAAATACCCACCTAAATTGGATTATTAAGATATGGTATTTGGTCCCAAACCCTTTTTTTTATACAATTACATCTTTAACCCTAAAAATAAACAGAATTATCAGTCACGCATCTTCTTCTTTATCCGTTGGTCGTCGTCTTCTTCTTCTTCTTCTGGCGTCTCTTCTTTTTCTTCACCGTCTTCTTGCTTCTTCTTCACACTGCTATTCGGTGCAAGGTAATCTTCTCTTCTCTTCTGTTGATATGTTCCGAATCCATCATGCCAATATATGCTGCTTATTCTTTTTCGAATTATCATGTTGATTCGAATTATCGGTCCTGATCATTACTTTTAGATTCGAATTTAGCAATCCATTTAGCTTTGATGTTTGGGTGAGGTAATTTTTTTGTTGAAGGAAACTTGGTGGCCGTTCACTGCTGCAACAATGCATTACAGTATATATATGTGGACAACTATTGAAATTGTGCAATTGCGTACTTAATTTAAGTTAAATTGAACCGATATGTAATATATAAGTAAATTAGACTTTAGTTACAAAAACAATGTCTTATTCATTCTAATTCTAAACCCTAATGCAATCTCAACAAAATCAATTCATCATTTAAAAAAAAACTCAATTTGTCTACTCCAATTTATTTCCAAGCTCTAAATCAACCTCCGCATAATTAATTCGTCATTAAAAAAACTCAATATGTCTTCTCCAATTAAATTCAAAGACCTAATTCAACCTCAACAAAATCAATTAATCATAAAAACAACAACAAATGATAACCAATATTTCTTCTCCATCTTCGTGAATTAAATTGAAACAGATCAATTCGCACTAACCAAAACCGTAATTAACTCAAAAAAGACAAATCATTATCAGAAACAACGATGGTACTTACCTTCATATAATAATTCTATTATTTAATACTAAATGCCATAATAACACGCTACGCATGTTCTGTACATTTATATTTGCATTGTACAAATCTTCATGGGATACACATGAAGCAAACTCATCTTTTATCTCCAATATTTGATAGATATGATGAGATTATTGGATGTGATCATCATATCACAATTTGCATTATACGTGATGAGACTAATTGCCTCAAGTATATGGGTAGTAGATTTGGTTAAACTAATGATATAATTTTGTTTTAATAAATTGGAAGGGATACAATTGTACATTACTAAAAATCCAAAAATAAGTATTTTATACCAAACATGGTATTTCAATATCAAATACCATTTCCATTAAATACTATCAAACATAGAATTTATATACAAATACCACTTCAGTTACCCTGTTGTTTAAACCGGGCCCAAATACCATGAATTCATGTAGAGTAAAACACCTTTTCCAACCAAACAGCCTCTTAGGAAAGACCAAGTTTTTGAAGAGACTAGAAGGACAAACTAGTTTTCAATTTACCATTGAATTAGTATATTTTGCGGGTTAGAGGGCCGGGTTTTAGACAACTCGTGGGTTACCGAATCTGACCATTATAATACAGAAAAATAAACACGGTTAATAATTCATGCTCCTCATCTTCTCCCAAAACAAATGTTTTCTCCTTCTTCTTCAAACAGTAAACTCTGAAAATTATTCCTAAAACCACCATTGTTGATGAATTCGAGCCTTTAGATTGTCTCGTCGCAAAGTATTCTTTGATCTTATAGCCATCTGAAGATTAGAGTAAGTCTCTCATTGATGAATTCGGGCCTCTAGGTTTTCCATTGTTATTTTCGTTGCTTTATCTTATTTTCTAGGGTTTTATTTGGTCTGCTCATTATCCTTTTCTCAATTTCATTGCTTCATGGAGCCAGATCTGTTTGTATGTGGAGCCAGATCTGTTTGTGTTTTTGTGTGATGTTTTGAGTTATATGTATAATGTTTCATCTTATCTGTGTAATGTTCCTGAATGTTTTTGTAATGTTTATGATTTTGTACTTTTTATATGCTAGCTTTTGTTTTTGTTTTGTGTTATATTTGTAATGCTATGTGATGTTCCGATTCATCATTTGTGAGGTCACTGCAGTGTGATGTTGTTTGGGTAACTTGTTTTTGAATATTTTTGTAATGTTTAATTTTTTTTGTTGGTGGAAGTAGGTGATGATAAGAAGGCAAGGTCTTAAGATAGACTTTGATGGTGGGGTTTGACTGTCTCATATCAAGCAAAAAGATTGTATTGTTTATGTGATGAATGAAATGAAATGGTTTGAGGGTGAGACGTTCAAGTCTCCTGATTTTCTGCATGTATTCTCTTATTTGTGTAATGTTTATGAGTGTCGTGTCCTCCATGCAGAGATTATTGCATCCTTATGCCTCATTGATGCCAATGGTGTGAAGGATGAGCTTATTGCAAAAGGTAGCTACATTCAAGGATCAGAGGGTGGACTGTCAAAGCAGAAGAAGGTCATTGTAGATAGAAGGCCAAAATCGAAAGATAAAGGAACCGAGGATGCAGGAGATGAAGATGTGTAACTCTAAATGTGTTCATGGAAAAGTCGAAGAAAATGAAGAAAGCTACAAAATGATTATGAAAGTTACTAATTAGGTTGTGATCATTGGTTGAACTATTAGCTATTATTTTTTTTTTTTTTTATTTTAGTTTTCTGAACAATTAGGTTGTGATTCAGACATGTAGAAAGTTACTCTTTTGTGATATGTGATTTCAGTTTGTGTGATTTCTACATAAAGTAGTAACATTACTGATTTAAGGAAGAATATCAGTGTTATAAGCAACAATATTTTTTAGAATGTTCATGATTATATCATCAATGTTTTTTTTTATATATGCAATGTTCCTTTTTGTTTATATGTGAAATTCCTAACATTGATGATATAAGTATGAACATTATGTATATAAGTAAGAACATTTTTATATGAGCAATGTTCATGTCATTTATATAATCAATGTTGCCTAATCTGTCAATGTTCTCATTTATATAATCAATGTTGTTTTTTATATGAGCACATTTAATGAACATTAAATATATAAGCAAGAACATGGACATTAAATATATAAACAAGAGCATGGACATTTTCAATGAACATCACGCAGATATTTAATTACATCATGACATATTCAATATTCAGTTATATTAGTTCATCATATTATTGAATGAACATTAAATATATAAGCAAGAACATTGACAATATAAGTAAGAACATTTGTGGTTAAGTTGGTGTTATAAGTAGTAACATCATCACGCAGATAAATAGTAATGATATATATGAGCAAGAACATTAACTGTATAAGACAGAACATTTATGTCGCATTCAATTACATTATGACATATTAAATATCCAAATTGAATAACATTCAATTTAAAGTACAACATGTTCATCACACCAGATGCTCATTTGGAGATTTGTCTCCAAATTCAGTAGTGATTGGCTGTTCTGCTCGAATTTGTTACCAACTCTTTGTTTTTTTTCGGCCTTTCGTTTTCGCGTAGTTAGGGTCAAGGACAGTTTCAGTGCTTTTTGTTGTTTTTACTTGTTGTACTTGCAGTCAGCATTGGCGGGATTGAGGAATCATTTAGCACATGAAACATTGAACAGAACATTAGTCATATAGTTTAAATCATTAGTAATATAAATAATAACATTACAAAAATAAGACATAACACCTGGGATATTGCAAGTAGAACATTACATATATGAGTGAGGAACATTGAATATATATCACATCACACAAATAACGTAGAACATTTACACTGTACTCTGCATGTTTTCGAAAACACTACAGAGTTCAGTCAAGAACATCACAGAGATATGGGAAGAACATTACACTAATAACGTAGAACATTGTAGACATCACATAAAACATTGATGTAACACAGTAAACTGCATATTTACGAAAACGTTACAGAGATACGTCAAGACCATTACACATATAATGTACAACATTGTAGAAATTAAACAAATAGAACTTTGATGTAACAGCGTACACTGCACATTTACGAAAACATTATAGAGATACATATAGAACATTACACAAATAACGTAGAACATTGTAGACAACACATAACACATTGATGTAACACTGCACACTGCACATTTACGAAAACATTATAGAGATACATTAAGAACATTACACAAGTAACGTAGAACATTGTAAACAACACATAACACGTATTTTTAGCAACATTACATGTATTACATGCTCCATATCATAATAACATTACATACATAAGCGACAACATTGTACAGATTAGCTAGAACATTTGAATAGTTTTCTACGCGATTTTTTTCAGATTTGTTTCAAATTTCAACTTCTATTGTGAAAAAATTCATTCATCAATTAATATTTGAATCAAAACATTGTTGAAACTTACATACGAGCATATTTTGAGTAGATCGGCGGATAAACAACCAAATCGTAGTAGAAACACCAATTTTCGACCATATTTTTATGTACTATGTTTAGTTGAACATCCTACATATAAGCAAGAACATTACATAAATAAGCCAAAACATAACCCAGATTAACTAGAATACTTGAAACAAAAATTACGCGATTTTCAGATCTGATTCGAAATTTCAACTGCAATTGCGAAATAAACACCGATTTCACATAAATTATGTCGAGATCTAGTTGTTCGTACCTTCGTGATGTTGTTTCTACTGATCTCGAGCTTGATTTAGTCGATCTCCATCAATTCCATAAAAACTAGGTCGGGATCTAGCCTTTTGTACCTTCGTGATGACGTTTCCGGTGAGGTTCTGATTGCGAGTTAGAAATCATCAAATAAACATCAATTTCATACAAACAAGGTCGAGATCGAGTATGATTTAATTTATTTGTATGGATTTTGATCTAGAAAACATATTCCGAGATGAAAATCATGAAAATAAACTTCGATTCAGTAGAAACTAGGTCGAGTCTAGTTGTTTCGTACCTTTGTGATGTGATTTCCGGTGAGTTTCTTCGATTTTCAGCTGAAACCTTTTTGTTACTGTGCATTTATGATTTCAGCTTGATGAGAAATGAGTATAAATAGTGATCTGGATTGACCCATTTTAAAGACCCACTTTCTGGCTCTTGGTTGAGTTGGGGTAGTTTTAGTAGCTAGCTTTTGGTTTGGGGCAATTTGTATAATTAATAGAAGTTAGTCTCTTAGGTCTTTCTCTAAAAGTGGTCTCTTAGGAGACTCACTCTTAGATTTATATTTTCATAATTTAACAAATACTCTTACTAATTATACAAAGTCTTATAAAAGGCGTGTATTACTGAAAGACCTGAAAGACGAATTGATGTTCTTACATAGCAATTTCAATAATACTTTATAAGTGAACATTTTATACATTTTTTTTATATGTATATCATTGATATTCTTAGTAAAACCTCTAACGTTTTTAAATATAACTATAATGTTTGTCCGTTTATTTTAATCTCTTCATATAATACCGTCTCTATTAGAATTGTACATGTGAATGAGAGTGGGAACAAGCATATTTGTTGTTGGTACAACGACAACCAACCACTCTGAGTGCCCATTCCACTTTTATTTAATCCGTCTGTATCTTGGGTCCTCTCTATTATTATCATCTCATGAGTCATGACTACTCTTCCTTCCATTTCTCTCAGTTTTAATAAACTGGCCTCACCTAACAACGGAAGATATTATTATAATTCATATCTTCTCACTCAACTTTATATATTATACTTCACTAGTAATTTTATGTAAAAAGTTAATTTAATAATAGAATATAAAAAAGATGTTAGAAAAACTGTACTTTTAGTGGCAAAATGTATAACTTGAATATAACGTTAAGATGGTTTACTATTTGTTGAGTGTGAGGTAGCTATCCTTTTAATAATGTATGAAGTTCTGTAATACAACTAAAATGATAAATGTATGAAGTTATTTGGATATTATAGATGGGAATATATAGATTGAATGACCCCAAGAAAAATCACCAATCAACGAATCTTATTTGTTCTCTATATGAATAAACAAGCATATATCATTCGTTGCACTGCATGTCCACAGTTTTCTTAACCTTATCATGTTTTAGGTACTCTATAAAAACAACTTTTTCCTGAATTAATTATAACCGAGTGTTACATTTGGATCAATCTTCAGCCAGTATGACCACCATATTTCGAATCAAAATCAAATATCAAATCGGATTGGGAAATTACATAAGCTACCCCTTAAATTTGGACCAATTACAGATTAGTCCCTTCTATTCAAACAATTACAGATAAATCCAAAATGTACATTTTCGTTGATTGACATACCTACATCAGATTTCTCTCTCTCTTTCTCCATGTGGAATAAATTGAAACTCTCTCCCATAAAGAAATGGAAAACTAAATTCAAATTCAAAAATAAAATTAAAGTAAAGGTAAAAGAAAATAAAAAACCCAACATATGCCTTTATAGTGTGGCAGTTGGGTGAATCTGTAATTAGCTAACACAATTTCAGGAATATGTATGTAATTGATTTAAACTAATTTCGGACCTTTATTTAGTTACATCACCATTACTATCATGTATGTAATTCATATTCATATATATTACAGGGACTAATCTGTAATTGAATTGGAAAAAAATAAAAAATAAAAAGTAATTGTTATTGTGTTTGTTTTTTTAATGAACGTTTGGCTATAAAACCTCCATTTTAACCCTTCTTCTCATTTGCTTTCATCTCATATTGCATACACTTGCTCAAAATGCAATCAAGTAGTTCTTTCTCTAGTACAAGGGTCAACCATCTCTATGTTGAGTCTGTTTTGCACAAATGATAGTTTGTATGTTAATTTTGATTCAATAATGTAGGGAAAAAACCCTAGAAGAACAACTAATAAAAGAAAGAGAAATGCAAATGAAGGACCATCCAATCAGAATATGACTCCTGACTTCTGAATTTCAGTTTGTTTCACATTCCTTTTGTCATAAACATATCTTTTTTGTATGATAGTGGATTTGATTGTGTAGTTGTTATGATGCTTAATGGTGCATGATAGTGCATTTGATTGTCCACCAATAAACCAACCATGTATACTGCAACGATGGTAGAACCTTCCTGGATTTTCTCTTGAAGTGGAACGGGTTATCACCATCCTCCTAACACAGTCAAACTGTCGACATATTCTAGAATTTCCACCATCAGTGACCCTAGTACTAGTGAAAGATCTACTTGATTGCATTTCGAGAAAGTGTGCAATTGGAGATGGAAAAAAGTGAGTAAAAGTGTTAAAATGGAGGTTTTATATAAAAACATTCATAAAAAACGGTAACATTAACGACTAATTTTTTTTAAATGCAACTTAATTACATATTAGTCCCTGCAATATAGATAGTTAAGTACAGTATGGTCCACATGTGATACTCACATGGTGTAACTAACTAACTGTCTAAAATTTGTTCAAATCAATTAGATACATGTCCCTGAAATTGTGTTAGTTAATTACAGATAAACCCAACTGCCACTTGCGCCAATAAAAGGAGGAAAAAAGAAAAGCAGAAAGAAAAGAAAAGGAAAAAAAACCATTTAAGAAAGTAAAAAATAAAAAAAAGTGGATGGCATTTTCGTTAATAATGCAAACTCTATCCTCCACATCAGCAAAATCACATGACACATCATCACTTCCGTTGACTAATGGGCTAATCTGTAATTAGATTTTTTTTCATGAGTAAAAATGGATGTATCTGTAATTGTTTGAATATAAGGGACTAAAGTGACAAGAGGCTATATTGTAGGGGTGGTATATGTAATTTTTCCAATCGGGATTTGTACATGTTTGAATAGATTTTGCAAGGTCTACTTGGAATTGCAGAGCTTTTCATTAAGTGACCCATTATAAATGCTCCAGAGTAGGGGCGGAGGCACACCTGTACTAGGTGTGTCTCTAGCCACACCCATTTTCCAATTTTTTAGGTAGCAGTACTAGTTTTATATTTCTAATTGTAATGTAGATATTCTTTCCCATGTTTATCTAGTTAGCATGATAAGTATGTTATTCCCTCTCCGGTCCATTAAAAGCTTCCTAAGGAGCTACTTTATCTTAGTTTAAGGAAAATTATATAGTTAAATATTTGTTTGTAAGTGGTAGTATATTGATAAAGTTGTAAGTGGGTGATAAAGTAAGTGAGAGAGTGAATAGAATGATGATAAAGTAGGAAAGATAAATAATAAAGAATTAGATAGTGGGATAAAAACTTTCCTTTTTTGGGTTAGGAAGTTTCTAACGAAACACCAAAAAAGGAAAGCTAGGAAGTTTTTAATGGAACGGAGGGAGTATATATTTAGACTATTGAATAAAAATAAGTTTGTTCAAAAATTAATACTCGAGGTTTGGAGTTTTATGTAAAAAAAGAAAATGACAAGCTATTATTCATTGCAACTATAAATATTTACCGTCATAAGTATCGGTTATCAATAAACATGGCTACCATTAAAACAAAAATATGTGATTAAACCCTTCAACAATTTAAAATTCATCGTCAAACCATGGTCAGCCACATGTAATTTCGAATCCTAGCTCCGCCTCTGCTCCAGAGCATGCTCAACAGTTTCCCCAAGGAAAAGTCCATTCCTTGTTAATACTGTAAACTTTTGACTATTACAAGGATGTCTTTTGTTCTTGTAGTTCAGGCGTCTCCGGTTTTTCCTTTGCCTAACAAGCGCGTAACATTTGCTCAAGTGGTCAATAAAGCTTTGGCGACTTTTGTGTCGACGTCATCGGTGGCATTTCCGGCGCAACACCATTCTTTTGAAAACATGGATTCGGGTAGACTTGTGGTTGATTCTAAGGTAGCTACCATCTTCAATGGTATGCCTTCCATCACTTTCTCAGAAAATGAAGTAAGCTCTCTATCTCTGCCTTTCGCAAAAACCATTGTGGAGAAATTCTCTTATAGCATACCGAAAATATTAGAGGTTACAAAGTTTCTGAAGGATGCTAAACTTAAAGCTGGCTTCTCTGTGAGTTTTATGGATAAGAGACACATTGCGATTAGGCTTTTTAATTTATGGAAGAAGACTTTACTTATTTATGGTTGCTTGAAAATCCTACCATTGAAGGGATTCCTCTGAGGTTTTTCAAATTGTTTCCATTATTCTCTCTTGAAGAAGAATCACCCATCGTTCCCGTGTGGATTTATTTTAAAAAATTGCCAATATCTTGTTTGATAAAGAAGCTTTGTTCGAAATTGCCAAATTGTTAGGAAAGCCTATTAAAATCGATGGATATACGGCCAATAAGAGCAAGCTCAATCAGGCCAATATTCTTATTGAACTGGATGTTTCTAAATCCCTCCCTAAACATCTACGGATCACTGTTATGGGGAAAGGTACGGCAATGAAAGTGAATTATAGCAAGTATTGCAAGCATTGTCTGAAACTAGGACATATGGAAAATAAATGCTTGGGCAAGGAAGATGATGGAGCAGGGGTCCTAATTTAAACCTTAGTGAGGAGGAGCTTTCTAGTGGCGCTCATGTGGAGCATTTTCTTCCTCACTATCAATAAAATATTGGTAAGGACAATGGTTTTGGAGAAGAGGATCTAGCTAGAGGTGGAAACATTGGCTTTAGGGGAGGTTTTAGGGGAAATTTTAGGGGAGGAGGTTATAATCGAGGTGCTACGGATCAAAGAAGAGGATGAGGTTCATTTAGAGGTGGATATACCTCTCATCATCAGTCTGAGCAAGAAGATCCTATTAATTTGATTGACTTTATACTTCGTAGCAGTGGTGGTATTGATGAGGTTATTCATGATATAACTAATGTTGTGGCTGAGGTGGGAGTTTCTTCTCATCAACTTCCTAATGCTAACCTTTATGCAGCTCTTGCTAACAACATTGAAGAAAATTCTGAGGATGATGGTACTGACAGTGGGGAAGAGGATGATATGCTGCAGGAGAATGTGGTTAATTCTCAGAAAGAATCTGAGAAAGAGAATGGGATTTCTATAGATCAATTGGAACATGTAGATATTGAGTTGGCTGAAGAGGATGGGATCAAGGAAACAGCAGTTGAACTACAAGAGTTACATATCTCCATAAGGAAGGACTTGAAAAGGCAGGAAGTATTGTGACTTTACCTGTCACCACCCCTGAATTTGAACCTGTGAAATCTGGCCTTAGTAGGAGGAATTCTACAAATTCTTTGAACATTATTCCTCTTCAGACAGATAATTTGTTGGAAGGTGAGGAGATATAATCTGTTGTTGATTCCTCTGAGGAAGAATTGCCAGGGAAAGAGCCCATCTACATGGTCACTATGGAAGATATGCCAGATGAACACTTGGACTTAGGGGATACTTGCAATAAAGAAGTTATGCCACGACATACTAGAAGTAAGGGCAAACCTACTTCATCTCTGACGTTCAAGTTAAGAGTTTTGAACAACAAGATATCTGCAACTGCGGCCAAAAAAGCAAAAGATAACATCAGGAAGAAGGGTACTGGATTCTCTACCTTTTCAGTTTGTTAATGAAGTAATTAACACGGAATGTAAGGGGGATAGGAAATAAAGCATCCCAGCAACAACTCTGGTATCTGAATAAGACTGAAACTCTGGATTTCTTTTCTATATTGGAACCTATGGTGCCTCTTGATGATTTATTTTTCAAGAGAAAGTTTAATATGGATCATGTGGTGGCTAATTGTAGCAACAAAATATGGATATTTGCTTCTACTTCTTTCTCTTTGGAAGTCTTGGTTGATCATGAACAGTTCCTGCATCGCAAGATGGTATCTCCCTCTTTATTAGAACCTTTTCTAATTACTATAGTGTATGCTAAATGCACTAGAAGGGAGAGGGAGATGTGCTATGGGATAGCATTAGATCTTTAGTTGGAACAATATGCCTTGTTTAGTGGGAGGAGACTTCAATATTATAGCCTATAGTGATGAAAGATTGGGAGGTTCTCCACTTGATATACATGCCATTAATGACTTTGTTCATGTATAATAGATTCTGGGCTCATTGAGGCAGGTTTCACAGGTATTCCTTACACCTGGCAGTGGAGGGATGTTAAACAAAGGCTTGATAGGATTATGGTTAACTGTGCTTGGAATAATGTTTTTGTGGAGACTGTCATGGCATAAGAAGATGCTCAGATCACCGGCCTCTCCTACTTAAGGCTAGTAGCACTTTGGAGCTGACTAAAAGATCCTTTTCTTTTCAAAATATGTGGTTGGAACATCCAGATTGCATTAAAGGCATTGAAAGCATTGGAATCTCCTTGCCAGACAGACAGGGTTAAAGAAATTCTGGGAAAGTTTAAAAGATTAAAACAACATTTGAGATATTGGAACAAGCATACTTTTGGGAACTTGTTTGACAATCTCAAAGTACATGAAGCAGTAGTCAAGGTTGCTGAATCATTACAAAATGATTCTCCCAGTGATGCAAATTTGGAGGCTTTTAAGGAGGCAGCAACTATTTTTCAAACTTCTCGGGATATGGAAGAATGTTATTGGAAGCAAAAGGCTAATTTTAAGTGGCTTCTTGGGCATGATAGGAATTCAAAAAATTTCCATGAAGTGGTAAAAACAAGAAGGAGGAAAGCTAAAATATTTTCTATTGAGGATCAATGGACTATCATTTCTGGTACAGAAGAACTAAAAGCATCTGTGATAAGCTACTTCCTATCACTTTTATCAGATGATATCCCTACTCTTAGGGTCCCCTCTTTTGATACTATCCCTATGTTGATCTCCTCAGAAATGAATGTCTGCCTTGAAAGATTACCAGACTTGGATGAGTTACATGAGGTTGTATTTAATTTGAACAACAATGCTTCTGCAGGTCCTGATGGATTCACTACTAAATTCTATCAGGCTTGCTGGGAAGTGAAGATGATCTCCTTGAAGCAGTGATTGACTTTTTCAATGGATCTGATTTGCCTCCTGGAGTAACTTCAACAACTTTAGCTCTGATTCCTAAAAAGGCAGTGCCCTTATGTTGGTCTGATTATAGGCCCATAAGTCTTTGTAACAACTCCCACAACATTATAACCAAGCTGATGAATGATAGACTGGTTAGAATTCTTCCTAAGCTTATTTCTGAAAATCAAAGTGGGTTTGTCAAAGGAAGGGCCATAAGTGACAACATCCTACTTGCTCAAGAACTGGCACAAACCTTAAATGTCAAAACTAGAGTAGGAAATGTGATAGTAAAGATAGACATGCTTACAACATATGATAGACTGAACTAGTTTTTTACTTGAGCAGATGTTGCAAGCATTTAGTTTCTCCCCTTCTTGGATTGCTCTTACTATGCGTACCTTACAAAATAACCACTTCAGTATATTGTTGAATGGAGAATTATGTGGCTACTTCAAGTATGCTCATGGACATAGACAAGGGGACCCCTTCTCTCCTGCCTTATTCATTTTAGCAGCAAAATACCTGTCAAGAGGCCTTAATTCTATGTTTGAGCTCACTCCCAGCTTGTATTATGATACCAAGAAGAAGTTTTATGTAAGTCACTTAGTTATGCGGATGATGTGATAATATTATACAATGGTCATAAAGCTGGCCTCAAGAAGATTTTGAGCTTCCTCAAGCACTATGAACAAGTGTCAGGACAAAAAATCAATTTTGAGAACAACAACATTTATGTGGGCAAAGGAGGAGATGAAAGTATGGTACAAACTTTAACTGGATTCCATCCTTCTGCCTTGCCTTTCTCTTATTTAGGTGCTCCCATTTCAGTTGGAAAGAAGAAAATTATGTTATTTGCGCCTCTTATTGATAAGATTAGAGCCAAATTCAGTGGATGGAATGTTAACAACATATGTGAAGGAGGAAGGTTGGTGATTATTAAAAGTGTTTTGGCTTCCATGTACCTGTTACAAGTAGTGAACCCCCCATTAGCTGTTTTCAATCTAGTAGAAAAGATAATGGCTAGATTCTTTTGGGACTCGGGGATTGATGGAGAAAACAAAATTCACTGGTCTAAATGGTCTATGATCTGCAAGCCTACTGATGAAGGAGGAATAGGAGTGAGAAGGTTACAAGATGATAGTAAGGCTTTTGGGATCAAGCTATGGTACAGGTTCAGGTTGAATGATTCTCTGTGGGCTAAATGTCTTCTTCTGAAGTACAGTAGCAATAAGTTTCCTGGATTTATTATTAGCAAGCCTCAAGACTCAAGTGTTTGGAAAAGAATGCTATTAACCAAGAAGGTGGGCACATGATAATTGCTTATGGAGAATTAGTATGGGTCCTTGTTTTTTCTGGCAAGACCATTGGTATGAGAAAGGATTAATGGAAGATTTTGCAATCAACAGACCTCTGCCTACTCCTCTCTTGCAGGCTTTCACTAATGGCTCTATATGGAGTTGGGATTCTCTTAATTGAGAATCTGCCTTATAACATAGATGGTGAGGTTTTTCTTAATTTTCCTTTTGACCCCAGCTTGAAAGCAAGACCAATTTGGAAGCCTTCCCAAAATGGTATCTTTTCTACAAATTCTGCCTGGGAATTAGCTCATTTTAAGGATCCAACAAGTAGAATTTTGTCTCATTGTTGGAGTGCCAGGTTCCTCTCAGAATTTCCATCTTTTGGTGGAAGTTATTGCACCACTGGTTACCGGCTGAAGAGGTGCTAAAGAAAAGAGGCATAGTTCTAGCATCAAGATGACAATGTTGCAGTGCTATTGAGACTATTGAACATGCTATCATTGAGAATAATGAGGTTCAAAGAGTGTGGTCTTGGTATACATAGCCTTTTCAAGTGCAGATATTTGAGACTGATTCTTGTTTGATAAGATTTAAAAGGTGGCTGGACTCTTCCATTGAGATAGGAAATGGTCATGATGTGCACTTAGAGATTTCGATTTTCGTTGCAGAACCTATAATCCCTAAACACAATCAAGATTAAATTTATAATTCGGAAGTCAAATCCACAGTTTATAGCGGAAAGTTGACTCGGAAAATCGTTCTCCACGGACACTTAGCATAGGAACAAGCAAATAATGTATTTAAATTGCATGCAGAAAGTAAACAGATTGATCGTGGACAGATTAATTGAATCGAAGTAAACCCTAATTTGATGATGGGAAAGGTGTAAAGGATCCCCTACCTAGTTAAAATCCTACGCGGTTACCTCTAACGACAGCAGGGCATAATACTACCGTGCTAAGGCATAGTCGCCACGAGTACCCCTACTTAGTTCAATGAAACTACTGTGTCACTCAGCTGAACATCACACCAGAAATGATGTATAGAGTTGTATAACCACGATTTACATCTAATAACTATTCCATTAATATATCATGGGATATAAAGAAGTAGCAAAAACAGAGTTACGGCGGTTCACCTTTACAAGAGAAAGTTAGCTACTCATAGTATTCAGACAGAAATCGAAAAGAACAAGAAATAAAGAAGAAGAAGCTTAGTCTCTAATGTCTTCGTGCTGCTTCTAAGGTTTCCTCCTTATGGGTGCCTGACGGCCAGCGGTTTTGGGGTTTCACTTCCCCGAGGACTAATTCTCTCCCACGAGAGCTGCTTTGTGAGCGGTGTAGAATTATGAGACTCCTGAGGTCTTATTTATACTGAAAAATCCGAGCTCTGGCCGTCATTAATCAATAAGGAAGGTTTAGGAAGGCGGGCTTTAGCCTGACAGGCCAGGAAAAAGCCTGGAACAATTCAGAACCTTAACTGCGGTCGCCTAGTGACCGCAGAGAGGCCTTCTGCGATCCCCTGGTGGCTGCCATCTTCGATCTCTGCAGATTCGAATCTGTTTTCTTCGTTTTTCAATTTCGGGCTTCGTAACATCGTTTACTCGAAAATTGGTCATCTACAAAGTTGTTCCATCTTCAATTATCTTCGCATTGGTAGGTTGCGTGATAAGTTTTGACTATTCAAACTCCGTGCAACGGCCAATCCGGCGTATTTTCTTAACATTCTTGATTTCGCACAATTATGTCGTTTTCGCGCCTGAAATTGTGCAATTACTCAAAAACACGATCATGGTCTACAAAATACACACGAAGTTGGTATTTGACCATAAAACGATACAAATATTGAATCTAAGGAAAAAAATGAGGGTCTAAAAGCATGCTGATGAGTCGATTTTACATCGTCTCATTTGGTCTTTTTTACTGTCTTATTGTCATTCTCAAGTATAGTTTTTATGTGTTTTATTAGTGTTTTGTTACGTTTTCGTGTTTTGTGTGTTTTGTAGGTATTTGGTCAAACCGCGTGATTTGGAGGCAAAAAGATGCATTTTATATGCATTCACAGGAGTACGTCCAATGCCTCAAACGGAGCAGGAAGACCAAAAATACCAAAATTGGAGTCAAAGTGCGGATCGGGGCCCACCAGGGTACCTGGCGCACGCCAAGCGCCTCGTAGGCACCTGGCTAAGCCAGGCGCAAGCCGACGTACGCCAGGAGACTACCTGGCTAAGCCAGGCGCCTACCTGGCGTACGCCAGGTGCCTTTATATTTATATATTTATTTTCATATATATATATATATATGTGTGTATATATATATATATGTATATATATATGTGTGTGTGTGTGTGTATATATATATATATATATATATATATATATATCCGTCGATCAGATTTCAGAGACAGATTGACATCCACGATTACTTTTTCTTCCCTCTTTACTCAATAAACCCTAGATTTCTTTCTTGGGCAATTCCTTCACCACCTATTAATGGAGAATTGAACCCGATTTACGTTTTATTTATTCATGATTGTCAATTATCAACACATTGGTTATATTCTGCCGATTGATTTAGGGATTTGTCATCCTCCAAGCGTAGTGACAGCCTCTTGGTAACAATTTCTCCTTTTTATAGTTTAATATTATTGATGTTGGATTGTTTAATTATTTCTTGCTTACTGGTGATGAGCATGAGTAGTTAGACACCCCTTTATGGGATGGTGATGATTCAATGCATGTTAGTTAGGTTTTATGTAATTCAATAACAATTAAGATGGGATTTACTCTGTGCCCTTTTGATTAAATGCGTATGTAGTTATGTGTATTGTGTTTTTACCCCCAAAATCATCAAAGTACTATGCAATCTGAAATACCACCAAAACGTCTAGAGATTGCATAATCCATAAGTTCGTAGCAAACACATAACTGCATCAGCTTATTAATTGTAGCTTAGTGAAATTGACCCCTTCACCAATGTTATATATTTTGTAGAAAAAAATCAGTTAGTTCATTGTCATAGCCCTTCGTACCTTATCTGATATAAGGTGTCTTCCAAGAGCTAGAGCAGTGTAATAATCGTTAGGACGTGTCCCAGTGATAACTAGAGTAAATCGACATCGTTATTATTGCATCTATTCCTGCTAGCTAGCATCGATTATTCATTACCACTCTGTAATTTGATAACTTATCTTGACAAGATCGGTATACATGTGTTTAATTTCTTTGCGTTGAGTGTTAGAGCTAGATTAGTAATTAGAACTCGCTGCCGAAGCAAAAAACCAACCTTTTACTGCTTTCCTATTGATAATTATATTCCGTTAAAAGAACAAAGCTTAGTTATGTCCTGAGAGACCGACCTCGGGGTTATCTTCACTGCACTACTAGTTTTCGTAGTGTCGAGAATTGACTCTTTTGGCTTAAACAAATTGAAAACTCTGATTCGACACATCTAGTTTTTGGCGCTGCTTCCGGGGACTTAACTCCTTTGTTAAATTTACGAATTCTAGTTTACAGTATTTTTATTTTCTACATTTTTATGTTATTATTTCTGTTCTAGTTGGTCTTGACACATCTCCTTTTCAGGTAGTTTATGCAAGGAAGGAGGAACCTTGATTTGCCTATTGCACCATTTATCGACGAAATCGACAGATTATGCAGCAAACAAAAAAGGTCCAGCATCAAGGATCGAGAGAACAGTACATACAGTAGCATTCGAGCAGCGTATTGAGATGGCAAAACAACCCTCTATGGCTACGCTCTTTGCACCAGGAGTAGGAGCCCACCGTCCTAGCATTGTGATTCCAGCCTGCGTAAGGAACATGGAAATCAAGGGACATATGGTCGCGCAACTCCGAAAATTCTATGGGCAGAAGAACGAGGATGTGATGGGATTTTTTATGGAGATTGAACACTTCAAAGGTGGGTTGACTAAGGGGGAAAACATCACTGATAATGACTTGAGGATCAAAATTTTCCCCATGTGCTTGGCTGATAAAGCACGACAGTGGATGAATGGGATGGATGAAGGAAGCCTAACCACCTAGCCCGAGGTCTATAATGCATTTATGGAGAGGTATTATATCCTCAGTCCAAGACCACTTCTATCAGGCACCAAATCAGCAACTTTAACCAGTTGTACGACGAGTCTTTCTACGAGGCGTGGGACAAGTTCAAAAGGTTGCTATCTCAATGTCCCCACCATAGGTATTCACAAGCTGATCTGAATTAGTATTTCTATGATGGGTTGTATGAGAACCAGCAGTCTATGGTGGATTTGGCCAGCGGGGGTAGCATGATGGAGCTTATTACTGACGCTCTCAAGGAGAAGTTTGCTAAGTTGGCACATAACAACCAACACCGTAACCCAGGAGAAACGTTAGGGGTCAAAGGGGAGAAGAAAATGCTGCCTTTGAAGAAGAGCAGGGATCCGGCGCAGGTTATTCGGAGCTAGCAAATGAGATCAGATAGTTACGTTTTAATGGAGCAAGCAACAACACCGGTTTCTCTAGTGAGATATGTGGACTCTGCAAGAATCCAGGGCATGGAGCCCATATGTGCAGGTCTAAATTAGCTTCGAGCAAGAAGCAACCTGCATAAGAAGAACCTTCGGAAGAGGCGTGCTGGGTCCAGCAGGGGCCAGATGGAAAATCGATTTGCTGGCAGAGGAAGGGCAATTTCGGTGGACAGAAAGGGGTGTATCAGAAATCGCCTGCTCCCCAGTATTACCCACAGGGAGATAGATCCCTACTGAACTACAACAATGATAATTGCGAAAACCCATTACTGAAAGTCCAGGAGGTACAACCAGTGGGTGGATCAGGAGAAGTTTCTTAATTCAGGAGCTTTATGAGTGATTCGAAAGACTTTATTCGCGCAGTAAAAAACAACCCTTTTACTACTATCTTGTTGATAATTACATTCCGTGAAAGGAATAAAACTTAGTTAAGTCCTGAGAGACTGACCTCGACGTGTATACCAAACCAGCACGCACAAAAGTGCGGACTTTCGGTAAAATAGACACTACCAAAACAAAGAGACAAAATAGCATATGGGTCACAATGACTGCAAAAAATGAGTATATAAAAAAGTATAAAAATTAAAAAATTTGAAAAAAGAGAGAATGATTGCCATTTACGAGTCTAAAGCTGTTGTAGAGTGTTAATTAAAAGTCTCTTCTGACTTAAGTGATAGAGTACTTTGCATGAGGTATTTCAGGCATGTTTGTGATGTGAGTCACCTTCCTTCTCTTTTTGATTGCTTGAGTGATTACCTTTACTTGACACTTCCAGGAGAGTGAGAGATAGTTGCATAGGATCCACTTGTGAGGGATTACCTGGTTAGACTTAAGTTCTATTTACTCGGGAAACTAACTTCTTGGATTTTTACTTGTTCCTCTGCAAACCTCAGTTTGACTTCAAACCTCTTGCATCTTTCGGGCTTAATACTTGCATTCGTAGACTCGGTGGCTTAGGAGCTAGACTTTAACTTTGTGTCTATGTGTTCTTTGTTTTTCTAGATTTTTAGAGAGTCTGTTGCTTGAGGACAAGCAAGGGTTCAGTTTGGGGAGTTTGTTGAGTTGATTTCACATCATCTCATTTGGTCTTTTTTACCGTCTTATTGCCATTCTCAAGTATTTTTTTATGTGTTTTATTAGTGTTTTGTTATGTTTTCGTGCTTTGTGTGTTTTGTACGTATTTGGTCAAACCGCTTGATTTGGAGGCAAAAAGATGCATTTTATATGCATTCACAGGAGTACGAAGTTCCAATGCCTCAATAGATGCCAGAAACAGAGTAGGAAGATAAAAAACTACCAAAATTGGAGTCAAAGTGTGGATCGAGACCCACCAGGGTACCACCTGGCGCACGCCAGGTGCCTCGTAGGCACCTGGCTATGCCAGGCGCAAGCCTGGCGTATGCCAAGTAGGACAAACATATAAAATCTAGCTCCCAAGCTACTGAGTCTACGATTGCAAGTATTGAGCCCGAAGGATGCAAGAGGTTTGAAATCAAACTGACGTTTGCAGAGGTACAAGTAAAAATCCGAGAAGTTAGTTTCTCGAGTAAATAGAACTTAAGTCTAACCGGGTAATCCCTCACAAGTGGATCCTACGCAACTATCTCTCACTCTCCTGGAAGTGTCCAGTAAAGGTAATCCCTCAAGCAATCAAAAAGAGAAGGAAGGTGACTCACGTCACAAACATGCCTGAAATACCTCATGCAAGGTACTCTATCAGTTATGTCAGAAGGGACTTTTAATTAACACTCTACAACAGCTTTAGACTCGTAAATGGCAATCATTCTCTCTTTTTTAATTTTTTTTAATTTTTATACTTTTTTGCAGACTCATTTTTTGCAGTCATCGTGACCCATATGCTATTTTGTCTCTTTGTTTTGGTAGTGTCTGTTTTACTGAAAGTCCGCACTTTTGTGCATGCTGGTTTGGTATATACATGCCATCAACCCTCACGGAAATATGGCTTTTTAGGACCACGACGGTGTGTAGGTAGTATTTGAAAAGTTCCCAACATGACTAATGGTGGCACGAGTGCCATAGATACACTCCTGAGACTTATTGTAATATTTTTTGAGAGAATAAAAGCCAAATCACAGTCGTTTATACATATATGGCGCACATAAACCTCCTCCCCATATCTCTTCTTGGAACGGGTTTAGGTTGAGCAAATAAGGAATGAAAAACTTGCCGTTCGTCATACTTAACTTACACAAGAGCATGATGAGGCGCAAACAAGGGAGTTTGCACTTCCTAAAAAGTAACACATGTACAAATTTGCCGGTGTAATATTTTTTCATCGGCTAATGGTTTTCTCACAGGCTTTTGGACTACAGAATTAGAATAGACTTTCTATTTACAAGCGAAACGAACTTAAAAAATTTAAAACATGCCAACTACTACTAATCAAAGATCTATCAAACCAAGCATCAAACAGGTTTAACTCATGCAATAGATGCTCGACTTGGGAGTCAGACTTAGACACAACAGAAAATCACACAAACGGGAAAAAGAAGACAAGACACGACATGACACGACAGACACATATAAGGATAAGTACATGAAAGCTACCTCCCTCCCCAAACCAAGACTAGAGCTGGTCCCCACCGAATAGGCTAGAAAGAAAGAAAGCTAAAAATTTACTTCCCTGAAACGTGTGGCTGCTGCTATCCATTATCGAACGGGAACGAATCCCTTGCATCCTTCCCGCCAAGCTCAGCAATTTAGGAGCCATCCTTAGCTCCTCTCCTCCAGTTTTCCATGAATCCCTACAAACTAAAATTAAATAAATCAAAAACTAAAATAAAACTAAGGGAATCAGGGGAATAAAAACGGCAAAGGGGGTCGAAACTCCCTGGCCAGTTTCGTGTGTGACTGGGCTAGTATGTACAGATCAATAGAAGGTGGGGGAATGGAAAGTGAATCCGATGGTGTCATCTGGGTGGTATCGGGCGACTGCTCCGTTTCCAAATAGTCAGAAACGGCTGGTTCAGTCTCCTCGTCGGTTTCATCGGTGGACATCTCCTCCTCCATGACTAACTGTTCATCTAAACCCTCACAAACTCCTTCAACTGAAACGGGGATTTCTTCTTCAATTACAGTGGTAGTGGTCTCATCTTCTGCCAGCTCATCAGCATCCTCTCGGTCATAAATAGCTAGCAACTGAGCTGCTAGTCGGCTGAATTCAGAAGTGGAGACTTCAGTATCCAGACAGTTGATCGTCCCCGTAAGTTTCTGAGGAGTCAAAGTCATAATCGTTCCTCCTGCGCCTCTATCCACCATCTCTTGGCTCTCACCTGTTATATTGTTATAGAAACTCCGTATGAGCTCTCACAATGTCAAACCATAGTTCGTATGCGTCTTGATGTGTCAAATCAAAGTTCTAAATTTATTTAAGCCAAGAGTTAATCCTCAACACTACGAAAACCTGTAGTGTAGTGGAGTTAACCCCGAGGTCGGTCTCGAAGGACTTAACTAGGCTGAGTCTTGTTTACGAATAAAAGTAACAATATGAAGAGCAGTAAATGTTTGTTTGCTTCGGCAGCGAGATGATATACTAAAGTAAATAACTACTTGCAATGCTAGAAACCGATTTGACAGTAACGAGATTGAAATATGAATGGGGAAAATTATGGAGTGGTAACGTCAACAAGCTAGCTAACATGACATATGTGATTCACAAGATTGACTACGCAAGTTGTCACAAACTTGAGTTAAAAAAAAAATAGCACTAGTGAAGGCGTCAGTTTCACTAGACTACAATCAATTTGACTAACCTACTATCACCGTTTGCAACTAACTGTTAAATCAAGCAAGACGAAAGACATTTTGGCGTATTGATTAAATACTTAATCTAACATTGATTTTGTCTAGAGGATTATCAAACGTGATAGCAGGAATATTAATTAATCTAAAAAGCACAAGTAGTCGAATCCCGATGCACTTCGAATCACATGAACCCTAGCTAGCATGCATTGAATCAGTCACCACCCCATAATAGGCGTGTTTAGCTACTCATGACAAGCGAAAGCACAATCATACTAGCAATATACATAATCTCAAGCACAAAACAAAGATTCGAGAGGATTGATACAATTTTATCCTTCGTTGTCACAGACCCTAGGTAGAAATTGAAGAACGTAAATGAATCGATGCCAAAGCTGTGTGGATAATCTCCCAATCAATGTTAATCTTCGAATTACAAGGGAAAACGGTTCAATTAACTTGAAATCGGGTAATTGCCTTGGAAACTAGGTCTCGCTCTAGAGCAAAGTATTGTTCTTCACAATAGAATGGAATATGAAAAGTAATTATGTCTTGTTCTCAGTAATAGAAAGGAGAAAAACTAGGTCTGGGCGAATTAGGAGACGAATCGCAAAAAATACGGCAAAAAGAAAATTGGCGTCGCCAGTTTGGTTACAGAAACACACTGGCGTACGCCAGTTTGATAACTGGCGTCGCTAGTTCTCCTGGCAATTACTGTTTTGCCCTTCGACGCCTTTTGACTCCAATTCTTGATATTTTGTCCTTCCCGCTCCACTTCTAGCATCCATACGAGAGGCATTAGAACTCCAAATCTTGTAGATGCATATAAAATACACCATTTTACCTTCAATTAGCGCGGTTTAGCCAAATATCTACAAAACACACAAAGAACAAAACAAGTAAAAATATTCTAGGAAAACTAAATAAAACTATACTCAAGGATGACAAAAAGACAGTAAAAAAGACCAAATGAGACGGTACAAACCGACTCATCAAACTCCCCAAACTGAACCCTTGCTTGTCCTCAAGCAACAGACTCTCTAAAAATCCTAGAAAAAATAAAAAAAACGCATAGACACAAAATAAAGTCTAGCTCCCAAGCTACCGAGTCTACGATTGCACATCATAAGCCCAAGAAATGCATAATCTTTGACATCACAGTAACATTCACAGAATAACATGAAAAAGTTCAAAAAGTTCGTTTCCAAAGTAAATAGAACTTAAGTCTAAAACAGCAGTCCCTCACAAGTGGATCCTATGCATCTATTCTCTCACACTCCTGGAAGTGTCCAGTAGGGGCAATCACTCAAGAATATAAAGAGATAAGGAAGGTGACTTGCGTCACAAAGATGTCTCAAATACCTCATACAATGTACTCAATTAGTTAAGTCGGAAGGGAATTCAAACGGCATGATTTTCAACTATAAATATCAACACTTAGAATGCTTGAACACACACACACTGAACACGCCAAGAACTTACATCGACGAACTCATTCAAGCATACAAGCCTTCAACCTACTTACTCTTTAGCTTACAGTTGCGACTAAGCTCTTGAATTCTAAGTAGCACGAAAGTTCTAAGTGTCCTGATCCTTAACAAGCATTGCTATCTGTGAAGGAGTTGAATCAAAAGATCAAGTATCTAAGTTTCGTTCTCTAGAACATTTAACAAAAGACTACTCACCTGACAAACTACCTTAACCGACACCTTAAACGGCGTGGAGTACATGAAGTACTTAGTTTGGGAAACTCAGGAATAACTCTAAGGTTACTGAGCATAGGAAGTACTTAGTTTGGGAAACTAAGGAATAGCTCAAAGGTTTCCGAGTATAGGAAGTACTTGGCTGAGAAAGCCGGGGAATAACTCAAGGGGAACATTTGGTTGGGAACCTAGTGTATTTAGGAATTGAAAGAAGATATTTGTAAGGTGAACTCAATTATCTGTCTTAGTGGATTCTAGGTCTGAGAAAGGCCGAAGTGGATTAGTTGAAGGATTACGCCACCTTCAGATACCACTATAAAGATCAGTGTTATTTACTTTCTGCAATTTATTACTTGCTTTTAAGTATCAGATATCTTCACAGATATATGAGAATTTGTGTTTATCGACAAAAGTTGTAAAAGACTATTCACCCCCCCCCCCTTCTAGTCTTTTACCTTTGCCGTTATCTGGACCAACAGTTTGCATAACTTGCTTCCAAGAAGGAAGTTTCTTGTTGTGCTTGAAGGCAATTTAGGTATGAATTCCATTCTCTTCTTTGGCAGTTAGCGTACATCTCCTCTTGATGCCTTATCTCTTCTTGCCGATTAGCTTAGCACTGGTCTAAGAAAGCTTGCACCTAGCCCATATCAAAGGTTCCTTGCTGCTCGTTCCTCCTATCCCTTGCTTCCCGAACTGCTTCCTGGTGTCTGGTAAACATACGCTCGACCCTTTTTATAGTGAATGGTTCGGTCAGAGCAACGTTCCCTACCTCTTTCATCTCCACTCCCTGCCCTTTACATAACCCTGTTATCAATCCTGGGAGTGGGAGATTCCTCCTGTGGTTTCCTTTAAGTGAGCGCATTTCTTCCATAATGATCCGTCCAATATCAACGTAATGTCTCGTCATTATTGAGTAGACCAACAATGCCTCCTCTGCATCGATTCCCAATTCGCGTTTTCTGGGTCTGAGGTTTGTGCGCACAAATTGCACCCAAAACCTGGCACGGTCGTTGAGGGCTGTCTTCGGTATCTCCCTTTGTATGTCGTCCTCCTCATAATCACTCCTCAAAAGCAGGTGGTGGATCTCATCTTTCACTTCCTCGTAGCTCAAGTCAGAGTGTGGGGGCTCCACAAGATTCGATTTCTTGTCCTTCTCTGGTATCTCATAGAACTTGTTGATCGCCTGAGGTCCGAATGTGAACTCGACTCCCCTTATGGTGATAGGAGGAAGCTCACTCTCATCATCCAGGTCGTGTACTTCAAGTTGGAAGAACTCCGCATAGAATTCCTTGACTATGTCGAGGTTGTAGCCATCGAGACAAGTGGTAAAAGGTCCCACCCTTGTGCGTCTAATGGCGTGAGCATCCAAGTGAAATTCTCTCTTGAGGGGAAATTGATTTGGATGTTCCTTTCGGGGGCTACTCCTCGGTTCCTATTTACTTCCAACCATGCTTGGGCTTCCTTCGAGAGTGAAGGACGAGTAGCACTCTTCCCGGGCCTTCCACTTTTCTTGCTTGATTCTCCCACTTGTGTCTTCTTCATGGTACGTAGGTTCAAAAAAGTGTGTGAGATGCATGTTTGGAGCTAAATCAATTCTAAGGCTAGCATGCAAATCCCATGGGGTTTGGGAGATCATGCACATCAAGTCTTAGCTTGTAACAAGATCAATAGCTCTTCTAAAATAATACTAGAACTAGTCACATAAACTCACTCTCATAAGGTGTCAAGTACCAAGTTAGAGAGCATAATACATATGAAGAATCATACTATGAGCATATGACTTAGTAAGTATATTTCCTAGTCATAAATCATCAAGTGAAAATCATACGAGCATGCAATTGAAAGAGAAAGAAGTCATTAAGAGAAATTGTTTCCTTGAGACATTTCATCAAACACTTGGTGAGCATGAACAAAAACTCTCAATTTCTCTAACAAATTGTCATATCTCTACCAATACAAGTTATAACATGTTAGGCTCTACTTGTAAGCATGTATTCTCATCAACAATTAACACCCATATCAATCAACTGAAGCATGTAATTGTAAAGCACCAAAGAAGCATGAAGAAAGTGCAAGCAAAGAGTTTAAGGATTTAAACTTGATAAGGAGGATGAAATTGAGATATACAAGAGTAGAAATCATTTACTTGATGTTGTTGATGGATGTATAAGCTAAGGATGCAATGGAAAGAAAAATATTTTTTGGGGATTTAAAAGGGAAGGAGTAGGATGGAAGCAGCCTACTGCGGTCGCCAGTCGACCGCAGTATGGCTTCTATCCAAGCCTTCTCTCTTCTTGCGGTTTTTTGCATTTTTCGGTCTTTTTGTTTGTTTTTTATTTTGAAATGCAAACACGACTTCTAAACTAATGAATAAGAAATTTGAAGAAGTTCTTTGAAAAGTTTTTTCGAAAAGATTTTTGGTGCGGAAAACGAGAAAAATAATAAACGAAACGAAATGTGAATGCAAGTGTGTAAATTAAACGTGACCTTGGGTTGCCTCACAAGAAGCGCTTGTTTTTAGGTCTTATAGCTCAACCCCTGTTTCCATGACGGCTTATTTGTCGAGGGTTAGACCCTCTATCCCGTTGAAGCACTTGTCCATCCATTCCCTAATTTCGTAGCTAGAATCTTCTATCCAACATTTCATTTCCTCTTCCTCGATCTCATCTAGCTCCGGATCCTCGTTGACATGAAAAGTGAACTCTAAGTAATCGTTGCTTTCCTTTGGACTATTCCATTAAACGTCACTCTCGGCAGATCTACATTTCCAATTATCATCCTCCGACCCAGAGTACTCGTCGGGGATCGATGGAAGGTTATTTTCATTTGATTCTTCTCTTGTCTCCCAGTATCTCTTGAACAGATCCATCGGTGCTAGCATATCTTCAAAAGGAACCACCAATTCTTCTTCAGTGTCCATCCACCAGTCTCCTGTGTCAAAATCGATCCTTGCTGCCTTTGTTTCCTCCAAGGTCTCGCTCGGAATCCCCATTACTATCCGGTGATTCGATATATTCATCGAAATCTGCCTTCTTGCCACGTTGATGATGGTGTAGGTGGTAGCCATAAACGGTCTTTCCAGAAGCATGATATCATTGTCCGGGTCTTCACAGTCTTCACAGCGCACAAGAATATCGAGGCCCTCCAGCTGAGTAATCACATTATGTATCTTGCCACTGGCAGTTGTAGTAAAACATTGGCGACCAGTATGCCGGTTCTTGCTTCCACCATTCCTGCTAAGTTGAGTTTCTTGTAGATGGCAAGTGGCATCATATTAATGCTGGCTCCTAGATCCAGGGTTCCTATGGCTGTTTTTCCCTTGATGACAACATTTATGTTGAAAGCTCCGGGGTCGGGTTTCTTTGATAAGACTGATTTGACCCTTTCTTCTTCGGCAGGAGAGTCTATTTCACACCCGAATGCTGTAGGAGAAGGTTTGACGCTTTTACCTTGCGTCCCTTCGGGGTTCCTTCATTCAGATTCAGTACTGTTTTCTCCTCCGATTCCTATTACCTTGGCAGCCTCAACGATCATCATAGCTTTCTCGGTGTGACCCGACAGCTTGTCTTTGTTCTATTGCAGTTCCCCTACTTCCTTGGCAATTTGACCAATCTTCAGTTCCATTCCTCTCAAAGTGTTGTCGGTTCTTCTGAAGTTATCCTCAGCCTTGGCAATAAATGAATTGGTCCTCACGGGAAACTCACCCTGTTGCTTCACAAATTTCCCGATATCTACCATCTCCTTCATTATAGTATCTATCTTTTCTTCCATGGAGGATGGTTTGAGCAGGTTTTGCGATGGCTTCGGTGGTGGTGTGGGGACAAGTGCCACGGTGGGTGGTCTAGGTGGTATTTCAGGTGGGTTTAAGCTAGGTCCAGTACAGGTGCCACAGTGGGTGGTCTAGGTAGTATTTCAGGTGGTTGTTGACTTTGTCAAACAGCGCGTAATAGTGCATTAGGCATCTGTCAAGTAGATCCTTATATCTTTCCCACGCTTCATGAAAGGTTTCTCCGTCAAATTGGTTGAAGTTTTGGATCTGGCTCTTCAGGTCGGATGTCTTCTTCAATGGGATGTATCTGGGCATAAACTTGTTGAAAACCTCATCCCATGTAGTCAAGCTGCCTGGCTGTAGTGAGATAAGCCAGTTCTTCACCTTGTCCTTAAGGCAGCTAGGGAAAACCTTCTACTAAGTTGACATTCTGTGAGTCCATTCAATGGTATACCTCCAACTATTGCGTAGAATTCCCTCATAACGTGCATTGGGTCCTCAGTTGGGTTCCCATAGAAGTGTGGTAGTTGGTTCAGATGAGTTCCTTTCTAATCATATTCTCTTGCAATCCTCTCCAGATAGATGCTTGAGGCATGCGGTGTAAGCCTTGGCATAACATAGTCGCGCATGGGTCTGTCGTCTTTGACCACCAGTTCTACACTTGCGTAGTTATCCCTTCTTCAGTTCTGATCTAACCTTAATCTTTCCTCGGCTATTCTTAGCCTTTCCTGTTCCAATTCTTCTCTCTCAGCTTGAATCTCAAGTCGAATCTTGAGCAGTTTCTCAAGTTCAGAAGTTGCGACATTCCCAGATGGATTGTCATTGTTGTTTCCTTCTCCACTCATGTTGCTAGATTACTCCATGATGGTAGTAGGCAATTTCCGCCTTTCGAGCTTATCTATGTCGTCTTTAAACGGTACTACTGGTGTTCCCGCACTTCTCCTGCCTTGCATAAAGACTAACAGAAAAACCTTTGCAGATATGGATAGATAATAAACACAAAATCTAAAATTACGTGTTTTTGGATTTTTTTAATAAGAAAATAAACTAATATGGAAAAGAAATTTTTTTTGGATTTTTCTGAGGAGATCGAATCCCACAGGTTTTTATGATTTTTTTTGGGTTTATGGTATACGAATTTAAAAGACACTGCGTGTTAGGAATATCTGTTTAGATTTTGATCAGCAAACCATAATGACTTATCTTAGCTCAAAAAGGTAACTAGTACTCTTAGTTCACTTGAACATTGTAAAAGAGGAAACTTACTGAGTATGTTAGTTTAGCAAATCTTGTATAGGATGTTAGGTCTCTGAATGTAATTTTTATATCTTTAAAGAAGACCAAGAAGGAAGCGTCCAACAGAAGAACTCTTTTATTGAAGATCAGTATAAGATTGCTGAAGACTAAGGAAAAGTGTGTCCTCAGATTGCAAAAGAGGAAATCTCTGAAAAGAGACAAATCTCACTGCCGTACTAACTTCAGATATCGTTAGTTTGAATTTCATTGTGCCTAACGGATACTAATTCAAACGGCATGATTTTCAACTATAAATATCACCACTTAGAATGCTTGAAGGGCACACTTACACCTTGAACTACATTGAACATATCTTACTTTCAAGCATACAAGCCTTCTGCCTACTTACTCTCTAGCTTTCTGTTGTGACTAAAGCTCTTGAATTCTAAGTAGAACGAAAGTTCTAAGTGTCCTGATCCTTAACAAGACTTGCATATTGTGAAGGAGTTGAATCCAAATGATATAGTTGCGACTATTATCTGAGATTCATTCTCTTGAACATAATCAAGACTTAGGTTAATAAAGAACAAGTTACCATACATTGAAAAGTGTATTAAGTAATCTTGATTCTACAGCGCACTCCTACATAACTGTACTTAGTTTGGGAAACTAACGAATCGCTCAAAGGTTACAGAGTAGAGGAAGTACTTGGTTGGGAAAACCAGGAAATAACTCAGGGGGAACACTTGGTTGGGGAACCTGGTGTTAAAGGGATCAAGAGATAGGACTTTGTAAGGGGAACTCAATATCTTATCTTAGTGGATTCAAGTTCTGAGAAAGGGCGAGTGGATTAGTTGAAGGATTACGCCACCTTCAGATACCACTATAAAGCTTTGTGTTATTTACTTACTACACTTACTTTCCGTATTATCCACTGCTTGCTGAGTACTTACACACATTATAGCTTGTTGAGCACGTGCACTTAACTGAAAAGACTTCTGCTCTCTGACATTAAGTATCAGATACCATCACAAGTATCTGAGAAACTGTTTTATCGTCAAAAGTTTGAAAAGACTATTCACCCCCCCCCCCCAGGTGTTTTACTTTGTTGTTATCCGCACCAACAAGTGGTATCAGAGCAGGAGGTTCCCAAGCCTTCTGCACTGAACCTAGATCCTAGATAAGTGCCCACTAATCGCTTACCACCTGCACTTAATTTGTTTGTTTAGTGTGTTTGTTGCAGGATGTCTTTAAGCGACGCTCCCGTTCTGAAGCCAGAGAACTATGAAAAATGGAAGAACAACATGATGCTTCACCTGGAAGCTATCAGTGACGAAATGATCAAAGTTATAAAGAATGGCCCCATTGTCATTCAACGAGAGAAGCAAGTCATTGAAGTTTCTAATGGTCGAGACAAGGAACCTACTGACACAGATGATGCTGGTTCCTCCACTTCATTTGGTACAACCACGCGTGCAAGACCAACCGGTGAAATTGCCTATGAACCAAAGCCCAGACATCTATGGACATCTGAGGCTTCCAAGAGAAACAGGCTAGATGGTCAAGCAAGAAACATCATCTTATGTTCTACTCCATACCATATACAGTGCAAATTGTGGTGTCCAAAAACGGCGAAACAAGCCTGGTCACTGATTGAAGAAATCTATGCCAGCACTGAGAAAACCAAGGAAAACAAGTTCGAAGTTTTGAAGCTCAAATTTCAAAACATTAAACATGGTCCTACTGAGACTCTTAAAGAACTTGACTTCAGGTTTACTACACTGATGAGTGAAATGGCTGCACTTGGTGAAAGTGAGAGATATTCTAACTTTGAAAAGGTTAAGACTATCGTGAGAAGTTTAAATCAAAACTGGGAACACACTCAGTATTTATATTTCAACCAAGGAATGTCTAACATCACTCCAGTGGAGCTTTTCTGACACTTGGCAACTATCAATTATGGGACAAAGCAAAGAGGACACATATTGTTGCTGAAACATCGCAGAATATTGCTCTAGTAATTCAAGGTACTTTTGAAAAGAAGGATACCAAAGAGGTGACTAAGGAAAATGCTCTTGCTGTAAAGCATATGAGAAAATACGCCAGTCAGGAGATTGAAAGAAGAAGGACCAAAGAGAAGCTGAAAAAGCATCTAGGTCCCAACTATCACCAGTACAAAAGTATGCAGTTGACTAGCTCACTGAACAAGCCTGCTCAGCAAGCATCGAGTACTGAGGGAGCAGAAATCGGAAACGATATTTATTTCTATTGTCAGAAACCTGGTTACTTTAAAAGAGACTGCCCAGCTTATAACAAGCTAAAGACAGGTGACAAGTGTCACGCCCCTGACCTTTTTCACCTCGTTTAATTATGTTTTAATAATCATATCAAGCAAATTTTAATATTTTGATATGTGTTATACACGTGGCATTATTTGTGAAAAATTTAATTATATCATTTGATATGGTATATGTTTATGCTATATAAAATTGATGTCAAATGAATTGATATTACGTGAGTTTTTGAATTGTAATTGTTATCGTTGATTTATATAGTTTTGGACCAGCTTGTTATTTGTTTTAATTTTAACCGTTTTATATCTAAACGAGGACTTATGAAAGAACGGACACTGTAATATGAATCACATGAATTTATAATATTTGTTTAGTGGACCTCGTCGACTATCAAATCGTCTTTAGAAAATACGAAATAAGCAGCCTAGTGTAAATAATTTTATAATTAAAATAATATTAAAAACATGATAATCTGATGATCTCGGTGAAGTTTCTACACCGTCATTCCACCGCCCAAAGTTTTTATCCTTATCTTGTAATTAATGATTCAATGCTTATCTTTAATTACTTAACAAGATATATTTTGCATTAACTTCTGATGATATCTTCAAGCAGCACACTCGATAGCCATTTCTGATACACCCTCCCTACTTTGCGTTTACACTAATAGCTTGGGCTAGAGTGAACTGGAAAATGAAATATTAGAATAACTACAAGAAAAATATAGTAGTGTCCACAGATTAACCTCCTGGAAGCTTGCTCGGGTCATTTAACTCAAGCACTGAACATAGTACGGCTGATGTTAGTAGTCCATGGACGGTCGATGGTAAGTGTATTTAGTACTCATTATTTAGTATCTTGTAAGTAATTTTCGGTAACTTGTTGTTTAACAAATACATGCTCTTTAAATGATTTCTATTATGCTAGCGTACATGTCATGTATATGTGTGACTTGATATTATTGCTATGATACTGGCGTGCGGGCTATTTATATGTGAATTATATGGTTGAAGTTGTTTATATGAAATGAAAAAATATACGGTGGTCTGCTATATATGTGAAATGTTCCATTCTAGATACGATGAAAAGCTTAAAGTTCTTGGTTGATGAAATTATCGATTTTTCTCATGTACGGATGTGATATGTGTTGCTGTCTGAAAATATAATTATTCTTTGATAAAGTGTTATATATATATATATATATATATATATATATATATATATATATATATATATATATATATATTCATAAGAGATATGAGGATTCTGTTAATGGTTGCTGATAATCTGGAGTCTCTGTTTTCCAGCTTGTCTAGACTCGGTCTCTGCATTTCCAATATGACTGGACTCTTTATGAAATATGAATTTCCAGCATGGCTGGACACTGTTTAGTTCACTGAACTCCTCAGTTATCGTGATCACGAATTCCCGGTCATAATAGAGCCACAGCAGACAAAGAATATGACTAAGCATGTGCATTAATATATAAATGTGAATGTTGTTAAATGTTTATAGCTGATCTGTTGGAATGAGAAGTGAACTGATGTGATTTTGAAACTGTGAAATAAATGGAAGTCATATGTAAATCGATGTGAATATATGTGACTAAAACTGATGTGCTTACCTGTTGTTAAATGGCTTGTTACAGGTTATTTTACTGGTTATTAAATGACCTGATACTAATTATATTTATTGAGATCCGCAACTCATTCAAAATGCGATGATGTTTTTATAGATATTGAAGAAAAGCAGGCATAGCTGAAAAGAAGTAAGTCATGCATCAAAGGTCGGTCGACTTGTTTCCAATCCTTCTCCGTCGGCTCGTTGTCTGCATATCATTCATGAAAAGACTTTTGTTCTGTAAAAGCTTATTTACTGCATAAAGCTTCTGAAAATGTATTTTGGTGGCATGCATAAGTAATTGTGGTCAAAGTACTTATTTTTCAAGCTTCCGCGCGTCTAAATTATATTTTACTATCGGTAATTATCTGTGAAGGTGATAGGGCATCACAACAAGAAAGATAGGAGAAACTTCAAGAGAGGTCAGAGAGCTATGCTCACTGAAGAAAGTAAGAAGATTCAAATCCAACTGGATGCTATTGATTTTGACTGAGTCTGAGGATGAAGACTCAAATGATTATAAACTTCCATCGCCAGAGTTGTGTGGTATCACTCATGAATTAGTTGACTTTGGTCATAAGAAGAAAGAAATGTGCGGTGTTGCTGAGGAAATCTATCCAGATTGCTCCAACATTGAGCCATGCCTAATGGCTGATGACTATTTCTCGATTTATAAATTATGAGAGTGTTGAGGAAGGAATCAAAGATCTAGAACACCTCAGAAAGGAACTTGATCTTTATGAAAGATAATTTATGGTTGTCCAAGCAAGAACCAAAATTCTTGAAGCTGAAAAAAAATCTCTTGAAAAGGAGTGCTCTAATTTATACCTTTAATGAATTATAATTTACTTCATTTATATTTACTCCCGAACTATATTGGCTTGAAAGTATTGAGTCCTCTCTTTTTAACTGTGGACTAATAAGGTACTATTTAAGAATTTGTTACAAGTAAAGACAACAACAAATCAAAGGCACACTCCAATATAAGACGAGGGTTTAGTTCATGATCTTCAAATTTGTATGGAAATGAACTGGAGTAGATCTCTTTTTAAGTAGACATTTCGTAGGAGTGGGGTTTTATTTTATATAATGATTTATGCGTATGAGTTATACGTGAAATGTTTCCTCTTATTTCAGGATGTTTGTAAGTAATATAAGTAATAAATCTATAAATCGGTTGATTTTTCATCTTGCATTGGTGCAACGCCGGGGTTCATTGCATGCAAAAACCCGAGCCTAGTCTATCTCTACAATTAACAAATTCCGTGCATACAAATTGTAGTTCACTGGGTAACAAATAAATAAATGTCTGGCATCATTTCACCAGGACGTGTTCCGAAGAAATGCTTTAGACTCTAAGAGGACCTTAATGAACAGAAAATTAAAAATCATGAAGAACCACCAATATCAAAACTTCCCGGAATCAAAATGCGTGTGTTGGTTTATACAGGTCAAAACCCGAGGGAATAAGGCACGGGATAGTTCGGCATTCTTAATTTAATAGAATAGGTCTGAGATGGTTCTTTTCGAAAAATAAATAAATTTGTGGTATAGGCTTCAACTGCAGAAGCTATATGAGACAAAGGATGCTGAGAATGCATTTCTAAAGGCACAGATAGCTGAGACAGGAAAGTTACACGAAGAGGCAATAGACATACTTCAAAAAGTGTGAAGGTCTTCTTTTTGATGATGAAGAACTCCAAAAGAAAGAATTATCCTTCCAATCTCATGCCAAAGCTTGTGACACTCTCACTGAAGTACACTCTTATTTAGGAGATACCTCAGAAAAGGGAGGACTTGAGCTGGTCACTCAGACAAATAACTCTGTCGTTCTGAACAAGAATGATGGGAGGAAAACATTTGTTAGTAGTCAGCAAGGTGGTTCCCAGACAACCTATTGCATTGGTCAGAAAGCTAAGGTTGCTGATAAAGGAAAGGCAGTTGCGACCAAACCTTTGAGGGAAAAAAAAGTCCCAAAGAAATCTGTTGGGAAAGTTCTTGTAAAGGAACAACACACTGGAAAGTGTAACTACCCACAGTGCTACGTCTCTCAGAAAGGGAGGATTGCTGGAGCTGGCAAATTCTCTAATGTCACGTTTTCTGTAAAGAAAAATGACCTAGAGACTAGTAAGGCTGCTGATAGAAGATCTCAGTCAGCATCAGGTGCTCGAAATGGCATGGCTATAAAGCCATCGGGAAGGAACTTGTTCATGATTACAAACTAGAGCAAGAACGATGAATGAAAGCTAGGGTTGCTTACAGCAATCATCAGAAGTGGGCGAAAGAACAAACCACAAACAATCTGAATGCCAGGGCTAGAAGAAATCTAATAAGGAAGGCTAAGTTCGTTGAAAAGCAGACTCAGCAACCTGACAGGTATTTGAAGCACCACGAGGAGCACGGAACACACCAAGAAGGAAAATAGTTCTTGATAATTATGATATTAGTCATTTACCTAGAATTCCTCCTTATGTTCCTATCCGACAAAAGAATGTCCCTAAGAAATTCATTCAAATGGATTCCTACTGGGAGATACTTTAGTCTAGATGTTTCCATTATTGGAATGAGAACCTAACTCCATGTTTCATATTTTGCGCAGAACACTCTAAAAAAGAATCCAACGTGGCACTATGACAGTGGATGTGGGAGGCACATGATAGGAGACAAAGCAAATCTGGTTAACTACAGAGTATGTGATACAGGACCAGATATCAGGTTTGCTGGAGGAGAAGTGAATCCAACCGTGGGATTTGGAGATCTGAAGTTGGGAGCCCTTACAATCATTGGAGTACTACATGTAGAGGGATTGAAATATAATCTTCTCAGCATGAGTCAATTTGTTGACAAGGGGTTCTCAGTGAAGATCAAATCTAAATTCTATAAGTTGATTGACAATGACTCAAAGCAGGTAGTCTTGCTTGCTAGGCGGAAAGGAAGTCTCTATATTGTTGACTGGTCATTTGTCACAACTGAAGAATGCCTCATGGTGAGTCAATCTGGCTACACTGAAGAAAATTGTCTATGGCACAAAAGGATGAGTCACTCGAATTTTAAAACTCTGAATAAGCTAGCCAAGAAAGAATTAGTTGTTGGATTACCTAAAATGGCATACAAAAAAGATGGTGTATGTTCAGCATGCTAATTAGGGAAACAAGCCAAAACATCATTCAATTCTAAGACTAGACATTCCAGTGTGAGGCCACTGCAACTGTTACATATGAAACTCTTTGAGTCCTCAGTAACTAGTTATGCAGGAAAGAAGTATGGTCTGGTTGTTGTAGATGACTACTCAAGATTTACTTGGGTTGTTTGTCTCAAACAGAAATCTGACCCAAGGGTCGAGATACCAAGCCTGCTGAATAAGCTTGAAGTCATGAAAAATGACAAGGTATCTTTGATCAGAACAGACCATGGTACTGAGTTTGTAAACCAGTACATAAAAGAGTTTTGTACTTGCAAAGGTATACAACATCAACTATCTTCAGTAAGGACACCTCAACAAAATGGTGTTGCTGAAAGAAAGAATAGGACCCTAAAAGAACCAGCAAGAACAATGCTTGCTGACACTGAAATAAGTGAAATCTATTGGGTTGAAGCTGTATATACAACATGCTACACTCAGAATAGATGTTTGACCAACAAACACCATGACAAGACTCCCTATGAGTTATTGATTGGTAGACCCCCTGGTATTTGGTTGCAGATGTTTTGTTCTTAACAATGGTAAAAAATATCTAAGAACATTTCAACCAAAGGTAGATGAAGGAGTATTTCTTGGTTATTCAATGAATAACAAAGCTTACATAATCTACTACAAAAGGACACAAAAGATTGAAGAATCTGTCCATGTAGTATTCTATGAAGGAAACATGAAAGTACCCTTGAATGAAGAACTCCAGATAGGTTCAAAGAACTTATGATCAAAGATTTCTAACATGAATCTCCACAAGGAAATAATTCTGTCATTCACATAGAGGATGAGTCTGACAATGAACGACAATCTTTGCCAAGTAACAACCAGATGACTCTAAGGCATGATGAAGAGTTTCCTATGAGAAATTCAGAAATGGATAAAGTCACTGAGAATCTTCATTATGAAAAGGTCTCTGAGCAGGAGGTTGCTAAGAATCCTGTCTCAGATACCCAAGACACTGAATAAGTGTCAGATATCCCAAGCACATAAACATGTGCCAGATATCTTAGATACTGATCAAGTATCTTATCATAATCATAGTGATATAGAAATGAATCATATTGATAGTAATCCTACTAGTTCTAAACCCATCATTAAATGGATAAGAGATCATTTTGCAAAGGATGTGATAGGTCCTTTAGACCAAAGGGTAAGAACTTGGAGAGGTATTGCTGAAAATGCAAATTCTCTCTATGGATGTTTCATCTCAGACATAGAACCAAAGACCATTGAAGAAGCATTAAAAGACCAAGATTGGATCTTAGCAATGCAAGAAGAATTGGATCAATTTGAGAGAAACAAAGTCTGGAAACTAGTTCCTTATATTGATGGAATATTTGTCATAGGAACTAAGTGGGTTTTCAGAAACATGAATGAATCTGGTGAAATAACCAGAAACAAAGCAAGGTTGGTTGCCAAGGGATTTACCCAGACTGAAGGACTAGATTTTGATGAGTCATATGCTCCAGTTGTAAGATTGGATGCAATCAGACTATTTCTAGCCTTTGCAGCTCATAATGACTTAAAAGTTTACCAAATGGATATCAAGAGTACATTTCTAAATGGTGAACTTGATGAGGAAGTCTTTGTTGAGAAACCACCTGGTTTTGAAGTTTCCTCATGAAGCAAGATGGTCTATAAGCCTCAGAAAGCTCTATATGGACTTAAACAAGCTCCAAGAGCATGGTATGACACATTGGCCAAGTACTTAATGTTGATGACATAATCTTTGGATCTAAGGACAAGCAACTTTGTGAAGACTTTGCTGAGCTCATGAAAAGTAAATTTGAGATGAGCATGATGGGAGAATTAAGTTGCTTCCTAGGATTGCAAGTCAAGCAACTCAATGATGGAATATTCATTAGTCAAATAAATTATGCCAAGGATATGCTCAACAAGTTTAATCTAAAGCCTTCTAAAAAGAATGCTAAGATACCTATGAGCATTGGAACCAAGATGACCTATACTGAATCCGATAAGAGTGTTGAAGAACACAAGTATAGGAAATTAATTGGGTCTCTACTATACTTTACAGCAAGCAGACCAGATATTCAGTATGCAGTTGGTGTATGTGCAAGATTTCAGACAAATCTAATGCAATCACACTATAATACTGCTATGAAAATTCTAAGGTATGTTAAAGGTATAGTGGAAGTTGTACTGTGGTATCCAAAAGAGAGTGGCTTGAGTTTAGTTTGCTATTCAGATGCTCTATGCTGGATCAATGCTTGATAGAAAAAGTACTTTAGAAACGTTGTCAATTCTTTGGTACTAGATTGATATCATGGTTCAGCAAGAAGAGAAACTCAATTGCTACCTCAACCACAAAAGCAGAGTATATTGCTGCTGGGCACAAATCTTGTGGATACAACAACTCAGAGACTATGAGATCAATGAAGAGAAAACTTCTATTTTCTGTGACAACACAAGTGCTATTGCCATAACTCAGAATCCTAAGTTTCATGCAAGAACAAAGCACATAGATGTTAGACACCACTTCATTAGAGATCATGTTGAAAAAGGCAATATTGAGATACTCAAGATTGGTACAGAAGACTAATTTGCAGATATCTTCACAAAGCCTCTGCAGGAAAGTAGATTCCTAACTTTGAGACATAGTCTTGGATTAATGGAACTACCAAGGTGCTAAATTGGTCACTGAGACGGAAACTCATAAAGGAGATATCTGAGACGGGAACTCATATATCAAGGCTAAGTGTAAAAGTTGGTTAAAGAAGTATCTGAAACGGGTATTCAGATACATGAGCCCACTAAGTAAGGGGGAACACAAAAGAAGAGAAGTTGACCAATAGTACACTCTGTCAGAAATCAACTATCTCTTGTGTTTTGAAAAATTTCCATTCTTGTGATAATTTTCAAACAACACTGGACGCTTAATTAATAAGCTCAGAAATCAGTTTGTCTCCTAGTTACAGGTTACTGAGAGTCGAAAATGACTCAGATAGCTATTAGCCAAATAGGATTAATTGGGCATAATTACATGTGTTGATTGATATCATTGCTGAGAAATCAATCTCAACCATTGAAAAATGGCGCTTGAAATTCAACGGATCAGATGAGTCTCTCAAGCCCATTAGAACAGAAACCCAGTAACTGGCCCCACTAGCATTTAATGAAAAACCACTTTTTCACCCACGCCTGTGCAGATTGCGAGATATATAGATACATAATTCATCTGTACCTGTGTACTTGTATTGCTATATAAGGAGATTTTGTCAAAGACAAACACTTTGCCTAATCCCACATTTTTCCTAGCACAAAAACAACAAAACCTTCATCTTTTCTCTGCTAATCTTCTTTGAAAGTGTCTGAATTTCTGCTAAGTTTTTCTGCACAGAATCACTTAATCAAATTCGACCTTAATCTCTTTCGATTTTACTTCTCTACCACATTTATTTAAATAGATGGCACCAAAAAGAGCTAGACCTCAGAAGTCCGAAGTCTCTACTTTTAGTACTGCCGAAAAGCAAGCGACGGAGTTGATTGTCATCAACAATCGACTTGCTGGAGACTTTAACCCAAACCATTGGTCTTCAAATCACAGAATGATTTGGGGAGACGCTCTTATTGTCGAGTACATGGTGGGTGCTGCTGTAAACAAAACCGATATGCAGCAAATTATTGACTTGCATGAAAAGGCAAAAATCAAGGAATTTTGCTCGGCTATTCCCAGGGGTGTATCCCCTTTGTATGTCATGGAATTCTACAACAATTCCAAGATTGTTTCTAGATTGGTAAATGGCACTGGAGAAGTGGCCATTAAAACAAAAGTCCAAGGAAAACCTATTTTTTTGGACTATGTGTCTTTTTGTGGAATCTTTGGACTCCCTAACAAAGGAAATGACTTTGAAATAGACACTACTGATGAAATCCTTGTTGAAGGAGTAAAGTCACTGTACAGTGATGTATGCGACCTTACCAAATCTGGAGCTTTACCTGATTTTACACTTACCAAAATCAGAAAAAGACATCTGGTTGAGCATTGGGATATGATGGCTCACATACTCCACAGATGCCGTGCTAGTCTACAAGGAGGAGCTGATCAGATAAGTATGGTGAGATGGATGATAATGCTCCTTCTCAAAACACAAGATGACAGGCTAGAAAACCCATTCAATTGGGGTAATGAATTTAGTTGCAGCAGTTCAAAGTTTTGAACCCACAATTGTCAATGATCTTGCTGAACCAAATGACACTATGAGTTTTGGACCGAAGATTTGCTACTTGCTGGAAAAGCTAGGCTTTACCCTCAGAGAGGAAGGTAAAATTTCCAACAGCAACTTACTCCGTAAATTTGAGAATACAAACTTGATGAAGAAAGCTGCTGGGACTCAAAAGACCAAGAAAGGTTCTAGGAAAAGAAAGACAGAGGAGATATCTGAGGGGTCTGTTATGACCAAGAAACCCAGATCTTCCAGAAGGAAGACAACTGGCAAGAAAGAGGAAACTCCTATCGTGGAGATAGACTCTTAGATATCTGACTCTAGTGCTGATGAGGACACCAAAGTCAATGCATCCTTAGCACTTATTGAAGAAAGTGGTGAGAGACCACTTACACTCTCTGTTGAAGAAGTAGATGACTTAAATTTTGACCTAATCTTAGAAAGGATTGAGGTTGCTGAGGAAGTCCCAGCTTCCAAGGTTGCTGAGCAAGTAACTCTGCTAGGGCCATCCACTTTTCAGGGTATGCAAGAGGCCTTGAGAAATAATGAGTTAGTACTAGAGGACACAACCAATGCCTCAGTACTTAAAAATCTAACTCAAAAAGATCTGGACAGACCTCATACTTCCACTTCAACGTCCCGATCAGGATCACCACAACAACCAAAACAGCCCCAGACAGATGAGGATGTTGTTGAAATGATCCTTGAGTTTCAAAGATTTGATGATATACCAGCAAATTTTACGTTGAAGAAATTCCTGCAAGAGAGCAGGTTCCCCAACTCTTATCTGAGAGGGATCAACCTGATGTTATAACTCAGGAAGATCAACTAGGGAAGGCAACTGAGTCTAAGTCTCAGGGAAGGCATCAAGTGCCAGAAACTTCAAACAGAGCTGAGGTCACTGGACAACAAGAACAAGGCATGGAACTCAGACAAGTTCCAGATACCAATCAGCCTGGCATTGATCAGGTTACTGAGTGGTTTAGATCTCCACTTGTCAAATTTCTTAAGTCATATGTTTTGTTATTCATGTGATTAATCTTTGTTACAGACTGAAAAAGAAACAAAGGAAGGAGAGGAAGCTGAAAAGCTTCCATCTCAGAAGGAAGGAGAGGAAGCTGGAAAACTTCCTTCACAATCTGAGAAGGAGGATTCTGAAGCCTCAATCAACAAGGAATCTGAGCCTGTCCCACAGGTAGCTAAAGATTCTAGTTTGGAATCTCATAGATCTCCCTCCAATGAACTTTCTCACCCATTCTTATGTTTCTTAAAGGCTCAAACTGAGAAGAAAGATGATGTGGCTGAAAAGCCAAAGACATCAGAGGATATACCAGAAACCTCAAAGGTTTATGAGAAACACATATCTGAGCCTCCCGTCAGAGAGGTAGACAACTCAGATATCCTTCTGTGTGAAATCCTACTAAATCTTTCTAAGTGTCCTAACACTTTTTATTCTCAGGTTCAGAAAGAAATGGAAGTTGAAGAGGATAGGACGCCCAAGTCTGCTCCACCAACCAGGATATCTGAGGGTCCTTCCACCTCACTAGTCAAACCATCTGAGCCTGTTGTTGAGACACAGGCTCATTCTCGCGCCATAAGGGTTCCTGCTACTGATGAGGATCTCTTACAGTTCTTCAAGGATTATACTGTGCCCAGACACCTTAGCTGCTTCAGACAATGGCAGAAAATAAGTAGCTCTCACATCGATGAGATCATCAGAATTCTTGATGATCCTACAAGAAGGGCACAGACATTTGATCTGGAGAACCATGGGAAAAACATGTTCCCTTATGAACAATATTCTTTTTCCCAGCTGATGGAAAAGAAGTTCAGAAAGGAAGTGGCGTGCTAGCTTATTCAAGCTTTTGAGCAAGCAGATAGCCAGACTAGACTGGAAATGGCACTGAAGCTAGTTCTTCCAAAGTCTCTGCAGATTGCTCCATCTGAGCAAGAAGAAGATAGTGGTCATCTGATAACTCTTCCAGAGGTTATTAATCTGGTATCTGAAGATGATGAAGAAGATGATGAGACTCGTGAAAATGATGCTGAAAAACCAAAGTCTCCATCTTCATCTGCTCACATGAAGGATGATGATCGCAGGGATGATGATGATAGTCCTGCACCTGGAACAGGAGGGATTACTAGAACACTTACTGCCTTAGCTGCTGAAAAGCAACTTGACAGGACAACTCAAAAATCCACTTCTCCATCTCCTTCTAGATCATCAAGTCATCATACCCAACAACGAGACTCTACTGAAATAGTAGGAGAGCTCTCTGAAGATACTCCACATAAGATCAAGGATGCTGAGTACAGAGTAGCTCAACTCAGAGCTCTGTTGGAAGAAGAAACAAGACTGCATCTTGAATTGGAAATCAAGATGGTAGAAAAATAAGCCAACCTAAGGAAGGTTGAGGAATTAACTCGCAAGGCAAAAGAGGCCCTTGCTGACCAAAAGGAAATCCAGCTTGCTGCAAAAGCATTTGCTGAGGAACTAGATGGTGAACAAACTCCAGAGTAAGAAACTCCAGTGGAAGAAGCTGGAAAAGATGTGCCCTCATCTAGTAAAGCAAAAGTTGTTGACTTAGACAATGAGGATAACTGGAGTAATGAAGAAGAAGAAGAAGAAGAAGAAGAAGAAGAAGAAGAAGAAGAAGAAGAAGAAGCACCCACTCCTCAGAAAGTAAATGACAATAGTCAACCTCAGATTATTGAGAAGAAGACTTTAGGTCCCCTTGTACTTATCCAGGTTCCTGAAGAAAAAGAAGCTGGGGTCTATGAAAGAAGATCTCAGATTATGCAAGACCAGTTCAAGGAGCTAGAAGATCAAAACAAAGAGTTGATTGCTTTTGTTCCTCCTGCATACCAGAAACTTGCTGCATTAATTGCCAGGAGAACATCCAGCATAGCTATGGAACATCAAGATCTAGCTTTACTAAGAAAATCAAATGAACAACTAATGCAGTTTGCTGACATTCATTCTGCCTTGGCCATGACCACTATAAGCCAAGTAGTTACTGAGGTTGCAAAGCTCACATATGCAGAAAATGGCTTTGCCCAGCAGAATGTTGCAATTAGAGCAGAGTTGCAAGAATTATCCCAAGCCTACATTAGACTACAAGGGAATTTTGAATCTCTTTCAGAATACTTTGTCAAGATGGTGGATAATTTTGATCAGTCTCCTACGAGTAAGGGGGGAAGTTCTAGAAAAGTCACTAAGGGGAAAGGCAACCAAAAGATGATATCTGAAGCCCAACTCCAACAAGAAACCCCAAGTCAATTACAACTGGCTCCTATCACTGGAAAAAGGTCTCAGAAACCTCCTAGAGCTGCCAAGAGCTCAAGAAGGAGAAGATATAGAGACTATGCAGATGATGAAGAAGAATCCTCTGAAAAGAGGAGAAAATGCAACAATGACAGATACAAAGGCTTAGTGCAATCTCATCAAGAAGATGATGATGATGAGGAAGATACTGCACCCCTCATTCAAAGAAGATGTGTGAGAAATCCATCTGAGCCTACTACAACTGCAGTACCTATCTAGCAAGGTACATCTAGTGACAAGCTTTCAAGAAGAAAAACTAAAGAAGCTGAAAGACAAAGGAAGATCAAGGAAAGGATTGAAGAATTCAGAGAAATTGATACTCTTAGCCCTAAGGAACCTAGGATTAAGTATCAACCCACAAAAGCTGATCTAAACTCTGAACTCTACAAGTGCAAGAATGGTTACTGGATAATGTTTGCAAGAGACCTGCTATTTAACACAAATGGTCTCCCAGTACCAATCTACCTTCAAATGTTGGCCTGGAGAAAGAACAAAGAAGTTCTAATATCAGAGGATAAGTTGAAGGATGCACTTGATTTTGAAATTTTTTGTCAGACATGTAGCAATCAGGAAAGATCTATCTGACACTTGCCCCTACCATAAATTTGATGATGTACACAGAATGGAGAATGTTCTTGGCAATAAAACAAAGCCAAGACTAGTTGTAGCAGTTTATGAGTCCTTCTATCTCACTGAAGAAGATTACAAGCTAGATCTGAAATATCTGAAGATAATTTATGACAAATTCAAACTGTCTCCTATTCAGATTGAGCATGCTTGATTCTGGGCAAGACACCTCTGGGTTGAACAAACTTCCAAGAGAAGATCCACCAAATCTTACAAAAATAATGTTGAGTTCTCAAGAAAAGTTGAAATTATTGTGAGAACCTATCTTTTTGACTACTCAAATGACATTATCAGATATGGAGACTACATTTACCCAGATGATGAAAGCTGACAAAATGAAGACTTGAAGACCAACTAGTAGGATATTCACTTGGAATTTGGAACTTCCTGTTGTCCTATATACTTGTGTATTTTTTATTTTTGCTGATTGTAATTTAAAGTTTATTCTTGTAAAAGTTATATGTGCTACCACATGTAATTTATCTGATGAACCTACTCTCAGATACCTACTCTAATGAAAAGAGGACTTGTCAGCAAAGATCACACCTTGTGAATTGGTTGATGTTTACTTTCTGTACTTAAATAAAAAGAAATGAAAGACCATAAGAAATGTTTTAAGTGTTGGATTGTTTCCTCATCCAGTTCATGTTAGGTTGTAAAGATAGTCATAGGTGACTGATCAAAAAGGGAGAAATTTGTTAGGAATATCCATTTAGATTTTGATCAGTAAACCATAATGACTTGTCTTAGCTCAGAAAGGTAACTAGTACTCTTAGTTCACTTGAACATTGTAAAAGTGAAAACTTACAGAGTAAGTCTAGCAAATCTTGTATAGGATGTTAGGTCTCTGAATGTAGTTTTTATATCTCTAAAGAAGATCAAGAAGGAAGCGTCCAGCAGAAGAACTCTTTTATTGAAGATCAGAAGACTGCACAAGATTGCTGAAGACTATGGAAAAATGTGTCCTCAGATACCTTCACTCAGATACCTTGAATAAACTAAGTGTTTGAGAGACAAACGTTTCAATAGGTTTCTAATGCACTAAAGGTCACTGAGAATGGACTTGCAAAGCCTCAAAAAGCTTGCATGTTAGCTTGAATTTAATTGTGCCTAATAGATACTAATTCAAACGGCATGATTTTCAACTATAAATATCACCACTTAGAATGCTTGAAGGGCACACTTACACCTGGAACTACATTGAACATATCTTACTTTCAAGCATACAAGCTTTCTGTTGCGACTAAAGCTCTTGAATTCTAAGTAGCACGAAATTTCTAAGTGTCTTGATCCTTAACAAGACTTGCATATTGTGAAGGAGTTGAATCCAGAAGATATAGTTGCGACTAATATCTGAGATTCATTCTTTTGAACATAATCAAAACATGGGTCAGTAAAGAACAAGTTACCATACATTGAAAAGTGTATTAAGTAAACTTGATTCTACAGATCACTCCTACATAATTGTAGAAGTTATTAAGAGCCTGCTCACGTGACCAACTACCATAACCAAACACCAACAGGCGTTGAGCATAGGAAGTACTTAGTTTGGGAAACTAAGGAATAGCTCAGAGGTTACTGAGTAGAGGAAGTACTTGGTTGGGAAAACCCGGGAATAACTCAGGGGGAACACTTGGTTGGGAACCTAGTGTTAAAGGGATCAAGAGATAGGACTTTGTAAGGGGAACTCAATATCTTATCTTATTGGATTCAAGTCCTGAGAAAGGGCGAGTGGATTAGTTGAAGGATTACGCCACCTTCAGCTACCACTATAAAGCTTTGTGTTATTTACTTACTACACTTACTTTATGTATTATCCACTACTTGCTGAGTACTTACACACATTATAGCTTGTTGAGCACGTGCACTTAGCTGAAAGACTTCCGCTCTCTGACACTAAGTATCAGATACCTTCACAAGTATCTGAGAAACTGTTTTATCGTCAAAAGTTTGAAAAGACTATTCACCCCCCCCCCCCCTCCTAGTCTTTTACATTGTCGTTATCTGGACCAATAGTGAGTAAATTCAAAAGAAAAAGAAAGATTTCAACTTATCTCAGATGATCGAAACTTGCTTGAGCGGTCAAGTGTCCCCGGCAGCGGTGCCAAATTTTGATGTGCGCTCAGAGATTTCGATTTTCGTTGTAGAACCTGTAATCCTTAAACACAATCAAGATTAAATTTATAAGTCGGAAGTCCTCAAATCCACAGTTTATAGCGGGGAGTTGATTCGGGATGTCGTTCTCCACGGACACTTTGCATAGGAACAAGCAAATAATGTATTTAAATTACGTGCAGAAAGTAAACAGATTGATCGTGGACAGATTAATTGAATCGCAGTAAACCCTAATTTGATGATGTAAAATCGATGATGGGAAAGGTGTAAAGGATCCCCGACCTCCCTCTGCTATGCTACTCCCAACTTCCTAGTTAAAATCCTATGCGATTACCTTAATGACAGCAGGGCATAATACTACTGTGCTAAGAAGTATGAGGCACGAATACCCTACTATGTTACGTGAAACTCTTTGTGTCACTCAAAGTAACATCACACCACGAAGGATGTATAGAGTTGTATAATCACGATTTACGTCTAATAACTATTCCATTAATATATCACGGTATATAAAGAAGTAGCAAAAGCAGAGTTATGACGGTTCGCCTTTACAAGAGCAAGTTAGCTACTCATAGTATTCAGACAAAAATCGAAAAGAACAAGAAAGAAAGAAGAAGAAGAAGCTTAGTCTCTGATGTATTCGTGCTGCTTCTAGGGTTTCCTCCTTCTAGGTGCCTAGCGGCCAGCGGTTTTGGGGTTTCACTTCCCCGAGTACTGGTTCTCTCTCAGGAGAGCTGCTTTTTGAGCGGTGTAGAATTACGAGACCCCTGAGGTCTTATTTATACTAAAAAATCCGAGCTCTGGCCGCCACTGATCTATACGGAAGGTTTAGGAAGGTGGGCATTCGCCTGACAGGCCAGGAAAAAGCCTGGAACAATTCAGAACCTTCACTGTGGTCGCCTGGTGACCGAAGAGAGGCCTTTTGCGGTCCCCTGGTGGCTGCCATCTTCGATCTCTGCAGATTCGAATCTGTTTTCTTCATTCTTCGATTTCGGGCTTCGTAACTTCGTTTCCTCGAAAATTGGTCTTGTACAAAGTTGTTCCATCTTAAATTATCTTCGCATTGGTTAGTCGCATGACATGTTTTGACTCATCGAACTCCATGCAACGGCCAATCCGGCGTATTTGCTTAACTTTCTCTATTTCGCACAATTATGTTGTTTTCGCGCCTTAAATCGTACAATTCCTCAAAAACGCGATCATGACCTACAAAATACACACGAAGTTGGTATTTGACCATAAAACGATTCAAATATTGAATCTAAGGCAAAAAAACGAGGGTCTAAAAGCATGTTATATCGCACATTTCATTGTCACATCAGGTCACATAAGAGTGCTTCTTCCTATGTTGATAGGTAGGTTCTTCTCGTTGGCCAGGAATGAAGCGAAATATGATAAGATAGCTATCAGAGCTGAAGGGATTATCTGCAAAATCCAAAAGTTTCTACTTGATTCTCATGCTGCTAAGCCTTTCTTACTGACCATGTGGCAAGGGGATCTTTAGATAGCTCAGTTATGGAACATTTATTTCAGTACCCCTCCTAGAAGAGTAATAATGGTTAGATGGAATAAACCTCCTGAAGGGAAGGTCAAGGTCAATTGTGATGGTTCTTACAAACAAATCACCAAAAAGGCTGCAGCAGGTGGTCTTCTAAGAGATGAAGATGGGAGAATATTGAAAGCATACCAGTCCTATCTCCATTTTTCTTCTGTTTTATTTGCTGAGCTTTATTCCATTTGGAATGGTCTAGAATTTTGTGTGCAGAATCATTTTTGTCAAGTCCTAATGGAATCGGATTCTAAGGTGGCTTTGTCTTTGATTAATTGTAATAGAGAAAACTGGAATTGGAGACTAGTGAATATTATAAGTAGAATAAAGATTCTATCTAATTCTATTACTGTGATATTTGCTCATTCTTATAGGGAAGGAAGTGCAGCTGCTGACTGGCTAGCTAATGATGCTCTGGCTTTCAAGAAAAATTTGATCATAAATCCTGAAGATATTCCCATACCTGTGTGAAGGTTGGTATACTCTGATAAACATGGGATCCCTTATATCAGAACAAGTAAGTGATTTAGAATTCTTCTTTAGCTAGGATTATGAAAGGACTGCAATAAAACAATAGTAGAGCAAGAAAAAGTAAACAAAAAAATCTTGGATCAAAAAATTTGATGGCCTGGGAAAAAACAATATACAGTCCCAAAAGAGACCTAATAACAGAATATAAAAGGTCCATCTTTCTCTGGTATATTTTCCTTGGTTTCTTTTTTTATATCCTCTTGGTGTTGTCTTTCAGTCTATTCTCTATATCTCTCCTGATATTGACAGAGTGGTTCCTATTTATTCTGACTTCTGGTCCTTCACTATGGGGTGGAGTTATTGGGATTACTATGTTTTTAGTTGGTTTGATTTTGTGTATAGCCTTGTATCTATAGAGTGAGTATGGTGTTTTCTGCTGTTGGCATTGGGTGATTTGTGGTTTTAGTGGCTTTTTGATATCTTCTGAGAGGTTAGCTGCTAGAAGGTGGTGTCTTCATGTTTGGTTGAGCTATTGTATTGTGTTGGTTGTAAGACTAGCTGGAAAAAAAATATATAACAGCTGGTTAAAAGAAGCAAAACTGGCTGCAAAAAAACAATATAACAGGTGGTTAAGAGGCAAAAAAACAGAAAGAAAGACAATGTTACAAAAAAAAAAAATAGAACTGCACGCCTTAAGAAATATAAATAGACTTACTAAGGCCCATTTTTCTTTTTGTTTGTCTATTAATGGTTGATGAAGGTCTAAGATGGTTCTTTCCTCTCTTTTTCCTGATAGTCTGTGTTTGGTGCTTGGTATCTGTTTTGGGTTGGTGGGACATTTCAGTTGCATCAAGGATCTTATTAATTTGGAAGCTTGATAGGATCCTTTTCTGTCCTTATGCATATGGGGTTTGGTATAGGTCTTTTCTGGCTCTAGTTGGCTGTTACTTATTCTTGTGCTGTTTGATGTCTCTATATCCCACCAGGAAGTTGCTTTCCTTCCTAGCCACGTTTTTGGTCTGTTGCTTCACCTGGAGCTTGTGTTCTTATAGCTCAGTGATTTGCATACACTTTCTCCTTCTGCACACTACATGTTGCTATTTCAAGATAGTTTTTGGAATGCTGGACCTGCTAATTTTATATATGGGAGGACTTTGGAGCAATGTATATTTTGGAAATGTTTTGGTTTTGGTTGTTATCTTCTAGCTATAACCTTGCACTCAATTCTTTGGTTAATGTTTTATTGAGTGTTAGGGACACAGGAAGATATTGCTTGGAGTGAAGATTGTTTTGATATGTTCAAAGATTGCAGGTAATTTGCTGATTATGGATAGAAATTGGAGGTCTGGAGATAGTATCAAGAGAAAGATGTTAAAGGGATCGGTGCATTTCAAGAAAAACGATAAGGGGGTGATATGTACAAATGAGTCCCTACCTACTAATTCGCATACCAGGACGAACTTGAATACAATCCGGCTACAAAGCCGAGGAGACACACTAGTCAAGAAAGCCGACCTCTCTACGACTACGCGTGTTACAAGGTGATTGCTCCGACCAACCTTCGACCACCGTGGGACCAACCTCCGGCTAGGTCAGAGGTCTGTCCCCCGGAAATCCCCCTATAAATACAAGGGCATTTAGTCAAATTAAACAGGTTCAAGAACCACCAATATACTACTCTCTAATCTACTCGGCGTATTATATCCAACCAAGCACTGTTGATTTATACTATCAGTTTGTCCCAGAGTTAACCGTTTTTATACAACATCATATTGGCCCCGTCTGTGGGAAACGCAACAAAAAGTCATGGTCCAAAATCAAGCAAGGAAACGCAACACTGGAGGCAACTCTAGAGTCTCGGCGCAAGAACTACCTCCATAGGCCCTAGGCCGCACTCGAAGCTCAGCCCCACAGCTCCCGTTGAAGGCAATCATCCTGAAAATGATCCTAGGGATGGCACTCGCATTTCGATCACCGATGGAACCGAGGATCCAGTCCAACAAGTCGCCTCGGCAAATGCACCCATCCTGCAACTGCCAGTACAAACCCGGAGAGCCCCTACTCCTTAAGCACTACCCACCGACCCAGTTCTAGTCGGACTCACAGAAGCTCAAGTTCAATACATCCAAAGCCGAATGCAAGGTGTAAATCTCAACACCCTTGCTCCAAAAATTCAAGTTCCACCAGGATTCGCACACCATGCGACCGATCCCCCCCATCACACTCCGACAGGATCAAGCATTGGTTGAGCAAGTTTTTGATTCTCGGGGTCCACCACACAACTGGAACACTGATCGATCCGTAGCTCACCGGAATGACACCCGAGCCTCAACACAACAACCAAATGAGAACTTGAGAGAGGTAATCAATCGAAGGGCTGCAATAGCAAGGGGAGAAGTCAATCCACGGCAAGCAAATAGGGGGGAGGATAGAACTCGCCGAGACCCCACTCCGTCCCGGAATTTAGAATGAAATCTACGCCACCGTGATAATCGAGATAATAGGTACCAAAGAGATGATCATTATGATGAAGAAGATACCAGAATCAGTTACTTGGGCGACACCCCAATAGGCTCAAGGAGAGATGAACAAGACCAAGGTTGGCCCCTCACACCTTCACGCCGAGGAAGACAGGATAAGTACTCTGACCATCGGAGCCGATCTCCTTGGAGAGGAGACGGTCGAAGAAGCCGTTCAAGATCAACACATAGTTATCCCAGAAGACGACACGGAGACGAGGCCGAACGCCTAAGAGAGCAAGTTAGGATTCACGAACGAGCTCTGGAAGTAGAGAGAAACAAGCTTGACTCTCTGAATCGAGCTCGGGACACGCTCAAATTCGGTCGTAGCCTGGAGCCATTGTCCTCGGAAATCAAACAGAAGTCCTTCCTTTAGGACGTGTGGCACCAGCCACTACGGAAAGGTATGAGGGAGATTCTTGTCCAATCGATCACAGGATAAGATTCGAAGCTTCCCTCGGAGGAATGGGAATCACTGACAATGTCCGAGCACAGATCTTCCCGGGCACTTTCCATGGGCAAGCAATGACGTGGTGGAAGAGTCTGAGGGCAGGATCCATACTATCGTGGGATCATCTGTTGGCTGAGTTCACCATCCGTTTCGAGAATTTTCGAGAAATGGTCCGCTGGCCAGTTATTTAGCCGAGGTCGTCCAGAGGGAAGACGAGACCCTGAGAGCCTTTGTGAGGAGATTCGAGTTGGCGGTATCCATGATCGACACTCACTCCATCAAGGAAAGGATAACTCATCTTTGTACTAACATGAACAATGACGAGTTTCGACGAAAACTGATTGATGCTGAAATTCGAACAGAGAGAGAGCTCAAGGACCTCACCTACCGCTTCCTCAAGACCGAGGAGACACTTAGAACAATTGTCGTCAAGGCTGTAGCCAAGAAAGACCGCCCACCACAGAGTTCCAAACAAGGAGGAAATCAACACCAGGAGGGTCCGAACAGGCAAAGGAATGAGAAGAGGGGAAGGCAGGAAGAGAGAAGGAAATCTCCTCGACGTCACTTTGTCAATTACGCCGAGTTAAGAGCTCCCAACCATGAAATACTCACAATCATGGAATCTAGGGGCCTACCCTTTCAACGACCATAGAAACACAAGGAAAGCCGATTCACTCGGAATTCTTCCGAGTATTGTTATTTTCACAAGCAGAAAGGACATTCAACTGAGAAATGCAACCAGCTACGCCAAGAGATACAAAGATTGATAGAGCTGGGCTACCTTAAAGATTATGTTATGAGGCAGGACCAAGCTGATGGTCCACGGGATGTTGATCGAATTGACCGACTAACTGAACGCCAGCCCAGACAAGAGAGCAGGCCAAGTCCAGCAAAAAATCGTAGTCCTAGGAGATCACATACTCCTAGGTGAGCTAGGTCAAGGGAAAGGCGATCATATCCTCGGCTACACAATTTGAGGAGATCATCAATTCAAAGATAAGCTAGAATTTCGAGCAGAGGAAGAGATCGAACTACCCGCAACAATGATGAGCAGGGATGGACGAAGAAAACTTACCACGGTCTGGTAGAATTCTCACCATCGCTGGAGGACCAGCTGGTGGCGACAGTAGAAATGCTCGCGAAAATACAGCCAAGACCCTAAGAGAGGCCGATGAAGGTTACGTGAACTATGTCGAACCTGGAGTTCACCTCATCACATTTGATGAAGCTGATGCCCCAACCCCATGTGTAGGACAAGGAGCAACATGAAGTCCGGATGTACCCGTGGTTGTAGACATGGTCGTAGCAGGTTATGATATGAGCAAGGTCCTTATCGATACAGGGAGTTCCTCCAACATCCTCCTCATGAGCACAGTGAGAAAAATGAGGATGAGTCTTGAAGGTCTCCGACCGGTCACAACCAGCCTAGTAGGCTTTGGCGGAACCCAAGTTCGGCCAAGGGGGATTATATACTTACCACTCTCAATGGGAACCTACCCGAGAAGGGTCACAGAGACCCAAGTGCCTTTCCTCATTGTGGATGCAGTATTTGAGTATAATGTCCTTATTGGTCGGCCAACATTAAACAGGTTCCGAGCAATAGTTTCAACTTTCCATCTCCGGGTGAAATTCTCGACTCCAAATGGGGTAGGAGTATTGAATGGCAACCGACAAGAGGCTTGGGAGTGTTATACTCTGTCAACAAGGAGAGCTTCTCGGCCTTATGACTTCCAAGAGCAACACAATGATCGAAGCTATGATAGTCGAAAAGAAAGAGGCATTGCCTTCCCATTAGTCTGATATCTGCCCCTCGAAAAAAGGAGAAGACTCCCGGAGAAGGAATCAATTGGTTGAAGATGGGTGTAGATAAGAAACACCCGAGAAGGTCTGAGGCGAATACCAAGAGTATCGAGATCGTGAACTATCGGGTCATTCCACCCGAACCACCGGGCGACAGCCCCATGAAAACCTTTTTCGGAGAAAATTGGATGCAAGCCGATGAGGATGTCTTGGAAATCCCACTCAGTGATTGGCACCCGGAAAGAACGGCCAAGATCGGCTCTGGCATGGATGAGGAAACCACTCTGAAAATGATCGCATTTTTACGAAAGAATGCCGATGTCTTTGCGTGGGGAACAGAGGATCTGACTGGAATCGACCCCGAAATCATGGTTCACTCTCTCCATGTAGATCCGACCATCCGACCAGTAAGGCAGAAAAACGAGACCATGGACCCATTCGAGATCGTATCATTGCCGAGGAAGTAGATCGGCTACTTAAAGCAGGGCACATCCGAGAAGTTCATTACTCGGATTGGATATGTAACGTGGTATTGGTAGAGAAGAGTCCGGGAAAGTGGAGGATGTGTAATGACTTCACAACCCTCAACATGTTCTGCCCAAAGGATTCTTACCCTCTTCCACGGATCGATCAACTGGTGGATTCCACAGCTGGTTGTGCCCTACTAAGCTTCATGGACGCATTCCAAGGTTTCTACCAGATCAGAATGGATGAGGAAGACATCCCTAAAACGGCCTTTATCGCAGCCGGGGGAGTCTACTGTTTTCAAGTCATGCCTTTCGGCCTAAGAAATGCAGGAGCAACTTATAAAAGGTTGATGAACCTCATGTTTCAGGAAGAACTGGGGCGTTCCATGGAAGTATATGTCGACGACATTCTAGTCAAGAGCAAGGAAGCGGCCGAACACATCAGTCATCTGAACAAATGTTTTAAGATCCTCCGTCGTTACGAAATGAAATTAAACCCGGCCAAGTGTACGTTTGGAGTTAAAGGAGGCAAGTTCCTCGGCTACATGGTGACTCATAGGGGGATTGAGGAGAATCCCGAGAAGATCAAGGCCATAGTCGATCTTCCTCACCCTAAGAACATCAGGGACGTCTAGCGCCTAATCGGCAAGATTATCTCCTTAAGCCGGTTCATTTCAAGGTCGGCCGAAAAGAACCTCCCCTTCTTCAAAACACTCAGGAAAACTGACAAGTTTGAATGGATCGAGGAGTGTAAGACAGCATTTGAGAACCTCAAGACTTACTGGGCCACCCCGCCACTTTTGGCAAAGCCGGACGAAGGTGAACCATTATATATCTACCTAGCTATCTCCGTCGAGGTTATCAGCTCGGTCCTATTTAAGGTTTGCAAGAATGAACACTTGCCAGTCTACTACCTAAGCAAGGTCATGATCTCGGCAGAACAAAACTATCAGGACATTGAAAAGTATGCATTTTGTTTAGTTGAGGCCGCAAGAAAGCTCAAGCCATATTTCTGATCTCACAAGATCATTGTCTTAACGAGCCAGCCCTTGAAGCAAGTATTATACGATGCTGCGAAGTCGGGGAGATTAACAAAATGGATGATTGAGTTGGGAGATCATACCATTGAATACCAAGCTCCCTCGGCTAAAAAGGCCCATGTATTGGCTGACTTCCTAACCGAATATCCTCCTCCAACGGTGGTTGAGAAACCGACCAGGATGGAAGAATCACAAGACAGTCTATAGGCACTTGAGGTGCTAGCCCTATCCACCAATGATATTCAAGCAGAAGCCGACCCAGTGAAAGATTGGATTCTGAACCAAGCCACAATTGAAGAGCTACCTCCACCCCCGCCTGGGAATCCACCCCACGAGGTTCCGGTTGTGATACAATCAACCTCAGTTCCTAAAGCGACGCCTCCTCCACAAAATGATGTTTGGGAACTTTATGTGGATGGTTCCTCGGCTTCAAACGCTGGTGGGACCGGATTATTACTAATCAGTCCAGAAGGAGCCGAGATGGAATATGCAATTCGGCTAACTTTCCCAGTAACAAACAATGAAGCCGAGTACGGAGCCTTGATAGCAGGAATGAAAATGGCACAGTCGGTCATGGCACGAAAAATCCGAGCATTCTCTGACTCCCAGTTGGTCACAGAACAATTTTCAGGAAAGTTTACTACCAAGAGTGTGGCCATGATCAAATACTTGAAGATAGTCAAAGAGCTGAGAGAAACCTTCGAGGAGTTTTCCTTGTCCAAGATAGACCGAACGAAGAATGGCGGTAACGACCTTTATCCAATGGGCAATGACTTCAGAGCAATAGATACTCGGACAGTGGTTTTAATGAGTGCAAACACATCTTGCATTGTCAATGCTCCCCCGAATCAACTTGTGGCTGGAATCTCGAGTTCGGATACATGGATGAGCCATTGGTGGCCTACTTCACAAAAGGGACCCTACCAACCGACCCGGCCGAGGCTAGAAGAATCCGACGAAGAAATCTTTGTTACTTCTGGAATGGCAACGACCTCTACAAGAAATCGTATGACGGGATGCATCTACGATGCTTGACACCTTCTGAAGCACTAACTGTGCTCAAAGAAATCCACCTTGGCAGTTGTGGAAATCACTCAGGTGGCCGAGCGCTATCACAGAAAATTCGAAGGGCCGGATATTATTGGCCGAACATGAGAAAGGAAGCAGGGCGTTTTGCCGGTCATGTGTAGAATGCCAAAAATTCACAAGAATCCCTCGACAGCCGACCATACCCATGATTCCGTCCACCATCACTTGTCCTTTCGATCAATGGGGAATGGATATCGTTGGACCATTTCTGCCCGGACAAGGGGGGAAGAAGTTTCTCATCGTAGCAGTGGAATACTTTTCAAAGTGGGTCGAGGCCGAAGCCACCATGATAATCACCGAGAAAAAGATTATGAATTTCCTTTGGAGGCTAACTTGTCGCTTTGGCCTACCCAGGATCCTGGTTGCGGATAACGGTAGCCAGTTCTCAGGTGCCAAGCTAAAAGAATGGTATCAGGAAATGAGGATCGAACAACGCTTCACATCGGTCGTCCACCCTCAAGCCAAAGGCCAAACCGAAGTCACCAATCGCACCATAGTGGATAACCTTCAAAGAAGACTTGGAGATAGCCGAGAAGATTGGGTTGATAAGCTCGATGGAGTCTTATGGGCATATCGAACGACCGTCCGAACTGCAACACAGGATACACCTTTTGGCTTGGTTTATGGTTCTGAAGCTGTGATTCCAGCCGAGATAGATGTTCACACATATCGTATTCAGAATTACACACCTGAGAACAATGCGTCCGAGCGCATATATGATTTAGACAGGGTAGAATCTACAAGAAGTGAAGCATTAGCTCGGACACTCGGATATCAAGCCACAATGGCGCAAGCTTATAACAAGCACATGAAGACAAGGGTCATTCAGGTCGGCGATCTCGTACTGAGAAGAGTCGACATCCTCAGCAAAGTGGGAAAACTTGAACCCAACTGGGAAGGACCTTACAAAGTTATCCGAGCAAGTGTTAATGGAAGCTATGGGCTAGCCGACCTCCAAGGAAAAGCTCTCAAACGCACCTGGAATGCCAAGAACCTCCAGAAATATTATGCATGAAAAATCATTGTAATGAGCGATCCGAGGAGATAGACTCCCAATTAATGAAATCAACATATTTTGTCCTATATTCTTCATCTATTTATCAAGAACATACACGGGAACATCCTAAAAGGATACTTGCCTTGGGGAGATCTTGGATAAATCCTAAAATCAACAAGGCCAAACCAAACCTTAGGAGTCTTGGTAATGCCTAACTTGATTAGATCTCGTGGAAAAACGATATAGCCGAATGGTCTACAAAATTATCGATTGAGAATTTCCAAGTTACTCGAAATTTATGAATCCGAAACCAAACTTGATAATCGATAAAAACTAAACCTGGATTTTATGAAATCTGACTTCAGTCGAAAGGGTACGATTGAATAAATTTTCAAATAATAAGCCGAGCTAACTTATTATTAAGACTCGCATGAAAAAATCAAAGTACTTGCACTAGGCAAAGTAAGGTCTTCGAATGCTAAATGATAAATCAAGTCGCCATAAGCTCCTACTCAAAATAATGTGTGAATTTATCAAAGCATAATAAACTCATCCAAGAAGCAAGAGATGAACGAAAACTAAACATTAGATCAAGCCTACTGTTCGGAAAATTACATAGGTGGTCAACCTCGGATCTTGCAACTTTAAGCATTCACAAAAAATGGCAAAGATATACCAAGATCCGAGCATGACCGACAAAAAGAATAGTACCCTCACAACCCGAGGGCCTAGTTAGCAAAATATGGCCCTAACACTAAGTGTTCAACACTTTACAAAATGTTCCCAAGGGCATACCCTCGGCTACTACCAACCCTCTACGGATGAGGTATCCGGGACCTCCTCACTCGGCCTGCTGGTCTCCCCCTCCTCTGGCGTGCTCTCTGCTCCTTCCTTTCTGATCCGCCTCCAAAGCCTAGCAACCCTCTTTGTCCCGTCCGGACCAGTGGTTTCCTCCTCCACCACATGCATCACCGACACGCTATCCAGTGCGCCGGATAGTCGGGTCCATTCCCTGTTAAGGGTGCGATGCTCGGTCCCCTCAAGCCGAGTGCTGGCAAAGAGAAGAGGAAACCAGGAGGGATACATCGGCTTCAGCTCCCCTCGGAGATCCTCCATATCTTCTGGTGGGGGTCCGCAGGTATCATACCACCATTCCTCTTTTTGGAGATCCGCAATGGGTTGCACCTCGGCATCAACATACTCCTCCAGCTCCCCATCACGGAAGGCATCCATGTCCTCGTGCTCGGAAGTCACCCCCTCAGCTCTTGTAGTGGAAGGAGCCCGAGGCAAGAAAATCCCTCACCGCCTCCACTCGGGTAGTCTTTAGCTTTTCCATTAGAAAAGCCTTGAGCTTACCCCGAGACTCTTGGAGTGCCCGAGCCAGAGCAGTTTCCTTCTCCACCCGAGCTCTCAACTCCTCAGCTTCCTTATTCAGCCGCTCGGCCTCAGCCTCAGCTCGACTCTTAGCCTCTTCAGCATCGGCCCTGGCCTTCTTGGCCTCCTCCAACTGGGCCAAGAGGGCAGAATTATCTTCGGCGACCTTCAGATTTTTCAGGGCCTCGTCATGATTGTTAATCTACGCATGAGCGATCAGATACAGTTAGAAGAAAATTAACGAAAAATTACACCCAAGATAAGGTAAACAAACTTACAATATCGCCCAGCATCCTCAGGCTGCCCGACAAGGCCTCCTGCCCAAATTTCATGAGTTTTTCAGGAGCAAACTCCTGAATGGTAAAAGTCGACCGACCCATCTTGGCCGACCGACCTTTTTTGTGGCCTTCGGCCCGGTCCTTCCTCTTTTTTCCGAATTTGATGGCATCAGCCATCAATTTCTGCCCGGTTTCCTGTAGGAAAGGAAAATGTTGTCAAAATCAACACTATACCAAGGAGGGACAAGCTAAGCCAAGTAAGGAAACTTACACCCTGAGAGGCTTCAGAAACAACCTTATTCGGCTCCAAGTGAGCCACTGCATTGGTCGGCTGCATGGTAGGTGAAAATGCAAGTTGCACTTGATTAGTTAATCTTATCTTTCATGATTCAGTTCAATGTTTGTGTTTGTTGTTGTTGTTTGTGAACTGCAGGATTTCAATGTTGTGCAACATTGCGAAATAGTGCCGATACAATGTTGGAACAACATTACGGACAACAGCAGACAACATAGAAACAAGCAGGCCAATTGGATTGATGACTTGACCGAAGCAATCAATTCAATTCTGCAGAATAAGGAAAGAGTTTGAGTTGCTTTGGACATAAGGAATGCAATCTAAAGAGAGAATCTTTCAAGAATATTGTTGAAGAAAGCAAGAAGGAAATATATTGTTGAAGACACTAATATGGAATTTCCTTCTAGGCGATTATTGAAGAAAACAAGAACATGGAAAATTGCCTTTCTTTGAGATCCTATTGCCTTTCGACTTGGATGGGAGTCGATATCTCAAGTATATATACAAGGATTCAGTGAGCAATCATTGAGCCTTTCTTGATGCTCAATCGAGATTTTATTAAAAGAGTTTAGGCTTCTTGTTTTACGCTAGCTTTAGAGTTTGTCTAAGAGTATTCATTGTTGGAATAACTCTTTCAAACATCGACCTAGAATAGCTTTTCTTGTTGGTTCTTCTAGGGCTAGTTTTGGTTGTTTAATCAATCGTCGTGATTGTATTAAACCCACTTGATTAGATCTACTTTTCACTGTCGTTAGATATTTTGCCTCTGGTTGCTGCCAATATATTTTTCTATATATTGGCTTGGTAATAGAAGTTTCATTCTTATTCATCTGCTGCTATCTGTTAACTGTAGACAGTGTTGAACAACATTGTTGGCAACATTGTGCATTGGTCTAATTCAAGTACCAATCGGGATCTTAAGTTCTAATAAGTGGCATCGAGCCACCACCTAACTCTTGTATGGATTTGGTACTACTACAATGGAAGTTGCAAACTTAAGTGTCTACAGGCCACCTATGCTTGATGGATCGAACTACCACTACTGGAAAATCAGGATGAGGACATACATCAAGTCCATTGAATGTCGAGCTTGGAGATCTGTTCTAGAAGGATTTGTCCAGCTCTTGAAGGACACGATCTTGATGGAGATATTCATCCCATACAAGAAGAACGCTTCACTGCAGGAGACTTACTTTTAAGCTCTTACAATGAAAAAGCTTTAAATGCCATTTTGGACATGTTGATGCTCATATGTTTAAAATCATTCAAAATTGCACTCTGACTAAACTAGCTTGGGACATACTTCAGAATCATTGTGAAGGTGATAATAGTGTCAAACAAACTAAACTTCGAATGCTTTGGTCAAAATTTGAAAATCTGAGAATGGAAGAAGCTAAAACCATTGATTCTTATTTTGAAAAGCTTTTGACTTTGTCTAATGATGTTCAACTTCTTGGTGATGCTATTTCCAACAAGCAACTGATTTCTAAAGCCATACGTTCTCTCTCTTCAAAATTTAACACTAAAGTTACTATTTTTGAAGACACTCACAATCTGGCTACTATGGATTTTCATACCTTGATGAACAATTTGAAAAATTTTGAGATAATTGATAACGAAAGAAAAGGTACGAAAATCCTTAGTATGTCCCTTCACTCTAAATCTAAAGCTAAAGTTACTGAGCTTGAAAGCAGTAGTGATGATTCTGAAGACATGACTGAAGAAGCCTACAATGACTTGGTTAGGAAAATTGAGAAACTTAGATTCAGGAAGAATTCTAATAGAGGCTCTTCGAGCAACTCAAAAGGAACTAGAAATTTCAAAAAGAAAACTGGTGTGTCTAACACTAGCCCTAGTCTTAGTAAACTTAGTAAAGTTAGATGTTTTGAATGTCAAGGATGGGGGCATTATCAGAATGAATGTGCTAACACTCTTCGAAAGGAGAAAAAGACTATGCTTGCTTGTCTCAGTGATGTTTCAGATGACGAACAGGAAGACGATGATCCAGAAGTTCATGCCAAAGCCCTATCTGCTGTTCTGAACAATGTTGAGAAACAATGTTTGTCCAACATTGACAAAAGAAGTCTTTTTCGACTATGATGATTCTCAAAACTGTGAAACACTTTTCGGGACTAACCCTGAGGAATCATTTTCTACTAATGTTTTGTGTCTACATGGTTCAGTTGATCTATCTGCAGATTATCACCGGAAGAGTGGCGATGAATGAAAACAATGTTGAGTCAACATTGACATCAACATTGTCATTTTAAACGTCTTTTACGATGTCTCTGTCCGGAAAGGCACGCATACCCAAGAATAAACAGGTTGTTGCAGTCTTGAGCAGATTCTGACACTACTCCCGAGAAAAGCGACATCGAACACGAAAGGTGTCTAGCTAAACCAAGAACTCCGGTGGTGTACAAGGAGAAATTGTCAATCTTGTGACAAATGATGACACAACATTGAGCTCAACATCACAGTGTAAATTCCATCGGCGGTACCCATGAGATGAGCATGATAGGTGAACCCGGCACTCCTATGGCTAATGGTCTTATGCTCGAGAATCGATGTTGGAGATGATGTTGACCTAACATTATCTGTAACAATGACTCCGACCTTCTATATCTATCAACCAAAGATACCTCACATCATGTTTTATGTGTGTGTTTGTGCAGTGTCGATCTAACCCTAAAATCCCACACCGATTGTTCTTAAAAGATTTTTCATATATATATCAAGAACTGTTAATCTTAGATTATGGTATGCATGTGATACAAACACTAATCTAGTGGGATTTAGTGATTCTGATTGGGCTGGTGTTCTAGATGATAGAAAATACACTAGTGGAGGTTGCTTTTATCTTGATTCTAATTTAATGTCATGGTATTTCAAGAAACAGAACAATGTGTCACTCTCATGTTGAATCAACATGTAACATCCGGAGTTGTGTTACTCAATTGATATGGGTGAAAAATATGATGCATGACTTTGGTCTTCAATGTGATACCTTGTTGATGTTCTGTGATGACCTTAGTGCCATAAATAATTTTAAGAAGCCTGTTTTGCACTCACGCACGAAACACATAGACATTGGGTATAATTTTCTTAAGGATATGGTCAATCTGCAAGTAATAGTCATACAACACTTAGATACAACCAATCAACTTGCAGATATTGTTACCAAGCCTTTGAATTGTGAGAGATTCTTCAGTCTTAGGAGATCTCTTGATTTTTGCTCTTTGTGATCTTCGATGTTGAAACTAGTGTTGACTCAACATCACAGTCAACACTGGCTGCAGAAAAGTGATGTGTTTTTTGTTGCCTTTTGATTTTCTTTATTTTTTTAAATTTTTTTTGTGTGTGTCTATGTGTTTTACGTATGCTTCTTCATGGTCTATTCTCGCTTTGTAGCTTATAGTGGTGATGCTTAGGGTTTGAAAGGCTATTTGAAACCAAGGTTGAAAGGGATCGAGTCTCCTGTGTGTTTGCTTTATGTAAAACCCACTTTTGCTGCTTTTTGGCTATTTTTACTCGTACCTTGACTCACACTTGATGTTGCCTCCTGTCCTTTATGCTTAATAAATCTAATGAATTATGATAAAAAGGGCTCGAAGTGTTTCCGTCGAGGATCGTGTTGGGTTTTCAAATACTATCCAGATATCGACGTGGCCAATGTGTCATATGTCGTGAGGGTTGATGGCTTTAGATTGAAACCAACACGCACAAAAGTGCCGATTCTCGTAATGCTGCTGGTTCACTTTCTGAGTACCAAATTACCCAATGTGGTCAAATGAGTGATTTTATGCCATGAGACGTGTGTTTGCCTAACTCCGCATAGGCTTCGGCTTTGGAGCGGATTCATACGTGTTCCAATTATTTGACATGGTTCACGGTCTCATGGTCACCCCCACTCAAACTTATGCTTATTGTTCAATTTACTTCTTGAGGCAATGTTGAGTGTGTTTCTTTGGTATTCCTTTCTCTCTCTTTACTGCAGATCGGTGGTGTTAATCGAATCGCACATTTTGAGACTTGGTTTCTGGTGACTTACATTAAGAGTGGTCGATTTCCGATGTTGTCATCAATGTTGAGTCAACATCTTGGTCAACATTAGTCCTTGGAGTACTTTCTGACTTATATTTGCTCTTTTTTATATGTGCTTCTCTATCTGACCTTTCTGTGTATTTTTGGGTTTGAGGGGGAGTAGGTCTGAGGTGTTTCAGTTCTAAGGTGTTTCATTGGGGTTTGGGGTTTTTGCTTTCCTGTTCTTGCATTCCAAGTCATTATTTAAGATCAAGATTTTTAGTGTCAACCTCCCTAGGGTTTATCTGTTAATCTGATTACTATGACTTAACGGATAACTGTTTTACTTGCAACATTAATCTTTTATTAACAGTTATGCACAGTTTCTGTAGCATTGATATATATTTGCAGGATCTTTTAAGGCAAACCCAACAACACCCATCATGACCATCCACTCTTATCCTAACACTGCTCTCTAGCTAATCCAACCTCTATTCATGATTACTGCCCTTCAGCCGATCCAAACTCTTTTCCTGCTTCTGCTATCACCTTGGCTGCCAGTGTTGAACTCAATGTTTTCAACATCATTCTCCAACATTGCACAACTCTTATTGCAGGTCCTATAGTCCACAACTCAGTATTGCACTCATTGCATGTCTTCTTGTCTCCATCTGTGAACTTGGTTGAATAATCTGAGAGATATCTTTCTTCTCAAAAAGGGGGAGAAGAGAAGAGATTGAACAAAAAGCAAACATACATTATTTTGTTATATTGCTCTCGTCTAATGTTGAGGGGGAGTTATGTAGTTTCATGCCTGTTATATTTGTTTGTGTCTAACAAGTTTGTTCAGGTGTGTTTTTGTGAAGAAAGACAAAGGGGTAGATTGAATAGTGCAGTGTTGACTGCAATGTTGTGTCAACATTGCAGACGACTTTGTTCTTGCACTTATCTGCGATTCTCATAAGTTTGTCTTTATTCACTAACTCTTCGAAAAGTGTGAATTGTCAAAAGAAGTATGATATGATGCCCATGATGAGTTCAAAGCAGATGAGTAGACAAAGACATAAGAGGGAATTTGAAAGTGCATATTTACAGCAATGTTGAGTTCTGTGTTGACTCAACATTGTCCATCAGCATTGATCGATTGGACTTTATCTTTCAGTTCCCAACAAAGGATTCCTCTTGACTTGTTTAAATCCTACTTGTTCGATTTGACTAACAAACTGGTTTTAGGTTGTGTGAAGAAAGATCAGAATTAAGGGGGAGATTGAAAGTGCGATTTAGTGCACTTTGTTTAGTAATTCAACCTTTCTTCGTAACATAACCGGTTCAATGTTTGTAGTTGTTTTTCTATGAATATTTTGTAGGATATATCAAGTTGGGCTCAAACATGCTTATTGGATCAAAAGGAATCAATGAGCCCAAAGGAATGCTATTGCTTGATGAAAGACTAAGATTAAGGGGGAGATTGAAAATGCAAGTTGCACTTGATTAGTAATCTTATCTTTCATGATTCGATTCAATGTTTGTGTTTGTTGTTGTTGTTTGTGAGCTGCAGATTTCAATGTTGTGCAACATTGCGAAATAGTGCCGATACAATGTTGGAACAACATTACGGACAACAATGACAACATAGAAACAAGCAGCCAATTGGATTGATGACTTGGGAAGCAATCAATTCAATTCTGAGGAATAAGGAAAGAGTTTGAGTTGCTTTGGACATAAGGAATGCAATCTAAAGAGAGAATCTTTCAAGAATATTGTTGAAGAAAGCAAGAAGGAAATATATTGTTGAAGACACTAATATGGGAATTTCCTTCTAGCTGATTATTGAAGAAAACAAGAACATGGAAAATTGCCTTTGCTGAGATCCTATTGCCTTTCGACTTGGATGGGAGCTGTCGATATCTCAAGTATATATACAAGGATTCAGCCGAGCAATCATTGAGCCTTTCTTGATGATCAATCGAGATTTTATTAAAAGAGTTTAGGCTTCTTGTTTTCTGCTAGCTTTAGAGTTTGTCTAAGAGTATTCATTGTTGGAATAACTCTTTCAAACATCGACCTAGAATAGCTTTTAATGTTGGTTCTTTTAGGGCTAGTTTTGGTTGTTTAATCAATCGTCTGTGATTGTATTAAACCCACTTGATTAGATCTACTTTTCCTGTCAGTAGATATTTTGCCTACGGCGCTGCCAATATATTTTTCTATATATTGGCTTGGTAATAGAAGTTTCATTCTTATTCATCCGCTGCTATCTGTTAACTGTAGACAGTGTTGAACAACATTGTTGGCAACATTGTCTATTGGTCTAATTCCAAGTACCAATCCGGGATATTATGTTCTAACAGTAGGAAGCTTCGGGGTATGGAGCTTCATGTCCTTCCGGCCTGAGCAGCCCTAACCCAAGCCATTACCTTTTGTTTACTAAGCTTGGCCGCAATCACCATGATCCAGTATTCTGCAACAGACAATACAAGTTTAGAAGACACGAAGTCGATGTCAAGTATTAAATAAGCAAGATAAACTTACTAAGGTCGGGTTCGTCATTACAATAAACGTCCCCTTCAGTTAGACCGGCCAATTTTAATTGTGGTTGGATAGCAAGTGAGTAAGGGTAAAAATATTTGGTGTTGGACACCCATCTGGACCGAGGATTTTAAGCCTCTCCGAGGCCATCTCGGGATCCACATTGCTACACCCGATGGGAATTACTTCTTCTCCTTCCTCATCAACATCCTCATCCTCCTCCTCGGTATATATCCTTTCAGGAGAACCCTCCTCCTTCTCAACCTCGGCCCTCTCAGTTTCCTCCGCCCCCTCGGTTTGCCCATCTTCTTCCTCCTCGGGGTCATGGTCAACCACCATATCAAATTGGCACAATTCACCGAGCCAAACCGGCACATGCCTCAATGCGGCTGACTTGAACCTCTTATGAGTAAAAACCGAGGAAGACCCCACTCTTCTTTCGGATGCTTAATGTAAAAGTACCGAGGCCACCACCGCCACAAATATGAAGAATCATAGGGGTCAAGAAACTTGTAGTTGGATCGGGCCAAGAAGAAGTATATCAAACTTTTCGGGACCCGGGTTATTTTGAAGGCGAGGAAGAACTTGTCTGGAGAAAACTCTTCTTGCTTCAAAGCCAATACCACGGCGAAACACATCAAGGCCCCCATGGAGTTTGGGAGCACTTGTGTCGGGCACAGCTCTTGTTCCGCGAAAAATTACCGCATCGGCTCTATCATAGGAACCAGAATCCACATCGGAAAGTTTGCTAATGCAGGCAGATGCATCCCTTCAGCGGATTATACATAGTGTCGCCAGGCCCAGGCACGATAATTTCGTACTCATCCGGAATCTCACATGTATGACTCAGTTCGGCAACCTCGTCGGCTTCCATAGTAGAAGAGCAAGTCGGAATGAGCCCAGAATCGTTCTTCTCGGCGTCGTCTCTCAGCTCACCAATGGGAGCTTTCCTCAAGGACTTGGCCCTTGCAGCAGTCATTTTTTGCCCATCTACTTCATCGGCTAGAACTATGGTCAGGGGATTCTCATCATTTCCCTCATCCGCTAGAATTGGTCCCTCCTCACCCTCTTCGGCCTCCTCCTCTTCTTCTCCCCCCTCAGAAGATTCCTCACCCGAGGACTCACCAGATGATCCATCTGAGTCTCAGGAGGTGGAGTCATCAGAGTCCCCATCCATCAAACCAACAAGATTAACAGGGGAGCTCTCCGGCAAAGGGGTAAGAGGTCGGTCCTCAAGAAGCTCTAAATCAGGGTTGGCACCAATTCTAGAAGACCCACCCACCCTGGTAAAAACCCGACCCCGAAATGGAAGAAAAAGGCATGGAGGAGAAAGTCGGAACCTTGTATCTATAACCCAAATCACCAAAAGACTCGGGAATAGGCTCGTGACCGTATCGGCGTTGGTCGTCCGTATTTTCAATAGGTCGGACGCTGGTTGAAGCCGGAGCCTCGGTGTTTGCTATTTGTACAGATACACCGGGTCGACGGACTTCTCTATAGACCAATGGAGCTCGAATGGGAGAGCTACTAATAATTTGCACTACGGATTCGCCAGGCATGAAATCCACCAGATCTTCAGCAATTTCAGAGGCCTGGTCTGAATCAGAAAGCACATAAATGTTAATTTCCTGATTAACCTCGGCCTCATCATTTATCAACTCCCCTATAGGTTAAGCTATGTTTGAGTTATCCGACGACATGATCTACGAAAAGTAGAAAGGGAAGGGATTATTCAACGTTATAACCTAACAAAAGGGCCGAACCCTTAGGAGCCGACCGACAACACTTGAATAAATGCTTACTAAAGGCTCTATCCTACTACAACTGGTATCTCCCTACAACCCCAACTAGAGTCAACAAATACAGCAAAAATGAAGGCTAACACGTCGAGCAGAAAGAAGAACACACGAGGATAGTAAAAGCGATAAATAGACATTAAGTAAAGACCGAGAAAGGCGAAGGGACTTACTTGTGCAAAGTTGAGCCGACCTAGGGGACTTGAGTAATGATCGCCTGGAAATTCCTTTCTCTCTCTATCTGCTCCTCGGCTCAAATCTTTCTCTCTCTAAGAAGTCAACGATTATAAGATAATCGACAACGACGGGAGCCCACTATATATAGGGGTAATGGGCCGGTTCGACAAAGCCCACGAACCGAAATTTGAACCGTCACCTCCATTCGTGGAAAAGCCGCAATGATGACACGTCGATTCACACTAATTCTCCTTAATTCGCCAAACCATAGGCCGGGACGTTTCGTATACTCGGCTATAACTAACTTCCTCGGTCCAATGCCTCTTACTCGGCTTCTATTCATCAAAGTATTCAGCCCATTCTTACAAATACACTCTAACACTTGGGGGGAAAGGATGATTTAGGTAATAACAAGAGCCGAATAGAACAAAATCGGCATTGAGGAAGCTAGTTATAAAGGAGAAGACTTACTGATTCCGACGCACCAATCCATGTGATCAACCGACCATCAACAGCTCTACAAAGGAAAGCTCCTCATGATCGATCAATACACATAGACCATTGGGAATTAAGGCAAGCCGAACCTGCTTAAAAAGAGATGAAGAAAATTCTACCTGCGTAATGGAGGTCACAGAAACTAAGGAACCGAGAAGGATTCCGAAGAAAATGTCGATCTAGGCAACTTGAAGAAATCGCAGGGCTGGAATACTGATGGACCACAAGAATAAAACCTGGAGTCGGACAGCCCACATCATGAGCTCTCCATGCCAGCTAACACTCTTGAAGTACACCAGTGCTTCAACATTGAGAATTGAGAATATCACCCGAGGCCAAGTACAACCTACTACAACAATTTTTGTACTAAGGTTGGATGGGCAAGGTCAACTAAAGCCGACCTCGTCCAGTTAAAATATTTGAGGAGTTACACCTGTGCAAGCCCTCGGTTACGATTGGAAGAAGAAGTCGCCAAGAGTTTGAAGGAGCTAATCGGACCGCCTAAGCCCTGCGAGATATGGAACCTGGAAACAGACAGCCGACACAAAAGGCTCTCCCCGCCAGCTAAAATATCTCACAAAGCTCTCAAGCGGTCCAATAAGATCGGCCTCTTGAGAGATACTGGAATACGGCCTAAAAGATGCTCTCCCTTCGAAGGACACAAGCCTACCAAACGCCGACAAAACTTTCTTACTAAATTGTCAGGTAAGGTCAGCCGAAGCCAACCTCACCCGAGGAAAGGATAAGAGAACATACCTGGAGCACGAGCAAAGGTCGCCGACCTCGCCGTCTCCCTACCTTGGAAGGACACCAGCACCTCAAGGAAGCCCTTGCAATGATATTCCTGGACCGACCGCCTCGGTCATCCGGTTAGGAACGACCAACTAGAGCTCTATCCCGAAGAAAGAAAAAGAACTTTGGCTGGGTCGGCTCCTACCAGATGACCAAACCAAGGCCAACTTGGCTCGGAGAAGCCTTCCGCTTAAGGCAGCTGGTCAAGAGCCGACCCAGAAAAAGCTCCGACCTCAAAAGAAGAACTTTTGCCGGTTCGACTCTCACCGGCTGTCTGAAACAGAGACTAACTAATGATGAAGCACCAAAAAGAAGCCGACCTCTAAGCTCTCCACACTACCCAACAGGGGCACTTCATAAAGAAGAAGGGGAAAGCCGAGGAACAACCTTCAGATGGATTGAGTGAAAATGTCACTTTCTACTCGAGAATTTATAGGAGTCGAAGGTCGCTGGGGTGTTGCCACGTCTCCGGTTGCAATTAATGCGAATGGGCCACCCATTGGGCTAACCAGGCTCCGGCCCAATGGGCTATAGAATCAATGGGTCAATGACCCATTTTTCTTATCAGGTCACACTCACTCAGGGATCGGAACTCAAGAGGAGATTATCAAAAGCCGAGTAGATCAAGAGCAAATACTACTTTACAGTTCCTCAACTATCTTCTACTAAGATACTTGGAAACTAGGGGGACTTATGATATGTACAAATGAGTCCCTACCTACTAATTCGCGTACCAAGACGAACTTGAATACAATCCGGCTACAAAGCCGAGGAGACACACTACTCAAGAAAGCCGACCTCTCTGACTTGGGAAAGGAGCAGCTTAGAAATCATGACAAGATACACTTCTGGTCGGATCAACCCTATCCAAATAGGTCCGACCTGGCAACCTCGTATGAGGAATCAGGAAGTTCATCTGGGGAAAAGAGTCGAGATATGCCGACCTCAATAGGAGCCGACCTCCTAGAGATCCCAAGTCCTAGCGTGATCTAAACACGCCACCTTACTACGACTACACGTGTTACAAGGTGATTGCTCTGACCAACCTCCGACCACTGTGCGACCAACCTCCGGCTAGGTCAGAGGTCTATCCCCCGGAAATCCCCTTATAAATACAAGGGCATTTACTCACATTAAACAGGTTCAAGAACCACCAATATACTACTCTCTAATCTACTCGGCGTATTATATTCAACCAAGCACTGTTCATTTATACTATCAGTTTGTCCCAGAGTTAACCGTTTTTATACAACATCAGGGGGCATGTGTGGTCGCTTACTAACTTGCGGAATTCAAGATTGTGAAATGTGGATCTTATCTGCGACATCTATTTTGTATAAACTTGTGTTGTTGAATGACTCCTATAAGCCTCCATGAATATTTTGTACATGAGTAATAACCTTAGATCAGCAGTATTTCAAGGCTTTCATGCCCTGGTTTTTGTTGTAACAGGTTAACTCTGTAGTAGGGTTGTTTATCTACCCGTATGGTTAATTATTATTAATAAAATGAGCTCGACTCCACCTTCATTTGAAAAGAAAAAGGACAATAGAAATATAATCGTCTCAATATATTGAATTATTTTTGTCGAAAGAAGAAAACAAATCATCATAAGGTGCTAAAAGATGAAATGGAATTAAAAGCATACGGTATATTGTTTTCAAGAGGAGAGATTTGAAATATTCATCTTGCAATGTTACACTCACACTTGTTCAAACAACAAATTAAGAACCATCAAAGAACTAGTGACAATGTTTAAGGCCGGACTATTTCTATTGTTTTCCAAGTAACACAATGCTAAAGTTGCTAATATGATCCATCAATTTACTATGAAGCATGCCATTAATTGGCCACCATGCCTGTCCACTTGTTAGCTGACTCAGCAAGAGCTTTGGTTGATGAACCATCGTCACTAAGATCTTTCGCCGCAGCCTCCTTGAGATCTCTCACTCGACTCCGAACCCCCTTCCCTTCTTCCCCTTCTATCAAAGCCTTGACTACATTCGCAACCTCAATTCTACCCACAAGTCCATTCTCCCCAACTTTGATCATCAACGCGGCTCTCGCTTCCTCATGAAGCATCACGGAGTTCATTTTCTGCTCAGCGTAGAGAGGCCATGCAATCAATGGCACACCATTCACAACACTCTCTAGAGTCGAGTTCCAGCCACAGTGCGACAAAAACCCCCCAGTTGACTCATGAGCCAATATCTGTGTCTGAGGGGCCCACATGGGGACGACGAGACCTCGTCCCTTGGTCTTCTCCAGGAAGCCCTGAGGCAAATAAGCCAAAGGATCCCCAGAATTTTGAATACTGAAATAAGTAGCATTGGCGCTCATATCATTCGGACACCTGAGAACCCACAAGAACCTTTGCTCACTCATCTCCAATCCGAATGCAAGCTCAATAATCTGATCATGAGACAGAGTCCCACCACTTCCAAATGAAATGAAGACAACAGAGCTACTGGGCTGGTCATCCAACCAATCAAGACATTCAGATGGTACAGACTTAGACTCCATTTGAACCAAAGGTCCAACTGCTCTAATGGTTGGTCTTCCTTCTTGTTTTGCTTCCAATGCCTGAATAGCACTAGGCTCCAATTCTTTGAAGGTGTTAATCAATATTCCATCAGCCATTCTGTATCTGCATTATCAAATCAATCAATGTCATCCCCAACATTCAAATTTATAAACATATATATGGAACTCTAAAAAATGTACCTACACTCGCATACATATTAAGTTCATTTCCTAATTGAATTCGGTCCAACATGCACAATTGAGAAATCACTTGAATGTGCCATGTAACTTAAACTTGAAATGGCAGATTTCTCTTTGCATTTGGAAAATAATGAATTTTATCTTAATATGTATTGTTTCATAAATATAAAAAGCTAAAGCCAGAGTGAAATGTGAATCCTGTATCTTGTTCACTTGGTTACGTTTGACTTTTGCATAAATTACGTAGGACTTATGAGTGTAATAGTATAATACTCCCTCCGTCCCAGAACAAATTAAATGCATATTTGGTTCTGGGCACGGAGTTTAATGTGCAGTGTAAATGTTGGAGTATAAAAGTATATGGATTGTAAATGTGTAGTAAATGTTGTTAAAAATGTAAATGTGACATTTATAGTGGAACATATATAAATGAAATATGTGACATTTGTTGTGGGACGGAGAGTGTAATGATTTGTAATATAGTGCCACTGTCACCCATGATAAGATAGTTTTTTAAGTTGTAAGTTGATAAATGTGAAAAATGGATAAAGTATATCTTTATACTTGTAGAAATTGTCAATTGACTTGTACCAAATCTTTTGACAATGTGGGACACGTACGTTTTTTACTTTTAAGAAATGGATCCATGTTATTTAGAAGTTGGTGATGGGTGGTTCGCCTTCGTGACACTCCAGAATATAGTGTTATTTTTCTAAATGTAGTATTGTGTTTTTCCAAATAGAGTTATTAGTTAGTTAATTTATAATTGATTAAAAATTGAATGGAATATGTAAATATGGAATGTATATTGAATTCTCAAAAAAAATTAGTAATGTTTTAATTTTTCTATGTCAACATTGGTATTTAAACATAAAATATTAATTACTGGAATACTTACCAAAATTGTATTTTTTACATTTATCAACTTATCATGATATGTGTCAATATTTTTTAGACCCTGTATAGTTACCCAAAATATTTAAATAATAGCAGAACATCTTTAGTAAAACAAATTAAAGGAAAATCTTGTATTGATGAGGGACAAAGTATAATTAATTTGTTAACTTTTACGCTTTGGTTTGAGGGAAAATGTTGGAAAAGAAAAAAAAATAGGGGAAAATAAAATTAAGGGAAAAACAAATTTGCTTATTTAGTGGATATATATTTATATATATATATATATATATATATATATATATATATATATATATATATATAATGTTTGATATTGATTTTTATAAATTTTTCATGATTTCATCAGAAATACTAAATGATGAAAAATAATATTTTTTTTTATTTTCTCTCATTTTACCTCAAACCAAATTAATAATTAAATAATGAAACAATAAACGCATGTTTTGGTAACCGAATCAAGTGAAAAACTCAAATTGTCATCATTCTAGTGATGACAAGAAAAAGTCATGATATATAATGATGACATGAATAAAGTCAAACTAACATTTCATTAATATTATTGCAACCTTGACCAATATCTTCCCAGATATTTTAGTCATTGTAATTTCAATTTTTAAATAAAACTTACAATTAAATTGAACGTATGGCTCTGATACTGTTTTTGTCTGCACAATCTAATACTTCCTCCATTTCAGAAAAAGTGGTACATTTTATTATTTTGCGGTCAACTGTATCCGCATTTGATAACAATTTACTCTTAAACGATATTAATAAATAAATTATTAAAATTATATAATGAAAATTTAATAATTAAATTTTTATTATATAATTTTATTAAATTATTTACTATTATCGTTTATGAATAATTATTAATTACTCAAGACGATTAATGCCAAATTCAAAATGTAACAATTTCTCTGAAATGGAGGGAGTATATTTTACCCGTATTTCACCACGTATGACCAAAATAAAATGGAATGGCCTACATTCACTAATCACCACATAGCATCTACTATACTTCTTCACCCGTCACCATCAAAACTTAAAATTTTACCATTTTACTTGTTAAAACCAAACCGAGTGTTTGTTTCTCTACTCAAATTGAATTTATTCAACTCAAATTGAGTTTGACCCAAATTTCTTGTTTAGCTCTCCATTGTACACTGTGCTATTTGAAATGGAGGATTTCAATTCAACCGACACTAGCCCTGTCACTCTCATCACTATCTTCCAAAAAAAATCAATTTCTCTCTCTCTCTCTCTCTCACCCTCCTCTACCCTGGAACACAAATCCGGCCATAACTTCCGATCAAACTGTTAAATTTCACATCCGAATATACGAATGAGTTCATCTCTTCCCGATCTATTTAATGATCCGTTTAAATTTTCAAAACGGCGCAAAAATGTTGCCGACCACCGGCGAAATTCCGCTTCCGACCACCGGTTTCATGGAGGTGAGAACCTCGAAGTTAACTGGAGGTGAGAGATTGGTTGTCGCGGTTGCAGATGTATTTCACATGCTATACAGATTGATTTTCTTACCTTCCAAGTTTCATATTTGATTAAGTAAGCTTTGACAGGTTCTGAATTATATATGTTCTGTATTTGCGTGTAGTGTATTTAGAGACTTGTCAATTTGTCTTTCTATTGGGAAAAGATTTTTGGGACCAATCGTATTTGTATGTCTTTATAAATATAAAATATATTTGTGCATTCGATATATTGATTATCTCCGAGATGTTTTGATTATATAAAATATTTGAACCCTAATGTTTATATTCTTGTGGGAAAATATATTTGTGCATTCGATATTTAAATTTATATTATACTATTTATAATTATTAATAACCGTACCATATATTGTGATACTTAGATTTAGAGATATATTGATAAAAAATATCGATAACAAATGCTACAAGTGCTCCAATAGTATCACCACTTATTACACTAAAAGAGAAACTCATACTCAGTGATAAAACAATTCAAAAATACCCCAATAGACCAAATAAGAAAGGCCAAACGGACACCACACCACATTCCGTAATCGGATTACTATTCAAGTGCAAATTATTACTTCCTCCGTTCTACAGATTTGTTGCTATTTACTTTTTGCACAATTTTTAAGAAGTTTGATTAAAAAATTGTATATATATATATATATATAAAGTAATAAGTGTATAGTAAAAAGTAAGAAAGAGAATTGATAGAGTATGAAAGAGATGATTAAAATATTAATAATTGAAATAGTGGGTTTCCATAAAAAGAAACTGAAAGTTTCTAATGGAACGTCCAAAATAAAAAAATGGAAAAAAATCTTTGAAACGAAGGGAGTACTATTCTACTACTACTACTATTATTATTATTATTATTATTATTATTATTATTATTATTATTATTATTATTATTACTACTACTACTAACACATTATCCACTAAAATACTACCAACACAATCAATTACTCATTCAAACTACCTTAAACCAATTATTTAATTCAAATCTCACTTTATCAAATTTCAATACAAATCATTTCATTCTTACACCTCTCTTACATATTCTTACAAAACCTATTCAAATATCCTACAAAACCTATAAATATTACAATTTAACACCAAACACAAAACTCAATTCCAATTTAGTTACTATTCATCAATTCGAAACTCAATTCAAATTTAGTTCAAAGTGTAGAACCAAACACTCAGAAAGCTTCTTCAATTCTTATAATTGGACCACCTACCATACTTAACCAATACCACCATCATACTATCTTATCTACAATTTTATCAACTCAATCTCTCTTTTTCATTCATCTTTATTTAAAAAATACCAAATTTTATCAACCTACTATCAATTTCTAATTATTATTTATTAGTTTTCCAATTAAATAAAATTCAATATTTCCATTTACTTATTTGGTTGACAAAAATATCAAACGAGGAACTATTCCCGGGACATAGTTTATTCACTAAATATATTATTCATAGTCAAATTATGACTTAATTTAGTGAAAAGAGGGAGCATGGAGAAGCTTTGATATGGATCATGATGATGAATGAAATTAAGTCTCTGGCTAACAACTTTAATTAAAAAAATTAAATTAAAAACATTTAAATTTTTACATAACTCAAAATACCTGCTAGCATGATGGATAATCCATTTATAAGCCTGATCAGTCCGATCCTGGAGCGGGTCTAACAAATCCCTTCCATGGATCGGAATACAACCCGGAAGCACAATCATGTCCTTCATATCCCTATACTCACAATCCACCTTCCGATCAAGCTCCGGCATCTCTAAAATCAAGGAAAGCACAAATGCATTAGACGGAAAGAAAATATACTTGGGAATCCCCAACTCCACAGCCACATCAAATCCGTCCGTCCCGAACAGATCGACAACCAACGCTTTTAGCTTCTTTGATTCGTGCAGCGACTTAACAGCCTCGCGAATGGAAGTGAGAGAGCGAGTTATGGTGAGCGAGATGAGTGTCTCGATTTTGGTCTCCTTGGCCATGTCGGAGAAGTCTACCGGTGGGAGGAGGATGTGGGAAATTTGCGGCGGCAAGGTGGAGATGAAGGACTTGTAGGCGGTTGAGAGTGGGCCGGACGATGCGATTACCAACGTGGTGGAGATGTTGTGATGGGTTAACAGTCGTTTCGCGAACTCGGCTAACGGGATCAGGTGACCCATGCCTGGTGTGGGCACTATTGCGATGTGTGTTACTTCTGCAACTGATGATGATTTTTCCATGAATGATATTCTTTCTTTCTCACTTTTTCACTCTAATTATTAGCTAAGAGTACTTTTTCTTTAGAGTTTGGTTTCTCGCAAGAGTGATGAGATGGTGTTTTTTTATATATATAGATCAATGCTGGCACGAAATCATGAAGCTGAAATTATTGGTGGATCATTACACAAATCTCCACGATACCAATAGAATTGCACCACGTGTCACTCGTTTTTTCCTTTGGGTTTTTGGTTTTACATTTCCTCTTTTCTCAGTCTCTGTTCCACTTCCGTTTCTGGTTGGCACGCACGTATGGGTGTGTTGATCAGTTTGTTGATATAAAAATAAATTTGGTTTCAATCGCTCATAAATACATTTTCTGCAACTTTTGCATATATCGTCTAGAAGGAACACCATTACAATTACACTCGTTCCGTCATGTCCACTTTTATCATTTTGAGTAGAGGTGCATATATAGTCTGAAAATCCGATCCAAACCGTTGTGCTCGGATTGAATTTCTAATTAACATTTTTGAGATTTTCGGATTTCAGATCGGATCGGATTAAATCCGTGGATTTTCGGATTAATCCGATTCGATCCGAAATATTAAAACCGATGTTCCCAATAAGAACCGATGGTCATTGAGATCTGCGGAAGTTTATGATCCCAATAAGAACCAATGGTCCTTTATGTCTGATATGAGCACTGAAATGGTTACTCTAATAGCATAAGAATAGTTGTCAAGTAGAAATCTACCTTCTCCATTCTCTAATCGACCGATTCATGTTTCAATAATCAACTGTTAATTCCTAAATTTTTATAATAAATGTTATTTTTTAATTATTTTCTTAATTTTCGGAATTTTCGTATCAAATCCGAAAAAATCCGATCCGAAATCGGACCAATTCGATCGTTCGGATCGGACATCGGATTGATCTGGAGGTGGTCCGAAATTTCGGATTAATCTGAATTTCGGATCGGATCGGATTGATCCGAATGTGCACCCCTAATTTTGAGTGTTCCGACTCTGTTTCATTTCTTTACTCTTTTAAAAAGTATTATATAATTTTATATAAACTACTACTTCAATAGAGTAAAAAAGAAAAGTAAACAATCAAATCAACTACCAATAAATTCATAGAGGAATCCCCACATGTACGACATAATATTATAGTAATATTTTTCTCCTTATTATGTGTGTTGTAAAGTAAAGTGGACAACTTCTAAATGATGGAGCTATAAATAACACATGTTTAAAATGTAGTTAATAAAATTATAATGTAAGTTCAAGGGTCGTGACATGTGTCACAAGAGCATCAATGTATCATACAAATAACATTATGGTATTTGTTTAGTAAACTAGTGATCAATTTGGTAGTGATAAGGTAAATTAATGGTGATAAAATTGGTAGTAGGTGATTGGGTAGCTGATAAGCTAATTAGTTTTTATAAAATTGTTTGGTATCAATTAGCTAATAAGCTAGCTAATTTGCTAAAAATGGTATGTATAAACAAATCAGTTAGTTTATTTTTTTTATAAGCTTCCTGAACAAGCTTATCTGATCAGCTAAAATCTAGGCGTTCACGTAACAAACTAATTACGAAAATAAGCTAATCGAGCTGATAAGCTCGTGCTAAACAGAGCCTATGTCTTATTTATACTACTTCATCCGTCCCTCCCATGTTACCCACTTTGACTTTTTCCAGTCAATAGTGTCCAACTTTGATTACAAATTAATTTTAAACCACAAATATAAAATGTTCAATTAAATTATATTATGAAACTTTAGTCCTTAAAGTATTATAATATAATTTAATTAAACATTTTACATTTACCGTTTAAGATTTATTCGTAGTCAAAGTTGAAAACGGTTGACCGAAAAAAGTCAAAATTGATAACATGGGACGGAACGGAGGAAGTAATAATGAGGCTTTTTTACCAATAAGTTCAATATCTCCTTCCCTTTATCATTTGCCAACAATACATGGCCACCTTATCAGGTTATACACTTCTCGACATGGGTGTCGGATATGGTTTCTAGGCATGGTTTCGGAGCATGGTAGTGGGAAAGGGGACAAAACTGGATGTTGGTAGTGAATCTAGTTGTGGAGAAGGTGGTGGGGTGAGGAGCTGGCTGGAGAAAAGCTGGGTTGAGGAGTTGGGATGCGAAGAGGAAGAAGAAGTGAATTTGAAATGAAAGGACGAAGAAGGATGACATGGTCAATTAGGTTAAAATTAATTTTGACATTTTGCAAGATTTATGTAGTTGGTGGTAAGGAATTTTTTTATTGTTTGCAAGGTGAAAATAAGGGCACAATATAGTACCTAATGGTAGGCTGCCCTTATTTATACAAACATAATGTGATTCTTATCATTTTGAAAACTTGTGTATTTTACGAGACGTGATCACAACAGTTAAACTTTGCAATATCTATAAACAACAATAGTTCCCACGACATATAATATGCGTGAAATTAAGTTCTTAATTTATAAGACAAAGGCACAAAAGTCTTTAAGTGGTACGCTAAAAATTTACGAAAATGGAAAAGTTCACGGAACTGAAGAAGTAATAAAGGGATAATAATATAAATAATTAATCAGTTGTAAAAACTTTTAATTTCTGAATTATGAAATTTTTAATAGAACATCGTAAAAAGTCAAAGTTATAAAGTTATAAATGAAATATAGCCATTATATTATATTGGACTTAAAATTTAAATGATCTTGCTCGATTACATACGTCAGGGTCGTGTCATGATAACATACTTTGATGTTGAAATAAAGAATTTTGGTAATAATTGTACAAAACCGATAGAGGACGACAAAATTGACATAAAGCGCCTGACTTGAATACATATAATTAGTCGTTCTGTTCTTGCAAAGTTAATAATTCCACAAAGTTACAACACACACATACGACATCTTAAAATTCATTATCATTACGTTGTGGTTTCTTGGTCAATTTGATTCCTTATACGTACATATTATCTTGTATTAATATAATCATTCCGTTTCTAAAAAAAAAAAAAAATTCCTTACACGCACAACGATGTTATTAGTAAATTATTTCGAGATAAGTTATGTTGTTAAGAAAATTATTAATGTTATTAATCAAACATCTATATTATATTTTTTAAGGATATATGTCGTCAACATTGTTGTTTTCAATATATACAAAAGATTAAAATGTGTGTCATTTTTTAATATATGCAAAAGATTAAAATGTGCGTGTCACGCTACACATGACGTGCTATATAAGCAAAACCTTTTTAGTCGATGATAAGTTAGTTCAATCCCATTACGGTCAAAATAGAAATACTTCACGTTTCTAACAAGAATGGAAAAGAAAGAGGTGAACTTTTAATGTACATTATATTTATGCGAACATTGTCATTCATGGCGGTTGTCTTAATTTTAAGCATTAGATCGTTTATGCAATTATATTTTGATTGTCTTTCAATCTTGATCGTTCACATGATTGTAAAAATTATACAATGACAATTCATGTAAATTTCACTATACAAAATGGGTTATAATGTCATTATATAGTTTTTATATTCATAGAAATCATAAATTAAACCTAACAATAAAAAAAAGTTTAATTTATTTATGTTAGATTATATTCTAACCAGGTTAACAACAGCATGCCTTCTTCCATGCCCAGCCAGAATTCGGTGAACTCTAATTCCCAATTTCATTAGCTTTTCAATTTTCAACGAATTCAAGCTACATAATCGATTTGGTCGTCGAAGAAAAAACCCATTCTTTTTGAAGCAGTAATTGGCTGTCGTCTATTTTGGATCCCTAGTTGAACGAAAACAGGAAGAAATTGAAGCACCGGAAGTAATTAAGGATGAGAGTGAAGACGTATTACACCCATAAACTAGATCGTCATAGTTGTCCAGCATAGGCATGAAAAAACTTGAATGGATTGCATAGTGGTTTTCTTATTTCGAGACTCAGAGTCGATAACTGAGAAGAAAAGAAATAGTAAATGCTGAAATGTGTTGAAAATTGAAGAGTTCAATAAAATTGGGAATTAGGGCTCATAAATAAATACTATTAATTTTTTTGATTGTCAGGTTTAATTTATATATATGAATATAAAAGCTATATAATGACATTATAATCAATTTTGTATATTAAAATTTACATGAATTGTCATTGTATAATTTTTTACAATCACGTGAACGGTCAAGATTGAGTACAACTGAAAATATAATTTGTACAAGTGATCCAATGGTTAAAAATGAGTACAACAAGGATTAAGTTGCGACTGATATCTGAGATTCATTCTCTTAACATAACAAGAACTTGGGTCAGTAAAAGAACAACTTCCTATACACCGAAAAGAGTATTAAGGAAGATTGTTTATTCTAAGCTCTCTAGGTAACTTAATAAGTTATGAAGTTTGCTTGCCTGACAAACTACCATAACCAACACCACTATGCGTGTTTAGGAAAAGAATTTAGTTGAGAAAACTAAAGTCCCCACCTAACTAAGCACATGAAGTACTTGGCTTTGGAAGCTGAGGAATAGCTCAAAGGTTACTGAGTAGAGGAAATACTTGGCTGAGAAAGCCGGGGAATAACTCAGGGGAACACTTGGTTGGGAACCATTGTGTTAAAGGAATCAAGAGATAGGATTTTGTAAGGAGAAATCATCATCTTATCTTAGTGAATTCAAGTCCTGAGAAAGGGCAAGTGGATTAGTTGAAGAATTACGCCACCTTCAGATACCACTATAAAAGCTTTGTGTTATTTACTTACTGCACTTGACTTTCAGTTATCTTTTACTTGCTGAGTACTTACACACTTTATAGCTTGTTGACACTTGCACTTATCACAAAAAGACTTTCGCTCTCTGAATATAAGTATCAGATACCTGTACAGATATCTGAGAAATTGTGTTATCGACAAAAGTTTGAAAAGACTATTCAGCCCCCCCCCCCACCCCCCAGGTCTTTTACTTTGTCGTTATCTGGACCAACAAGTGGTATCAGCACGAGAGGTTCTTTAACCTTCTGCACTGAACCTAGATCCTAGATAAGTGCTTTCTTATAGCTCACCACCTACACTTGATTTGTCTGTTTAGTGTGTTTGCTGCAGGATGTCTCTTAGCGAAGCACCCAATCTCAAGCCAGAGAACTATGAAAAATGGAAGAACAATATGATGCTTCACCTAGAAGCCATCAGTGATGAAATGATCGAAGCAATAAAGTATGGCCCAATCGTCATTGAATGAGAGAAAGTAGTCACTGTGGTTTCAGATGGTAGAAGTGATATGGCTGCACTTGGAGAAAGTGATAGATACTCTAACTCTGAAAAGGTTAAGACTATCGTGAGAAGCTTAAATCAAAACTGGGAACATACTCAGTATTTCTACTTCAACCAAGGAAGGCCAACTGTCACACCAGTGGAGCTTTTCTCACAATTGGCAACTGTCAATTATGAGACAAAGCAAACAGGACATATGCCTGCTGAAACATCGCAGAATGTTGCTCTTATAACTCATGGAACTTCTGAAAGGAAGGAAATCAAAGAGGTAACTGAGGAAAATGCTCTTGTTGTAAAGCATATGAGAACATATGCCAGTCAAGAAATTGAGAGAAGAAGGACCAAAGAGAAGCTGAAAAAGCATCTAGGTCCTAACTATCACCAGTACAAGAATATGAAATTGGCTAACTCGTTGAGCAAGCCTGCTCAGCAATCATCAAGTACTGAGGGAGCAGAAATCAGAAATGATATCTGCTTCTATTGTCAGAAACGTGTTCACTTCAAAAGAGACTGTCCAGCTTATAACAAGCTCAAGACAGGTGACAAGAACGATAGAAGAAATTTCAAGAGAGGCCAGAGAGCTATGCTCAGTGAGGAAAGGAAAAAGATCCAAATACAATTAATTGGATGCTCTTGATGTTGACTCTGAGTCTGAAGATGAGGACTCAGATGATTCTAAACTGCCTTCACCAGAGTTATGTGGCATCACTCATGAATTGATTGACTTTAGTCAAAAGAAGAAAGAAATGTGTGGAGTTGTTGAGGAGGTCTATCCAGATTGCTCCAACATCGAGCCATGCTTAATGGCAAATGAGGTAACAACCATTTCTCGCTTTGTAAATTATGAAAGTGATGAGGAAGGAATCAAAGATCTAGAACATCTTAGAAATGAGCTTGATCTTTATGAAAGAGAATTTACGGTTGTCCAAGCTAGAACCAAAATTCTCGAAGAAGAAATGAAAACTCTTGAAAAGGAGTGTGCACAACTGCACAAGATATCTGAATCAAAGGATGCTGAGAATGCATTCTTGAAAGCTCAGATAGTTGAGACTACTAAAAATCATAAGGAAGAGATAGAGGAACTACAAAAGAATTTTGATAAAATTCTCATTGAGAATTCTGAGATCAAAGAGAAGAAAGTTTCCTTCCAATCCTATGCTAAAGCTTGTGACACTCTAACTGAGTTACACTCTTATTTAAGATATGCCTCAGAGAAAGGTGGACTTGGGCTAGATACTCAGACAAATAATTCTATCATTCTGAATAAGAATGGTGAAAAAATGACATTTGTCAAAGGTCAGCAAGGTGACTACCCAACAACCTATAGCATAGGCCAGAAAGCTAATGTTGCTAACAAAGGAAAGTCATTTGCGACCATGCCTTTGAGTGAAAAACAAGTCCAAAGGAAATATGTCGGGAAAGTTCTGAAAAAGGCACAATGCAATGAAAAGTGTAATCACCCACAGTGCTAAATCTCTAAGAAAGGGAAGATTGCTGGAGCTAGCAAATTCTCTAATGTCACGTTTTCTGGAAAGAAAGATGAACCAGAGACTAGTAAGGCTGTTGAGAAGAGATCTCAGTCTGCACCTCGCTCCAGAAATGGCATTGGCTATAAAGCCATCGGTAAACAACTTGCTTATGATTACAAATTAGAGCAAGAACGATGGATGAAAGCTAGGGTTGCACACAACAATCATCAGAAGTGGAAGAAAGAGCAAACCACGAGTAATCTGAATGCCAGGGTGATGCGCTCAAAATTAATAGTTGTAAAATAACACAAGTAGTAAAGCGGTTGTCGTAGTATATCAAGGCTTAAACCACAGGGTCGTTCTCTCGAGGAATTGATTAAGCTAGTTCTAAGGTGTAGGCTCAAGGTATGCGTTGTAAACAGATAGTGTGGGTAAGGTTGATACTTCAAAACCCTACAACAAATTACAATTACAAGACAAGGTAATACCTAGATCATGCAATTTCTACAATTAAAATGAAGTAAGCTGATCTTTCAAAAGTGCTAACGCCATATAGCTAATGGTACACTGCCGCGAATGCAACAACTTTGCTATTGCAAAATCGAATCAGATACAAATTATAAGTACGTATGAGTTACGGCAAAAAGCTTGTCACTAGCTATGCCCTTATCCGGATATATACTAATTAGAGGTAAAGACTGATGCAAGTTCACAACGATCAAGCATGCATGCGTTCAACAACTAGATAACAATATGTCACAATACAAGTTATTAACGGAATCCACCTAACTCGTACTATTGAATACCTGGGCGCCTATTGGTCTCTGCGATCGTTAGAAAGATCAATAATGCTTCTACGAATTAAAAGAGAGATTGAAATCTCTAAGTGTTTACAATGCTTGGAATTGAAAATATGAAAGTAGAAGGAATGAAGATATATCCTAATGACTGATACAAGGGTCCTACTTATAGACCAAGGAGGAAGAAATTAGAAATCATGGGAAAAACTGCCAGAAAAACGTGGGTTGAATCTGTCAAAATAGGTGTCACCGCGGTGAGGAAATTTGGGGAATCCTCCTCACCGCGGTCTAGCCTTTCTGTCCGTCATTCTGTTAATCTGGACCGCGGTGAGCCAGTTTGGATGTGGTGCTCACCGCGGTGAGCCTTGTGTCCGAAACTCCTCCACTTTTCCCATTTTCTCCATTTTTCTCTCCCTTTTCCAACCTCCATGTCACCACTCTTGGAGTAGTGGCCCACTAACATGGCCTTGTGGTGCTTCTAGAAGGTTATGAAGTCTTCTTTGCACTTTGGTCCTCCATTTCCTTGCCAATGACGCTAAGACACCTAAAAATGCACAAAAAACCCAAACATGACACGGAACAAAAAACACCAAAATAAAGGCTAAAAGACGTAACAAAACACGAAAAAAGGCACCAAATGAGTCGTTAAAATATCGACTCATCAAACTCACCAAACCGAACCTTTGCTCGTCCTCGAGCAAACAACTCTAAAACCTAGAAAAAACAAAAACACATAGACACGACAAAACAAACAGAAGAGTTTAATCGACAAGCTACTGGAACAAGTATTGCCAGAGATAAGCCCTTATACTGATGTAAACTTCTATCCCCCCAAGTTTGACAAGTGGCTTTGCAAAGATCACGATCTTCCGTTTCACAAGTAAATAAAACTTAATCCTATCCTAGTATTCCCTCACAAAGTAAGATAATAGTGCAATTCTCAAGTCCCTCATCTGGAAGTGTCTAGTAAATAAGGGTATTCGCTCAAGACTTAACTTAGGATGGTGACAACAAATGTCACAAGCTGCCACTAATATTACATGCTTTTGCACTTAATTCAAACGAGTCAGAAAGGTCTTTTTAGGAAAGGGGTCGAAATCAAATACAAGGGAATAAATTAGTTGTCGTTCTCGTGCTTTGCTCTTTTTGCACGTTTATTTCTTTCTCTTTTTTTTTTCTTGTGCTTTGCTCTTTTTGCACAGATTTTCTATTTTTTCACTTTTTTCTATCTCAATGTTGCAAGTGTATCCCAATAGGTTGCCTAAGATCCGTACTTTTGTACGTGTTGGTTTGGTATACACCCCATCAACCCTCACAACATACGAGCATCGCCCACGCGCTGATTTATATGTAGTATTTGGCATGCATTTTGGAAACAAAACCATCAACCCTCACAGCATATGCACAATCAGTCCCGCGTTGGTTTATAGGTAGTATTTGGAAATGCCCAACACGATCTTAGACAATCATAAATGATCCTGGAATACACCTCGAGATTTTTTCATTATTTTTTAGAACAGCAACATAGCAATACAAAACAATTTCGAAATCGACCATACCTCAAATATAGAAAGTAGTGAGCCTGAGTATGAAGTTGACAAGAATCCTCTTCCCCAACCCTGTTCATTGGAACAGGTTCGAGAATCGAGACACCAAGTTGAAAATGCCATTCGTCATACTCGTTCTAAAAAAAAGTGCACATGTATGTGAAGTGGCGCAAGTTAAAAAATCTTGCTCATCCTACTAGAATCACACATTTGCTGGTACAAGATTTTTTCATCGGCTTTAAGGCTTCTCACCGACTTTTTGACTACTAAAACAGGAAGACATTTTATTTACAAGTGAAACGAACTAGAGTGATTTTCGAAAAATTCCTTAGCACTCAGCGAAAGGCCATCTAGATCACAACAGTAAAAAGGCTTAACTAAGGCAATAGATAACCAGACTTGTCAAAAGAACTCAAGACTCGACACAAAAATTTTGAAATAGGCCAAGGCCAAAAGACTCGACTCAACTGCAATCACACAAAGGTGGCTAACATACCACCCCACATAATCGCAGAAATGAAAAACTAAAGGAAAAACACATATATACATATTTACAAGGCAGCAAATAATCCTAGGCATGTAAGCATATGAGTACTACTTCCTTCCCCAAACCTATTCGATAGCTAGACCCTAGCATAAAGAATAAATAAAAAGGAGAAAGTTCAGAGTTACCATCCGTAGTATGCCTCGGTCGGCATGATCACTAAGAGGAAGGCGGACCATGGGGTCTGGAAGATGAGCCTCCTCTTTGTTGCTGCCAGTCATCCGTCTGGGCTTTGCGCATTCATTCTAGGTGCTCAGTCACCTTTTTGAATGTCCGAGTTTTCAAAAGTGAAGAGAAAAAATTCTGTCTTCATCTTTACTACTCGGGGGCTTACTCCGGTCAGGCTTGGGAGAAAATTGAACAGTGTTCCGTTCTACTTAGACTGTGCTAAGTTCTTCCTTCCCCTAAACTTACCGTGGAGGGCCCTTAATTTTTTTTTTTAGTTTTTTCATAATAATAATGTAATGAAATAAATTTTAACTAAATTAAGAAGCTACCCTATGAAAGCAGTAAATTGTTCGAAATGCAATGCGGGAAATTAAACGTGAGTTTACCTAAATGCATTCTACGTCCTACGTTCAAAGCGGTAAATCATGATTTGGTTATAGTCGACTCTTCCACAGCTTCAGTCCCTGGCATCGTTGATGTCCTGGGCTTTCTCCGTAGTGCTTGAGAACTTTCCTTGTTCCCGTCTCTGTGACCTCACCATCAGTTCCCCGACCATGTTCTCGATCCTCCTTGCCGAATTCTCTAGCACCTCGAACCGCTTATCATTCCTCTCCTGGATTTAGCTCGACTGTTTGTAGAAGCGATCGGAGTTCTCCATGATCATCTTGATCCTGCCGACAAGATCGTCCCTAGGTGGTCTTCCCTGGCTGGCAGCTTCAATGGGCGCCTCGTTCTGTGGCGCAGGTGGAACGTAGTTCTCGTAGTTATTGTTTGAGTAACTCAACATCCTACGGTCCCCGTATTCCATTGGCTTCCTGTGTGGCACGAACCCTGGGCACCTCACTCCTGGCCTATCGACCCAATGCACCTCCCCCGTGAGGTTCGGGTTCATCTCCCGAGCTTGTCGAAACCTGCATACGTTAGCACCGTACCCGGAGTTATAGCACACTCCACATTGTTCGTTGGATTGCAGGGTTGGTGCAGTAACGGTCACAACCATCTTGACCGGTTGCATCTCTTCTAGCATGCGGTTGAAATCGGGAGCCCCAACTTCTCCGGCGGCTTTGGCTTCGCCTTTTCCTTTTTTCAGCCCCTTACACCCTTGTGTTGAGAAGCTTGTGCCAATTTTTCGATGGCAGCTTCTATCTCCTATGTTGTGCTCTGCATTATCGAGCCACCCAAGCTCATGTCCACAAGCATCTGTGTTGTTACGTCAAGTCCTTCATAGAATCTCTGACACAACGTCATCGCGTCAAACCGGTGACGTGGATACTGGGCCAACAGGTACTTGAATCGCTCTCGGGCCTAATATATGCTCTCGTCATATCGATGCTGCAAGTGGGCGATTTGACTCCTCAGGTTCGAGGTCTTCGAATAAGGAAAGTATTTCCCCATGAAGACCTTGTAAACATCCTCCCAAATCCTCAGAGAGTTCTCCGGAAGGTGCAAGAGCCACGTCTTCGCGAGATCCTGTAAGCACATTGGGAACAACTTCTTACGGACGTCCCCGTCCGTAACTCCGGAGTTCCCACCTATCGGAATCCTCCCCACTAACGCCTCGAATTCCTTTAAGAATTTCATCACATCTTCGTTTGCATGCCTGTAGAACTTGGGCATGTCGTGGGAGTGATGGTTCTTGATCTCCAGGTTCCTTGCTGCTGTTGAAAGCTCGATCGAAGATCCAGAAACTTGCACCGCGGGCAGCATGTACTCCCCAAACTCCAGCCTAGGCGCATTCGCAGTTTCAAGGGCTTTTGCAATTGCGGTCGTCACCGTTCTTGCTGGTATGCTGTTGTTGGTACTTATGCCTTCTTCCGACATGGTAACTTTTGTTAGGTTCCTTCTTCTTTCCCGAATTTCCCTCTCTAGGTCGTTGTTTCATTCAGTCAATGGAGATTTCAACGAACGTCTCCCTTGCATAAACCTGGAATTGAAACAAAAAACTTAACTAAAAAAGCAGTACCTGTTCTTATGAGTTCTATTAGATGCCACAAATTGAAACGACCTGATGAGACTATTTTTGATTTTTTGAAATTTTCAGATTTTTTCTTTGGTTTTTGAATAAGATAAAAATAAAAATACGCAACTACACACTAATCCTCCTTATTGAAGAACGCAGGAATCAATACCCCGGCAGCGGGGCCAAATTTTGATGCGCTCAAAATTAATACTTGTAAAATAACACAAGTAGTAAAGCGGTTGTCGTAGTATAACAAGGCTTAAACCACAGGGTCGTTCTCTCAAGGAATTGGTTAAGCTAGTTCTAAGGTGTAGGCTCAAGGTGTGAGTTGGAAACAGATAGTGTGGGTAAGGTTGATACTTCAAAACCCTACAACAAATTACAATTACAAGACAAGGTAATACCTAGATCATGCAATTTCTACAATTAAAACGAAGCAAGCTGATCTTTCAAAAGTGCTGACGCGATATAGCTAATGGTACACTACCCGCGAATGCAACAACTTTGCTATTGCAAAATCGAACCAGATACAGATTATAAGTATGTATGAGTTACGGCAAAAAGCTTGTCACTAGCTATGCCCTCATCCAGATATATACTAATTAGAGGTAAAGACTGATGCAAGTTCCCAACGATCAAGCATGCGTTCAACGACTAGATAACAATATGTCACAATACAAGTTATTAACGGAATCCACCTAATTCGTACTATTGAATACCTGGGCGCCTATTGGTCTCTGCGATCGTCAGAAAGATCAATAATGCTTCTTCGAATTAAAAGAGAGATTGAAATCTCTAAGTGTTTACAAAGCTTGGAATTGAAAATATGAAAGTAGAAGTAATGAAGATATATCCTAATGACTGATACAAGGGTCCTATTTATAGACCAATGAAGAAGAAATTAGAAATCATGGGAAAAACTGCCAGAAAAACGTGGGTTGAATCTGTCAAAACAGGTGTCACCGCGGTGAGGAAATTTGGGGAATCCTCCTCACCTTGGTCTGGCCTTTCTGTCCGCCATTCGGTTAATCTGGACCGCGGTGAACCAGTTTGGATGTGGTGCTCACTGCGGTGAGCCTTGTGTCTGGAAACTCCTCCACTTTTCCCATTTTCTCCATTTTTCTCTCCCTTTTCCAACCTCCATGTCACCTCTCTTGGAGTAGTGGCCCACTAACTTGGCCTGGTGGTGCTTCTAGAAGGTTTTGAAGTCTTCTTTGCACTTGTGTCCTCCATTTCCTTGCCAATGACGCTAAGACACCTAAAAATGCACAAAAAAACACACAAAAATCCAAATGTGACACAGAACAAAAAACACTAAAATAAAGGCTAAAACACGTAACAAAACACAGAAAAAGGCACTAATTGAGTCGTTAAAATATCGACACACAGGGCACGAAGAAATCTGAATAGGAAAGCTTAGTTCATTGAAACGCAAACTCAGCAACCTGACAGGTATCTGAAAGCACCACGAGGAGCACCAAGGAACACACCAAGAAGGAAAATGGTTCTTGATAATAATGATACTAATCATTTACCTAGAATTCCTCCTTATGTTCCGGCTAGACAAAAGCATACTCCCAAGAAGTACATTCAGAAATGGATGCCTACTGGGAGATACTTTAGTCTAGATGGTTGCATTGTTAGAATGAGAATCTAACTCCATGTTTCTAGTTTTGTGCAGAACATTCTAAAGAAGAATCGAAAGTGGCACTTTGATAGTGGATGTGGGAAGCACATGATAGGAGACAAAACAAATCTGGTTAACTATAGAGTATGCAATACAGGACCAAATATCAGGTTTGCTGGGGGAGAAGTGAATCCAACTGTAGGATTTGGAGATCTACAAATTGGAGCCCTTACAATCACTGGAGTACTACATGTGAAGGGATTGAAATATAATCTGCTTGGCATGAGTTAGTTTGTTGATAAGGGGTTCTCAGTGAAGATCAAATCTAAATTCTGCAAATTGATTGACAATGGGTCAAAGCAGGTAGTCTTGGTTGCTAGGCGGAAAGGAAGTCTCTATGTTGCTGACTGGGATCTGCCACAACTGAAGAATGCCTCATGGTGAGTCAATCAGGCTACACTGAAGAAAACTAGCTATGGGACAAGAGAATGAGTCATGTGAACTTCAAAGACTCTCAACAAGCTAGCCAATAAAGAATTGGTTGTTGGATTACCAAGGATGGCATACAAGAGAGATGGAGTATGCTCAGCTTGCCAACTAGGGAAACAAGCCAAAACATCTTTCAAGTCTAAAACTTGACATTCCAATTTGAGGCCACTACAACTGTTCCAGATGGATCTCTTTGAGTCCTCAGTAACCATTTATGCAAGAAAGAAGTATGGTCTGGTTGTTGTAGATGACTACTCAAGATTCACTTGGGTTGTTTTTCTTAAACAGAAATCTGACGTAAGGGTCGAGATACCAAGCCTGCTGAAAAAGCTTGAAGTCATGAAAAATGCCAAGGTATCTATGATCAGAACAGACCATGGTACTGAGTTTTTGAACCAATACATAAAAGAGTTTTGTACTTGCAAAGGTATACAACATCAACTATCTTCAGTAAGGACACCACAACAAAATGGTGTTACTAAAAGGAAGAATAGGACCCTAAAAGAAGCAACAAGAACAATGCTTGCAGACACTGAAATAAGTGAAATCTATTGGGTGGAAGTTGTAAACACAACATGCTACACTCAAAATAGATGTTTGATTAAAAACACCAAGACAAGACTCCCTATAAGTTATGATTGGTAGACCCCCCAAGTATCAAACATATAAGAGTGTTTGGTTATAGATGTTTTGTTCTAAACAATGGAAAAGAATATCTGAGAACATTTGAACCAAAGGCAGATGAAGGAGTATTTCTTGGTTATTCAATGAATAGCAAAGCTTACAGGATCTACAACAAAAGGACACAAAAGATTGCAGAATTTGTCCATGTAGTATTCTACGAAGGAAACAAGAAAGTACCTTTGAATGAAGAACTCTCAGATAGGGGGGATTAATAGTCTTTTCAAACTTTTGACGATAAAACAGTTTCTCAGATATCTGTGAAGGTATCTGATTATTAGTGCCAGAGAGCAGAATTCTTTTCAGATAAGTGCACGTGCTCAGCAAGCTATAAAGTGTATAAGTACTCAGCAAGCAATAAATAATACAGTAAGTAAGTGCAGTAAGTAAATAACATAAAGCTTTAAAGTGGTATCTGAAGGTGGCGTAATCCTTCAACTAATCCACTCGCCCTTTCTCAGGACTTGAATCCACTAGGATAAGATATTGAGTTCCCTTTACAAAGTCCTATCTCTTGATCCCTTTTATACTAGGTTCCCAACCAAGTGTTCCCCCTTAGTTATTCCCCGGCTTTCTCAGCCAAGTACTTTCTCTACTCAGTAACCTTTGAGCTATTCCTTGGTTTCTAAAACTAAGTACTTCCTATGCTCAGTTAGATGAGGACTTTAATTTTCTCAACTAAATCATTTCCCTAAACGCTTCTGGTGGTGTTTTGGTTATGGTAGTTGTCAGGTAAGCTAACTTGATAACTTATTGTTGGTCCAGATAACGGCAACGTAAAAGACTAGGGGGGGGGGGGGGGAATAGTCTTTTCAATTTTTTTTCGATAAAACAATTTTTCAGATATCTTTACAGGTATCTGATACTTAGATTCATAGAGCGGAAGTATTTTGTGATAAGTGCACGTGTCAGCAAGCTATAATGTGTGTAAATACTCTCAACAAGTAATATAAAACAATAATTAAAGTGTAGTAAGTAAATAACACAAAGCTTTTATAGTGGTATCTGAAGGTGACGTAATCCTTCAACTAATCCACTCGCCCTTTCTCAGGACTTGAATCCACTAAGATAAGATGTTGAGTTCTCCTTACAAAATCCTATCTCTTGATCCTTTTTACACTAGGTTCCCAACCAAGTGTTCCCCCTGAGTTATTCCCCTACTTTCTCAGCCAAGTACTTCCTCTACTCAGTAACCTTTGAGCTATTCCCCAGCTTCCAAGGCCAAGTACTTCCTGTGCTCAGTTAGGTGAGGACTTTACTCAACTAAATCCTTTCCCTAAATACGCCTGTTGGTGTTGGTTATGGTAATTTGTCATGTAAGCTTTCTTTATAATTTATTCAGTTATCTTAGAGTGCTTTTTAGAATCAATCTTCCTTAATATACTTTTCAATGTATGGGAAGTTGTTCTTTACTGGCCTATGTCTTTGTCGTTGTTCAAAAGAATGAATCTCGAATATAAGTCCCAACTTTATCTTTGGATTCAACTCCTTTACAATAAACAAGTCTTGTTAAGGATCATGACACTTAAAACTTTCGTGCTACTTAGAATTAGGAGCTTGAGTCACAACAGTAAGCTAATGAGAGTGAGTAGGTAGGAAGGCTTGTATGCTTGAAAGAAGTAAGTTTGCAGTTGTAAGTTATTGGTGTTCAGTGTGTCTTTTAAGCATTCTAAGTGGTGATATTTATAGTTGAAAATCATGCCATTTGAATAGTATCCGTTAGGCACATAGAAATTCAAACTATTAATATCTGATGATAGTACGACTGTGAGCTTTGTCTCTTTATAGAGATATCCTCTTTTACTCACACATATCTGTCTGCGTAATAAATGTGCTATACTATCTTTTGTCCTGTAGTCTCAATGGAACTAAGCAAGCTATCTGAGGCTTTGCACTTCCTTACCCAGTAACCTTTGGGTGTCAGATACCTCCTGAAATACTTTTGTCTTCCAAAGACACTAAATTTCTTCAAGGTATCTAAGCCAAGGTATTTGAGGAGACCTTTATCCTTAGTCTTCAGCAATCTTGTGCAGTCTCTTGTTCCTCAAATTTTAGAGCTCTTCCTGCTGGATGCTTGCTTCTTGGTATTCTCCAAAGATACAAAAATTACATTCAGAGACCTAACATCCTATAAGAGATATGCTAGACTATCATCTCAGTAAGCTTCCTCTTTTATAATGTTCAAGTGAACTAAGAGTACTAGTTACCTTTCTGAGCTAAGATAAGTCATTAGGGTTTACTGATCAAAATCTAAACATATATTCCTAACAAATTTCCCCCTTTTTGATCGGTCACCTATCTGAAAAACCTATCATGAACTGGATGAGGAAACAATCCAACAATTAAACATTTCATATGATCTTTTCAATTCATTTATTTAAATGCATAAAGTAAACATCAACCAAATCAAAAGATGTGATATTGCTGACAAGTTATCTTTTATAGATTGATATCTGAGAGTAGGTTCATCAGATATGATTACAAATAAGTTCAGAGATAACTTTTACAAGATAAACAATAAAGTACAGTCAGCAAGATACAAAATACACAACATTTTAGGACAACAGGAATGTCCAAGTTCCAATTGAACATCCTAAAAGTTGGTCTTCAAGTCTTCATCTTCAGCTCCTTTGGAAAACCCTGTCACCATATCTGTCAAGATAATCTAAGTAGTTAAGGATGTAGGTTCTGATTATCATTTCAGCTTTCTTTACATCTTTAGCATTCTGCTTGTAGGATTTGGTGGGTTGATTTTTGATCGTATTCTCTATCCAAAGGTATTTACCCCATTCCCAGACATGATCAAGCTGTTTTTCTGAGGGATTTTAGTATTTATATATCTTTCTCATATACACTAAATATCCCAGATACTGCTCTTCGGTCATGTAGAATGACTCACAAGGTTCAACTGCTAGCTGTGTCCTTGTACCTGTTCCCATGGCATTTTCAATCTTGTGCACATCATTAGGCCTATGGTAAGGACAGGCTTCAGATAGCTCCTTCTTCCTAGCTGAAGTGACAATGAATTGTGCGATTTTGCAGGCTTATAGACCCTCGTTTTTTGCCCAAGATTCAATATTCATATCATATTTTGGCCAATTACAAACATCTTGTGTATTTTGTAGGTCATGATCGTGTTTTTGAGGAATTGGATGATTTTAAGGTACCAAAACGTCATATTTGGGCGAAATCGGGAAAGTTAAGCAAAAACGTTGAATTGGCCATTGTACGGAGTTCGAGTGTCGAAACATGTCATGTGACCAACTAATGCGAAGATATTTGAAGATGCTAGCTCTTTGTGATGCAAAGTCGGCTTCAAGTTGGTCTCTACAAAGTGCATTCAAAACCTTGCCTTTTCGTTGTGTGTTGATGTGCACTCAGAGATTTCGTTTTTTGTTGTAGAACTTGTAATCCCTAAATACAATCAACATTAAATTTATAAGTCAGAAGTATTCAAATCCACAGTTTATAGCGGAAAGTTGACTCGGGATGTCGTTCTCCATAGAAACAAGCAAATGACGTTTGTAATTGAATGCAGAAAAGTAAACAGTTTGATCTTGGACAGCATAATTGAATTGCAGTAAACTCTAAATTGCTTTGTTGTAAATCAATGATGGAAAGGCGTAAAGGTTACCCAACCTCCCTCTGCTATGCTACTCCCAACTACTTAGAATCAAACAACGTACTAGCCGTCTACAAGTAGCAAAGAAACATGCCAAAAGGATTAAGTCGTAGTTAATCCAGACACCTTCACTTACCAACAATGTGTTTGTCACTCAACACACTATCTCATCACGTTTTCAGACAAATTACACAGGATAATGTATAATCCGTTACCAAGTCGTAGTTAGTAAGGATTTGCCACATAAAGAGTCGGACGAATAAAGAACAAGCACGAATTATGTTTTAAAACTAATTTGTTAATATATCACGGTATATAAAGAAGTAGCAAAAGTATAGTTACAACGGTTCGCCTTTACAAAATAAAGTTAGCTACTCATAGTAATCTAAGAACATAAATCAAAAATCTAGAGAAGAAAGGAAGAAGAAGCTTAATCTCTGATGTCTTCGTGTTGCTGCTTCTAGGGTTTCCTCATTCTGGGTGCCTGACGGCCATTGGTTTTGGGGTTTCACGTCCCCGAGGACTGGTTCTCTCTCAGGAGAGCTGCTTTGTGAGCTGTGTAGAATTATGAGCCCCTGAGGTCTTATATATAGAGAAAATTCCGTGCAGCAACCGCCATTCTTCAGTAAGGAAGGTTTAGGAAGGCGGGGGCTCTATCCTGACAGGCCAAAAAAAAGCCCCGCAGAATCAAGACCATCGGTCGTCATGGACCACGATCTTCGATTGTGCGACTTGAATCTCTTTTCGTTCTTCAATTTTGGGCTTCGTAACTTCATTTCCTCGAAAAGTGGTTGTTAGGAATATCTATTTAGATTTTGATCAGTAAACCATAATAAAACTCATGTTAGCTCAGAAAGGCAACTAGTACTCTTAGTTCACTTGAACATTGTAAAAGAGGAAACTTACTGAGTATGTTAGTCTAGCAAATATTGTATAGGATGTTAGGTATCTGAATGTAATTTTTATATCTTTAAAGAAGACCAAGAAGGAAGCATCCAGCGGAAGAAATCTTTTATTGAAGATTAGAAGAGTGCACAAGATTGCTGAAGACTAAGGAAAAATGTGTCCTCAGATACCTTGAAGAGAGACAAACATTTCAATAGGTTTCTGATGTACAAAAGGTCACTGAGAATGGACTTGCAAAGCCTCAAAAAGCTTGCATCGTTCCGTTGACACTACATGACAAAAGTTAGTACAGTGCATTAATTACGCAGACAGAGATGTCTGATCAAAAGAGGAAATCTCTGAACAGAGACAAAGCTCACTGCCGTACTAACTTCATATATCGTTAGTTTGAATTTCATTGTGCCTAACGGATACTAATTCAAACAGCATGACTTTCAACTATAAATATCACCACTTAGAATGCTTGAAAGACACACTTGAACACTTACACCTTGAACTACATTGAACATATCTTACTTTCAAGCATACAAGCCTTCTGCGTACTTACTCTCTAGCTTTCTGTGGCGACTAAAGCTCTTGAATTCTTAGTAGCATGAAAGTTCTAAGTGTCCTGATCCTTAACAAGACTTGCATACTGTGAAGGAGTTGAATCCAGAAGATATAGTTGCGACCAATATCTGAGATTCATTCTCTTCAACATAATCAAGACTTAGGTTAGCAAAGAACAAGTTGCCATACATTGAAAAGTGTATTAAGTAATCTTGATTCTACATAGCACTCCTACATAACTGTAGAAGTTATTAAGAGCCTGCTCACCTGACAAACTACCATAACCAAACACCAACAGGCGTTGAGCAGAGGAAGTACTTAGTTTGGGAAACTATGGAATAGCTCAAAGGTTACTGAGCAAATGAAATACTTGGTTGGGAAAACCAAGGAATAACTCAGGGGGAACACTTGGTTGGGAACCTAGTGTAAAAGGGATCAAGAGATAGGTTTTTGTAAGGAAAACTCATCATCTTATCTTAGTGAATTCAAGTCCTGAGAAAGGGCGAGTGGATTAGTTGAAGGATTACGCCACCTTCAGATACCACTATAAAGCTTTGTGTTATTTAGCAACTGCACTTACTTTCTGTATTATCTACTACTTGCTGAGTACTTATACACATTATAGCTTGCTGAGCACGTGCACTTATCTGAAAAGACTTCCGCTCTCTGACACAAAGTATCAGATACCTTCACAAGTATATGAGAAACTGTTTTATCATCAAAATTTTGAAAAGACTATTCGCCCCCCCCCCAGTCTTTTACTTTTTTCGTTATCTAGACCAACATGTGGTATCAGAGCAAGAGGTTCCCAAGCCTTCTGCACTGAACCTAGATCCTAGATAAGTGCCCACTAACCGCATAGCACCTGCACTTGATTTGTTTATTTAGTGTGTTTATTCCAGGGTGTCTTTAAGCGATGCTCCCGTTCTCAAGCCAGAGAACTATGAAGAATGGAAGAACAACATTATGCTTCACCTGGAAGCTATCAGTGACAAAATGATCGAAGTTATAAAGAATGGCCCCATTGTCATTAAATGAGAGAAGCAAATCATTGAAGTTTCTATTAGTCGAGACAAGGAACCTACTGACACAGATGCTGCTGGTTCCTCCACTTCATCTGGTACAACCACGAGTGCAAGACCAACCGGTGAAATTTCCTATGAACCAAAGCCCAAACATCTCTGGACATTTGAGGATTCCAAGAGAAACAGGCTAGGTGGTCAAGCAAGAAACATCATCATACGTTCTACTCCAGACCACATACAGTGCAAACTGTGGTATGCAAAAACAGTGAAAGATGCCTTGTCACTGATTGAAGAAATCTGTGCCGGCACTGAGAAAACCAAGGAAAACAAGTTCGAAGTTTTGAAGCTTAAATTCCAAAACTTTAAACAAGGTCCTACTAAGACTCTTGAAGAACTTGACTTCAGGTTTACTACACTAATGTGTGAAATGGATGCACTTGGTGAAAGTGAGAGATATTCAAACTCTGAAAAAGGTTAAGACTACCGTTTGAAGTTTAAAACAAAACTGGGAACACACTCAGTATTTCTATTTCAACCAAGGAATGCCTAACATCACTCCAGTGGAGCTTTTCTCACACTTGGCAACTGTCAATTATGAGACAAAGCATAGAGGACATATGGCTGCTGAAACATCGTAGAATGTTGCTCTAGTAACTCAAGGTACTTCTGAAAAGAAAGATACCAAAGAGGTGATTGAGGAAAATGCTCTTACAGTAAAGCATATGAGAAAATACGACAGTCAGGAGATTGAAAGAAGAAGGACCAAAGAGAAGCTGAAAAAGCATCTAGGTCCCAACTATCACTAGTACAAAAGTATGTAATTGACTAGCTTTCATTGAACAAGCACCTTTCAAAGAAGCATCGATCTTGAGGGAGCAGAAATCGAAAACGATAACTGTTTCTATTGTCATAAACCTGGTCACTGTAAAAGAGACTGCCCAGCTTATAACAAGATAAAGATAGATGACAAGAAAGATAGGAGAAACTTAAAGAGAGGTCAGAGAGCTATGCTCACTAAAGAAAGGAAGAAGATTCAAATCCAACTGGATGCTCTTGATCTCGACTCTGAGTGTGAGGATGAAGACTCAGATGATTTTAAACTTCCATCACCAGAGTTGTGTGGCATCACTCATGAATTAGTTGACTTTGGTCAAAAGAAGAAAGAAATGTGCGGGGTTGCTGAGGAAATCTATCCAGATTACTCCAACATCGAACCATGCCAAATGGCTGATGAGGTAACCACTATTTCTCGATATATAAATTATGAGAGTGATGAGGAAGGAATCAAAGATCTAGAACACCTCAGAAAGGAACTTGATCTTTATGAAAGAGAATTTATGGTTGTCCAAGCAAGAACCAAAATTCTTGAAGCTGAAAAGAAATCTCTTGAAAAAGAGTGCTCACATCTGCAGAAGCTATCTGAGATAAAGGATGTTGAGAATGCATTTCTAAAGGCACAGATAGTTGAGACATGAAAGTTACATGAAGAGGCAATAGACATACTTCAAAAAAAGTGTGAAGGTCTTCTTTATGGTAATGAAGAATTCAAAAAGAAAGAATTATCCTTCCAATCTTATGCCAAAGCTTGTGACACTCTTACTGAAGTACACTCTTATTTAAGAGATACCTCAGAAAAGGGAGGACTTGGGCTGGACACTTAGACAAATAACTCTGTCGCTCTGAATAAGAATGATGGGAGGAAAATGTTAGGAATATCTGTTTAGATTTTAATCAGCAACCTAATGACTTATCTTAGCTCAGAAAGGTGCTTAGTACTCTTGGTTCACTTGAACATTGTAAAAGAGGAAAACCACTAAGTATGTTAGTCTAGTAAATCTTATATAGGATGTTAGGTCTCTAAATGTAATTTTTATCTATTTGAAGAAGACCAAGATGGAAGCATCTAAGCAAAGGAACTCATTTTTAGAAGGCTAAAGTTTGCTCAAGATTGCTGAAGACTAAGGAGAAAAGTCTCCTCAGATACCTATGTCCAGAAACCTTGAGGCAACAAGTGTTTTGATTAAACAAGTTACTCAAAGGACATCTGAGAACACAAGTTTACTGAGTAAGGAACATGTCAAGTCTTAGAAAGCTTAATGTATCCGTTGAGACAACAGGACAAATATAGTACAATGCATTTATTGCCCGGACAGAAATGTCTGCACAAAAGCAGAAGTCTCTGAAGAAGAAGACAAAGAACTTTGCAGTACTATATAATAATATCAATAGTTTGAATTTGAATTGAGCCTAACAGATACTATTCAAATGACTTCAAATTCAACTATAAATATCACCACTTAGAATGCTTGAAACCACACTGAAACTACAAACGAACTTACTGAATATCTTCAAGTGATCTCTCAAGCATACAAGCTTTCTTACTACTTACCTTCTAGCTTTCTGTTGCGACTAAAGCTCTAGAACTCTAAGTAGTATACAAGCTCTAAGTGTCCTGATCCTTAACAAGCATTGCTATCTGTAAAGGAGTTGAATCAAAAGACCAAGTATTTGAGATTCATTCTCTAGAACAGTTAACATAGACTTGGGTCAGTAAAGAACAAGTTACCGTACATTGTGAAGTGTATTAAGTAATCTTGATTCTATAAAGCTTTCTGAAATAACTGTGTAAGTTATAAAGAAACTCACCTGACAAACTACCTTAATCACACACCAACAGGTGTGGAGTACAGGAAGTACATAGTTTGGGTAACTAAGGAACAACTCCAAGGTTATTGAACACATGTAGTACTTAGTTGTGAAAACTACGGAATAGCTCAAAGGTTTCTGAGTATAGGAAGTACTTGGCTCAGATAGCTGGGGAACAACTCAGGGGGAAACATTTGGTTGGGAACCAAGTGTTGTAGGAATCAAGATATAGGATATTTGTAAGGGTACCTCATTTATCTATCTTAGTGGATTCTGGGTCTGAGAAAGGCCGAAGTGGATTAGTTGAAGGATTACGCCACCTTCAGATAACACTATAATTTGTTGTGTTATTTACTTACTGCATTTACCTTGCTTTATTCATCTTGTTAAGTATTTACACACTTTCACTCTGCTGAGCACGTGCACTTATCACAGAAAGTCTTCAGCTCTCTGAAATTAAGTATCAGATATCTTCACAGATATCTGAGAAACTGTGTTTATCGACAAAAGTTTTAAAAGACTATTCCCCCCCCCCCTAGTCTTTTACTTTGCCATTATCTGGACCAACAAGTGGTATCAGAGCAGGAGGTTCCCAAGCCTTCTACATTGAACCTAGATTTCAGATAAGTGCCCACTAACCATTTAACACCTACACTTGATTTGTTTGTTTAGTGTGTTTGCTGCATGATGTCTCTGAGTGATGCTCCCGTCCTCAAGCCAAAAAACTACGAAAAATGGAAGAACAACATGTTGTTGCATCTGGAAGCCATAAGTGACAAAATGATACATGTCATCAACAATGGCCCTATAGTCATTCGACAGCTCAAACAAGTTATAGGAGTTTCAGATGGAAGAGACAAAACACCAGCCGACAAGGGTGATGAAAGCAGTGGCTCCTCCACACCAGAAACTGGGAGAGTCACCGGTCGAATAGAATATGAAGATAAGCCCAGAGGGCTCTGGACATCAGAAGATGCCAAGAGACATAGGCTGGATGGACAAGCTCGTAACATAATCATACGTTCTACTCCAGAGCACATACAGTGTAAACTGTAGGGTGCAAAAACAGCTAAAGTGGCCTGGCAATTGATTGAAGAAATCTGTGTCGGCACTGAGAAAACTAAAGAAAACAAGTTCGAAGTTTTGAAGCTCAAATTCCAAAACTTCAAACAAGGTCCTACAGAGACACTTGAAGAGCTTGACTTTAGGTTCACAACACTAATTAGTGAAATGGCTGCACTTGGTGAAAGTGATAGATACACTAACTCTGAAAAGGTTAAGACTATTGTGAGAAGTCTAAACCAAAACTGGGAACATACTCAGTACTTCTACTTCAACCAAGGAATGCCTAACATCACTCCAGTGGAACTCTTCTCACATTTGGCAACTGTCAACTATGAGACAACTCAGAGAGGACATGCAGCTACTGAAAAGTCTCACAATGTTGCTCTCTTAACTCAAGGTACTTCTGAAAAGAAGGAAACTAAGGTAGTGACTGAAGAAAATACTCTTGCTGTAAAACACATGAAAAGATTTGTGAATCAAGAGATTGAAAGGAGAAAATCCAAAGAGAAGCTAAAAAAGCATCTAGGATCAAACTACCATCAGTACAAAAACATACAAAACAACTCGCTGCACAAGCCTGCTCAGCAATATGTAAGTACTGATGTTGAAGAAATTGGAAATGACATCTGGTTCTACTGTCAGAAACCTGGTCACTTCAAAAGAGATTGTTCTACTTTCAACAAGCTAAAGACAGGTGACAGAAAGGAGAGAAGAAACTTCAAGAGAAGCTAGAGAGCTTTGCTCACTGAAGAATGGAAAAAGATTCAAATCCAATTGGATGCTCTTGACATTGAGTCAGAATCCGAAGATGAAGATTCTGATGACTCCAAGCTACCTTCACCAGAGTTATGTGGCATGACTCACGATTTGGTTGACTTTGGTAAAAAGAAGAAAGAAATGTCTGGAGTTGCTGAGGAGGTCTTCCCAGATTTCTCCAACATCGAACCATGTCTAATGGCTAATGAGGTAATCAACATTTCTCAGTTCTTAAATTATGAAAGTGATGAGGAAGGTATAAAAGATCTAGAACATCTTAAAAAGGAGCTTGACCTTTATGAAAGAGAATTCTTGGTAGTCCAATCAAGAACTAAGTTTCTGGAAGAAGAAAAGAAATCTCTTGAAAAGGACCAAAATATCTGAAACAAAGGATGCTGAAAATGCATTTCTAAAGGCTCAGATATCTGGGACAGAGAAATCACACAAAGAGGCTTTGAACGTGCTTCAAAGGATATATGAAGATATTCTTTCTGAAAATGAGGAACTCAAAAAGAAAGAACTATCTTTTCAATCCTATGCCAAAGCTAGTGATAATCTTACTGAAGTACAATCTTATCTAAGAGATCCTTCAGAAAAGGGAGGACTTGGGCTTGACACACAAACCTCTAACTCTACTCCTCTGAAAAAGCGCGATGATAGAATGATGTTTGTAAGAAGTCAAAAAGATGGCTCCCAAACAACCTATAGCATTGGTAAAAAAGCTAAGGCTGTTAACAAAGGAAAGGAAGTTGCGACCCAACCTTTGAGGGAGAAACAAGTCTCCAAAAAGAATGTGGAAAAGGTTTCTGAGAAGAAACAACACACTCGAAAGTGCAACCATCCACATTGCTATGTCTCTCGGAAAGGAAAAATTGCAGGAGCTGGCAACTTTCCTAACGTACCATTTTTCGGAAGAAACAATGATCCAGAGGCTAGTAAAGCTACTGAGAATAGACCTCAGATAGCTAAAAGTGCTCGAAATGGCATTGGCTATAGAGCCATAGGGAAACAACTTGCTCTGGAACATAAGCAAGAGCAAGAACGATGGATGAAAGCTAGGATTGCTAAAAGTAATCGTCAGAAGTGGAAGAACAAACAAACCACTGAAAATCTGAATGCCAGGGCTAGAAGAAATCTGGCAAGGAAGGCTATGTTTGCTGACAAGCAGACTCAGCAACCTGACAGGTATCTAAAAGCACCAGAAGGAGCACCTAGGAACACACCAAGAAGGAACCTACACCAAAGGTTGCTGAACAAGCACCTATTTCAAAGGTTACTGAGAAAGCACCTAAGTCCAAGGAATCTGGACAAGACACACTCAAGCTGGTAGAAGAAGCTTTAAGGAGTGGTGATATAGTGATGGCGGATTCTGACATTGCCTCCACACTATACAAACTGTCACAAAAGGATCAGGATGAGAACCACTTTGCTTCACCTTCCAGATCAAATTCACATGATTCACCAGATGATAATGAAGCCATGGTGAATGAATTGCAGTTTGACATGCCAGCACTTTTGATTGCTGAAGAAAATCCTGCAAATGAGCAGGTTCCCCAACTCAGTGAGAGGGATCAAACTGAAACCCCCACTCAGAAAGATCAAACATGGGAGGCAACTTAGTCTCACACTCAGGAATGGTTTGAAGTACCTGAAACTTCAAACAAAGAAGTGGTCATTGAACAACAAGACCCTGACATGGGATCTTCACGAGGACCAGAGACCAATCAGCCTGATATTGTTCAGGTAGCTGAGTGGTTTAACTCTACACTTGTGATATTTTATGTTTTCTATATCTTGTTACTTATATGCATTATTTGTTATAGGCTATATTAGAGACACAAGCACAGGAGGGAGCTGCAAAGCATACCTCAGAAAATGAGAATGAGGTTCCCACAGCCTCAACACTTGTCGAAACTGAGCCTGTTTTACAGGTAGACTTAGTTTCTGAGACAAGAAATTTTTTCTCAACTGCGCTTCAAATATCATATTTATCTAGTTTGGTGTTTGTCTCTAATAGGCTCCAACTGAGAAGGAAGAAGATAAGGCAGAAATGCCAGAAAAGAACCCAGAAACCATCAAAGTTTCTGAAGAAAATGTTGCTGAGCCTTCTAGTGTGAAGGTATATAAAAACGAGTGATAAACATTCTTCATTTTGGGTTAGTGTGAATTCTTCTCTAATTACTCAATACTTTCTACTTACAGGCCCATTCAGAAGTAGAAGTGCAATGGGAAAGAGTTGTGACCTCCCCTACACCCATGAAAATTGATGAAGCCCCAAGGCAACATCACCAGAAAGAACACCAGAAACCGAGAAGGTTTCTGAGAAAAATGATTTTGAGGCTCCTATTGTGGAGGTAAGTGAAAACCTCAGAGATCATTGAAGCTTAGTTGCATAAATTCTTTCATGACAATTCCCTAAGTATTGTGATAATTTTAATTCTCAGGTTCAAGCAGAAAGAAAGGTTGATGAGGACCAGACTCCCAAGTCTCCACCTCACAACAAGATATCTGAGGCACCCCCTGCCTCAGTAGTACAAGTCTTTGAGCCTGAAGTATCTATTCAGGCTCAAACAAGTGTGCCAAAGGTTTTTGCACTCTCAACAGAAAACCTGCTTCCATTCTTCAAAGACCACACTCTCAAGAAACACCTCAAGTGTTTCAGAACGTGGCAAAAGCTCAGAAGCTCAGATATGACTGAACTAACAAAGGTGACTGATCACCAATTGAGAAGAGTCAGAGCTTTTGACTTGGAGAATTATGTCCATGCTATGTTCCCTACAGAGCAGTACTCTTTTGCTACTCTGATGCATAAGGACTTTATCAAAGAAGTTGTACACATGCTCATAGAAGCTTTTGAGATGGCTGATAATCAGACCAGAATGGAAATGACATTCAAGCCTCTATTGCCTAAGTCCCTACAGTGCATACCCTCTGAACAAGAGGAAGTAAATGGGCAATTGGTCACACTCCCTGAAGTGATCAATCTGGTTTCTGAAGATGAGGAGGAAACAAATGAGAATGATTTTGAAGAACCTCCTTCTAATCATCATAAGGATGTTGATGACAAAAAGGATGATGATGATGATGCCCCTGCACCAGGGACAGGAGGGATTGCACAAGGAAAGAATACCTCAGTTGCTGAAAAGAAAAATGAGAAATCATCACAAAATTGTCCAACACCATCTCCTCAGAAGTCTACACATCCCTCTCCCCAACAAAAAGACACTACTGAACAGGTAGTTGAGCACTCTGAGGATAACACTCAGAAGATATTGGATGCACAAGCCGGAGTTGCTCAACTCAAACAATTGTTGTAGGAAGTACAACAACTAAATCTTCAACTGGAAGAAAAGATAGCTGAATCTAAAGCAAAGCTCCAAAAGATTTAAGATCATACTGAAAGAAAAGAAGCCCATGACAGAAATGGTTGCTGGGCTAGACAGGGTAGATGAAGAAAGATAAAACCTTGCAAGTTCTCAAAAATAAGCATTTGGCTGTTTCTCATTTGAAAAGAAAACTGATAGCTCCCATTAGCTTCAGTAAGATACCCAATACACTGTCTGATGCTGAGTATATGGAAAGGTACAAGGTTCTTGCTACACTCAGAAATGAGTTGAATGAGCAGAACAAAGAAGTCATTGAATCAGTCCCAGCCAACTTGAAGAAATTTTCTGAATTGTTCACTCAGAGAACAACAAGCATGATCATGGCTCAGAAAGACCTTGGAATGGTCAGGGATAATGACTTTGACATTGCCTAGAAAGCCCTCAATGAGGCAAACTTTGCTGCAGGGAAGGCAGAGGCATTGCATGGCCCACTTGCAAAGCTCACCAATGAGGAAACTAGCATCCTCAAGCAAAATGAAGATCTTAAGGCTGAGCTGCAGAAGCTGATTGCTGCCTATAACTATCTGCAAGGAAACATTGAATCACTGCAAGAAGCCTATGTGATCTTGATTCAGCCAACAATGACTGAGGGGGAAGAATCTCAGAAAGGAAAAGGAAGAGAAAACAGGAGGAAAGAAATACCTCTTAGGATCTCTGAGCCCTCCTCCAGTCAACCTCAGAGAACAGCAACAGCATACCAGAGTTCTGAAACTGGTAGGATCACATGAGCAAGATCCAAAACACAGAAACCTCCAAGGGGAACCAAGTCCCCAAGGAATGTGAAAGAGCCTTCTAAAGAAGAAGAAGAAGGTCAAATCCAAGGCAATGAAGATAGCTGCAAATCACCCCTCCAGAATTTCAACTTTGATGATTATGAGGATGAATCTATCATGATGAGAATCCTCTCCACAGGAGAAGGGTAGATGCACTGACACTATCTGAGCCTATTGCTTCAAAGCCAATAGCAGCAAAAACACCCTCTGAAAATACCAAGCTATCCAGGGTGGTTCAACAAGCAACCCCCCAAGAGAAAATGCTAAAACAAGAAGAAAGAGGAGAAGAGACACTCAATTTGGCAGGGCTGCACCTGAAAAACCTGTTGGTGCCTTAATTGAATATGTCAAGACTGACAACAGTCAAACCTCCTATAGATGCATTCACCAGAAAAATGCTCATTGGATTCTGGAACTAAAGCACCTGCTAGTAATTGAAAAATTCCCAGTTCCTATCTTGGTCTTCTTCAAAGATATAAAAAATTACATTCAGATACCTAACATCCTATACAAGATTTGCTAGACTAACATACTTAGTGATTTTCCTCTTTTACAGTGTTCAAGTGAGCCAAGAGTACTAACCACCTTTCTGAGCTAAGATAAGTCATTAGGTTGCTGATAAAAAACTAAACAGATATTCCTAACATGTTCTGACTAACATCTCTGTGTCTCTGGCAAATCCACAGACTTCTTTGTAGGTCTTAGTGGGATTGTTTCTGGCAAAGTGCTTGACCTATGGATATCTTCCCCATACCCAGGCATGCTCAATTCTGAGATCAGAGAGTTTGAAATACTCATAAATGATCTTCAGATATTCAATGTCATCCAAATATTATTGTTCCTTAGTCATGTAGAATGACTCATAAGGTTCAACACCCAGTCTTGGCCTTGTGCCTATTCCAGTCATCTTGGGAATTCTGTGCACATCATCTGGTTTCCCGTAAGGACAATCAAAGGAGAGGTCCTTATCCATGGCTTCAGCTCTTTTGGAGACTTCAAAATCCAGCCATGCTTTGACATGATTTGGATTTATTAGTACTGGCTTGTCTTTTCTCCATGCCATAATCAGGAGAGTTCAACAAATTTTGAAGATTTGAAGACTGCACAAGATTGCTGAAGACGAAGGTCATCAGATACCTATGTCCAGATATCTTGAATAAACAAGTGTTTTTCTATAAACATTTTTTGCAAAAGATATCTGAGAACACAAGGTTTCTGAACAAGGAAAAGTGCCCACAAATATCTACACTCAGATACCCTGGATAAAACTATGTTTCTGAGAAACAATGTCTCAACAGGTATCTGGAGATGTGAAGGTCTCTGGAAAGGGACATGCAATGCTTCAGAAAGCGTGTAATGTTCCGTTGGCACTACAGGACAAAAATAGTACAATGCAATAAATGCGCAAACAGAGACATCTGAACAAAAGAGGAAATCTCTGAAAAGAGACAACGTCTTCTACAGTACTATTTACATATATCAATAGTTTGAATTTCATTAAGCCTAACGGATACTATTCAAACGACATGATTTTAAACTATAAATATCACCACTTAAAATGCTTGAAATACACACTGAACACACCAAGAACTTACACTGAAAATACCAAGCTTCTCTGATAAAACAACTAGTGGTATCTTTCATTCAAGCTTACAAGCCTTCAACCTACTTACTCATTAGCTTACAGTTGCGACTAAGCTCTTGAATTCTAAGTTGCACGAAAGTTCTAAGTGTCCTGATCCTAAACAAGCATTGCTATCTGTGAAGGAGTTGAATCAAAAGATCAAGTATCTAAGTTTCATTCACTTGAACATTTAACATAGACTTGGGTCAATGAAGAACATATCACCACACATTGTGAAGTGTGTTAAGTGATTCTTGTTCTATAGAGTATTCTTACATAACTGAGAAAGTTATTAAGACTACTCACCTGACAAACTACCTTAACCAACACCTTAAACGGCGTGGAGTACAGGAAGTACTTAGTTTGGGAAACTAAGGAATAACTCCAAGGTTACTGAGCATAGGAAGTACTTAGTTTGGGAAACTAAGGAATAGCTCAAAGGTTTCTGAGTACAGGAAGTACTTGGCTGAGAAGGCCGGGGAATAACTAAGGGGGAACACTTGGTTGGGAACCTAGTGTAAAAGGAAATCAAGGGATAGGTTTATTGTAAGGAGAACTCAATATCTATCTTAGTGAATTTCAAGTCCTGAGAAAGGGCGAGTGGATTAGTTGAGGGATTACGCCACCCTCAGATACCACTATAAAGATATGTGTTATTTACTTTCTGCAACTTATTACTTGCTTTATTTACCTTACTGAGTATTTACACACTTATATCTTGCTGAGCACGTGCACTAATCACATAAAAGTTTTCCGCTCTCTGAAATGAAGTATCAGATATCTTCACAGATATCTGAGAAATTGTGTTTATCGACAAAAGTTGTAAGAGACTATTCACCCCCCCTCCCCCCAAGTCTTTTCCTTTGCCGTTATCTGGACCAACAAGTGGTATCAGAGCAGGAGGTTCCCAAGCCTTCTGCACTGAACCTAGATCCCAGATAAGTGCCCACTAACTACTTTTCACCTACACTTGATTTGTTTGTTTAGTGTGTTTGCTGCAGGATGTCTTTGAGTGACGCTCCAATTCTCAAGCCAGAGAACTATGAGAAATGGAAGAACAACATGATGCTCCACCTAGAAGCCATCAGTGATTAAATGATCGACGTGATAAAGAATGGCCCCATAGTCAATCAACAACTCAAGCAGGTCATGGAGGTTTCTAATGGTCGAGACAGAGTTCCTGCTGATGAAGAACCAAGTGGTGGTTCCTCACAAACAAGTGCGTCAACCAGTGGAAGACCTACTGGTTAATTTGTTTACGAGCCAAAGCCCAGAGAGCTCTGGACATCGGAAGATGCCAAGAGAAATCGACTGGATGGTCAGGCTCACAATATCATTATACGTTCCACTCCAGAGCACATACAGTGTAAATTGTGGGGTGCGAAAACGGCAAAAGTGGCCTGGCAACTGATTGAAGAAATCTGTGCCGGCACTGAGAAAACAAAGGAAAATAAGTTCGACGTTTTGAAACTTAAATTCCAAAACATTAAACAAGGTCCCACAGAGACTCTTGAAGAACTAGATTTCCGATTTACAACAGTGATGAGTGAAATGGCTGCACTTGGTGAAAGTGAGAGATACTCTAACTCTGAAAAGGTTAATACTATCGTGAGAAGCTTGAATGAAAACTGGGAACATACTCAGTATTTTTATTTAAACAAAGGAATGCAAAATATCAGTCTTATGCCAAAGCTAGTGACACTCTTACTGAGGTACACTCTTATTTAAGAGATCCTTCAGAAAAGGGAGGACTTGGGCTGGACAAACAAACAAATAGCTCTACTACTCTGAATAAGAATGACGAAAGAATAACGTTTGTTAGTGCTCAGCAAAATGGTTCTCAAATAACCTACAGCATTGGTCAGAAAGCTAAGGTTGTTGACAAAGGAAAGGCAGTCGCAACCAAACCTTTTTGGGAAAAACAAGTCCAAAAGAAAACTGTTGGGAATATTTCTGTAAAGAAACATAACATTGAAAAGTGTAATCACCCACAGTGCTATGTCTCTCAGAAAGGAAAAATTGCAGGAGCAAGTAAATTTTCGAACATCACGTTTTCTTTAAAGAAAGACGTTCCAGAGACTAGCAAAGCTGCTGAAAAGAGAACTCAGACAGCACCAGGTGCTCGAAATGGCATTGGCTATAAAGCCATCGACAAACAACTCGCTCGTGAGTATAAACAAGAGCAAGAACGATGTATGAAAGCCAGGATTGCGCATAGCAATCATTAGAAGTGGAAGAAAGAACAGGTTACGACCACTCTGAATGCCAGGGCTGGAAGAAATCTTGCAAGGAAAGCTATGTTTGCTGAAAAGTAGACTCAGCAATCTGACAGGTATCTGAAAGAACCACGAGGAGCACCAAGGAATACACCAAGAAGGAAAATAGCTTTAAATGATAATGACACTAATCATTTAATTCCTCCTTATGTTCCAACAAGACAAAAGAATACCCCAAGGAAGTTCATTCAGAAATGGATTCCTACAGGGAGATTCTTTAGTCCAGAAGGTTCCATTGTTGGAATGAGAGCCTAACTCCATGTTTCCTGTCTTGTGCAGAACACTCTGACGAAGAACTCGAAGTGGCATTTTGATAGTGGATGTGGGAAGCACATGACAGGAGACAAGGCAAATCTGATTAACTACAGAAAATGCAATAAAGGACCAATTACTAGATTTGCTGGAGGAGATGAAAATCCAACCATAAGTTTTGGCAATCTGAAGTTTGGAGCTCTTACAATCTCTGAATTACTACATGTAAAGGGATTGAAATATAATCTCCTAAGCATGAGTCAATTGGTAGACAAAGGGTACACTGTAAAGATCAAGTCAAAACTATGCAAAGTAATTGACCATGAGTCAAAGTAGACAGTCTTGGTTGCTAGGCGAAAAGGAAATCTTTATGTTGCTGACTGGGCATCTGCCACAACTGAAGAATGTCTCATGGTGAGTCAATCTGGCCACACTGAAAAAAATTGGCTATGCCATAAAAGAATGTCACTTGAACTTCAAAACTCTGAACAAGCTAGCCAAGAAAGAATTGGTGGTTGGTTTACCCAAAATGGCATATAGAAAAGATGGTATATGCTCAGCTTGTCAAATGGGGAAACAATCCAAAATATCTTTCAAGTATAAAACTAGACACTCTAGTGAAAGGCCACTGCAAATGTTACATATGGATCTTTTTTAATCCTCTGTAACTAGCTATGCAGGAAAGATGTATGGTCTGGTTGTTGTTGATGATTACTCAAGATTCACTTGGGTTGTATTTCTCAAACAAAAATCTGATGCAAGGGTTGAGATACCCAACTTGCTGAATAAGCTTGAAGTCATGAAAAATGACAAGGTATCTGTAATCAGAACAGACCATGGTACCGAGTTTGTGAACCAGTACACAAAAGTGTTTTATACCTGCAAAGGTATACAACATCAACCATCTTCAGTAAGACACCACAACAAAATGGTGTTGCTGAAAGGAAGAATAAAACCCTAAAAGAAGCAGTAAGAACAATGCTTGCTGACACTGAAATAAGTGAAATCTATTGGGTTGAAGCTGTTAACACAGCCTGCTACACTCAAAATAGATGTTTGATTAACAAACACCACGACAAAACTCCTTATGAACTTTTTATTGGTAGACCCCCTAGTCTCAAACATCTAAGGGTATTTGGTTGCAGATGTTTTGTTCTTAACAATGGAAAAGAATACTTGAGAACATTTCAACTAAAAGCAGATGAATGAGTATTTCTTGGTTATTCTATGAATAGAAAATCCTACAGAATCTACAACAAAAGAACGCAAAAGATTGAAGAATCTGTTCATGTAGTCTTCTACGAAGGAAACAAGAAAACACCCTTGAATGAAGAACTCTCAGATAGGTTCAAAGAATTAATGATTAAAGATTCTGAAGAAGAATCCTCAAATGGAAACAATTCTGTCATTCACTTAGAGGATGAATCTGACGATGAAAACCAACCATTGCTTAGTAACAACCAGATGACTCTATGACATGATGAAGAATTTCCTATGAGAATTCCAGAAATGGAACAGGTTACTGAAAACCTTCATCATGAAGAGGTTTCTGAGAATGAGATTGCTGAAAAGCAAATTTGAGATGAGCATGATGGGAGAATTAAACTACTTCCTAGGATTGCAAGTCAATCAACTAAATGATGGAATATTCATTAGTCAAACAAAGTATGCAAATGATATGCTCAACAAGTTTAATCTAAAGCCTTCTGAAAAGAATGCTAAGATACCTATGAGCATTGGAACCAAAATGACCTATACTGAATCTGATAAGAGTGTTGAAGAACACAAGTATAGGAAATTGATTGGGTCTCTACTGTACCTCACTGCAAGTAGACCTGATATTCAATATGCAGTTGGAGTGTGTGCTAGATTTCAGAAAAATCTAATGCAATCACACTACAACATTGCTATGAAAATATTAAGGTATGTAAAGGAAACTGTAGAAGTTGGATTGTGGTATCCAAAAGACAGTGGATTGAGTCTAGTTGGCTATTCTGATGATAACTATGCTGGATCATTGCTTGATAGAAAAAGCACCTCATGAACTTGTCAATTTTTTGGTGCCAGATTAATATCATGGTTCAGCAAGAAACAAAACTCAATTGCCACATCTACCACAGAGGCTGAATATATTGTTGCTGGGTGTTGTGCTTCACAGATATTGTGGATACAACAACAACTCAGAGACTATGAGATCAATGAAGAGAAAACTCCGATTTTCTATGACCACACAAGTGCAATTGCCATAACTCAGAATCCTAAATTTCATGCAAGAACAAAGCACATTGATGTTAGACACCACTTCATTAGAGATCATGTTGAAAAAGGCAATATAGAGATACTCAAGATTGGTACTGAAGATCAACTTGCAGATATCTTTACAAAGCCTTTGGAAGAAAGCAGGTTCTTAACCTTGAGACATAGTCTTGGGTTAATGGAGCTACCAAAGGAACTGAAAAGTTCTAATCTCTGAGATGGAAATTTAGAAAGAAGAGATAAGATATCTGGAAAAGGAATCCAGAATATCAAAGGCAAAAGGTGAAACACATAGCAAAAAGATATCTGAGACGGGTACTCAGATATCAAAGGTTAAAGGGTAAAATGGCTATTTGAAGATTTCTGAGACAAGTACTCATATATCTATGAGATCACAAAGTGAGGGGGAACACAAAAGAGAAATGTGGTACAACTGTATTTAGTCAACCACACCTCAGGTGTTTTGTATCTTTCCATTTATATGTTAAGTTACATACAGTCTCTGAACTGAATACATAAGTCCAAATATTGTCCCCTAGTCACAGAAAAGAGATGTGATTCAGAAATCCATACGTCATATTTCATTCAAAAGTGGATTCCTACAGGGAGATACTTTAGGCTAGATAGTTCCATTGCTCGAATGAGAACCTAACTCCATGTTTCCTGTTTTGTGCTAAACACTCTAAAGAAGAATCCAACGTGGCACTTTGACAGTGGATGTGGGAAGCACATGACAGGAACAAAGCAAATCTGGTTAACTATAGAGTATGCGATATAGGACCAGATATCAGGTTTGCTGGAGGAGAAGTGAATCCAACCGTAGGATTTGGAGATCTGAAGTTGGGAGCCCTTACACACTGGAGTACTACATGTAGAGGGATTGATATATAATCTTCTCAGCATGAGTCAATTTGCTGCAAGGGGTTCTCAGTGAAGATCAAATCTAAATTCTGCAAGTTGATAGACAATGAGTCAATGCAGGTAGTCTTGGTTGCTAGGCGGAAAGGAAGTCTCTATGTTGCTGACTGGGCATCTGCCACAACTGAAGAATGCCTCATGGTGAGTCAGTTTGGCTACACTGAAGAAAATTGGCTATGGCACAAAAGGATGAGTCACTTGAATTTCAAAACTCTGAATAAGCTAGCCAAGAAAGAATTGGTTATTGGATTACCTAAAATGGCATACAGAAAAGATGGTGTATGTTCAGCATGCCAATTAGGGAAACAAGAAAAAACATCTTTCAAGTCTAAGACTAGACATGCTAGTGTGAGGCCACTGCAACTATTACATATGGATCTCTTTGAGTCCACAGTAACTAGTTATGCAGGAAAGAAGTATGGTCTGGTTGTTGATGAGCCTATATTTTAGTGTCTCATCTCTTTCTCTTTACTGTTTTTTGTTAGTCTTTATTTGCGCATTTTAGTGTTTCTTGTGCGTTTTTATGTGTTTTGCGTTTAGTGGTTGATGTGTCAAATCAAAGTTATAAAGTTTTTTTAAGCCAAGAGTTAATCATCAACACTATGAAAACCTGTAGTGTAGTGAAGTTAACCCCGAGATCGGTCTCGAAGGACTTAACTAAGCTGAGTCTTGTTTACGAATAGTAATTACAGTAAAGAAAGCAGTAAAAGGGTTGTTTGCTTCAGCAACGAATTTGTTCTATATTATCTATCTACTTATGCAATCTAACTAGAAAACAGATTAATCTAAACGACAATGATATGAATGAGGAGAATTATGAAGTGGTGACTAGAAGACAAGCTAGCTAGCAGGAAACATGCGATTAATAGGTTAACGGTTACTCTCAAGTTGTCACTACTTGGGTTCAGAAAATGAATAGCATTATTGAAGGCGTCAATTGCACTAAGCTATGACCAATTAAGCTAATCCTAATATTAATGTTTGCAATCTAACTGTCAGATCAAACAAGACGAAAACATTTTGGTATGTAAATGTTTAATCTAACAGTGATATTGACGGAATGCACATCAAACAGAATAACAGGATATGCAATTAATCTAAAAAGGTCATAGTAAATCGCGGCCTATATATATAATCACATAAACCCTAGCTAGCATGCATTGAATCCATCACCACCCCATAATTGGGGGTTTAGCTACTCATGACATGCATATACATAATCAATATCATAATTAAACACGCAATAAACATAATCATAAACTAAATACGAAGAAACGAGATGAGGAACAATTTTACCTAATCGTGTCACAAACCCTAGGTAAGAATTGAAGACCTTCAATCAAACTGGTGGAAAGTATGAAGAATATGCTCTCAATCAACAATTAATTGTCGGATTACAAGATAAACGGTTCAGTTACCTCCAATAATAGGTAGGTAATTGCCTTGGAAAGGTTCTAGGTTGAAAAGCAAAAAAAAGAGAAGTATAACAATGATGTTCCCCTAAAAGATCAAGAAAATAGGTTATATATAGCGAAAACGGGCTGAAAATCACGTTCTGGGCCGAAAACGGAGTTGGCGGACGCCAACTTTGATGTTGGTGGACGCCAACACACTCTGCCCTGATTTGGTGTCCGCGGTAGACACTTTTCGGACGCCAAAACTAGGCTATGGCGTCCGCCAAGTCTGATTTTGGCGTCCGCCAGATGCAACTGGCACCCCCAGGCTCTTTTTGGGCATCTAAACGTCCGAATTTGGAGATGGTTGCTTCTTCAAAGTTGTAGATCTTGGTCTGATCTATGCGTGGATACCATGTTCAGGTCAATCGGAATTCATTTGAGAAAGGTATGGCCAAAATACCAAAACTGCTCCATCGTAGTTCGAATTTCGCGCGCTTTTGCTTAATCGGCTCTAAAATCTTCGTCCGAACTCCGAATCAACTTCCGTTTTGACCGATCAACTCCTTTTTCAACCACCTTTCAGTTCTTGGAACTTCCATGCTCCGATTAATGCACTATATGCACTGGTTTAGCCTTGTGTCAATGCATTTTCACCAAGCACCTACAAAACACACAAAACACAAAAACGTAAAAAAACACTAATAAAACACATAAAAACTATACTTGAGAATGGCAATAAGATGGTAAAAAATACCGAATGAGACGATGTAAAATCGAATCATCAGTGGTGTTTTGCTGGTTGTGGCGTATTTAGGTACTTTTTGAAGTTTTTGGCTTGAACTTGGCATTTTTGGGGGAAAAAAGCCCAGACGCGTCCCAATACTCATCAAGACGCGTCCCAAACAAAGCTCCAGCAAGACGCGTCTCCAGTTGCCGCAAGATGCATCCCACTCTTATTGGGACGCGTCTCATAACTTTTCCCAGAACCTGCTTGCCGCAAGACGCGTCCCAGGACGCGTCTCCGGAGAGCGTGAGATGCGTCTCAGTTATCCAGGATGCATCTCACGACATCAACCAGAGAACTGAAAATCGCAAGACGCGTCCTAGGATGTATCTCAGGAAGGCGCAAGATGAGTCTTAGGAAGATGCGTCTCACTTTTGGCAGGACGCGTCTCACGCAGTTTTTTGCAGAAGACTATGTTTTAAGTCATCGATTTGAACATTGGAGAGGACACTTCTTTCTTACGTTCTTTTTTACTCTCAAGGAAGATAAACCCTAGTTTGGCTCGCTTGCCTTGGTTTTTCTTCAATTTTCACTTGTAATCGCATCATTGACATATGATTTCGATCTTGAGGTTAGATTATCAATCGAATTTTTTTTTTCGCAATTCCTTCTCTTTTGTGCTTGATTGATCAATTGATGCTTGTAATCTCTCGTATCATGCTTCATTCAATTGTGACTGTCATTATGCATGCTATTGTTCGTGTTATGAGTAGCTTAACCTTTCGATAGATGTGGTAGCAATGTAGGATTAATCGAATTAGGATCTGGACCTAGGGTTTGTTCATATGTGTTAAGCTTTTTCTCAAACTTCTTAAAAACTCCAATTTCAGTATTCTTTTCTTGAATCTTCAAAACCATTCAGGTTAAGAATCAATCGTCTGACAATCGATTGATTTCCTACTTTACGTCTTCAAAGAATGTCTTGGTTTAAACTGAAATTGGTGATTTATCTGGACAAATAACTGTGACAGCATATGAACACTTGGTCTGATCCGTATTTGATTTCTCTGAAATGCTACCATGTCTATTTCCTCTCTCTTGATTCAAAACTCGTTTTAGCTTACTGGTTTACTTAGTTTATTCTTCAAATCAAACTCAATTTTACAAACCGTTACTGCAAACTCTTACGTTTGATACTTGGAAACGTCATAGTTGCCTAGTTAGCTCCTTGAGAACGATCTCGTAGTTAAAGTCTGTTTACAACAATTGCTTTAGTTACTTTATTTTATCAAGTACTAATTTGAGCACATCAAATTTGGCGCCGCTGCTGGGGAGTTAACTCCTACTATGGTGTTTTTGAGTTGATAAGTATTTTTGTTTGTTAGAAGTGCTCTGTGTTTTAGATTTCCTGGGACTAATAGAAACTAAACTTCGGTTGAGATTTTCTACTAGTAGAGTTTCAGTAGTGGTAAAATACGGAGATTACTATCAACCGGGAGAGGTTAAGGTTGGTGAACCGCGGTAGTTCTGTTCAATGATGCCAGGAACATGGAAATCAAGGCCTATCACTTCCATAATATGCTAAGGTACCACGGGATGCAAAATGAGGATGTGGTCAAGTTCCTGAAGGAGTTCGAAGGTCTGGTTAGGAAGATACCGACCAATGACAAGGTTTCGGATGAAGACATTAGGAAGAAGGTATTCCCAATCTGCATTCAGGACCACGCTAAGACTTGGCTTCTTAATCTGCCTGAGGGGTCACTGAACTCATGGGATGACATATACAGAGCTTTCATGGGCAAATATTTTTCCCATGCCAAGACCACAGATATCCGTAACAAAATCCCCCAGTTTGAGCGGAGGTACGATGAATCCTTCTATGAGTGCAGGGAACGGTTTAAGCAGCTTATAGGGCAATACCCACATTAGAAGTTTGACAACGTCTCTCTGTGTCACATTTTCTACGATGGGCTCACCAGGTAGGATCAACAATTGGTGGATGTAAGCGCAGGGGGGTCAATTCTGGAAGCCACTACCATAGAACTCGAGGCAGTTTTCGAGAAGCTGGCTGCGAATTCCCAACATAAGGGTGTGCGGGGGAAAAGATCTAATAGGAGCGAGAGCAAGCTTGTTGAAGAATTCGAAGAATCAGTGCTGCAAGTGAGGAGCAATCTGGGGTATGGGAACAACTTCTATGAAAATGTCCCGCAGACTCCACAGGTACCAGCTAAACCCCAGCGGGAACAGGAAACACTGGAACAGAGGCTGTGGCGATTTATGGACCACTTTGACCAGTACTATTGTAACTCCACCAAGCGTACGGAAAGGATGGAGCACTCCGTAAAGCGATTGGAAGACACAATGGGACACATTCTGGCAAGAGTTCAGCAGAGGGAAGCAGGAAATCTCCCTAGTACCATGGAAAAAAGTTTCATGGTTAAACTTACTGTCAGCGAAGATTTGACACCATCGGCACAGGTAACTCAAGGAGGCACCACTAGTTTTGATGTAAAGGAAAAGGGGTGATTCCACAAGTTGAAGAGACTGGCAAGCTTGGTCGGGCTCAAATTCTGGAGAGTGATTCTGGAACCCACGGCTCCCTTGGTTTCGAAAGATCCAGTTGAGAAGGCGATTGAGAAACCCAATGATGCAATGCAACAAATAATCCTAAAAGAAACTATAAGTATAAGTGATTCTGCCAGTTTCAATCTGCTAGTGGGGATAGGAGCGACTCCTGCTGTAGTCGGAGTTGTCGACACAGAATCGAGCTGTAATCTGATGACATTTGGCATTTACGAAGAGCATGGTCTTAAGGGGATGAAACCAATGAAGTGCATGATACTGCTCGTAGATGGGTCCCATAGCCGACCTATGGGTTTAAATGAGGGTGTCAAAGTGGATTTGGATGGAGTTGTTGTGCCTACTGATTTTGCGATAATTGAGTCACTATCACAAGCCCTCGGTGCAAACGGAAAGGATACTATGATGCTTTGGCGGATTTTTATCAAAGCAGCTCGTATGGTTATCGAAATCTACTCTCGTATCTGCACATATGAGGTACAAGGCAAGCAACGAAAGTTGCTAGCCTACTCTGATCCTACATTATCAACTGTACAGGATAGGAGGAAGGATTACATGGGGCTTATACTGGTCCCCTATATATTTACTCACATTTGCAGGGTAGGAAGGGAACCGGGAAAGCTAGGAGGCCCTTAGGCGTAAAGTAATCATGAGTGCTGAAGAAGTCGAGCTGATGACTATAACCATAAGCAACACCCGCCGACGCCAATTGATGCGGAAGAGTCTTGTACTTGACTAAAAATGAGTACAAAATTTTGTAAGATGTTTCTTTCTCCTTTCTCTTGCTTAAGGACAAGCTTCTCTTTGTTGGGGGATGGTGGAGACTTCATCTTGTGTTTCTTGTGTGTTTCTTTTCTTTTGTCTCTTGTTTGTGTTTCTGCTGTTTTTCTTTTTTATCGTTAGTTCTTTTCCTATGAGTTGGAGTTAACTGCTAAGTCGAGCGCCTTTTGCTAGTGCTAAACCCACTTGATTCTTATGTCTTGAGTCTTTGCTAATCAGTAGTGGGGGCATGAATTTTTTTTTTTAAGTTTGTTTCCTCTGTAAAAAGGAAGTCTAGTTAGTTCTGTGGTCCGAAAAGCCTGTGAGAAGCCTTTCCAGCTGATGAAAAATTTTTGTACCAGCTTCGTTTTGTGTGATTTTTGGGTAGGGCAATGTCCTCTTTTTGTGTTATTGCGCCACTTCATGCTTATGAGCACTCTTAGTAATCGGGGATGACGAGCGACACACTTTATTTGATAATTGCCACCTTGTGACTATTGCTGGAACTGTAGCTTTGTTTATTATTAGAGTCTGTTTGCTGCTCCCTAAAGCTGTTGATGTTTGAGTCTCGGGGTGGTGATGAGACAATATTCTAATGTTTCATTTGGTCCTTTTTAGCGGTCTTTTGTTAGTCTTTGACCTTAGTTTTATAGTGTTTTTGTACGTTTTTATGCTTTGGTACTTTGTTTTTGTTTTGTAGGATTTTTTGTGTTATTTGTTCCCGAAGGTGAAAATCGGAGTGAAAACTTTGGTTCTAGATCTTTGAATGTAGAGTAACTGGGCGAAAACGGAAGTGGATTCGGAGTTCGGACGAAGAATTGAGAGCCGTTTTCGCGAAGCTTGCAAAAGTGATGTTTTACGGAGCAGTCTAGCCATTTTGGCCATAACTCTCTCATATGATGTTCGATTGGCATGTGCTCGGTGGCCACGGAAATATAATTCAACGAGCTACAATTTTCGTTTTGGAAGCATCGGCAAATTCTGTCTGTGGAAAACGTTATAGAGGTTTTAAGCTCGCCGCGGCGAATGACATTCTCGCCGCGGCGAGATTTTGTGAGAGCAATTTGGGAGCCTAAACAGTGTCTCGCCGCGGCGAGATATTTTGCTCGCCGCGGCGGGATTCGGCGAGAATTTCACAGATTCAGCAGAAAAACTCCTTTTTAGGTCAGGATTAGGTCATCTTTTGCCATAACTTCATATACTTGAGTTTTTCATAGAAAAAAGCTCCTGGACATTATTCTTGACATTAAAACACATTGGAGCTTGGTTTTATCCTTGATTGAAGGATTGATATTGAACTCCTGATTATTGTGGTAATTCTCTATTGTTTATCTCTTTACAATTCGTTCTTGTTCTTGGTGTCGAATTGTATGAGCTTGCATGTGATTATCATTCTGATTATGTTTAACATGAGCAATATCTTGAATTCTTTGATCTTTGCTTCTGTCATGTGATTATCATTCGGATTGATATTGATCTTTGCTTCTTTGAACATGGTAGTTGCGTGATAGCCTTGCGTATTCGCTTCTAGGGTTTGAAATCGTTCATATAGGTTTGGCTCATTCAAAGATCTTCGTAAAAACCCTTCAATCCAATAAGCTAGTTCAAAGATTCTCTAAAATGTTTTGGTTATGGATCGTGGATTGACGACCCACGACTACTCTAGTTCAAAGATTTTCAAATAACGTTTGGTTGAATTAGATTGATAGTTTTTTGTACACCGACCGTGTGATAGTATGAACGTATCCCTATAGCGAATTAGCACTGCTTGATCGTAACTACTGTGTTCTCTTCTCTCTCTATCAAAAAACCATTTATCTGCTTTTCTGTTTTCTAGTTATTAGAAGCAATCAAAACCAAACAAATCGAGCCGTTTCCACAAGTGACTATTTGCTTTCAAATGCTTGGTAGCTTAATTGGTTCCTTAGCGAACGATTCTGTGGTTAGCATTGTCTTTCTACAACAACTGCTTTCTACTTGTTTTCTAAGTAGTAATTTGAGCACATCAAATTTGGCGCCGCTGCCGGGGAATCAATTCTTACTGTAGCGCTTGATTGCAAATCTTTACTTGTTTTCCACCATACCTGAGGTTTAGTGCACTAACAGAAACTAAGGATATTTCGAGGTTTTCGTGTTGTGTAGCTCTAACAATAGGTTGATCAGAAAGGACATTTCAATGGCTCAGTTAACCTATGGAGCCTACATGCAGCCCGGCGATGTTAAGGCCGGGAAAGCAGCAATCCTGCTGTCTAATGAGGCGAGGAATTTGGAACTCAAGGCTCACCACTTCCTTAATCTTCCCAAGTTCTATGGAATGGCCAACGAGGATGTGATAAGGTTCCTCAAGGAGTTTGAAGTACTGATTGCAGGGATTCCGTTGACAGCCGAAGGAGTGACAGTTTCAGATGGAGAGATAAGGAAGAAGGTTTTTCCAATGTGTCTGCAGGATAAATCTAGGAACTGGCTGTTGAACCAGCCTGGGGGGTTCTCTACCTACTTGGGATTCTCTCTATAAGGCCTTCGTGAATAAATTCTACCCTCCCGAGAGAACACAACAACTTTGTGCACAGATAATGCAGTTTCAGCAGACGCATGTTGAGACTTTCTATGAAGCCGGGACCGTTTTTTGCAGTTATTGGCCCAATGCCGTCACCACAGGATAGACGATATGAGCTTATGTGTCTGATTTTATGAAGGCCTGGATTGGGAATATCAAAATATGGTCGATGTGAGCTGTAAAAACTCCTTCCTGGAAGCCTCCGCTGATGAATTGAATAGTGTTTTCGAGAAGCTGGCAGCAACATCGCAACTTAAGGGAGCAAGAGATAAGGCTAGGAGAGTGGCAGCCAGAGCAGTGGAAGAGACTCTTGGGCCGTGTATTACTGAGCTAGAAAAAGAAATCAGGAGCCATATGGAGAGGTCTGAGAGGTACTGGTTGGAGGCGCTGAAAATTCAGGAAAAAAATAACCAGAGGTTCGACAGTATCGAGCAATCGCAAAGAAGGCTGGAACAGATATTGTGTGACTTGGTTGAGAAATTGCAGCTTATGGAGAAAGGTAGACCCCCAGCAGCCCCAGAAAACATTAGAGTCCTGGCGGTTGAGAAAAATTTTGAAGAACCAAGGAAGGTTAAGTCTGTTGCCACTGCCAACGAGGTTGAGTACCTGCATCGGATGAGGAACTCAAAGCAGTTCAAGTGACCCGATGTCTTGACAAGCGCATCAAGATGTAGCCTCTGTTGAATCGACAGGGGATGAAGTCGAGGAACCGAGTTCCGTGATTCCAGGAGAGGAGGCGAATGCGGAGCAAGAAACTGCTGAACCCGACCCCCCCCCCCCCACCATAATAATTCCTAAGGCAGAAAAGAGTATAAGCGACTCAAGCGGTTTGATTCTTGGTAGGCATTGGGTGTTATTTCGAGTTACGGAATAGTCGACACTGGTGCTAGTTACAATTTGATGACTTTTGACACCTATGAAGACTTAGGCTTAAAGGGATTGGAGCGCGCAGATGCTTTATGACTCTTGCTGGTGGAACTAGAAGCAGATGCATGGGGATCGTGGAAGATGTTCCGGTTAAGCTGGATGGTATAACAGTGATGACTGATTTTGTGGTAGTGGAATCGCCGAGGGTGAAGGGGAAAGAATTGGAAAGAGATATGCTACTTCTAGGTAGACCCTTCATCCGCTCAACTGTCATGGTGGTGAATTTACATGCCCGAACCTGCACAATTGAGGTGCAAGGCGAGCCACGCGAACTGAAGGCCTATTCCGCTCCATTATATTACATTTTGAGGTTGATAGCAGGAAATTCATAGGAGCACACACTGGACCCTTATATATACATACTTATCAACAAGGAAGAACAAGAGCTGCACCAACCGGAAGAGTTAAGAACTTCCAGAGTACCCGTTAGCCAACACGGAAGAGTCTTGTACATGAGTGTAAAGGTACACCTGCAGGCAAGCCAGTGTTGATCCCATTTTCTTTTCTTTTTCACTCTACTCTTGAGGACATGCTTGAGTTTAGGTTTGGGGAGGGGGAAATGTGCTCCCTAGTGTCTTGTCTGCATTTTCTCTATTACCTGAGTCTCTAGAGTCTTTCGTCCTCTACTTTATGTATGTTTTGGTCATTTTTCTTTTACGGTCGTTTTTTTTACCCTCTAGAGTCTTTCGTGAGTCGTTCTTCGAAGTTATGAAAGCTTATTGTGATTGTTAAATTTGCTTGCTGCTTATGTTTTGCATGAAACTTAACTGAGGTGGTATAGTGGATTTAAAAGCCCATAAGATCGTTTTTCCTGTAAATACCAAGTTTGTTTAACTCTTTAGTCCAAAAATCCGGTGAGAAACTTTAAGCCGATGAAAAAATATTATACCGGCGCTTGTGTGATCCTTTCAGGAATCGCAAACCCTCTTGTTTGCGCATTTTCATTCTCATGTGCACTCAGTTAAGTTAACTATGACGAACGACATGCTCTTCATGTTTCATTTTATCAAAAGCTAGTACATTGCGAAGAACCGGTTTGGGGAGAAGAAATATGCTGTGTTGACATGATATTATTCAATTTTTGTAATATGTATTACTTCCCCTGATTAGTTGATTCGTCTCGGAGTGTATCTTTGGTGCTTGTCACCACCGTAGTCGTGTTAGGCGTGTTTCAAATACTACCTATATACCGGCGTGGTCTTAAAAAGCCATATGTCCGTGAGGGTTGATGGCACGTACACCAAACTGACACGCACAAAAGTGCAGACTTCGGTAAAACAAACAATACCAAAAAAGTGAGACTAAAAGAGCCCATAGTGGCCAAACTGATTAGCATCTAATTTATTGTATGCAAATATGTGGTGATATGCAAGTTTGGTTGTATGCTCCAACAAGTTGGTGTGTGCAAGGAAAAGCCCCTTCGGACTTAACTGATTGAGTACATTGCATGAGGTATTTGAATGCACCTTTGTGACAAAAGTCACCTTCTTTTTCTCTTATTGATCCTTGAGTGATTAACCTACTGGACACTTCTAGAGTGTGAGAGAGAGATGTGTAGGATTTCCTTGTGAGGGATTGGAGATATGTAGGATTTCCTTGCTATTTACTTGAGAAACTCTCTTACAAGATTTTTTGTGCACTATTTTTGTCAAGGTTGGTTGAGTGCAAACCTTTTGCATCTTCTGAATTTAACGCTTACAATGGTAGAGTTCCGTCACTTGGAAGTCTGACTCGTTTATGTGTTCTTGTGTGTCGTTGTCTAGAGTCTAGTTGTTTTTATTTTGTTGTGTGTTTGCTCGAGGACGAGCAAAGGTTCGGTTTGGGGATTTTGATGAGACAATATTCTAACGTCTCATTTGGTCCTTTTTAGCGGTCTTTTGTTAGTCTTTGACCTTAATTTTATAGTGTTTTTGTACTTTTTTATGCTTTGGTACTTTGTTTGTGTTTTGTAGGAGTTTTTGTGTTATTTGGTCCCGAAGGTGAAAATCGGAGTGAAAACTTTGGTTCTAGATCTTTGAATGTAGAGTAACTGGGCGAAAACGGAAGTGGATTCGGAGTTCGGACGAAGAATTGAGAGCCGTTTTACCGAAGCTTGCAAAAGTGATGTTTTACGGAGCAGTCTAGCCATTTTGGCCATAACTCTCTCATATGATGTCCGATTGGCCTGCGCTCAGTGGCCACGGAAATATAATTCAAAGAGCTACAATTTTCGTTTTGGAAACATCGGAAAATTCTGTCGGTGCAAAAAGTTACAGAGGTTTTAAGCTCGCCACGGCGAATGACATTCTCGCTGCGGCGAGATTTTGCGAGAGCAATTTGGGAGCCTAAACAGTGTCTCGCCGCGGCGAGCTATTTTGCTCGCCCCGGCGAGATTCGGCGAGAATTTCACAGATTCAGCAGAAAAACTCCTTTTTATGTCAGGATTAGGTCATCTTTTTCCATAACTTCATATACTTGATTTTTTCATAGAAAAAAGCTCCTAGACATTATTCTTGACATTAAAACACATTGGAGCTTGGTTTTATCTTTGATTGAAGGATTGATATTGAACTCCTGATTATTGTGGTAATTCTCTATTGTTTATCTCTTTACAATTCGTTCTTGTTCTTGTCGTCGAATTGTATGAGCTTGCATGTGATTATCATTCTGATTATGTTTAACATGAGCAATATCTTGAATTCTTTGATGTTTGCTTCTGTCATGAGTAGCTAAACCACTCCGAACATGGTAGTTGCGTGATAGCCTTGCGTATTCGCTTCTAGGGTTTGAAATCGTTCATATAGGTTAGGCTCGTTTAAAGATTTTCGTAAAAACCCTTCAATCCAATAAGCTAGTTCAAAGATTCTCTAAAACGTTTTGGTTAAGGATCGTGGATTGATGACCCATGATTACTCTAGTTCAAAGATTTTCAAATAACGTTTGGTTGAATTGGATTGATAGTTTTCTGTACACCGACCGTGTGATAGTATGAACGTATCCCTATAGGGAATTAGCATTGCTTGATCGTAACTATTGTGTTCTCTTCTCTCTCTATCAAAAAACCATTTATCTGCTTTTCTATTTTCTAGTTATTAGAAGCAATCAAAACCAAACAAATCGAGCCATTTCCACAAGTGACTATTTGCTTTCAACTGCTTGGTAGCTTAATTGGTTCCTTAGCGAACGATTCTGTGGTTAGCATTGTCTGTCTACAATAGTAATTTGAGCACATCAGGTGGATCTATGGTCTTAATTGATCACCGTTGGCTGTGTTTGGCGTGTTGCAAATACTACCACATACCGGCGTGGTCTAAAAGCTACATGTCCGTGAGGTTGATGGCACGTACACCAAACCGACACGCACAAAAGTACGGACCTTCGGTAAAACAGACACCTGCAAAACATTGAGACAAAAAGAGTCCTATTAGGCCATGAAATGATTTTGTAATGCAGTCCCGTTTGACTTTTTGGATGAATAATTTTGAATATGGGGAGCAGCTTCTATCTTTAACTCTTGTATGTTAAGTCGCCTGCCAAAGTCCTTTTCGACACGATTATTTGAGCAATCTTAACATAAGGTATTAGTGGCATCCTTGTAATGAGAGTTACCGCCTGGCTTTACATTTGAGCGTTTTACCCTGCTAGACACTTCCAGTTGTGAGAGAATGATTCAATTGAGTACATGTGAGGGACTATTGGATTAGGTCTATGTTCTTTTTACCTAGGAAACAAACTTGTTTGATTTTTCTTTGTCTTCTACCAACGTTAGTGAAAATTCAAAATGTTTGCATCCTTTGGGTTTACTGTTGGCATTGTTGGCTCGGTAGCATGGTCGTTTAACTCCTTTGTGTTTGTGTGTTTAGAGTCTAGTCGAGTCTAGTTAGTTTGTTTGCTCGAGGACGAGCAAACGTTCGGTCTGGTGGGTTTGATAAGCCTATGTTTCAGTGTCTCATCTCTTTCTCTTTACTATGTTTTGTTAGTCTTTATTTGCATATTTTAGTGTTTCTTGTGCGTTTTTATGTGTTTTGTGTTTTAGCGGTGTTTTGCAAGTTGTGGCGTATTTACGTACTTTTTGGAGTTTTCGGCTTGAACTTAGCATTTTTAGTGAAAAGAAGCCGAGACGCGTCCCAATACTAATCAAGATGCGTCCCAGACAAAGTTCCCGCAAGACGCGTCCTAGGACGCGTCTCCAGTTGCCGCAAGACGCATCCCACTCTTATCGGGATGCGTCTCACCACTATCCCCAGAACATGCTTGTCGCAAGATGCGTCTCTGGAGAGCGTGAGACGTGTCTCAGTTATCCAAGACGTGTCTCACGACATCAACCAGAAAACCGAAGATCGCAAGACGCGTCCTAGGACGCGTCTCAAGAAGGCACGAGACGCGTCTCACTTTTGCCAGGACGCGTCTCATGCAGTTTTTTGCAGAAGACTCTGTTTTAAGTCATCGATTTGAAGATTGGAGAGGAAACTTCTTTCTTACGTTCTTTTTTACTCTCAAGGAAGATAAACCCTAGGTTGGTTCTCTTGCCTTGGTTTTTCTTCGATTTTCACTTGTAATCGCATCATTGACAATGGATTTCGATCTTGAGGTTAGATTATCAATCGAATTATTCTTTCTTTCGCAATTCCTTCTCTTTTGTGCTTGATTGATCAATTTATCCTTGTAATCTCTCGTATCATGCTTCATTCAATCGTGACTGTCATTATGCATGCTATTGTTCGTGTTATGAGTAGCTAAACCTTTCGATAGATGCGGTAGCAATGTAGGATTAATCAAATTAGGATCTTGACCTAGGGTTTGTTCATATGTGTTAAGCATTTTCTCAAACTTTGTAAAAACCCCAATTTCAGTATTCTTTTCTCGAATCTTCAAAACCATTCTGGTTAAGAATCAATCATCTAACAATCGATTGATTTCCTATTTTACATCTTCAAAGAATGTCTTGGTTAAAACTGAAATTGGTGATTTATCTGGACAAATAACTGTGACAGTATATGAACACTTGGTCTGATCTGTATTTGATTTCTCTGAAATGCTTCCGTGTCTATTTCCTCTCTCATGATTCAAAACTCGTTTTAGTTTACTAGTTTACTTAGTTTATTCTTCAGATCAAACTCAATTTTACAAACCGTTACTGCAAACTCTTACGTTTGATACTCGGAAACGTCATAGTTGCCTAGTTAGGTCCTTGAGAACGATCTCATAGTTAAAGTCTGTTTACAACAACTGCTTTAGTTACTTTATTTTATCAAGTACTAATTTGAGCACATCAATTGTTGTAGATGACTACTCAAGATTTACTTGGGTTGTTTTTCTCAAACAGAAATTTGACGCAAGGGCCGAGATACCAAGCCTGCTGAATAAGCTTGAAGTCACGAAAAAGGACAAGGTATCTGTGATCAGAACAGACCATGGTACTGAGTTTGTAAACCAGTACATAAAAGAGTTTTGTACTTGCAAAGGTATACAACATTAACTATCTTCAGGAAGGACACCTCAACAAAATGGTGTTGCTGAAAGGAAGAATAGGACCCTAAAAGAAGAAGCAAGAACAATGCTTGCTGACACTAAAATAAGTGAAATATATTGGGTTGAAGCTGTAAATACAGCATGCTACACTCAGAATAGATGTTTGATCAACAAACACCTTGACAAGACTCCCTATGTGTTATTGATTAGTGGACCCCCTGGTATCAAACATTTAAGGGTGTTTGGTTGCAGTTGTTTTGTTCTTAACAATGGTAAAGAATATCTAAGAACATTTCAACCAAAGGTAGATGAAGGAGTATTTCTTGGTTATTCAATGAATAGACAAGCTTACAGAATCTACAACAAAAGGACACAAAAGATTGAAGAATCTGTCCATGTTGTATTGTATGAAGGAAACAATAAAGTACCCTTGAATGAAGAACTCAGATAGGTTCAAAGAACTTATGATCAAAGATTCTGAACAAGAATTTCCACAAGGAAATAATTCTGTCATTCACTTAGAGGATGAGTCTAACGAAAAAAAGGCAATCTTTCCCAAGTAACAACCAGATGATTCTAAGGCATGATGAAGAGTTTCCTATGAGAAATCCCGAAATGGATAAAGTCACTGAGAATCTTCATTATGAAAAGGTCTCTGAGCAGGAGGTTGCTGAGAATCCTGTCTCAGATACCCAAGACACTAAACAAGTATCAGATATCCCAAGCACATCACATGTGCTAGATATCTTAGATACTGATCAAGTATCTTATCATGATCATAGTGATACAGAAATGAATCATAATGATTGTTGATACGGAAATATGTCCAATCCGGCATAGACGCCTTTGGAACGAATCCTAAGGCGTCCCAAGTTATCTGAGTCCGGGACCTTACAGTCAGACCCGGAGGTCCGACCCTAAGACCCCGACGAGTCCGACCCGCCCAGGTTTAAAGGGACAGGAGGGCCCAAAGGATAGTAGATCTGACCCTGCCAATGGTCCGTAACCATGGGCTCCGACCCGGACACACGTCTGGACATAACACAACAACCTCACAAGCAACCAACTGAACTGGCACTAGAGAGTAAGGAGGTCCGAGGCACAAGGTCCGGATGAAAGGTACTTGATAAAGTGAGAAGAGCACCTTATGGGCAATCCAGTACGGTCCGGACCAAACGTCCGGACCTGCCTCTTCGAACCTTAACCCCCAGCAGACTACATCAAAGCCTCTAATACTTTCACATTAATGACTAAACTACCCCTGAAAGCCCAAAGTGGAATGGGGGCAAGTGTCATTAATGGGCCGTGGGCCTATTGAAGCCTTGGTGGCTCAATCCAGGCCTTACACTTGGTACGATCTGGTGGAACCCTCCCATTTTGGGAGAAATCTATATATATGGCACACATTCCCATAATAATGGTAAGACATGATCGCTTCCTATTCTTGATTCTTATACCGAGTAGATCCTCACTCTCTCGTAAGTAAAGTATCCTTCCAGTTTGACACCGCGCAAACTGGGTATAAGGTTTTAACCCCCCCCCCCCCTCCAAGATACTTGTGCAGGTCCTCACGTGTCGCCCCTTATCAATACGAAGGTTCTTACAGGATTCAACTCTTTGGTCCTTACGAGCTAGGTGGTCTAGGTACTCAGGGTGAAGGAGAACAAGGGAAATTCATTTAAGTGTTCGGGGGACTTTGCCCTCCACATTTTGACGCCGTCTGTGGGAATCTTTATGAAAAGTTCTGTTCTCTTCAGTAATGGCAAGAACAAGAAGGTCAGTAAGAACAAACGCTACTGCAATTGACACACCCGCCCCAAGGCAAAAAGGCAGACCTCCCACTCAAAGGGGAAGAGTGGCGAGAGCCACTTCAAGAAACACAATGGACTATCCAAGTGATGGCCACACCGCTAGTCTCTCTTCAGAGGAGGAAAGAGCCGCTGATCCACCAATAAGGACTGAAGTACCCGGGGTTGAAGGACAAGTTCCTCCGTCAGGAACACATGGTCCTCCTCCAGGGAGAAACTTCACTCTTCCAAACGGGCAGATTATTCGCCCAAGTGAGTTTGGGATGAGCGAGAACCAGTTTGGCCTCTTACTCACCACTATTCAAGGTTGCTTTTGGATCAAACAACCTCCAGCGTCCTTAACCTACTCCTCCTTTGGAAATACCAAGACAAGCTGAACCCGCACAATCAAGGAATGAGCATCGCCCAATCTAACAAAGGTTAGGGGAACCAGCCCAACCAGAGGATGTAAGGAACCTTCTCAATAGGAGAGCCGTTGCTTCTCACGAACACCGGGAAAGAAGCCCGGCGAGACCACGAGCAGACGAAGCTGGAACTAGCCGACGTGGGACTCTTCAACATGGACCGAGAGACCACATGGCAGAGAGCTTCTCGATAGTTCCCGTTGATGATCTTCCTCCAGATGTGGCAATCAAACCAAGGACGGGCGAGAGGCTAACCGCTGAGCAGATCTATGTCCAGCAGAAGGCCTTGGAAACTCAAATTGCTACTTTGAGCAAGATGGTGAAGGCACATGAGAAGGTGACTCTTAGAGCTCCCAACCCTTTATGTGATGAGATATGAATGGAAAGGAAGAACCCAGACTCCACTATCCCAAATCTTGAGCACTATTATGGAGATACTTGCCTCGTGGGACACCTTACCAGGTATGAAAGCAAGATGGAGACCAACAGCCTGAAAGACAACATGAAGGCTCTTAACTTCTCCAGTACTCTCTTTGGAGAAGCAATGGATTGGTGGACCTCTTTGCCCAATGGCTCCATCAAGTCTTATGCGGATATCGCTTCTCTCTTCTTGAAAAGGTTTGAGAAAGCGAAGAAGAGAAAGAGATCAGTGGAGCACTTGGCAGGAGTAATCCAGAAAGAGCATGAGGATCTTAGAACCTTCCTCGACCGTTTCAATGCTGAAGTACGCCAGGTCGAACCTCACAGTATCAAAGAGCGGGTCCGACACCTGTATGCTAACAATCACAACGACGACCTTAAAAGAAAGCTTTCCAATTAAGAAATCACAACCGAAAAATACTTGGAAGATATCTGTGAAGGAGTCTTGTACGGGGAGGAATACCGAAGAAATGTTCTGATAAGTGCCGGAGCCAGAAAGGGGAAAGAACCAGTGAAACAGGAACCCCCTCCCCGTCCTGGAAAGTTCGAACAAAAGAAGGAATTTAGGGACAAGAGGGAGTTCCGTAGGGAGAGAACCCCTCCAAGAAGATATGCCGAGTATACTCGCCTCAATAGACCAAGATCCGACATCTTGGCCTCTATTGTTGAGAAAAACTTAGACATACAATGGCCGAAACCTACGAGAAGCATTAAGAAGAACAAAGATTCAAAGGAATACTGTAGGTTTCACAAGCACAAAGGCCACTCAACTGAAGATTGTGTCCAGTTAAAAACAAAAATAGAAGGGTTGATAAGGAGCGGAAAGTTGAAAGAACCAGTGTATGAAGAAGAGCCTCCAGGCACCAGAGAAATGAACGAAGAAGGGAGGAACGTGGTTCAGAAGCTCCGATAGGATCCTTACTGCCACCTCCAGCAGAAATTCCACCCCACCATGCCCAAAGGTACCGTGGGTACCCTGAAGATGTGGAAATGGAGAACCTTCCCTGTAGCGGGGTTATCAATGCCATAGCAGGAGGCCCACCTGGAGGAGATAGCCGAAACGCAAGGGAGAGGACCAAGCAACATCTGAGAAACAATGATAGAGCCTATGCTCCAGCGGCTCTGAAAGGAACAAATCCCATCACTTTCGATGATAGTGAAATACCCCCACCAATGTCTGGTGGAGGAGATCTTAAAGACCCTGATGTTCCTTTGATCGTCTCTCTAGTCATCGCCACTTATAAAGTCAACAAAGTACTTGTTGACACAGGAAGTTCCTCCAACGTCATCTCAAGAAAACTGTGGAACAGATGCGCTTGGGCAATATTCATTACGGGCGAGTCTACACCTCCTTAGTAGGATTCGGGGGCTCTATAGTTCGCCCTATTGGAAGTATACCCCTACAAGTCTCTATGGGAACCTTCCCGGCGAGAGTGACTGAGACAATCCTCTTTATAGTGGTGGATAGCACGTTCGACTATAACGTGATCTTGGGGCGCCCAGGACTCAACCAATTCAGAGCAATCGCATCTCCCCTACAGAATAGGGTGAAGTTCCCTACTCCGAATGGTGTGGGAGAAGAAGTGGGCAATGTTAGGGAAGCATGGGAATGTTACATCATGTCAACTAGAGGAGCCTCAGCACCCGTTCTTTCGGTCGCCAAAAGACCCAGGACCCCTCCCCCATTGCCTATTACTCCAGTGAGGGAGGAGATTGGGGCTGGGACACTCAAGGAGAAGTTCCCTAAGACTGCAAGGATGGAGCCCCATGAAGCCTTAAAAGATGTTCAATTGATTAAGGGAGATCCAGAGAAGATAACCCGGATCGGAACAGAGATGAGCGCTGAGGTAGAAATGAAGCTCATCACTTACCTTCGGGACCACCGCGATGTCTTCACCTGGAGCACTGACGACCTTAAGGGGATAGACCCAAGGATCGCAGTTCACCGTCTGAACTGGATCCTACGGTAAAACATATCCGAAAAAAGAAAAAGGACTTTCGGCCTGTTGAAAATGCTATCATAGCGGGAGAAGTGGACCGGTTAATGAAGGCAGGACACATCGAAGAGGTTAGATACTCTGATTGGGTATGTAACGTGGTCCTCGTCGAGAAGGCTCCGGGGAAATGGAGAATGTGCAACAACTTCACCAGACTCAACAAGTTTTGTCGAAAGGATCCTTATCCATTACCCCGCATTGACCAGTTAGTAGACTCCACAGCGGGATGTGCACTCGTAAGCTTCATGGACGCTTATCAGGGCTTCTACCAAATTAGGATGGCTCAAGAGGACGTAAAAAAGACGGCCTTCTTTGTAGCAGGAGGATTCTACTGTTTCAAAGTCATGCCGTTCGGCCTCAAGAACGCGGGCACTACCTACCAACGATTGGTGAACAAGATGTTCAAAGAGGAGTTGGGCAAAACTATGGAAGTCTACGTGGACGACATGCTAGTGAAGAGCAAGACGGAGGAGCAACACATAGAGCATCTAAACAAGTGCTTCTCCATCCTTAGGAAGTACGGAATGAAGTTAAACGCAGAGAAGTGCATGTTTGGTGTAAAGGGAGGAAAGTTCCTCGGTTACATGGTCACGGAGAGAGGCACTAGCGCCAACCCAGAAAAAATAAAGGCGATCTTGGACCTTCCACAGCCAAAGACAATCAATGAAGTGCAGAAGCTCCTTGGAAGAGTGATGGCTCTGAGCCGCTTCATCTCCAAGTCCGCCGAGAAAAACCTACCCTTCTTTAGAATCCTAAGGAAAGGAGACAAGTTCGAGTGGACAAAGGAATGCGAAGAGGCCTTGGATAACTTGAAGAGCTATCTCCTATCACCTCCGCCTTGTCCAAACCAGTAGAAGGTGAACCTCTTTACCTCTACCTAGCAACCACTGCCGAAGCCATGAGTTCCATATTGGTGCGGATACAAGGGAACGACCACTTGCCGATCTACTACCTAAGTAAGGCCCTTGTGGGTGCCGATACTAGATATGTCAAGATTGAGAAGCTAGCCTTCGCGCTAGTCTACACTGCCCGACGACTGAAGCCATACTTCAAATCTCATCGAATCATGGTCCTCACCAATGAGTCACTTAAGCATGTCCTTGGCAAGCCAGATCAGTCGGGATGTCTATCCAAGCGGGTGATCGAACTAAGAGAATACGTTATCGGGTACCAAGCTCCTTCAGCCAAGAAAGCTCAAGTCCTCGCCGACTTCCTAGTAGATTCCCCGAAGAAACGGAAGGAGGGACCAATAGTCCACAAGGCGACATGAGCTATGTGATGCTCACTCAGGCAGAAGCTATCCCGGAAGAAGACAGAACCAAAGAAAAAGAGCCTGATGAGATATTCGAAAATGATGTCCAACTATGGGCTAAGTTTCAGTAACCCATGGACGACTCCCTGAGAGTGAGACACATGGTCCTCCTAGATGCAGTAGCTAACATTTCAACACCTGCATCTTCCGTCAAGAAGCAGGCAGACGGAAAAGTTCCCGCTCTCGCGATGGAGACAAAACCTGAAGGTGAAGGATGTTGGACACTGCAAGTGGACGGATTCTCTACTGGACGACTGGGAGGAATAGGAATTCTCCTTGAGAGCCCTGATGGCGCAAGGCAGGAATACGCCATCACCCTCAAATTTAAGGTGACAAACAACGAGGCCGAGTACGTGGCACTTCTTACCGGCCTAAGAATGGCAAGGTCTCTCCTAGTAAAACGAATCAAAGCTTATACAGATTCTTAGCTTGTCAAGTCCCAATTTTCCGGGTCTTTCGCCGCTAAAGGACCTAACATGATCAAGTACTTCGAGCTCCTCAAGAAAGAAGTTGAGCACTTCGAAGTATTCACACTGGAACAATTCAACAGGGAATGGAACGAGAAGGCCGACGCTCTTTCCAAGTACGCCTCTGCCTTAGAAATTTTTGACACAAGGCGCATCATTCTGATGACTCTCACAGATTCTTCCCTGGTACACCCCACTGGTCAAGTCTTCCTCTTAGGCGCCAAAAGGAGTTGGATGACCGACATATTTTGCTATCTCAAAGATGGCTCTCTACCATTAGACCCTAAAGAAGTAAGAAGGATCCTATGTCGAGCCAACATGTACTTTATCTTGGGAGAGGATCTCTATAAGAGATCTTTCACTAGCACTCACATGAGATGCCTTGGACCCCATGATGCAAAGACTGTCTTGGAAGAAATCCACGCGGGAAGTTGCTGGAGTCACTCAGGGGGGACGAACCTTGGCTCAGAAAGTCATAAGACAAGGATACTATTGGCCTACCATTGATAAGGATGCTGCCAACTTCGCTCGTGCTTGCGAAGACTGCCAATACTATGCCAACATACCACATCGCCCAACCAACCCTATGATTCCGTCAATCACAGCTTGTCCGTTTGATCAATGGGGAATACACATAGTGGGCCCCTTTCCCCGTGGTACGCACCAAAAGAAGTTCCTTATTTTTGCAGTTGAGTACTTCACCAAATGGGTTGAGGCCAAAGTAGTGGCCACCATCACAGAGAGTCGAGTGAGAACCTTCATTTGGAAGAACATCATCTGCCACTTTGGACATCCTAGAGTCATTGTCTCCGATAATGGAGCACAATTCTCTGGAGCCAGGTTGAAAGAGTGGCTCCAATCCATCAAGATAGAACAGCGCTTCACTTCCGTTGGCTACCCTCAAGCCAATGGCCAAGTTGAAGCTACAAACAAAACAATTGTGAAGATTTTAGAGAAGAGGCTGAGAACTTCTCAAGACAGCTGGGTAGATGATCTCGATGGAGTCTTATGGGCACACCGGACAACAGCTCGCACTTCTACCCAGGAGACACCTGCACACTAGTCTATGGCTCAGAAGCAGTCATCCCCTCTGAAATTGCTGTGTAAACCCAAAGGATCCAACAATACCAACCTGCTGGAAAGGAAATCGCAAGGATCTACGACCTTGAGCTCCTCGAAGACAAAAGAAGCAAGTCACTAGCAAATATCCTCCGCTATCAAGCTATGTCTGCCCGGGCTTACAACAAACATGTTCTTCCCAAGGATATACAAGTCGGGGACTTAGTCCCCCGAAGAGCTGACATCTTAAGCAATGTTGGTAAACTCAAGCCCAGGTGGGAAGGACCCTACAAGGTCATTGGGGCTAGAATCAATGGAAGCTTCAAGTTAGAAGATGATCAAGGAAGAGCCTTGAAGAGAACATGCAATTCTAATAACCTACAGAAGTTCTACGCCTAGAGTTACCTCCCTGAAGCATACTATGTCAGTTGCTAAGTTTTTGTCATTTTCTTTTCCCAGCCTCGAAGCCCACCAGTTGTAATTGAATTTCCGTCAAATCAATGCAATTTTTTTTGCAAAACAACTGCGTTATATTCAAACAAACACGCTGCCTTGGACCCTTCAACGAGATTCGAGCCAATTACGAAATAGATGCCTGACAAACCAACTTTTCGAGAGAATGAACTTATTCGGGCTAAGTGACATAATTAGCCGAAGAAAGAAATTGCAACTCAGAAAAGCGATTTTGTATTTCTCAAAGTAAAATTACAAAGTTCGGACATGCCTGTCCGAGTCACATAAAGCAAAAGGAAAATCTATATCGTTTTTCCCAAAACAACAAGGCGGTTCTTTGAGGGGTATCTAGCGTCCGGAGCGGACCAATCGTCTTCATTCCGAGCCTGAGCTTCCGAGCGAAACAGGTACAGCATCCTTCCGGGGCAAACATGTTAGAGTGACCTTTTTAGGCACAGCTCTGATGTCCGAACCATGAATCCTACTTTACAACGATCCTGTGCATTCCGAAGCAGAGTAGCCAGAGAACGGAGTTGACTCTCCGAACCAAGCTTACGGTGGAACAACGGCATCGGTCACTTCTTCCCAGTAAATCGAGGAAACCCTCACGGGAACCCCAATTACTGGAAACAAGTGACTGATGCGACCGGACCAACATAAGATGATCCGGGCACAGTAGCAATAGGATTCGGATGGTAGAAATGAACAAGTAAAGGAAGCTCATTTCCGAATAGCATATCCTGACCTCCGAACAAAGGATAAGTTTCAATTTGAATATCTTTGGTATGGAGATGTAGTCAAAGGGAGTTCTCAAACCATGTGCATCTTCCACCATAACCACTTTCTAGTTCATGCCCGTACACAGGATAAGAAAATTGTAAATGGTGGAAGGGGCAGGCAGCCCAAGGATTTGACTCTCTGAAGTAACAAGTGTGGTGATTCATGGAACCAGCGAGTTAGTCCGCTTCGCCGGGGCTAAAGTTGTTGATACACACTATAGCCCCAGACAAAGAAGACTAGCACGGTGATCCGAGGAAGATTACTTCCAAGTGACCCGATCTCATCATCCCCAACATGGTCCGATCCAAAGGGATCTTTGGACGTCCGAAGAACCCTCAGAGACGGATCACACAGGAACGATCAACCTACTCGTTGAGATGTCCGGACCTGAGGATCTGAATCAACTACTATAAAAGGAATGGAATGATCTGGCAAAAAGCCGTACAATCCAGGCGTATATAATATAGAAGTGAAGGACCAATCATAACTCACCACGTTGATCGTAACTGCCGGCTATGAGCTTGGGCCTGGACTTGGGCCTAACACTTGGGCCGCTATTGGGCCAACTCAGAGACCCTTCACAATTCCGGCCTTATTGAATGAATTATTTTGAACTGTAGCCCATTCGGATCCGTCAATCCGAGCCTGTCATGATAACTTCCGTAACAACCATGATCCGTGCCAAGTTACACAACTTTTCTACTGTGATTATTTCCTTTCTTACAAGTTAACAAGGTTCGGAGCTCCACATCGAGTCTCTACGGATCGAATAGGATTTTAACATCTGAGCTAGCCCTACTTATTATAGATTTTTATAAGCCAATTTTATCGGTACGATGGCATTCCAAACTGAGATCGGACGAATGCTTTGTCCGTCCGAAGACGGATAGTTAATCAATTCATTATTGCATTATTTCGGGGGCATTTGGTCTCGTTGACTCGGATCTGCCGGCCGACGTCCAAAACAACGATACTTGCTTAAGCTACTGGTTTAGTTTATAAACTAAGTATGCAAACAGATACATGCATCCGAATAAGAAACAACACAATCATATGATGAAGGCGATCCGAGCCATTGATGAGCCCGAACCAGTGCAATAAATTACCAAGTCAAAAATAATTATCCGAATCCAGATACGATGAACATTATCCATACAAAGCAACAAAATGAAAAATTGTTTTACGGCCCGAAGACCAGAATTACAGGTTTTCGGGGCATACCTCATCTTCACTCTTCTTGCTGTCCGGGCGAACTAGCCTGTGCTCTGGAAGGACCTCCGATCTCTTCCTCCAAGGATGCTTGCAGGTGCACCAGCCTCTTCTCTTTGGCTTCGTGGGACAAACTTTTTTCCCTTCGGACCTTCTATTCCGCGAGGAAGGCAGGGCATTCCTTCATCAAGTTCAGCTCACGATGGAAGCCATGGACGGGCCCGGGCAGAGTTAGCTAGTCCCGGTTGTGCTCTACATGCTCCTCCAGGGGGACGAAGACACTGGACATCAATACCCGGGGCACGAAGGCCGGAAGGTACGAACCACCATGGTTTAACATTTTGTCCTCTGTCTCTTCACAGACTAGCTCCACAAATTCGCACTTGAGTAAGTCATCGTCCGAGACACCCTCCGGAGCAAAGTCCGAGCTATCTACCTCTTTGAAAGCAGAAATGCCTTCAGCTTCCAAGTCGCAGTCACTCGGGATCCATCCCCTGTACCGGAGATGCCCCATGGCTACATCGAAACCATCTTGCCGAGCCTCGTCGTACTTGGACTCCAGCATGAACTTGCAAGCGTCTGACCCCAAGAAGTCTTGGACAACCTGTGTCCGGACCTTCAACAACTCATTGAGCATCATATCTTTGAAGGTCCGGGAGACCCCGACGTACTCGTCCACGTTGTCCATGTGCACTTTGAGATCCTTCTCCAGAGATAGGATGGCACTCTTCAGCTTCCCCGCCTCCGCTTCGGACTCCTTCTTAGCAGCAATGGCTTTCTTCAACCTCTCGGACAAGCTGACCACCCTGGACACCTCTATCTCCCGAGCAGCCTAAGCCTTGGCCAGGTCCTCCTCCATTGTGGCCCTCCGACCCGCCACCATGGAGCACGCTTGAATAGCGATAGTAAGCTATGATATCCAATATTGTAAAGTCAATGAAGGTTCCGAGTTAAAGGAAGTTGTAACATTTTATAAGATGTCACATTTTATGACAAGCAGTAAGACCATGGTTCAAGTAACACGTACCTTCTGATGAATTGCGGATAACTCCACAATCCGGTCCAGCTCTGGAGCCGCAGCCATCCGAGCCACCTCCGCGTCCATGTTCGGCTCACTACTCATCTTCCCTTTGCCTTTCTTGGCATGAGGGATCGGACCTTCGGACGGGCACTTCTGCCCAGCCGCAGCACTCGAACCACTAGCAGGAAGGTCCCGGGACACAGACCTCGGAGGCTTCTTCGCCCCCTTCGAGCCTACCACCTTGCCCTTATCCGGGGTGGGCATCGCCTGGGCCTCCTCACCCGCTGTTTCCCTCCGGGTCTCCTCCACTCGGAAAGTGGCCGCATTCCTCGACTCGTCCATTGGAAGCACAGTGGACGTCTTGATGATTTGGTTCTGAGTGCCCTCCTCCATCTCCTTCCTTTGGGCGGCTTTTTTCTTTCGCTTCAGCTCATGCATGATAGACATGATGTACTCGAACAAAAAACCTGAGCATCCGAAGAACAAACAGTTAATACACGACAAATCTTTTTGTGAAACAAAACAAACAGGGCAATAAAGAAGCAACCGACTCGAATAGGACAACTACATGACCGAATGAAGAGAACTTATGCAAATCCTTCTTCCCATCACAAAAGCTTGGCTCCGAAAAGCCAGCTAGGTAGGGAAGAGGCTAACAGATTAAGCCTCGGAAGAAATACTTCTCCGGGTCTTGATTCTTGTGTAGAGCTTGCATCCACAGTGGAATGTTCTGAGCCGGAGGCTTCCAGTCCAACAATCTACCCCGGAAGAACATCCTCTCGAAGTGCCACTGAACCCGCTCCGCCTCGAACTGACCATGCTTTAGATCGGGACGGACGAAAATATACCTCTTCCACCAATTGATCCCCAAAGAAGAGAGAGGATCCATAAAAAAAGTATATGCTCGGCGACATACCAGCGTATAAAAGAATCCGTTCCTGTTGCTTAAATTTACACCAAAAAGTTTACGAAAATTGTCAAAGGTCACCGGGATGTCCTTGTATTTACACATCACCCCGATGCACATCAGGTTTCTGAGGGAGTTGGGAATGATCTGGTGCGGACTCAACCCCATATCATTCAAAATATCCATCAACTTGGACGCCACAGGCAAACGCCATCCACAATGCAGACTTATCTCATGCACGCATATGTATTCGGGAGGTGGATTGTACAAAGCATGGGACTCATCCGGAATGAGAATCTCCATGGACTCCGGAATCTCATACCTCCTCCGAAGCTCCCCTAACTCCTCGGACGTCACAATAGACGGGCACATTGGCAATGAACCATCCTCGTTCAGCTCACCATCCGGGTCAGGATGAGTTACATTGTCCCTTGACCGAGGAAACTTCGCTCGGAATACATCTTCACCTTTCTTACTGCCCTCAGGCAGCTCATCTTCAGTTCTGCCGCGACTCGGCCCGCTTGTCCGGCTGACTCCCTTCGGAATACATGAGGAGAAATCATCTCTTCCTCTTGATCCTCCTCAAAACCTACAGTATCGAGCCGACCCTCCTCTTCAACTTTTTCATCCCCGGACGACGAACTCAACTCCACTACCGTCCGAAGGGGGCAGCGGTCTAAACCCGATCTTCAACACCCTCTTCAAACATGCCCAGCTCAGGCGGTGCCTCAGAGGTATCATGCACTTCCTCGATGTTCGGCTCCTGTGGATCCAGAATGAATCGTCTCGGTTAGGGTTAGTCCTAAAACTATAACCTAAGTTGTGTATGAGGGATCGAATCTCTACCGAGAATTCGGGCTCCTTTTCAGGACGGTGCGGACGGAGACCCCCGATGGTCTGAGAGGTCGTCTCTTGGGCAGCACCAACACCCTGCACATTAGAGACCTCCGGGTAATTCTGACGCTTCGGAGACCGTGAACCCAGAACAACTAACCGACGTAAAGAGCTTACCTCGGGCTCTTCCCGGCTCGGATAATGAGAATGCTCCAGCTCTTCTAAATCCTCCGCACCACTGACGTCAACATCCTCGGAGCTCTCTAGTAAAGACAACACTTCGGAAGCATATCCTTCAGCTTCGGATCGGTTTTGACTATCACTCTCGGACATCCTAGGGAAAGAAAAGGCAGTTTTATGAGTTTTTAAGATTGCAGTCCGAGAGGCCATTTACGTAGATTAAAATTAGACAATCTATGATCGGGTGAGCAGGAATGACTCCGACAGACGCGGTTAGCTCAGAGTTAGTATAAAGTTAGTACGGTGTTAAAACTAACTACTCAACATATCCGAAGCAAATTACGTTAAACTACTTGTCCCAACTACGGACTACGGAAAATGTGCATACATCCGAACACACAACATTTTGACATCGAACATAGAATGCACAGTGAACATGGAAGCAAAGAGAGAAAACAACTATCTTACTTGCACTCGGATGATTGGATCGAAGGCAGCTAACTTTTCTCGAAAACTCGCTACGGACTTCTTCTCACTCGCTTAGGATTGCTTGCACTTGCTTCGGATGTACTAAAAAGTCAAAAATCCTCTCTCTAAATCGGTGAAACCCCTATTTATAGAGGGTTAAATCAGGAAGCCCAACCGTCGCCATTTTTCGGGATTAAATCTCAATCGTAGATCAAAATTCATCCAATGGCGTAGTACAGCAATACCAGGCGAAATGACGCATTGGTACAAAAAATTTACCTTAAGATGAAAAAAACACATACAACAAACTCCACCATTCTCGGGAGAAGGACACCACTCCACCTTCGGATGGCCAATCCATCTTCTGCCTCGGATCCATATCCTTTTCTACAAGGAAGGCTGATTAAACTAACCATCACACGGACCCTCGTCCATTCGGATGTCCCTCTTCAGACCATCCCAATCAGGTTGATCAAAACCCTATCCTTTTCTACAAGGAAGGCTGATTAAACTCACCATCATACGGACCCTCGTCCGTTCGGACGTCCCTATTTGGACCATCCCAATCAGGTTGATCAAAACCCTATCCTTTTCACAAGGCTGATTAAACTCACCGTCACACAGACCCCCGTCCATTTGAATATCTATCTTCGAATTATCCCTTGATCCACCAATGGTACGACTCCGAAGTTCTCCTTGCCTACACTTGATCTCACTTACAAATACCTCTTTTTCCTCACTTTTGTTGCATTCCGAGCCTCCATCCTCGTACTGCAACAAAAGAGAAAGGGGGGGGGGGGGAGAGATTAAGTTAAGGACTACAAGAAGCACGGATTACACCTTTTTTCTACTTACGAGGGACGGATTGAACCAAGGAACACATTGTCTTTTCCACTCTTAACAATAGTTCCACAACTATCTTATACTAAGATACCTGGAAACTAGGGGGACATATGTTGATACGGAAATATGTCCAATCCGTCATAGATTCCTTTGGAATGAATTCTAAGGCGTCCCAAGTTGTCTGAGTCCGGGACCTTACAGTCCGACCCGGAGGTCTGACCCTAAGACCCCAGCGAATCTGACCCGCCCAGGTTTAAAGGGATGGGAGGGCCCAAAGGATAGTAGATCTGACCCTGCCAATGGTCCGTAACCATGGTCTCCGACCCGGACACACGTCCGGACTCAACACAACAACCTCACAAGCAACTAACTGAACTGGCAGTAGATAGTAAAGAGGTCCGAGGCACAAGGTCCGAATGAAAGGTACTTGACAGACTCAGAAGAGCACCTTATGGGCAACCTAGTACGGTCCGGACCAAATGTCCGGACCTGCCTTTTCGGACCTTAACCCACAGCAGACTCCATGAAAGCCTCTAATACTGTCAAATTAATGACTAAACTACCCCTGAAAGCCCAAAGTGGAATGGGGCAAGTGTCATTAATGGGCCGTGGGCCTATTGAAGCCTTGATGGCTCAATCCAGGCCTTACACTTGTCACGATCTGGTGGAACCCTCCCATTTCTGGAGAAATCTATATATATGGCACACATTCCCATAATAATGGTAAGACATGATCGCTTCCTATTCTCGATTCTTATACCGAGTAGATCCTCACTCTCTCGCAAGTAAAGTCTCCTTCCGGTTTGACACCGCGCAAACCGGGTATAAGGTTCTAACCCCCCCCCCCCCCCCCCCCCCGTAAGCTACTTGTGTAGGTCCTCACGTGTCGCCCCTTATGAGTACGATGGTTTTTACAGGCTTCTATTCTTTGGTCCTTATGAGCTAGGTTGTCTAGGTACACAGGGTGAAGTAGAACAAGGGAAATTCATTTAAGTGTTCGGGGGACTTTGCCCTCGACAATGATAATGATCCTACTAGTTCTAAACCCATCTTTAAATGGATATGAGATCATCCTCTAAAGGATGTGATAGATCCTTTAGACCAAGGGGTAAGAACTAGGAGAGGTATTGCTAAAAATGCAAATTCTCTCTATGGATGTTATATCTCAGACATTAAACCAAAGACCATTGACGAAGCATTAACAGACCAAGATTGGATCTTAGCAATGCCAAAAGAATTGGATCAATTTGAGAGAAACAGAGTCTGGAAACTAGTTCCTTATATTGATGGAATATCTGTCATAGGAACTAAGTGGGTTTTCAGAAACAAGATGAATGAATCTGGTGAAATAAACAGAAACAAAGCAAGGTTGCTTGCCAAGGGATTTACCCAGGCTGAAGGACTAGATTTTGATAAGTCATATGCTCCAGTTGCAAGATTGGATGCAATCAGACTATTTCTAGACTTTGCATCTCATAATGACTTTAAAGTTTACCAAATGGATGTCAAGAGTGCATTTCTAAATTGTGAACTTGCTGAGGAAGTCTATGTTGAGCAACCACCAGGTTTTGAAGTTTCCTCAGAAAGCAAGATGGTCTATAAGCTTCAGAAAGCTCTATATGGACTTAAACAAGCTTCAAGCGCATGGTATGACACATTGGCCAAGTACTTGCTGGGAAGTGGATTCAATAAATGAGAAGTTGACAAAACTCTCTTTATATTGAACCATGATGGGAGCTATTTAACAGCTAACTTACTAATTTCTAACAGTTTGGTGTTGTGGAAGTCTGATTGTTCTGTATATGGAATTTATTTGAAGTTGCTGTGTACTGTTAAGCAATATTTATTGCTTGTCACTTGTACCAAGCATGACTCTGATTCTGAATGGAAGCATTGCAACCTATGTATTTTTGAAGAGTGTACTGCTGGCCTCCCTTGCTTTCAAGTTTTTGTGAAGACATGTAATAGATTTTTAGGTATCTTTTGGTCTTTGGCAGCACATACTAGGCTGTTGTTAGTTGCATCTTTTGTTTCAGCTTATGTGTACCTTGTAAGCTTGAAATTACTCAAACTTGGTTTGTACTTGGGTTCTTTGAAACCCCCGTAATTCCCTATATAGATGAATAAATTAGCAATATCTAGTAGTAGTTTTATTAACATTGCCTTCGGGGAAAATCACTTTCCAACTAGTGGAGAGTACCTCGCCTCGATGGTCTTGGTCCTGGATCTTCGGATCAATACTCTTTAACTCTTGGCTTGACTTCTTAAAAGTCTTGACATACTAGACGATGGAGTGGCCAAGATTACGATGTTAATATTGTACTAGTAGTGTATTGCACCTTTATTAAAAAAAAAAAAAAAATGATGGGAAACTACTCTTAGTACAAGTTTATCTTGATGACATAATCTTTCGCTCTAAGGACAAGTAACTTTGTGAAGACTTTGCTGAGCTCATGAAAAGTATATTTGAGATGAGCATGATGGGAGAATTGAATTACTTCCTAGGGTTGCAATTCAAGCAATTCAATGATGGAATATTCATTAGTCAATCAAAGTATGCTAAGGATATGTTCAACAAGTTTAATCTAAAGCCTTCTGAAAAGAATGCTAAGATACCTATGAGCATTGGAACCAAGATGACCTATACTGAATCTGATAAGAGTGTTGAAGAACACAAATATAGGAAATTAATTGGGTCTCTACTATACTTTACAACAAGCAGAGCAGATATTCAATATGCTGTTAGTGTATGTGCAAGATTTCAAACAAATCCAATGCAATCACACTATAATACTGCAATGAAAAATTCTAAGGTATGTTAAAGGTACAGTGGAAGTTGGATTGTGGTATCCAAAAGTGAGTGGCTTGAGTTTAATTGGCTATTCAGATGCTGACTATGCTGGATCAATGCTTGATAGAAAAAGTACTCCAGGAACATGTCAATTCCTTGGTAGTAGATTGATATCATGGTTCAGCAAGAAGCAAAACTCGATTGCTACTGTTAAAACTTAAGATCCCAGATTGGTACTTTGAAACAAGATCAATAGACAATGTTGCCAACAATGTTGTTCAACACTGTCTACAGTAAACAGATAGCAGCGGATAAATAATGTAACTTCTATTACCAAGCCAATATATAGAAAAATATATTGGCAGCGCCTTAGGCAAAATATCTACTGACAGGAAAAGTAGATCTAATCAAATAGGTTTAATACAATCACAAACGATTGATTAAACAACCAAAACTAGCCCTAGAAGAACCAACATTAAAAGCTATTCTAGGTCGATGTTTGAAAGAGTTATTCCAACAATGAATACTCTTAGACAAACTCTAAAGCTAGCAGAAAACAAGAAGCCTAAACTCTTTTAATAAAATCTCGATTGATCATCAAGAAAGGCTCGAAAAATTGCTTTGCTGAATCCTTGCATATATATACTTGAGATGTCAACCTCTTCCATTTATGTCAAAAGGCAATAGGATCTTGGCAAAGGCAATTTTTCCTTTTACTTGTTTTCTTCAAAAAGCGCATAGAAGGAAATTCCCATATTTCAATTCTTCATAAAATTTTTCCTTAAATCAATTCTTGTTCGTTCTGTCAATACTTCCAATCCAAGTATCCTGTCCAAAGTGCTTTGTCTTCGATGTCTGCGGCAATGCTACATCTTCAATGTTATGCCAACATTGAATTCTATCCTGTCACAATGTTATACAACATTGATAATCCTGCAGCTTCACAAACAACAACAAACACAAACTTGGAACTGATTATTGAAAGACAAGATTATCAAAATATAAGTGCATACTGCACTTTCAATCTCCCCCTTAATCTTAGTCTTTCATCACAAAACAAATCAAGAGATCAGATCATAGAAACATAACTAAGAACTACTAAAGATCTATTCTCCCCCTTAACCAGACATCTTAAGAAATATTCAGGAGAATTTAAAAATATTACAGACCCACAAAAATTATTAATTGTTCAACACAAACTCAAACTCAATAAGCATGAACTCAAGTTATCTATTCTCCCCCTTTTTGTGAGGAAAGAAAAGAAACTAGAGTATTTCTGAACTTCAGATTGTTTGAGATCTGCTCATCAAGCCCTTTGATTTGCTCCAGAATCAGTTTGTCCTGTTCAGTTAAAATACCTGCAGACAGAGTTTCAATGTTAGGAGTCAATGTTGTCCCAACATATAAGTCAACATTGGAATGTTGAGCTGCAACTACAGAGCTTTCTGGTACATCAGTTTTGCCAGTAGAAAGAGGCATATTTTCCTCCACATCCATGTTCACAGAAACATCAGGATCTACCCAAGGAAGATCACAGATCCTGTCATGTGTTTCCAGCGATTGTTTGGTGAGTGATGGATTTGAAGTTGGAATGATAGACATCATTGGCTTTAACCTCAATACCACGCATCGAAGAACAAAGAATATAGTGGATGGAAGAATCAAATGGCCTCGATCCCTCTATTCTTAGAATTTTCTAGATGCTTGAGAATCCTTTCTCCCGATTGACATTGTAACCCATTTTAATCTCAGTAAGCAACATGGTCGCCTCTTATTTGAGCTTGTTGTTATTGGAAGATGGCAACCATTGTTACAGGCGAGATCTGGCAAGAACAGATACTAGAGAGCAACAATATTTTAAATCTAGAGTTCCAGTAGGCCAAGATTTTAATTTTCCTGCAGTTAGCTCTCTTGCAATCTCATCCATAGTTACCTCCACAGGAGTCTCAATCTCATCCCTATTTCTATGCAAAGACAAGATTGATATCCTTAGAAGTCAAGAATAATACATCACCTCTCAAGTACACACAAGGATGCTTACCATGCCCTTCACTACCAAAATTCTCGGATAAATGGGCATAGAATTCTCTTATGATTTAGGAACAAATGCGATATTGAGTATGACATAATAGAGATTCCTTTTCTTGGATAGGCAACCAAGTTATACTCTTCAAATGAGTCTTCTTTAATTATCTTCTCAACATCTATAGCATTGTTTTAATTTTCTCATATTTTCTAGATTCTTGTTATCATAGAACAAATGAGAGCGCATCTTCATCCCAATCGAACCATCTGTAAACACGAGTTCGGAGGATAGATCATTTACCTCGGGGTCTTCAACTGGTCTTCTCCAAGAATGACATCCTCATCATCAAGTGATTCTTCTTGATTCTTCCTCCGTCTCGACTTCATAATCTTGAGTCATCTGAGCTTTCATCTGAGTTTCTCAGATCTTCTTCTTCAACCATTGACTCATCCTTAAAGTCATCTTCAGTTTCTGGCTCATAATCTTCCATATCATTAGAGCTTTCATCATTGTTATCATCATGAGCAGCTGATGTTGCAGCAACATCCTCATCTATATTCATTGGATTACTTTCAGTTTTCTCTGAGTCATCTGACTGCCAATCTTCCACTTCAACTAGTTCAATGGTAGGCTCATCTGCGGGTTTCTCAACATTTTCAGAACGCATGCTAGTCTGATTCTCATCATTCAGGCCATCAGTAGCCGTTTCCCCTGTTTTGTCAGGTTGTTGTACATCATCTTCTTCAACAGGATTTTGGGGGTTTTCTGTCAGATCTGCATGTTGAATTTTGGGATGTCCAACATCTTCACCAGCATCCTCCATGGGAGCATCTTTCTCTATCCCCATTGGGCTTTCATCATCATCCTTCAGATCTTGTGGCAAGTCGACTAGCATGCTCCCCAATTTAACAAGGGTTTCTGCAGCAAATTCAGAGGGGTTTGATGGTGATGACTCAGTCTGGGTTTTTAGAGATGGTAGTTTTGGTACAGGAGATGAGGGTTTTTCAGCACTATCTTCCGAATCCTCACAATTATAGACTGGAATCTCAAAATCAGCCGGTTCAGCACGAATGGGAAGAGGATAAGCTTGCTCCCCCTCAGGTGTTTGCCATGAAAATCCGGGCAAGACGGGTTTTGTCGGGGACGACATTGATTGGATCGTGGAGCTAGAGTTGAGGGAGAAAGAGCGGGAGAGGATTTTTGTTTGAGAGGGACAAGAGAGTAAAGTGAGTGGAAGGTGAAGAGTTTTGGGAGTAAGAAATAAATACAGGGAAAGAATTTTTTTTTTTTTTTTTTTTTTTTTTTTTAAAGAGAGAGGTTTGGAAGGAAGGCAGTTTTTGTGACTGGTGGAGAAGTGGGCTAATGAGAGAGGTAGTGGTAATATGGTTGGAGGGGTGTTTTTGGTTGGTTTGCTCCAAGGATCATAATCATATATATCAAAACACAAACCAAGATCTGTACATTTGTTAATATGAGATTAAGGAAAGCAAATGACCACCGTATCAATTAGGTCAAGAATGAAGAAGGTTCTCAAAACTCAACCTAGGGAGGTACATTTTTGTTTTAGGAAACAAATCAAGGTCAGATATCTGTAAGATATTATATTTTACACTTTACATTTTACCAGATTACCCAAGACACAAAAATACTCCCCCTCAAGCCCAACCCAAAACACAGAAAAAGCACACAAAAACATAGCAAAGTAGGTACTTCCAGTACAGGCAATGTTGACCAGGATGTTGGCTCAACATTGATGACAACATCGGAATATCAGACCACTCTTAATGTAAGTCAGCCAGGAAACCAAGTCTCAAGATGTGCAGATTCGATTAACATCACTGATGCTGCAGGCAAAACAGAAGAAGAAAGGAATACCAAAGAAATACACTCAACGTTGCCTCAAGAAGTAAATTGAACAATTAGCATAAGTATGAGTGGGGGTGACCATGAGACCACATTTGACCACATTGGGTAATTTGGTACTCAGAAAGTGAACCAGCAGCTTTACGAGAATCGGCACTTTTGTGCGTGTCGGTTTCCAGTACAGGCCATCAACCCTCACGACATATGACACATTGGCCACGTCGATATCTGGATAGTATTTGAAACACATGACACGATCCTCGACGGAAACACTTCGAGCCCTTTTTATCATAATTCATTAGATTTATTAAGCATAAAGGACAGGAGGCAACATCAAGAGTGAGTCAAGGTATGAGTAAAAATAGCCAAAAAGCAGCAAAAGTGGGTTTTACATAAAGCAAACACACAGGAGACTCGATCCCTTTCAACCTTGGTTTCAAATAGCCTTTCAAACCCTAAGCATCACCACTGTAAGCTACACATAGGAACATTGACGACCAAGCACAAAAAACACATAGACACACAAAAATAAGAAAGAGAAAAGACTAAAAGAATAACAGAAAGACAACACTAGGTAAACATAGAAGTCAATGTTGACCAGGATGTTATGTCAACATTGCTTGCAGCAAATCCTATCAAATAGTGCAAAGGCCAAGAGACCTTCTCAAACTGAAGAATCTCTCTTTATCAAGGGGCTTTGTGAAAATGTCAGCTAACTGATTTGTGGTATCAATGTGTTGTATGTCAATTATTTGTTTGGAGACTAAGTCTCTAAGAAAATGATGTCGAATGTCTATATGCTTGGTGCGTGAGTGTTGAACAGGGTTCTTGGATATGTGAATGGCACTAAGGTTATCACAAAACAAAAGAGTGTCACTTTGAAACCCATATTCATGCAGCATATTGTTATTAAATTAATTGAGACACACAACTCCCGCCGCTACATATTCAGATTCAAAGATAGAGAGAGACACGCAATTTTGTTTCTTACTATACCATGACACAAGATTTGGTCCAAGATAAAACAACCTCCACTAGTTGATTTTCGATCATCTAAGTCACCAATCGTAATCACTAAATCCCAACAGATTAGTGTTTGAATCACATGCATACCATAATCCAAGGTTAACAGTTCCTGATATATATCTAATGATTCTTTTGATAGCAGTTAAGTGAGATATTTTGGGCTTGGATTGATACCTGGCACACACACAAACAGAGAACATGATGTCCGGTCTGGTGGCTGAAAGATATAAGAGACTTCAAATCATTGATTCAGACAATGTTGGTCAACATCGTCCCCAACATCGGTTTCTTTGAGTTTAGAGATGTAGCCATGGGAGTCCGCAAGGTTTGGCATTTTCGGACCAAATTTTTGATAAGATTCTTGGCATATTTCTCTTGAGAGATAAAGAGGCATTCCTGTTTCTGCTGTATCTGGAGCCCCAAGAAGAAGCTGAGTTCACCAATCATACTCATCTCAAAAGTTCCTATCATGGCTTGAACAAACTTATCTAGCAAGGAGAGGTTAGTAGCCCCAAAGACAATATCATCAACATAGATTTTAGCAATGCGATGTCTTTTCCTTTCACGAGGATAAACGAGTTTGATCTCCTCACTCACCTCTTTTAAATCCTAACCCAACTAGGAATTACATCAACCTAGCATACCAAGCGTGGGGCTTGTTTCAAACCATACAAGGCTTTTCTTAGTTTAAAAACATGGTCGATAAAAGGATCTTCAAACCCTCTAGGTTGTTCAACATACACTTCTTTGTCAATGTAGCCATTCAAGAAAGCTCCTTTAACATCCATTTGTTTGAGTTTTATGTTAAGACAACATGCTAAGGCTAGGAGCGAATGGACTCTAATCTAGCAACTAGAGCGAAGGTCTCAACAAAATCAATTCCTTCCACTTGGGTGTAACCTTGAGAAACCAATCTGGCTTTGTTTTTTACAACTATCCCCTTTTCATCACTCTTGTTTTTGAAAATCCACTTGGTGCCTATGACATTTGTATTATGGGGCGGGAACAAGAGTCCGGACTTCATTTGTTTGAAAGGCGGAGTTCATCTTGCATTGCTTCTATCCAAAATCATCGAAGAGCTTCTTTCACATTTTAGGTTCAATCAACGAAACAAAGCACGAGGAACTTACAGAGTGACATATTTCACAAGTCCGAGTGTCTCCTTGTAGTTTTTGCGTGTTACCCTCAATGTCCTTCCTCCCGGATTTCCAATTACTTGGGAAGGGATGATCTTTGCGAATTCTAGGAGGAGGATCCTTTCTTGAGTCGAGACATAGGTGCAGCATTGTTCTTTGGATGGATTGTCGATTCACCTCGGTTTGATATGAGGATCAGCTTGTTCTTCATCATGAGAGTAAATCTGGGATGTTGAGTTTGATGTTGAGTCATCGTTGCACTGAGGGGATGTTGGCACAACATTGCCCACAACATGGGTTCTTTCATTTTGATCAGCAGCAGGAGTCACAGTTTCTGATTCGTTCTCATGTGTAGAAGAGTCAGAGGTTGATTCAATAACCTGTTCAGTACCTGCAGAGATCTTCTTCTGGGCATAGGGCTCAGAGTCATCAAAGGAAACATTCACAGATTCTTGTATAGTCTGCAATCTAGGATTGTATACTCTATAAGCTTGACTATTTTGAGAGTATCCTACAAAGATTCCTTTATCACTTTTAGCATCAAACTTCCCTAGATGTTCTCTATCATTGAGTATGTAACACACACATCCAAATACATGAAAGTACTTGAGATTGTGTTTTCTACCTTTCAACATCTCATATGGAGTGGTTAGAGACCCTGGACGAAGATAGACACGATTGATTATGTGACAAGCAGTGTTCACTTGCCATAACCTTTTTGATAGGTTCATTGAGCTCAACATTACTCTAGCCATTTCTTGAAGAGTCCTGTTTTTCCTTTCAGCAACACCATTTTGTTGTGGTGTCTTAGGAGCTGAGTATTCATGCATGATTCTCGAATTCTTTACCATGGTCAGATCGAATTCTTTGAACAAGAGTAGTGTACTGATTACAGCATTTTGTATGCCATTTTTTGAAGGATTCAAAAGTTTCTGATTTTTCTTTCAAGAAGTTGACCCAAGTGTATCTAGAGAAATCATCAACTATAACATAGATATACCAGGCTCCTCCTAAACTTTTAGCTTCTATAGGGCCCATGAGATCCATATGCAGGAGTTCAAAGCAGTTAAAAGTACCTCTTTGTTGTCCTTCAATCAGAAGTGGCTGATGTGTCACCTTGGTTTGTTTCCCCATAAGACAGTCGCCACACACATGTTTCCCTACATTGGTAAGCTTTGGCACTCCTGTCACCACATTATTTTTGATGATCTTTTCCAGATTTCTGTAGTTGACATGTCCCAATTTCTTATGCCACAGTGTTGCATCATCATGTTGAGCAACATTGCATTTGAGAGGAATGTCCATCACATAGCAGTTGTCCTGTGATCTCACACCTGTCATAACGGTTAATTTGTCCACACAAGTATAAACTTTGCAAGAACGTTTATCAAACTTGACTTTCAGATCATCATCACACAGGTGGCTTATACTAACAAGATTAGCAGTTAACCCTTCAACAAGAAGAACATTTGAGAGTTTCGGATATCCTTTAAGGCACAGTGTTCCCTTTCCAAGTATTTTGCTTTGGTATCCTCCTCCATATGTTACTGCACATCCTTTGAGCTACAAAGTTTGTGATTTGACAGTTACGGTCATGTGCCTAGAACAACCACTGTCGAAGTACCATTTTCCTGCATTGTTAGGAGAAGTAGCAACAGAAAAAGCAACATTGCAAGTATGATTTTCTTTAGCTACCCAAACATGTTTCGAAACACTCTTGTGTTTTCTTATCTGTCCTGGAGATTTGTCTTGTTTAGGAGAGCTAGGAAAGCACTTTAGAGTCTTAAGATTACATCTTTCATTCTCTGAAGTGGATGTTATCACAACATTGCGACTAGCATCACTTTTTGTCTCTGAAACTGGATGGGAGGAATTGTGGAGAGATTCTTGAGGTTGGAGGTATCAACATATTCACTCTTTAAGTCCTTTAGGTACTTGAAGCGATAAGGCTTTTTGACCTGATTTAAGACAGTAAGTGCACACAAACAAAGCTTTTTCTTTGACAAATATAGGACCTTTTATGAGCTCAGAAAGGGGTTTGACAACTTTTGAGGTATCAGTGTCAACAGTGTCGTTCATGTTGCTCCCAAGTTCATCACAACTACTTGTGTACCCTAAGCCAGTGGTCCTATCATTGTTCACATCAAGCATCTCATTAAGTCTAGAAGTAGAATAGTTCCATTTAGCAATTACCTTCTTTTCATTATCTAGCTCAAAGATTACTTTGAACAGCTCAGAGTCCTTCTTTGTTAATTCAGCTTCTAGTTTGACAATGGTGTCTTTCAGATTGTGATTCTCCTTCTCAGTCTTCTTGAGGAGTTTTCTGAGAGTCTTCCATTCACTGAAGAGTTTCTCATACATCTGTTGCAGTTCCTTCACCATTTGATCTGCATTAACTTCCTCTTCTGAAGGACTATCTATATAAAAATCCACAGAACCATGTAGACATAAAACATTATATATTCCTGACTTTTCAGGTTTGGTTAGTGCCAAGATTTCACAGTTCTCAGAGTCATCATAGTCAAAGAAGATTTCTATTCCTGATGTTGTCTTGACAATGTTGTCCCAACATTGGTCATCAACATGGGAAGTGGATGAGCGGAGAGCTCTGGCATTGGTAGTTGAATCATCTTCTTTTTCTTCATCTTCCTGTTCTTCATCTGAGTCATCACTGAGACAAGCAAGAAGATTCTTTTTCTCTTTTCTGAGATTGTTAGCACATTCATTTTGATAATGACCCCATCCTTGGCATTCAAAACATCTAATCTTACTAAGAGGAGTGCGATCGAAATCAGATTCAGAGCTAGTTTTGGAAGTAGAACCAGTTTTGAAGGTATTGGTTTTCTTTTTGAAAGTTTTAGTTCCACTTGAGGATCCTTTACCAGAGTTTTTCCTGAATCTAAGTTGGTTGAACTTCCTCACAAGATTGTTGAAAGCTTCCTCAGTCATATTGTCTGACTCATCACTACTACTATCAGGCTTTGAAGATTTTGCTTTAGAAACAGAGTGAAGGGAAATACTATGAGTTTTCATACCTTGTCTCTCATTTTCATTTAGTTCAAAAATTTTCAAATTGTTCAACAGGGTATGAAAATCCATAGTTGCCAAGTTATGAGTGTCTTCCAAAATAGTGACTTTGGTATTAAATCTTAAGGAAAGAGATCGAACAGCTTTGGAAACAAGTTGCCTATTAGAAATAGCTTCTCCCAGTCTTTGGACTTCATTTGAGAGAGTCAAAAGTTTTTCAAAATAGGAGTCAATGGTTTCTTCCTCCGCCATTCTTAGATTTTTAAATTGAGACCAAAGCATTCTAAGTTTAGTTTGTTTGACACTAGCATCCCCTTCACAATGACTCTGAAGTAATTCCCAAGCTTGTTTTGCAGTAGTACAGTTTTGAATGATTTTAAACATATGAGAATCTACATGACCAAAGATAGCATTTAAAGCTTTTTCATTATAAGAGCTAAGAAGTATGTCACCTGCAGAGAAGCGTTCTTCAGGTATGGGAACAATGTCACCATCAGGATCAGGTCCTTCAGTTGGCCAGGTGTATCCTTCCAGAATGGATCTCCAAGCACGGCCATCAAGGGACTTGATGTATGTCCTCATCCGAATTTGCCAGTAATGGTAGTTGGACCCATCAAGTACAGGAGGTCTATTGTAGTTTGCATCCATTGTAGTAGTACCAAATCCAGACACCAGTAGTTAGGTGGTTGGCTCTGATACCACTTGTTAAAACTTAAGATCCCGGATTGGTACTTTGAAACAAGATCAATAGACAATGTTGCCAACAATGTTGTTCAACATCTCTGATAAGCGAATAGCAGCGGATAAATAATGTAACTTCTATTACCAAGCCAATATATAGAAAAATATATTGGCAACGCCTTAGGCAAAATATCTACTGACAGGAAGAGTAGATCTAATCAAATAGGTTTAATACAATCACAAACGATTGATTAAACAACCAAAACTAGCCCTAGAAGAACCAACAGTAAAAGCTATTCTAGGTCGATGTTTGAAAGAGTTATTCCAACAATGAATACTCTTAGACAAACTCTAAAGCTAGCATAAAACAAGAAGCCTAAACTCTATTAATAAAATCTCGATTGATCATCAAGAAAGGCTCGAAAAATTGCTTTGCTGAATCCTTGCATATATATACTTGAGATGTCGACCTCTTCCATTTATGTCGAAAGGCAATAGGATCTTGGCAAAGGCAATTTTTCCTTTTACTTGTTTTCTTCAAAAAGCGCATAGAAGGAAATTCCCATATTTCAATTCTTCATAAAATATATTCCTTCTTGCTTTCACCACAAGCTGATCTTTTTCGTTAAATCAATTCTTGTTCGTTCTGTCAATACTTCCAATCCAAGTATCCTGTCCAAAGTGCTTTGTCTTCGATGTCTGCGGCAATGCTACATCTTCAATGTTATGCCAACATTGAATTCTATCCTGTCACAATGTTATACAACATTGATAATTCTGCAGCTTCACAAACAACAACAAACACAAACTTGGAACTGATTATTGAAAGACAAGATTATCAAAATATAAGTGCATACTGCACTTTCAGCTACCTCAACCATAGAAGCAGAGTATATTGTTGCTGGGTGTTGTGCTTCACAAATCTTGTGGATACAACAACAACTGAGACACAATGAGATCAATGATGAGAAAACTCCCATTTTATGTGACAACACAAGTGCTATTGCCATAACTCAGAATCCTAAGTTTCATGCAAGAACAAAGCACATAGGTGTTAGACACCACTTCATTAGAGATCATGTTGAAAAAGGCAATATTGAGATACTCAAGATTGGTACAGAAGACCAACTTACAGATATCTTCACAAAGTCTCTGCCGGAAAGTAGATTCCTAACATTGAGACATAGTCTTGGATTAATGGAACTACCAAGGTGCTAAATTGGTCACTCAGACGTGAACTCAAGAAGCCAATAAGAGAAGAATAAGGCTTTCTGAGAAAGAAAGGCACTTAAAGAATAAGGAGATATCTGAGATGGGAACTCAGATATAAAGGCAAAGTGTAAAAGTTTGTTTAATAAGTATCTGAAACATGTATTCAGATACATGAGGCCACTAAGTAAGGCGGGACACAAAAGAAGAGAAGTTGACCAATAGTACACTCTGTCAGAAGTCAACTATCACTTGTGTTTTGAAAAATTTCCATTCTTGTGATAATTTTCAAACAACACTGGACGCTTAATTAATAAGCTCAGAAACTAGTTTGTCTCCTAGTTACAGGTTACTGAGAGTAAAAAATGACTCAGATAGCTATTACCCAAACAACATTAAAACCCAGTAACTGGCCCCACTAGCATTTAATGAAAAACTGCTTTTTCACCCACGCCTATGCAGATTGAGAGATACATAGATACAAAATTCATCTTTATCTTTGTACTTGTATTTTTATATAAATGAGATTTTCTCAAAGACAAACACTTTTGCCTAATTCCACATTTTACCTAGCACAAAACCAGCAAAACCTTAATCTTTTCTCTGCTAATCTTCTCTGAAAGTGCTGAATCTCTGCTAAGTTTTTCTGCAAAGAATCAATTAATCGAATTCGACCATAACCTCTTTCGAGCTTACTTCTCTACCACATCTATTTATAGACATGGCACCAAAAAGAGCTAGATCTCAGAAGTCCGAAGTCTCTACTTCTGGTACTACTGAAAAGCAAGCACCGGAGTTGATTGTCATCAACAATCGACTTGCTGGAGACTTTAACCTAGATCATTGGTCTTCAAATCACAGAATGATTTGGGGAGGCTCTCTAATTGATGAGTACATGATGGGTGCTGCTGTAAACAAAACTGATATGCAGCAAATTCTTGACTTGCTTGAAAAGGCAAAAATCAAGGAATTTTGCTCGGCTATTCCCAGGGGTGTTTCCCCTTTGGATGTCTTGAAATTACAACAATTCCATGATTGTTTCTAGATTGGTAAATGGGACTGAAGAAGTGGCCATCAAAACAAAAGTCCAAGGAAAACCAATTTTTCTGGACTGCGTGTCTTTATGTGGAATCTTTTGACTCCCTAACAAAGGAAATTACTTTGGAATAGACACTACTGATGAAATCCTTGTTGAAGGGGTCAAGTCACTGTACAGTGATGTATGTGACCTTACCAAATCTGGATCTTAACCTGATTTTACACTTACCAAAATCAGAAGAAGACATCTCGTTGAGAACTGGGATATGATGGCTCACATACTCCACAGATGTGTTACTGGTCTACACGGAGGAGCTGATCAGATAAGTATGGAGAGATGGATGATAATGCTCCTTCTCAACACACAAGATGACAGGCTGGAAAAACCCATTCCATGGTGGTAAGTACGCAGTTCAATATTTTGAACACACAATTGTCAATGATCTTGCTGAACCAAATGACACTGTGAGTTTTGGACTGAAGCTTTTCTACTTGCTGGAAAAGCTTGGCTTTACCCTCAGAGAGGAAGGTAAAATTTCCAACAGCAACTTACTCCGTAAATTTGAGTACACAAACTTGATGAAGAAAGCTGCTAGGACTCAAAAGACCAAGACAGGTTCCAGGAAACGAAAGACCGAGGAGATATCTGAGGGGTCTGTTGCGACCAAGAAACCCAGATCTTCCAGAAGGAAGACAACTAGCAAGAAAGAGGAAACTCCTATTGTGGAGGTAGATCAATTTGCTCAATCCATCCCTGTTAGGAATATTTGTTTAGATTTTGATCAGCAACCTAATGACTTATCTTAGCTCAGAAAGGTGGTTAATACTGTTGGTTCACTTGAACACTGTAAAAGAGGAAACTCACTAAGTATGATAGTCTAGAAAATCTTGTATAGGATGTTAGGTCTTTGAATGTAATTTTTTATTCCTCTAAAGAAGACCAAGAAGAAGGCATCCAGTAGGAAAACTTCAACGGATTTGAAGATTTGAAGACTGCACAAGATTGCTAAAGACAAGGGTTTTCAGATACCTTTGACCAGATATCTTGAAGACACAAGCGTTTTTAAATAAACAGTATTGCAAAAGATATCTGAGAAATAAAAGGTTTCTGAAACGAGGAAAGTGCTCCACAGATATCTACACTCAGATACCTTGGACATAAAATTATGTTTCTGAAAAGAAATATATCATAAAAAGTTGTTTCAACAAGTGGTATCTGGAGTTGTGATAATCTCTAGAAAAGGACGTGCAAAGCATCAGAGCACTCTCATAGTATAAGATCTCTGATACAATGCATAGTTCCGTTGGCACTACAGGACAAAGTATAGTACAATGCATTGAATGCGCGGACATAAATGTCTGAACAAAAATGGTAGCTTCTGAAGAAGAAGACAAACGTACTACAGTACTATACTCAGATATCATTAGTTTGAATTTGATTTAAGCCTAATGGATACTATTCAAATGGCACTCAAATTCATCTATAAATATCAACACTTAGACTACTTGAGAACTCACCTTAGAACACTAAACACACATTGAATACTCTCACAAGCTCTCTCAAGCACAATACTTACCTTCAAGCTTTCTGTTGCGACCAAAGCTCTTGATTCTAAGTAGCACAAAAGTTCTAAATGTCCTGATCCTTAACAAGCATTGCCATTTGTGAAAGAGTTTAATTAAGATTTGATATATGAGATTCATTCTCGTGAACATTTATCAGAGACTTAGGTCAGTAAACAAGATACCATACATTGCAAAGTGTATTAAGTATACTTGATTCTCAGAGCTATCTGCATAACTGAACAAGTTATTAAAGAAGCTCACCTGACAAACTACCTTAACCAAGACCTTAAATGGCGTGGAGTACAGAAGTACTTAGTTTGGGAAACCAAGGAACAACTCCAGGAAAGAGGTTTCTGAGTACAGGAAGTACTTGGCTGTGAAAGCCCGGGAATAACTTAGGGGGAACACTTGATTGGGAACCTAGTGTAATTAGGAATCGAGAGAAGATATTTGTAAGGTTACATCAAATCTGTCTTACTGGATTCTAGGTCTGAGAAAGGCCGAAGTGGATTAGTTGAAGGATTACGCCACCTTCAGATACCACTATAAAAAGACCTGTGTTATTTACTTTCTGCATTTTATTACTTTCTTTATTTACCTTGCAAAGTATTTACACCTATCTTGCTGAGCACGTGCACCTATCACAGAATAGTCTTTCGCTCTCTGAAATTAAGTATCAGATATCTTCACAGATATCTGAGAAACCGTGTTTATCGACAAAAGTTTTAAAAGACTATTCACCCCCCCCCCCCTCTAGTCTTTTACTTTGCCGTTATCTGGACCAACAAGTGGTATCAGAGCAGGAGGTTCCCGAGCCTTCTGCACTGAACCTAGATCCCAGATAAGTGCCCACTAACTGCTTTTCACTTACACTTGATTTGTTTGTTTAATGTGTTTGCTGTAGGATGTCTTTAAGTGACGCCCCAATTCTCAAGCCAGAAAATTATGAGAAATGGAAGAACAACATGATGGTCCACCTAGAAGCCATCAGTGACGAAATGATCGACGTAATAAAGAATGGCCCAATAGTCATTCAACAACTCAATCAAGTCATGGAGGTTTCTAATGGTAGAGACAGAGAACAAAGCGATGGGTCTTCACAGACAGATGCGTCAACCAGTGGGAGACCTGCCAGTCAAGTTATTTACGAACCAAAGCCCAGAGAGCTCTGGACATCGGAAGATGCCAAGAGAAATCGACTGGATGGTCAGGCTCATAATGTCATCATACGTTCTACTCCAGAGCACATACAGTTTAAACTATGGGGTGCAGAAATGGCGAAAGTGGCCTGGCAACTGATTGAAGAAATCTGTGCCGGCACTGAGAAAACGAAGGAAAATAAGTTCGAAGTTTTGAAGTTCAAATTCCAAAACTTTAAACAAGGTCCCACAGAGACTCTTGAAGAACTAGATTTCCAGTTTACAACACTTATGAGTGACATAGCTGCACTTGGTGAAAGTAATAGATATACCCAGTCAGAAAAGATTATGACTATTGTTAGAAGTCTAAATCATAATTGGGAGCACAAAAAGTTTTTCTACTTTATCTAAGGAATGCCAGATATCACTCCAGTGGAACTTTTCTGTCACCTTGCCACTGTTGACTATGAGACAACCCAAAGAGAACAAACAACTGAAAAGTTGTAGAATGTTGCTCTAGTTGCTCAAGGGACTTCTGAAAAGAAGGAAGGCAAGGAGGTGACTGAGGATGCTCTTGCTGTCAAGTAAATGAGAAAATATGTCAGTCGGGAAATAGAGAGAAGAAAAGGCAAAGAGAAGCTGAAAAAGCATCTAGGCTCAAACTATCACCAGTACAAAAATATGCAAAGCTCGCTGAACAAGCCGGCTCAGAAAGCATCAAGTACTAAGGAAGCAGAAATTGGAAATGATATCTGTTTCTATTGTCAGAAACCTGGTCATTTCAAGAAGGATTGCCCTGCCTTCAACAAACTAAAGACAGGTGACAAGAAAGATAGAAGAAACTTCAAGAGAAGTCAGAGAGCTATGCTCACTGAAGAAAGGAAAAAGATTCAACTCCAACTGGATGCTCTAGACATTGAGTCTTATTCTGAGGATGAAGACTCAGATGATTCCACACTGCCTTCTCCAGAAATGTGCAATGTTTCTTATGAAGTGATTGACTTTGGTCAAAAGAAGAAAGAAATGTGTGGAGTGGCCAGATATCTAATGGCTGATGAGGTAACACATACTTCTTGTTATACATATGAAAGTGATGAGGAAGGAATCAAAGATCTGGAACATCTTAGAAGAGAGCTTGATCTCTACGAAAGAGAGTTTCTAATGGTCCGAGCTAGAGCCAAAATTTTTGAAGAAGAAAAGAATTCTCTTGAAAAGGAAAATTCAAAATTACTCAAGATATCTGAGGAAAAGGATGCCGAAATTGAATATCTCAAAGCTCAGATATCTGAGACTGAAAAGTCACATGAAGAAGCATTGTGACACTCTTACTGAAGTAACTATCTTTTCAATCTTATGCCAAAGCTAGTGACACTCTTACTGAAGTACAATCTTATTTAAGAGATTCATCAAAAAAGAGAGGACTTGGGCTGGACACACAAACAGATAGTTCTACCACTCTGAATAAGAGTGATGAAAGAAGAGCATTTGTCAGTGCTCAGCAAGGTGGTTCCCAAACAACCTATAGTATCGGTCAGAAAGCTAAGGTTGTTGACAAAGGAAAGGCAGTTGCGACAAAATCTTTGTGGGAAAAACATGTCCAAAAGAAATCTGTTGGGAATGTTTCTGAAAAGAAACATAACACTGAAAAGTGTAATCACCCACAGTGCTATGTCTCTCAGAAAGGAAGAATTGCAGGAGCTGGCAAACTCTCTTATATCACGTTTTCTGGAAAGAAAATAGACTACCCAGAGACTAGCAAAGCTGCTGAGATGAGAACTCAGATAGCACCAGGTGCACGGAATGGTATTGGCTATAAAGCCATCGGGAAACAACTTGCTCGTGAGTATAAACAAGAGCAAGAACGATGGTTAAAGGCTAGAATTGCTCACGGCAATTATCAGAAGTGGAAGATGAGTCAAGCCACTGAAAATTTGAATGCCAGGGCAAGAAGAAATCTGGCAAGGAAAGCTAAGTTTGCTGAGAAGCAGACTCAGAAACCTGACAGGTATCTGAAAGCACCAAATGGAGCACCTAGGAACACACCAAGGAAGAAAATAGTTCTTGATAACAATGATACTAATCATTTAACTAGAATTCCTCCCTATGTTCCTGTTAGACAAAAGAATGTTCCTAAGAAATTCATTCAGAAATGGATTCCTACTGGAAGATTCTTTAGTCCAGATGGTTCCATTATTGATATAAGAACCTAATCTCCTGTTTCCTGTTTTGTGCAGAATACTCTAAAGACTAATCCAAAGTGGCATTTTGATAGTGGATGTGGGAAGCACATGACAGGAGACAAAGCAAATCTGATTGACTACAGAAAGTGCAATGATGGACCAATTATCAGGTTTGCTGGAGGAGATGAAAATCCAACCATAGGATTTGGCAATCTGATGTTTGGAGCCCTTTCAATCTCTGAAGTACTACATGTAAAGGGATTGAAATATAATCTCCTAAGCATGAGTCAACTAGTAGATAAAGGGTACACTGTCAAGATCAAGACAAAACTATGTAAAGTGATTGACAATGAGTCAAAGCAGATAGTCTTGGTTGCAAGGCGTAAAGGAAATCTTTATGTTGCAGATTGGGCATCCGCCACAACTGAAGAATGTCTCATGGCGAGTCAATCTGGCCACACTGAAGAAAATTGGCTATGGCATAAAAGAATGAATCACTTGAATTTCAAAACTCTGAACAAGCTAGCTAAGAAAGAGTTGGTGGTTGGTTTACCCAAAATGGCATATAGAAAAGTAGGTGTATGCTCAGCTTGCCAAATGGGAAAACAATCCAAAACATCTTTTTGAAGTCTAAAACTAGACATTCCAGTGAAAGGCCACTGCAAATGTTACATATGGATCTTTTTGAATCCTCTGTAACTAGTTATGCAGGAAAGAAGTATGGTCTGGTTGTTGTTGATGATTACTCAAGATTCACTTGGGTTGTCTTTCTCAAACACAAATCTGATGCAAGGGTTGAGATACCCAACTTCTTTGAATAAGCTCAAGTCATGAAAATGACAAGGTATCTCTAATCGAGCAGACCATGATCGAGTTTGTGAACCAGTACATAAAAGAGTTTTGTACGTGCAAAGGTATACAACATCAACTATCTTCTGTAAGGACACCGCAACAAAATGGTGTTGCTGAAAGAAAGAATAGGACCCTGAAAGAAGCGGCAAGAACAATGCTTGCTGACACTGAAATAAGTGAAATCTATTGGGTTGAAGCTGTAAACACATCATGCTACACTCAAAATAGATGTTTGATTAACAAACACCTGGACAAAACTCCTTATGAGCTTTTCATCGGTAGACCCCCTAGTATCAAACATCTAAGGGTGTTTGGTTGCAGATGTTTCATTCTTAACAATGGAAAAGAATACTTGAGAACATTTCAACCAATGGCAGATGAACGAGTATTTCTTGGTTATTCTCTAAATAGCAAAGCCTATAGAATCTGCAACAAAAGAACGCAAAAGATTGAGGAATCTGTTCATGTAGTATTCTATGAAGGAAACAAGAAAGTACTCTTGTATGATAATCTCTCAGATATTGATCCTACTAGTTCAAAACCCATTATAAAATGGATAAGAATCATCCTGCAAAGGATGTGATTGGTCCCGTAGACCAAGGAGTTAGAACTAGAAGAGCAATCGCTGAAAATGCAAATTGTCTCTATGGATGTTTCATATCAAATATTGAACCTAAAACTATAGAAGAAGCATTAAAGGATCAAGATTGGATCTCTGCAATGCAAGAAGAGTTGGATCTATTTGAGAGAAACAAAGTCTGGAAACTGGTTCCATTTGTTGACGGAATATCTGTAATCGGAACCAAGTTGGTTTTCAGAAATAAAATGAATGAGTCTGGTGAAATAACCAGAAACAAAGCTAGGTTGGTTGCCAAGGGATTCACCCAGACTGTAGGACTAGATTTTGATGAATCTTACGCACCAGTTGCAAGATTGGATGCAATATGACTCTTTCTAGCCTTTGCAGCTTATAATGACTTTACAGTTTATCAAATGGATGTCAAGAGTGCATTACTGAATGGTGAACTTGCTGAGGAAGTCTATGTTGAGCAACCACCAGGTTTTGAAGTTTCCTCAGAAAGTAAGATGGTCTATAAGCTTCAGAAAGCTCTGTACGGGCTGAAACAAGCTCCAAGAGCATGGTATGATACATTCGCCAGATACCTACTAGAAAGTGGTTTCAAGAAAGGAGATGTTGATTAAACACTCTTCACATTGAACCATGATGGGAAACTACTTTTAGTTCAAGTATATGTTGATGACATTATATTTGGATCTAAAGACAAGCAACTTTTTGAAGACTTTGCTGAACCCATGAAATGTAAATTTGAGATGAGCATGATGGGAGAATTGAATTACTTCCTTGGGCTGCATGTCAAGAAACTTAATGATGGAATATTCATTAGGTAAACAAAGTATGCAATAGACATGCTCAACAAGTTCAATCTAAAGCCTTCTGAAAAGAATGCTATGATACCTATGAGCATTGGAACCAAAATGACCTATACTGAATCTGACAAGAGTGTTGAAGAACACAAGTATAGGAAATTGATTGGGTCTCTACTGTACCTCCGCAAGTAGACACGATATTCAATATGCGGGTTGAGTGTGCTAGATTTCAGACAAATCCAATGCAATCACACTACAACATTGCTATGAAAATATTGAGGTATGTAAAATGTACTGTAGAAGTTGGATTGTGGTATCCAAAAGATAGTGGATTGAGTTTGGTTGGCTATTCAGATGCCGACTATGCTGGATCATTGCTTGATAGAAAGAGCACCTCAGGAACTTGTCAATTTCTTGGTGCTAGGTTGATATCTTGGTTCAGCCAGAAACAAAATTCAATTGCCACATCTACCATAGAGGCTGAATATATTGCTTCTGGGTGTTGTGCTTCACAGATATTGTGGATACAACAACAACTCAGAGACTATGGACTCAATGAAAAGAAAACTCCCATTTTTTGTGACAACACAAGTGCTATTGCCATAACTCAGAATCCTATGTTTCATGCAAGAACAAAGCACATTGATGTTAGACACCACTTCATCAGAGACCATGTTGAAAAAGGCAATATAGAGATACTCAAGATTGGCACTGAAGACCAACTTGCAGATATCTTCACTAAGCCACTACAAGAAAGTAGATTCTTAGCCTTAAGACATAGTCTTGGACTAATGGAGCTACCAAAGAACTGAAAAAGTTCAGATATCTGAAGAAGATATCAAAGGAGAGAGAAAAGGAATCTGGAATGGGTATCCAGAGAAGAGGAATCTGGAACGAATATCCAGAAAAGAGGAATCTGGAATGGGTATCCAGAAACCAAAGGCTTAAAGGGTAAAATGGCTATTTGAAGATTTCTGAGACGGGTACTCATATATTTAGATCACTCAGAAAGGGGGAACACAAAAGAGAATAGTACAACTGTCTACTGTCAACTACTATCTTAAAATTTGCATTATTTCTATCTTTGTGTAAAACTGTGAAAAGACAACAAGTGTAAGATAGACTCAGATACAAACAGTGTTCTCATTCACACAAAAAAACGTGACTCAGATAGCTAATTGCCAAAATTCATTAAATGGGCACAATTACGATTGTTGATTGTGATCATTGCTGAAGAAGCAATGCTGACCCTTGTTGAAATGGGCGATTGATCTTAATGGCGGAGATTAATTCTCTGTAAATAGTGGAATATAGATATTCAGACGTGGCCCACTATGCATTTAATGCCGAACAAACTTTTACCCACGCCTTACCGCAATTACATACAAAACAAATTTGTATGTATATGTTTGTTAGAATTACGTTGCTATATATATGGGATTTTGGCAAAAGAAATCACTTTCGCCTAATCCGACATTTTGCCTTGCACAAGAATAGCAAAAACCAATCTTCAACCTCTGCAAATCTCTGTTAGTTTCTGTAAGTTGTTTGATCTTCAAAATCTTGGAAAGGATTTTGAAATAGACACCAAGGATGAAGATCTCCTTGAAGGTATAAAACAGTTGTACAGTGGTGTGTGTGACACTGATAAACAAGATACACCCACTGATTTCAAGCTTGCTGACATCAGAACCAGACATCTGTTAGTTCACTGGGGCAAGTACGCCTTTATAAAGTTTGTAAAGAAGATTTAAGGCTTTGAGCCTAAAATCGCTAAGGGACTTGCTGAGCCAAAGGCCACAGTGAGCTATGGTCTAAAGATATGCTATTTGCTGGAGAAGCTTGGCATTGAGCTCAGAGAGAAGGCTGACATAGCCAACAGTAATCTACTCTACAAATATGAATATATGAACTTGATGAAAAAGGTTACTGGATCTCAGAAACGTTCCAAGAAGCGAAAGACTGAAGAGGTATCTGAGGGAAAAGTTGCGAGCAAAAAGCCTAGAACTTTACGAAAGAAGTCTGCTGGCAAATCAGAAGACACACCCATTAGGGTTGTCGATTCCCAGATACCTGCCGCCACTGCTGATGAACTCATCAATGCAGATGAACTCATCAATGTTGCAAAAGAGGTATCGACTACTGAACAAGTAGACTCAGCAAGAGAAAGTGCTTTCAGAAACGTCAAGACTACTGCCGAAAGCCTTGCTGATGAACTTATCAATACTGCTAAAGAAAGTAGTGGTAGATAGCAAGCCCTATCTGCAGAAACTGCAGGGATTATGGACCAATCAGTTCCTAATGCTGATGAGAGCTCTGACGATGAAGATGATGATTTAGTCATCTCTCAAATCCTAGAGAAATAAGAAAGGGCTAAGGTTACTGAAAAAGTAACTAGTGTAGAGGTATCTGAAGAAGAACCTACACCACATGTTGCTGAACAAGCACCTGTTTCAAAGGTTCCTGAAGAAGCAACTGTGTCCAAGGTCATTGGAAAAATTACACCATCAAAGCAAGAAAGACTGAAGCATTTTGAAGATGCCCTGATGAGCGATACTCTAGTGTTGGAGGATACTGCCATTGCCTCAACACTCAAAGGTCTATCTCAAGCACAACAACCACAACAGCTAGATGTGGATACTGCTTAAATGGTACTTAAGTTACAGATACCAGCATCTTTCTTTGCTGAAGAAAATCCTGCAAAAGAGCAGGTTCCCCAACTCAATGAGAGGGAACAAACTCAGACATCTACTCAGAATGATCAACCAGGGGAGGCAAGTGAGTTGCATACTCAGGAAAGGTCTGAAGTACCTGAAACTTCAAACAAAGAAGCTGAAATGGAACAACAAGACCAACGCATGGAAGGGTCACAAGTTCCAGAGACCAATCAGCCTAACATTGCTGAGGTAGCTGAATGGTTTAACTCTTTACTTGTGATATTTTTGTGTCTGATAAATCTTGTTATTTAATGAAATTTCTTTGTTACAGGATGATTTAGAAACACAACAACAAGAGGAAGCTGTAAAGCTTACCTCAGAATCTGAGAAGGAGGCTTCCATAGCCTCATCACTTAAGGAACAGGAGCCTGTCTCATAGGTAGAAAAGAAGACAAACGTACTACAGTACTATACTCAGATATCAATAGTTTGAAATTGAGTTAAGCCTAACGGATACTATTCAAACAGCACTCAAATTCATCTATGAATATCAACACTTAGGCTGCTTGAGAACATACCTTAGAACACACTGAACACCAAGAACACTGAATATTCTAACAAGCTCTCTCAAGCAAACTACTTACCTTCAAGCTTTCTGTTCCGACCAAAGCTCTTGATTCTATGTAGCACAAAAGTTCTAAGTGTCCTGATCCTTAACAAGCATTGTTATTTGTGAAAGAGTTGAACTAAGATTTCATATATGAGTTTGATTCTCTTGAACACTTATCATAGACTTGGGTCAGTAGAAAACAAGATACCATACATTGCAAAGTGTATTAAGTATACTTGATTCATAGAACTATCTGAATAACTGAACTAGTTATTAAAGAAGCTCACCTGACAATTTACCTTAACCAACACCTTAATCGGCGTGGAGTACAGGAAGTACTTAGTTTGGGAAACTAAGGAATAACTCCAAGGTTATTGAGAACAGGAAGTACTTAGTTTGGGAAACTAAGGAACAACTCAAAAGGTTTCTGAGTACATGGAGTACTTGGCTGTGAAAGCCGGGGAATAACTCAGGGGGAACACTTGGTTGGGAACCTAGTGTATTTAGGAATCAAGAGAAGATACTTGTAAGGTTACCTCACTTATCTGTCTTAGTGGATTCTAGGCCTGAGAAAGGCCGAAGTGGATTAGTTGAAGGATTACGCCACCTTCAGATACCCCTATAAAAAGACTTGTGTTATTTAGTTTCTGCAACTTATTACTTGCTTTACTTATCTTGCAAAGTACTTACACTCATCTTGCTGAGCACGTGCACTTATCACAGAAAAGTCTTTCGCTCTCTGAAATTAAGTATTAGATATTTTCACAGATATCTGAGAAACGGTGTTTATCGACAAAAGTTTTAAAAGACTATTCACCCCCCCCCCCCCTCTAGTCTTTTACTTTGCCGTTATCTAGACCAACAAGTGGTATCAGAGCGGGAGGTTCACAAGCCTTCTGCACTGAACCTAGATCACCAGATAGGTGAAGGAACTTTGTCCATTTACGAGGACTATTTAATTTGTGTGTTAAGTGTGTAGGAATCTCTCTGAGTGATGCACCCGTTCTCAAACCAGAGAACTACGATAAATGGAAAAATAACATGATGCTCCACCTTGAAGCCATAAGTGACGAAATGATCGAAGTAATAAAAAATGCCCAATAATCATTCAACAACTTAAACAAGTCATAGAGGTTTCTGCACTGAACCTAGATCCCAGATAAGTGCCCACTAACTGTTTTTCACCTACACTTGATTTGTTTGTTTAGTGTGTTTGCTACAGGATGTCTTTAAGTGACGCCCCAATTCTCAAGCCAGAGAATTATGAAAAATGGAAGAACAACATGATGCTCCACCTAGAAGCCATCTGTGACGAAATGATCGAAGTAATAAAGAATGGCCCAATAGTCATTCAATAACTCAAGCAAGTCATAGAGGTTTCTAATGGTAGAGACAGAGAACAAAGCGATGGGTCTTCACAGACAGATGCGTCTACCAGTGGGAGACCTACCAGTCAAGTTATTTACGAACCAAAGCCCAGAGAGCTCTGGACATCAGAAGATGCCAAGAGAAATCGACTGGATGGTCAGGCTCGTAATATCATCATACGTTCTAATCCAGAGCACATACAGTGTAAACTGTGGGGTGCAAAAACGGCGAAAATGGCCTGGCAATTGATTGAAGAAATCTGTGCCGGCATTGAGAAAACAAAAGAAAATAAGTTTGAAGTTTTGAAGCTCAAATTCCAAAACTTTAAACAAGGTCCCACAGAGACTCTTGAAGAACTAGACTTCCGGTTTACAACACTTATGAGTGACATGGCTGCACTTGGTGAGAATAACAGATATACCCAGCCAGAAAAGATTCAGACGATTGTGAGAAGTCTAAATCATAACTGGGAACACACAAAGTTTTCTACTTTAACCAAGGAATGCCAGATATGACTCCTATGGAACTTTTCTCTCACCTTGCCACTGTTGACTATGAGACAACTCAAAGAGAACAAACAACTAAGAAGTTGCAGAATGTTGCTCTAGTTGCTCAAGGAACTTCTGAAAAGAAGAAAAGCAAGGAGGTGACTGAGGATGCTCTTGCTGTAAAGCAAATGGGAAAATATGTCAGTCGAGAAATTGAGAGAAGAAAAGGCAAAGAGAAGCTGAAAAAGCATCTAGGCTCAAACTACCACCAATACAAAAATATGCAAAGCTCGCTGAACAAGTCGGCTAAAAAAGCATCAAGTACTGAGGAAGCAGAAATCGGAAACGATATCTGTTTCTATTGTCAGAAACCTGGTCATTTCAAGAAGGATTGCCCTGCCTTCAACAAACTAAAGACAGGTTACAAGAAAGACAGAAGAATCTTCAAAAGAAGTCAGAGAGCTATGCTCACTGAAGAAAGGAAAAAGATTCAAATCCAACTGGATGCTCTAGATATTGAATTTGATTCTGAGGATGAGGATTCAGACGATTCCACACTGCCTTCCCCAGAAATGTGCGGTGTCTCACATGACGTAATTGACTTTGGTCAAAAGAAGAAAGAAGTGTGTGAAATGGCTGAAGAAATCTTTCCAGATATCTCCAACATTGAACCTTGTCTAATGGTTGATGAGGTAACACATACTTCTTGTTATAATTATGAAAGTGATGAAGAGGGAATCAAAGATCTGGAAAATCTCAAAAGAGAACTTGATCTCTACAAAAGAGAATTTCTAATGGTCCGAGCTAGAGCCGAAAACCTTGAAGAAGAAAAGAATTCTCTTTTAAAGGAAAATTCTCAAATAATCAAGATATCTGAGAAAAAGGATGCTGAAAATGCATTTCTCAAGGCTCAGATATTTGAGACCGAAAAGTTACATAAAGAAGCAATGGCAAATCTTCAAAAGAAATGTGAAGATCTTCTTTCTGAGAATAAGGAACTCAAAAAGAAAGAATTATCTTTTCAATCTTATGCCAAAGCTAGTGACACTCTTACTGAAGTACAATCTTATTTTAGAGATCCTTCAGAAAAGAGAGGACTTGGGCAGGACACACACAGACAGTTCCACCGCTCTGAATAAGAGTAATAAAGGACTAACATTTGTCAGTGCTCAGCAAGGTGATTCCCAAACAATCTACAATAACGGTCAGAAAGCTAAGATTGTTGACAAAGGAAAGGCAGTTGCGACCAAGCCTTTATGGGAAAAACAAGTCCAAAGGAAAACTGTTGGGAATGTCTCTGGAAAGAAACATAACACTGAGAAGTGTAATCACCGACAATGCTATGTCTCTAAAGTACTTCATGTAAAGGGATTGAAATATAATCTCCTAAGCATGAGTCAACTAGTAGACAAAGGGTACACTGTCAAGATCAAGTCAAAACTATGTAAAGTGATTGACAATGAGTCAAAGCAGACAGTCTTGGTTACAAGGCGTAAAGGAAATCTTTATGTTGCTGATTGGGCATCTGCCACAACCGAAGAATGTCTCATGGTGAGTCAATCTGGCCACACTGAAGAAAATTGGCTATGGAATAAAAGAATGAGTCACTTGAATTTCAAAACTCTGAATAAGCTAGCCAAGAAAGAGTTGGTGGTTGGTTTACCCAAAATGGCATATAGAAAAGAAGGTGTATGCTCAGGTTGCCAAATGGAAAAACAATCCAAAACATCTTTCAAGTCTAAAACTAGACATTCCAGTGAAAGGCCACTGCAAATGTTACATATGGATCTGTTTGAATCCTCAGTAACTAGTTATGCAGGAAAGAAGTATGGTCTGGTTGTTGTTGATGATTACTCAAGATTCACTTGGGCTGTCTTTCTCAAACACAAATCTGATGCAAGGGTTGAGATACCTAACTTGCTGAATAAGCTCGAAGTCATGAAAAAAGACAAAGTATCTGTAATCAGAACAGACCATGGTACTGAGTTTGTGAACCAGTATATCAAAGAATTTTGTACCTGGAAAGGTATACAACATCAACTATCTTCTGTAAGAACACCACAACAAAATGGTGTTGCTGAAAGAAAGAATAGGATCCTGAAAGAAGCTGTAAGAACAATGCTTGCTGACACTGAAATAAGTGAAATCTATTGGGTTGAAGCTGTAAACACAGCATGCTACACTAAAAATAGATGTCTGATTAACAAACACCATGACAAAACTCCTTACGAGCTTTTCATTGGTAGACCCCCTAGTATCAAACATCTAAGGGTGTTTGGTTGCAAATGTTTCGTTCTTAACAATGGAAAAGAATACTTGAGAACATTTCAACCAAAGGCAGATGAAGGAGTATTTCTTGGTTATTCTCTGAATAGCAAAGTCTACAGAATCTACAACAAAAGAACGCAAAAGATCGAAGAATCTGTTCATGTAGTGTTCTATGAAGAAAACAAGAAAGTACTCTTGAATGATGATCTCTCAGAAAGGTTCAACGAACTAATGATTAAAGATTCTGAAAAAGGATCCTCAGAAGGAAACAATTCTATCATTCAAATAGAGGATGAGTCTGACGAAGAAAAGCTACCTATGCTTAGTAACAACCAGATGACATGATGAAGAATTTCCTATGAGAATTCCAGAAATTGAACAGGTTATTGAGAACCTTCATCATGAAGAAGTATCTGAAAATGAGACTGCTGAAATGCAAGTTCCAGATATCTCTAACACTGAAAAAGTGTCAGATATCCATGGCATTTCCCATGTGTCAAATATCTCAGATACTACATAAGTATTTCATCAAGATCATATTGATTAACATTCAAATCAAAATGATATTGATCCTACTAGTTCAAAACCCATTATGAAATGGATAAGAAATCATCCTGCAAAGGATGTGATTGGTCCCACAGACCAAGGAGTTAGAACTAGAAGAGCAATCGCTGAAAAAGCAAGTTGTCTCTATGGATGTTTTATCTCAAACATTGAACCAAAGACTATAGAAGAAGCATTAAAAGATCAAGATTGGATCTCTGCAATGCAAGAAGAGTTGGATCAATTTGAGAGAAACAAAGTCTGGAAACTGGTTCCATTTGTTGACGGAATATCTGTAATCGGAACCAAGTGGGTTTTCAGAAACAAAATGAATGAATCTGGTGAAATAACCAGAAACAAAGCTAGGTTGCCAAGGATTCACCTGCATGAAGGACTAGATTTTGATGAATCTTATGCACCAGTTGCAAGATTGGATGCAATAAGACTCTTTCTAGCCTTTGCAGCTCATCATGACTTTACAGTTTATCAAATGGATGTCAAGAGTGCATTCCTAAATGGTGAACTTGCTGAGGAAGTCTATGTTGAGCAACCACCAGGTTTTGAAGTTTCCTCGGAAAGTAGGATGATCTATAAGCTTCAGAAAGCTCTGTATGAACTGAAACAAGCTCCAAGAGCATGGTATGATACATTGGACAAATACCTACTTAAAAGTGGTTTCAAGAAAGGAGATGTTCATAAAACTCTCTTCACATTAAACCATGATGGGAAACTACTTTTAGTTCAAGTATATGTTGATAACATTATATTTGGATTGAAGGACAAGAAACTTTGTGAAGACTTTGCTGAACTCATCAAATGTAAATTCGAAATGAGCATGATGGGAGAATTGAATTACTTCCTAAGGGCTGCAAGTCAAGCAACTCAATGATGGAATATTCATTAGTCAAACAATGTATGCAAAAGACATGCTCAACAAGTTCAATTTAAATCCTTCTAAAAAGAATGCTAAGATACCTATGAGCATTGGAACCAAAATGACCTATACTGAATCTGACAAGAGTGTTGAAGAACACAAGTATATGAAATTGATTGGGTCTCTACTGTACCTCACTGCAAGTAGACCTGATATTCAATATGCAGTTTGAGTGTGTGCTAGATTTCAGACAAATTCAATGCAATCACACTACAACATTGCTATGAAAATATTGTGGTATGTAAATGGTACTATAGAAGTTGGATTGTGGTATCCAAAATATAGTGGATTGAGTTTGGTTCGCTATTCAGATGCTGACTATGCTGGATCACTGCTTGATAGAAAAAGCACCTCAGGAACATGTCAATTTCTTGGTGCTAGATTGATATCATGGTTCAGCAAGAAACAAAATTCAATTGCCACATCTACCACAGAGGCTGAATATATTGCTGCAGGGTGTTGCGATTCACAGATATTGTGGATACAACAACAACTCAGAGACTATGGAATCAATGAAGAGAAAACTCCCATTTTCTGTGACAACACAAGTGCTATTGCCATAACTCAGAATCCTAAGTTTCATGCTAGAACAAAGCACATTGATGTTAGACACCACTTCATCAGAGACCATGTTGAAAAAGACAATATAGATATATTCAAAATTGGCACTGAAGACCAACTTGTAGATATCTTTACTAAGCCACTACAAGAAAGTAGATTATTAGCCTTAAGACACAATCTTGGACTAATGGAGCTACCTAAGAACTGAAAAAGTTCAGATATCTGAAGAAGATATCAAAGGACAGAAAAGAGGAATCTAGAACGGGTATCCAGAAACCAAAGGTTAAAGGGTAAAATAGCTATTTAAAGATCTCTGAGACGGGTACTCAGATATCTAGATCACTTAGTGAGGGGGAACACAAAAGAAAATAGTACAACTGTCTACAGTTAACTACTATCTTGAAATTTGAATTATTTCTATCTTTGTGAAAAACTTTGAAAAGACAACAAGTATAAGATAGAATCAGATACAACAGTGTTCTCATTCCCACAGATACGTGACTCAGATAGCTAATAGCCAAAATTCATTAAATGGGCACAATTATAATTGTTGATTGTGATCATTGCTGAAGAAGCAATGGTGACCCTTGATGAAATGGGCGAATGATCTTTACGGCAGAGATTAACTCTCAGAAATAGTGGACTGTTGAAATTCCGACAGGGCCCACTATGCATTTAATGCCGAACAAGCTTTTACCCACGCCTGTCTGCAATACACAGATAACTACACACAAAATTAATTTGTATGTATGTGACTGTTGAGATTACTTTGCTATATATATGGGATTTTGGCAAAAAGAATTCACTTTCGCCTAATCTAAAATTCAGACTTACACAAGAATAGCAAAATTTCTTTCTTAAACTTCTCTGCAAATCTCTGCTCCAAAATTAGTTTTTCTGCAAAGAATCACTAATATTTCACCCTAATCTCTTACAGACCTTCGAAAAACATTCGCTATATAAAGAGATGGCTCCAAAACATTCCTCTACCCAGAAATCCCTATCTTCTACCACTGGTACTGCTGAAAAGCAAGCACCAGAGTTGGTTATAGTGAATAATCGATTGGTAGGAGACTTTAATCCCGATCATTGGACTTTAAATCACAGGATGATTTGGGGTGGTGCCATGATTGAGGAATACCTCACGGCTGCTGTTGAAAATCAAGCCGACAGAAAGCTGATACTTGCATGCTTGAAAAGGCAAAAATCAAGGGTTTTCTATCAGCTCTACCCAGTAGAATCTCTTCACTAGATGTGTTAGAATTCTACCATAACTTCAGGATTATATCCTGTGTTTCTGAAGGCACTGCAATAGTGTCTATAAAAACAAAGGTCCAAGGAAAGGAAATCCATCTGGACTTAACAACTTTCTGCAAGTTGTTTGACCTTCAAAATCTTGGAAAGGATTTTGAAATAGACACCAAGGATGATGACCTCCTTGAAGGTGTAAAACAACTGTACAGTGATGTGTGTGATCTTGAAAAATCAGATACACCCACTGATTTCAAGCTTGCTGACATCAGAACCAGACATCTGCTGGTTCACTGGGATGTCTTGGCATGCATACTTCACAGATGCTTTGATGGTCTATAAGGAGGTGCTGACCAGATAAGCCAAGAACGTTGGATGAAATTGTTCTTATTGCAACAACAAGACAAAAGGCTGGAAAACCCTTTCAATTGGGGAAAGTACGCCTTTATGAAGTTTGTGAAGAAGATTCAAGGCTTTGAGCCTTAAATCGCTAAGGGACTTGCTGAGCCAAACACCACAGTAAGCTATGGTCTAAAGATATGCTACTTGCTGGAAAAGCTTGGCATTGAGCTCAGAGAGAAGGCAGACATAGCCAACAGTAACCTACTCTACAAATATGAGTATACAAACATGATGAAAAAGGTTACTGGATCTCAGAAAGGTTCCAAGAAGCGAAAGACTGAAGAGGTATCTGAGGGAAAGGTTGCGACCAAGAAGCCCAGAACTTCACGAAAGAAGTCTGCTGGAAAATCAGAAGGCACACCCATTTAGGTTGTCGATAACCAGATACCTGCCGTCGCTGCAGATGAACTCATCAATGAAGATGAACTCATCAATGCTGCAAAAGAGGTATCGACTACTTAACAAGTAGACTCAGCAAGAGAAAGTGCTTTCATAAATGTTAAGACTATTGTCGAAAGCCTTGCTGATGAACTCATCAATGCTGCTAAAGAAAGTGGTGACAGATACCAAGCCCAATCTGCAGAAACCGCAGGAATTATGGACCAATCAGTTCCTAATGCTGATGAGAGCTCTGACGATGAAGATGATGAATTAGTCATCTCTCAAGTCCTAGAGAAATCAAAAAGGGCTAAGGCTACTGAAAAAGTAACTGGTGTAGAGGTATCTGAAGAAGAACCTACACCACAAAGTTCTTTGAAAAAGCACTGTTCAAGGTTCAAGAAGCAACTATGTCCAAGGTCACTGGACAAGTTACACCATCAGAGCAAGAAAGACTGAAGCATATTGAAGATGCTCTGATGAGTGATAACTTAGTGTTAGGGGATATTGCCATTGCCTCAACACTCAACAGTCCGTCTCAAGCACAACAACCATAACAACCAGATGAATATATTGCCAAAATGGTACTTGAGCTGCAGATACCAGCATCTTTCATTGTTGAAGAAAATCTAGCAAAAGAGCAGGTTCCCCAACTCAATGAGAGGGATCAAACTGAGACATCTACTCAGAATGATCAACCAGGGGAGGCAACTGAGTTGCATACTCAGGAAAGGTCTGAAGTACCTGAAACTGCAAACAAAGAAGCTGAAATGGAACAACAAGACCAAAACATTGAAGGGTCACAAGTTCCAGAGACCAATCGACTGACCTTTGCCAGTAGTGAATGGTTTAGCTCTACTTGTGATAATTTGTGTTTATTAATCTTGTGAGTTAATAAAATTTCTTTATTCTGGTGATTTAGAAACACAAGAACAAGAGGAAGCTGGAAAGCTTGCCTCAGAGACTGAGAAAGAGGCCACCACAACCTCACCTCTTGGGGAATCTGAGCCTGTGCCACAGGTGATAAAGAATTCCTTAAGAAGTTACTTTTCAGTTATATGTTAAAATACTTAACTAATTATGTGGATGTTTCTAATAGGCTCCAAGTGAGAAAGAAGAAGATAAGGCAGAAATGCCAGAAAAGGACCCAGAGACCGTCAAGGTTTCTGAAGAAAATATCATTGAGCCTTCTAGTGAGAAGGTATATAAAACTCAGTGATAAACATTCTTCTTCATGGGTTGATATAAATTCTTCTCTAATTACTCCATACTTTCGACTTACAGGCTCATTCAGAAGTAGAAGTGCAAGGGGAAAGAGTTGCGACATCCCCTGCACCCATGGAAATTGATGAAGCCTCCAAGGAAACATCACCAGAAAGAACTCCAGAAACTGAGAAAGTTTCTGTGAAAAATGATTCTGAGCCTCCTGTTGACGAAGTAAGTGGAAAACTCAGAAATCATTGAAGCTTAATTGCATAAATTCTTTCATGACAATTTCCTAAGTATTGTGATAATTTTAATTCTCAGGATCAATCAGAAAGAAAGGTTGATGAGGACCAGACTTCCATGTCTCCACCTCACAACAAGATATCTGAGGCACCCCCTGCCTCAGTAGTACAAGTCCCTGAGCCTGTTGTACTCATTCAGGTAACTCAGAAACCTAACTACACTCATACTCAGATATCTACACAAGTTTTGAACCTAACTCAAAACTCTTTCTTTCAGGCTCAAACAAGTGCCACTAAGGTCCCTGATGATGAGAAAAAGGACCTGCTTCCTTTCTTCAAGGAACACACATTGCCAAAGCATCTGAAATGCTTTAATAAATGGAAAAAGCTCCGATGCTCCGATCTTTCTGAGATCTTAAAGGTGACTGATCACCACGCAAGGAGAGCACGAGCCCTTGATTTGGAAAACTACGTCCATGCAATGTTCCCCACTAAACAGTATTCTTTCGGAACATTGATGGATAATGAGTTTGTTAAGGAAGTGGCCAGAAAGTTGATCCAAGGTTTCAATCAAGCTGATGGTCAGACCAGACTACAGATGGCATTCAAGCCCACTTTGCCCCAGACTCTACAGTATATACCCTCTGAACAAGAGGAAGTTAATAGGCAAACAGTCACTATTCCAGAAGTGATCAACCTGGTCTCTGAAGATGAGGAAGAGAAGGAAACTGATGAAAACAATTATGAAGATCCTCCTTCTGACCATCACAAGGATGATGATAAGAAGGATGATGATGATTCCCCTGCACCAGGGATGGGAGGGATTCCACAAGGAAACATTGCCTCAGCTGCTGAAAAGCACACTGAGAGGACATCACAGCAATCTCCTCCTCCATCTCCTCAGAAATCTACTCATCCAACTCCCCAACACAAAGATACTACTGAACAAGTAGTTGAGCACTCTGAAGGAACAACTCAGAAAATATCAGATGCACAAGCCAGAGTTGCTCAACTCAAACAACTGTTGGAGGACGAACAACAGCTACATCTTCAACTGGAAGAAAAGATAGCTGAATCCAGAGCAAAGCTCCAAAAGATTGAAGATCAAACAATTAAGGAAATGGAAGCTTATGCTGAAATGAAAGAACTCCAGCTTGCTGTTCAGGCAATTGTTGAGGAATTAGATACTGAGCAAGTATCTAGTGACAAGCATGATGCTAAGGTTGCATTCCAAAAAGATGTGCCATCCTCCTCACTGAAAGGAAAGAAGCCCATCTTCGAGATGGTTGCTGGACTAGAAAATCTTGAAAATGTCCAAGAGGATGAAGATCACTGGGCATTGGCAGAACACCGCAATGATCATTTAGCGGTTTCTCATTTGAAAAGGAAGCTGATTGCTCCTGAAATATTCAGCAAGCTACCAAATGTCAACTCCAATGAATACTTGAACAGATATCAAGTACTGGCTAAATTGAAAAAGGAGTTGTCTTCTCAAGATAAAGCCGCCATTGCATCAGTCCCTGCAGAATTGAGGCCATTCACTGAGCTCATCACTCAGAGAACAACCAGTCTGGTCGTTGCTCAGAAAGACCTAGACATGGTTAGGGATGATGACCAAAACTTGGCTGCAAAAGCCTTTGAAGAGGCTTGCTATGCTGCTGGAAAGCAGATGCTGTTCAAGGCCCACTGGCAGAGCTTACTGATAAGGATACTGGTCTTATCAAACAAAATCAGGAGCTCAAGGCCGATCTGGAAACGTTGGTTGCTGCTTACAACTATCTGCAAGGCAACTTTAACTCTCTTTCAGAATCATTTGTGATTCTTAGTCAGTCAACAATGACTAAGGGGGAAGAATATCAAGATGCTCAGAGAGGAAGAGGAAGAGGAAGAGGAAACAAAAGAAAATCTGAACAACCACCTCTCAGAATAAATGAGGCCTCCTCCAGTCAGACTGCTCTACAGATAGTGGCCACCACTCAACTTCCTGAACAAGGAATGACAACAAGGGCCAGAGCACAGAAACCTCCAAGGAGTACCAAGGCTCCAAGGAGAAGACAAAGTAAGAGGGATTGATGAATCTTCTGAAGAAGAAGAAGATGGCCAAATCAAACCCCTGGGCAATGAAGAAGGCTGCAAAACTCTCACAAGATTTGTTCTTGATGATGATGATGATGAAGAGACTGATGAAGATGAAGCTCCTCTTCATAGAAAAAGGAAAATTGATAGCCTAACTGAGCCCATAGCTGCAAAGCCTTTGGCAGCTAAAACACCCTCTAGAAATACCAAGTCTATCCAGGGTGGTTCTTCAAGCATTACCCCAAAGGAGAATTCAAGACAAATGAGCAACAGACTGAGAGCTGAACAAAGACAACTTCAACTACCACTCAGGCCTGAAGAAGGCAAGATTGAGTATGTGAAGACCAACAGTGACTCCTTTGTCTACAGGTGCATTAATCAGCAGAATGACTACTGGACACTGGAACTTAAGCATCTACTGGTAAACTCAAAATTTCCAGAACCAATCCATAAACAGCTCATGGCAAGGAGAAAAGGCAAGCCAATCTTGATTAACACCAACCACATCAAAGCTTGGTTGGATTTTGAAGTAATCAAGAGAATAGAAGCCATGAAGAAGGACCTCTCTGATGTATGTCCTTATGGAAAGCCAGATGATGTGCACAGAATTCCCAACATTACTGGAACAGGCACAAGAGCAAGACTTGTTGTGGAACCCTATGAGTCCTTCTAATTAACTGAAGATCAATACAAGGGTGACATCAGATATCAGAAGATCATTTATGAATACTTCAAACTATCAGATATCAGAATCGAGCATGCCTGGAAATGGGGAAAGTATCTGTGGGTCAAGCACTTTGTCAAGAAAAATCCTACCAAAACCTACAAGGAAGTCTGTGGATTTGCCAGAGACACAGAGATGATTGTCAGAACACTTCTCTATGACTACTCTGATGGTATCAAAAGGTTTGGTGATAGGAAATTTGCAGATTGATCCATGGAGCTGTTTTTGAAGACTTGATGTGCTGAAGACTTGAAGACTAGTTTATTAGGATGTCTACTTGGAGCATGGCTACTCTTGTTGTCCTAATTTACTATGTATTTTTGTATCTTGCTGACTGAGCTGAATTGTCTTATGTACTAAAGTTATCTGTAAACTTTCTTTGTAACATATCTGATGAACTTACTCTCAGACATCTTCTTCTATAAAAGATAACTTGTCAGCAAAGATGACACCTTGTGATTTGGTTAATGCTTACTTTCTGCACTTAATTATATGAATTGAAAAATCATTAGAAATGATTAAGTAGTGGATTGTTTCCTCATCCAGATTTGTAATAGGTCAGATAGTCATCGTTGACTGATCAAAATGGGGGAAATTTGTTAGGAATATCTGTTTAGATTTTGATCAGCAACCTAATGAATTATCTTAGCTCAGAAAGGTGGTTAGTACTCTTGGTTAACTTGAACACTGTAAAAGAGGAAACTCACTAAGTATGATAATCCAGCAAAACTTGTATAGGATGTTAGGTCTCGAAATGTAATTTTTATTTTCTGAAGAAGACATCCAGCAGGAAAAGTTCAACATTTTTGAAGACTTGAAGATTGTACAAGATTGCTGAAGACGAAGGTTTTTCAGATACCTATGTCCAGATATCTTGAAGAAACAAGTGTTTCGAAACACAAGTGTTGCAAAATATATCTGAGAATAAAAGGTTTCTGAGACGAGGAAAGTGCCCACAGATATCTACACTCAGATACCTTGGACATAAAATATGTTTCTGGAAAGAAATATATTATAACAAGTTGTCTCAACAAATGGTATCTGGAGTAGAGATCATATCTGGAAAAGGACGTGCAAAGCTCCAGAAAGCGTGCATAGTTCCGTTGGCACTACAGGACAAAGTATAGTACAGTGCATTAAATACATGTAAATGTCGAAAAGCGGTAGCTTCAAAGAAGCGGATACACCGTCTACAAGATTATACTCTGATATCAATAGTTTGAAATTGAGTTAAGGCTAACGGATACTATTCAAACGGCACTCAAATTCATCTATAAATATCAACACTTAGACTGCTTGAGAACACACCTTAGAACACACTGAACACCAAGAACACTGAATATTCTCACAAGCTCTCTCAAGCAAACTACTTACCTTCAAGCTTTCTGTTGCGACCAAAGCTCTTGATTCTAAGTAGCACAAAAGTTCTAAGTGTCCTGATCCTTAACAAGCATTGTTATTTGTGAAAGAGTTGAACTAAGATTTCATATCTGAGTTTCATTCTCTTGAACACTTATCATAGACTTGGGTCAGTAGAGAACAAGATACCATACATTGCAAAGTGTATTAAGTATACTTGATTCATAGAGCTATCTGAATAACTGAACAAGTTATTAAAGAAGCTCACCTGACAATTTACCTTAACCAACACCTTAATCGGCGTGGAGTACAGGACGTACTTAGTTTGGGAAACTAAGGAATAATTCCAAGGTTATTGAGCACAGGAAGTACTTAGTTTGGAAAACTAAGGAACAAATCAAAAGGTTTATGAGTACATGAAGTACTTGGCTGTGAAAGCCGGGGAATAACTCAGGGGGAACACTTGGTTGGGAACCTAGTGTATTTAGGAAGGGTGAATTTCATTCACTACCCCTTTTAGATGTTCTAATTACACATGGGTACCAGTTAGATCAACAATAACATGCAAGTCCTGATCGATATAAATCAATTACATGTAGGTCCACGAATTTGACTTTTGGCGAATTAAAACCAGGAAAAGACATTTTTACCCCTGCTTAAATATCAGCTTTTAGTTTTAGCCAAACAGGCTTAACTTATTGATGACGTGTGGACTTGGATGTAATTGATTTTTTTACATATAATTTATATTTAAACCTATTATTAATTAACTTGTATTTTAAGATACCTTAATTAGTGGTTGCATGTAAATGTTCAGGAGGGTCCCATTTTGATTTTTAAACATTTTGGATGTTTAATTTCAATATTCACCTATCAAACATATAAATATAAAAAGGTTGAAGGAAAATTTACAATTTCTAGAACTTCATACTTGTTTTTAAGACTTAATGGCATCTATTTAAATAATGAGAACTTCCAAATTACAGTAGTGATCCCCAGGGCTCATCTAATTCTTAAAGGATAGCCCTTTCAATTTTTTAAAACCCTCAATTAAGTCCCTGTAAAACTTTGTGAAATTCCAAAATAAAATCATTCTTACACGATTAGGAGGGCATGGAGAGAGATCAGTCCAATCATGATTGCTCTTTCTATTCTTCCTATTTCAAATAATAATATTTATTAATTTATTAATTTTTATTTAACTTTATTGGAAACTCCATGGATGAACTTCCATGGCAGGAAGCACGGAAGCTCCGTCGGAGCTTCCATGAACCTGAAAGGGATAAAAAAAAATTAAAATTTTAAAATTGAAAATATGGGTTAATTGATATTGTATTTGTTTGTATTTTTATTTTTTTCATTATTTTTTAAACAAATTTTTGAAAATTATTTTTATATTATTTATTTATTTTCATATTTTTTAAATAACTTTTCTAATTTTTATTTATTTTTCAAAAAAATATTTTTAAAATATTTTTTTTGTTTTTTATTTATTGTTCATAATTTTTTATTCACCCTAAATAATTTTTCCATTATTTATTTAGTTTTTGTACATTATTTTGTATTAAAATCGAAAAGGGGGGTAAAATAAACTAAGGACCTATTTGTTTGTCCACTAATGAATTTCAACTTATAAGCTAGTCAACAAAAAATCAGCTTTTTGGACTTAGATGTAATTGTTGAACTAACTGGTGCTTAGATGCAATGTCCCTATCTAACATGGGTATATGTAATAACCCCATTTAGGAATCTAGAGAAGATACTTGTATGGTTACCTCACTTATCTGTCTTAGTGGATTCTAGGTCTGAGAAAGGCTGAAATGGATTAGTTGAAGGATTACGCCACCTTCAGATACGACTATAAAAAGACTTGTGTTATTTACTTATCTTGCAAAGTACTTACACTCATCCTGCTGAGCACGTGCACTTATCACAGAAAAGTCTTCCGCTCTCTGAAATTAAGTATCAAATATTTTCACAGATATCTGAGAAACTGTGTTTATCGACAAAAGTTTTAAAAGACTATTCAACCCCCCCCCCCCTAGTCTTTTACTTTGCCGTTATCTAGACCAACACAAAGATTGCACAAGTCTCTAAGAGACAAGTATCTGAGTCTCCAACGGAGGTAATTGACCTCTCAGATATCTGATTTGTCAATAATTTTTTTCTTGATAAAATTTCCTAAGTGTTATGTTTCTAATCTTAGGTTCAAGCAGAAAGAAAGGTTGATGAGGACCAGACTTCCAAGTCCCCACCTCACAACAAGATATCTGAGGAACTCCCTACCGCAGTAGTACAAGTCTCTGAGCCTGATGCATTCATTCAGGTAGCTCCGAAACCTAACTACACAAATACTCAGATATCTACAAAAGTTTTGAATCTAACTCAAAACTCTTTCTTTCAGGCTCAAACAAGTGTGCCAAAGGTTTCTGCATTCTCAACAGAAGACCTGCTTACATTCTTCAAGAACCATACACTCAAGAAACATCTCAAGTGTTTCAGAAAGTGGCAAAAGCTCAGAAGCTCAGATCTGACTGGATTAACAAAGGTGACTGATCACCAATTGAGAAGAGTCAGAGCTTTTGACTTGGAGAATTATGTCCATGCTATGTTCCCAACAGAGCAGTACATGCATAAGGACTTTATCAAAGAAGCTGCACACAAGCTCATAGAAGCTTTTGAGAAGGCAGATGGTCAGACCAGAATGCAGATGACATTCAAGCCTACTTTGCCCCAGACTCTACAGTACATACCCTCTGAACAAGAGGAAGTTAATGGGCAAACGGTCACTATCAACCTGGTCTCTGAAGATGAAGAAGAGAAGGAGACTGATGAGAATGACTATGAAGATTCTCTTTCTGACCATCACAAGGATGAGGATGATAAGAAGGATGAGGATGATGCCCCTGCACCAGGGACAAGAGGGATTACACAGAGGAAGAGTGCCTCAGCTGCTGAAAAGCATACTGATAGGACATCACAACAATCCCCTCCTCCATCTCCTCAGAAATCCACCCATCCATCTTCCCAACAACAAAAGGACACTACTGAACAAATAGTTGATCACTCTGAGGAAACAACTAAGAAGATATTGAATACACAAACCAGAGCTGCTCAACTCAAACAACTGTTGGAAGAAGAACAACAGCTCCATCTTCAACTGGAAGAAGAGCTAGTTAAATCCAGAGATAAGCTTAATAAGCTTCAAGATCAGTACTTGAAAGAAATGGTAGCTTACTCTGAGGTCAAAAAGCTCCAGGATGCTGTAAATGCCATTGCTAAGGAGCTATATACTGAAGAAGTATCTGAAGCAAAGCATGATGCTAGGGCTGCATCACCATCAAAAGATATACCATCCTCCTCTCTGAAAGGAAAGAAGCCCATCTTTGAGATGGTTGCTGGACTAGAAAATCTTGAAAATGTCCAAGAGGATGAAGATCACTGGGCTGATGACTCAGATGATGAAGAAGAGAAGAAATTGGCAGAACACCGAAATGAGCATTTGGTGATTTCTCACTTGAAAAGGAAGCAAATTGCTCCTGAAATCTTCAACCTACTATCAAATATCCACGGCTCCAGTGAATACTTGACCAGATTTCAAGTACTGTCTAAACTGCATAAGGAGTTATCTTCTCAAAATGAAGCCGCCATTACATCAGTCCCTCCAGAGATAAAGACCTTCATTGAGCTCATCACTCAGAGAACAACCATTATGGTCATTGCTCAGAGAGACCAAGGCATGGTTAGGGATGATTATATATCATTAGCTGAAAAAGATTTTCATGAGGCAAGTTACACTGCTAGAAAAGCAAATGCCATACTAGGCCCATTGGTAGAGCTCACTGATAAGGAAAATGGACTTATCAAACAAAATCAGGAGCTCAAAGCTGAACTTCAAAAGTTGATCACTGCCTATAACTACTTACAAGGACATTTTGAGTCCCTCTCAGAATCCTTTATGAGACTTAGTCAGCCCACAATGACTAAGGGGGAAGGATTGTACAAATCTGGACCTCAATGTCAAGGAGAATGGGAAGAAGGAGAAGGATATAAGAAGAAATCTGGAGCTGGTGCTACTCAGAGAGGAAGAAGAAACAAGAAAACTTCCCAGCCACCACTCAAAATCAATGCGCCCTCCTCAAGTCAAGCTACTTCCCAGAAACCAACTGAAGGAACTTCAATGGTAACAAGGGCCATGGAACAAAAACTTCCAAGGAGTACCAAGGATCCAAGGAGAAGACAAGTAAAAGGGATTGAAGAATCTTCTTGAGAAGAAGAAGAAGGCAAATCAAATCCCTGGGCAATGAAGAAGGCTGCAAAACTTTCACAAGAATTAATCTTCATGATGATGAAGAAGAGACTGATGAAGATGAAGCTCGTCTTCACAGAAAAAGAAAAATTGATAGCCTAATTGAGCCCATTGCTGCAAAGCCTTTGGCAGCTAAAACACCATCTGGAAATACCAAGTCTATCCGGGGTGGTTCTTCAAGCAATCCCCCAAGGGAAAATTCAAGGCAAAGGAGGAATAGACTAAGAATTGAAAAGAGAAAAATTCAACTTCCACTCAGGCCAGAACAGTTTTAAACTATAATCTCAAACATAAGTACTATGATATCAACAATTACTTCTATGATATCAAATATTAGACTATGATATCAAAAATTACTATGATATATTAGCTGATATGTTTTTTATGATTTCTAATATGAGCACTATGATATCAAATATAACTGCTATGATATCAAAAATTACTACTATTATATATTACCTCATATGTTTTCTATGATCTCTAATATGAGCACTATGATATCAAATATAACTGCTATGATATAAAAAATTACTACTATTATATATTACCTGATATGCTTTCTATGATATCAATTATAACTACTATGATATCAGAATTAACTGATATGATCTCAATTATAACTACTATGATATAACATATTACTTCTATGATCTTAATTGCAGCAATGGTTGTTGTTGACAACTCAAACAATAACAGTTTGGCAACAACAATGGTGACTGATCATGATGATTTTGATGTCGGAGGCAGCTTAATCAATAAAGAGGCAAACAAATTGGAGGACCTACACAAGTTATATAGAAAGCATGCTGCCAAGGTTGGATTCACATTCAAAAAGAAGCAACACCAAAAACACCTGTCATAAGACCTTCCCCAACTGTAGAAGAAGATAAAGGCAGGAGAAACAAAAGAAAACGACGTGTGGATTGTATAATAAAAACTGGTTCCAAAGCTAAACTTGTGATAAGTTGTGACACCATCAATCACTACTACAAAGTCATCAGGCATGTTGAAAATCACAACCATGCTTTAACTAGACCAGAATGGTCACACTTACACCGCGTTGAAAGGACAATAACAACTGATAAGGTAAAAACAATTGAGCTTATGGAGGATGCTGGACTACGTCCAACCGATGCTTTCAAATATTTGGTAGCAAGTGCATTTTTTACTAGATAAATGCATTTATCTCGAGAATGACATGAGCAGTTAGTAGTTAGTTTCCTGAGATTATAGCTTTTTGTATTGATATCACAGAGTGTATAATTGAGATCATAGCTTGTTTTATTGATATCATAGTGTATTAGTCTGTTGATTTAATTAGATGTTTAGAGTACCTTTTATTGTATCTGACATAAATCCCCCATAGTTAATGTATTTTACTCGAGAATTACGTGCACAATTACTCTTGTAGATTTCCAATAGTTTTTGGTTTGAATTCATGTACATGTTTCAACCTTTTCATCTTCCTCAATGTACCTATAAATACCCCCCTTGCCTTCATCATTTTTCAATCACAAACAATCAAACTATAACATAAAAATCAAAGAAGATCAATGGAGGATGCTATAACATAAAACATATGATCTAAATAAAAATAAAATTAAAAATGACTTACATCTCATTCTCTTGAATGAAAAAGCAATAGTCAGCAACTTCTTTCACTAATTCTTCATGACTTTCTTTGAATAACTATTAATCCTCCTCATAACCTTGCTCCCCATGACAACATCTGGGTTTATAGACCCATAGTCCAATTCACATCCAAGAATTATCTCAACATGATTCTCACTATCATGCTTCTCAACAGTTATTTCTTCATTTGGCACATTTTTGTTGGTGGTCATGATGAATAGTATCATCAAAACCATCATTATCATTATCTTCTAGCATGTCGTTAGCTTCAAACTCAACAGCTTTAGCTATCAACAAGACATCATCGATATTCTTCAATGGAAACTGAGGTGGATTGATATTCTTGAATGGAGGCTTAGAGAAAGATTAACAGTAATTGGACCAGGCTTAAGTTCATGCTGAGGTGGAGAAATATTAACAGTAGAAGGCACAACCTGAATATCATCTTGAATTGAAGCAAGATCTACATAAATCATGCCAGTCTGTGTGTCATAAAGATTATCACCTTCGGACTGAGACTCAGGTTGAGACATAACTTCTTAAGCAAATCTTTTATAGGATGTTAGGTCTCTGGATGTAATTTTTTATTCCTCTAAAGAAGGCCAAGAAGAAGGCATCCAGCAGGAAAAGTTCAACGGATTTGAAGACTGCACAAGATTGCTGAAGACAAGGGTTTTCAGATACCTTTGACCAGATATCTTGAAGGCAAAAGCGTTTTTAAATAACCAGTATTGCAAAAGATATCTGAGAAATAAAAGGTTTCTGAAACGAGGAAAGTGCCCACAGATATCTACACTCAGATACCTTGGACATAAAACTATGTTTCTGAAAAAAAATATATCATAACAAGTTGTTTCAACAAGTGGTATCTGGAGTTGTGATAATCTCTGGAAAAGGACGTGCAAAGCATCAGAGAACTCTGATAGTATAAGATCTCGGATACAATGCATAGTTCCCTTGGCACTACAGGACAAAGTATAGTACAATGTATTGAATGCGCGGACAAAAATTTCTGAACAAAAACGGTAGCTTCTGAAGAAGACAAATGTACTACAGTACTATACTCAGATATCAATAGTTTGAATTTGATTTAAGCCTAACGGATACTATTCAAACGGCACTCAAATTCATCTATAAATATCAACACTTAGACTGCTTGAGAACACACCTTAGAACACTGAACACACATTGAATACTCGCACAAGCTCTCTCAAGCACACTACTTACCTTCAAGCTTTTTGTTGCGACCAAAGCTCTTGATTCTAAGTAGCACAAAAGTTCTAAGTGTCCTGATCCTTAACAAGCATTGCCATTTGTGAAAGAGTTGAATTAAGATTTGATATCTGAGATTCATTCTCTTGAACATTTCTCATAGACTTGGGTCAGTAAAGAACAAGATACCATACATTGCAAAGTGTATTAAGTATCCTTGATTCTTAGAGATATCTGCATAACTGAACAAGTTATTAAAGAAGCTCACCTAATAAACTACCTTAACCAACACCTTAAATGGCGTGGAGTACAGGAATTACTTAGTTTGGGAAACTAAGGAACAACTCCAGGAAAGAGGTTTCTGAGTACAGGAAGTACTTGGCTGTGAAAGCCGTTGAATAACTTAGGGGGAACACTTGGTTGGGAACCTAGTGTAATCAGGAATCGAGAGAAGATATTTGTAAGGTTACATCAATTATCTGTCTTAGTGGATTCTAGGTCTTGGAAAGGCCGAAGTAGATTAGTTTAAGGATTACGCCACCTTCAAATACCACTATAAAAAGACTTGTGTTATTTACATTCTGCATTTTATTACTTGCTTTATTTACCTTGCAAAGTATTTACACCTATCTTGCTGAGCACGTGCATTTATCACTGAAAAGTCTTCCGCTCTCTGAAATTAAGTATCAGATATCTTCACAGATATCTGAGAAACCGTGTTTATCGACAAAAGTTTTAAATGACTATTCACCCCCCCCCCCTCTAGTCTTTTACTTTGTCGTTATCTGGACCAACAGTCCCTAATCCGTCGCAAATTAGGGACGGTAAAATTAATCTGTCCCTAATTCGCGACGGATTGAGAAAATTTCTTTATCCATCACGATTCCATCACTAAGAGGAAGCGATTCGTCGCTAAATGACGACAAATAATATCCGTCGTCATTTCTGTAGTTAAATCGTGTGATTTTTGTAGTGGGAAGGAACCCAGACAAGTTCCTGATACCAATTAGCCTGACATTGATCAGGTTACTGAGTGGTTTAAATCTCCACTTTTCAAATTTCTATGTTATACGTTTTGTTATTAATGTGATTAATCTTTGTTACAGGCTGAAAAAGAAACAAAGGAAGGAGAGGAAGCTGAATAACTTCCTTCATAATCTGATAAGGATGATTCTGAAGCCTCCACCAACAAGGAATCTGAGCTTGTCCCACAGGTAGCTAAAGATTCTAGTTTGAAATCTCATAGATCTCCCTCCAATGAACTTTCTAACCCATTCTTATGTTTCTTAAAGGCTCAAACTTAGAAGAAAGATGATGTGGCTGAAAAGCCAAAGATATAAGAGGATATACCGGAAACCTCAAAGGTTCCTCAAATACACATATCTGAGCCTCCCATCAGAGGGGTGGATAATTCAGATACCCTTGTGTGTAAAATCCTGCTAAATCTTTCCAAGTGTACTAACACTTTTTATTTTCAGGTTCAGAAAGAAATGGAAGTTGAAGAGGATAGGACGCCCAAGTCTCCTCTACCAACCAGGATATCTGAGGGTCCTTCCACCTCACTAGTCAAACCGTCTGATCCTGTTGTTGAGACACAAGTAACTAAGAAACATGACACATTTGATACTCAGATATCTGCAGAAGTTTTGACAGTTACTCAAAACTCCATTTTCTTTCAGGCTCATTCTTGCGCCATAAGGGTTCATGCTACTGATGAGGATCTCCTACAGTTATTCAAGGATTATACTGTGCCCAGACACCTTAGTTGCTTCAGACAATGGCATAAGATAAGGAGCTCTCACATCGATGAGATCATCAGAATTCTTGATGATCCTACAAGAAGGGCACATGCATTTGATCTGGAGAACCATGTGCAAAAAATGTTCCCTTATGAACAATATACTTTTTCCTAGCTGATGGAAAAGAAGTTCAGAAAGGAAGTGGCGCGCCAGCTTATTCAATATTTTGAGCAAGCAATAGCCAAACCATACTGGAAATGGCACTGATGTCAGTTCTTCCAAAGACTCAACAGATTGCTCCATCTGAGCAAGAAGAAGACAGTGGTCATCTGATAACTCTTCCAGAGGTTATTAATCTGGTATCCGAAGATGATGAGAACGGTGAAAATGATGCTAAAAAACCAAAGTCTCCATCTCCATCTGCTCACATGAAGGATGATGATCTCAGGGATGATGATGATAGTCCTGCACCTGGAACAGGAGGGATTACTAGAACACTTACTGCCTCATTTGTTGAAAAGTAACCTGAGTGGAAAACTCAAAAATCCCCTTCTCCATCTCCTTCTAGATCATCAAGTCATCATACCCAACAACAAGACTCTACTAAAATAGTAGGAGAGCTCTCTGAAGATACTCCATAGAAGATCAAGGATGTTGAGTACAGAGTAGCTCAACTCAAAGCGATGTTGGAAGAAGAAACAAGACTGCATCTTGAGTTGGAAATCAAGATGGTAGAAAAGAAGCCAACCTAAGGAAGGTTGAGGAATTAACTCGCAAGGCAAAAGAGGCCCTTCCTGAGCAAAAGGACATCTAGCTTGTTGCAAAAGCATTTGCTGAGGAACTGGATGCTGAAGAAACTCCAGAGGAAGAAGATGGAAAAGATGTGCCCTCATCTAGTAAAGCAAAAGTAGTTGACTTAGACAATGAGGATGACTGGAGTAATGCAGAAGAAGAAGACAAGTCAGCCACTCCTCAGAAAGTAAATGACAATTGTCAACTTCAGACTATTGAGAAGAAGACTTTGGGTCCCCTTGTGCTTATCCAGGTTCCTGAAGAAGAATCTGAGGTCTATGAAAGAAGATCTCAGATTATGCAAGACCAGTTCAAGGAGCTAGAAGATCAAAACAAAGAGTTGATTGCATCTGTTCCTCCTGCATACCAGAAACTTGCTGAATTAATTGCCAGAAGAACATCCAGCATAGCTATGGAACATCAAGATCTAGCTTTGCTAAGGAAATAAGTTGAACAACTAATGCAGTTAGCTGACATTCATTCTGCCTTGGCCATGACCACTATAAGCCAAGTAGTTACTGAGGTTGCAAAGCTCACAGATGCAGAAAATGGCTTTGCCCAGCTGAATGTTGCACTCAGAGCAGAGTTGCAAGAATTATCCCAAGCATACAATAGACTACAAGGGAATTTTGAATCTCTTTCAGAATCCTTTGTCAAGATGGTGGATAATTTTGATTAGTCTCCTATGACTAAGGGGAAAGTTCTAAAAAAGTCACTAAGGGGAAAGGCAAAAAAAAAGATGCTATCTGAAGCCCAACTGCAACATGAAACCCCTAGTCAACTACAAGTGTCTCCTGTCACTGGAAAAAGGTCTCAGAAACCTCCTAGAGCTACCAACAGCTCAAGAAGGAGAAGATATAGAGACTATGTAGATGATGAAGAAGAGCCATCTGAAAAGCGGAGTAAGGGCAACAATGATGGATGCAAGGCTTACTGTAATCTCATCAAGAAGATGATGATGATGAGGAAGATACTGCACCCCTTATTCAAAGAAGAAGTGTGAGAAATCCATCTGAGCCTACTACAACTGTAGTACCTATCCAGCAAGGTACATCTAGTGACAAGCTTTCAAGAAGAAAATCTAAAGAAGCTGAAAGACAGAGGAAGATCAAGATCAAGCTAAAGGATTGAAGAATTCAGAGGAATTGATACTCTTAGCCCTGAGGAAGCTAGGATTAAGTATCAACCCACCAAAGCTGATCTAAACTATGAAATCTACAAGTGCAAGAATGGTTACTGGATAATGTTTACGAGAGGCCTACTTTTTAACACAAATGGTCTTCCAGTACCAATCTACCTTCAAATGTTGGCCTGGAGAAAGAACAAAGAAGTTCTAATATCAGAGGATAAGTTAATGGATGCACTTGCTTTTGAAATCCTTGTCTGACAGGTAACAATGAGGAAAGATCTATCTGACACTTGCCCCTACGATAAACCTGATGGTGTACACAGAATGGAGAATGTTCTTGGCACTAAAACAAAGCCAAGACTAGCTATACCAGTTTATGAGTCCTTCTATCTCATCGAAGAAGATTACAAGCTAGATCTGAAATATCAAAAGACAATTTATGACAAATTCAAACTGTCTCCTATTCAGATTGAGCATGATTGGTTATGGGCAAGACACCTCTGGGTTGAACAAACTTGCAAGAGAAGATCCACCAAATCTTACAAAAATAATATTGAGTTCTCAAGAAAAGTTGAAACGATTGTGAGAACCTATCTTTTTTACTACTCAAATGACATTATTAGATATGGTGACTACATTTACCCAGATGATGGAAGCTAACAAGATGATGACTTGAAGACCAACTAGTAGGATGCTCACTTGGAACTTGGAACTTCTTGTTATCCTATTTAGTTGTGTATTTTTTATTTTTACTGATTGTGCTTTAAAGTTTATTCTTGTAAAAGTTATTTGTGCTTTCACTTGTAATTTATCTGATGAACCTACTCTCAGATACCTATTCTAATGAAAAGATGACTTGTCAGCAAAGATCACACCTTGTGATTTGGTAGATGTTTACATTCTGCACTTAAATAAAAGGAAATGAAAAATTATAAAAAAATGTTTAAGTGTTGGATTGTTTCCTCATCCAGTTCATGTTAGGTCTTAAAGATAGTCATAGGTGACCGATCAAAAAGCGGGAAATTTGTTAGGAATATCTGTTTAGATTTAGATCAGTAAACCATAATGATTTATCTTAGCTCAGAAAGGTAACTACTACTCTTAGTTCACTTGAACATTGTAAAAGAGGAAACTTACTGAGTATGTTAGTCTAGCAAATCTTGTATAGGATGTTAGGTCTCTGAATGTAATTTTTATATCTTTAAATACGACCAAGAAGGAAGAATCCAGCAGAAGAACTCTTTTATTGAAGATCAGAAGACTGTACAGGATTGCTGAAGACTAAGAAAAAATGTGTCCTTAGATACCTTGATTCATATACCATGAAGAAACAAAGTGTCTAAGAGACAAATGTTTCAATAGGTTTCTGATGTACTAAAGGTCACTGAGAATGCTCTTGCAAAGCCTTAGAAAGCTTGCATTGTTCCGTTGACACTACAGGACAAAAGTCAGTACAGTGCACTAATTACGCAGACAGAGATGTCTGAGCAAAAGAGGAAATCTCTGAAAAGAGACATAGCTCACTGCCGTACTAACTTCAGATATCGTTAGCTTGAATTTCATTGTGCCTAACGGATGCTAATTCAAACGGCATGATTTTCAACTATAAATATCACCACTTAGAATGCTTGAAAGACACACTTGAACACTTACACCTTGTGATGAGGCATTTTTAGAACACCTCATCGGGTTCTTTTAACCATGTTTTTACTAACTTTTAGTTTAATTTTTCCCTAATTTGTATATATTTTGTGTTTTGTTTGTGTTTCTTGTGTTTCCACCTTGATTCCAGGTTTTAGGCACTTTTCATGGAGAAAAGGAGTCAAATTGATGCATTTGGATGCACTTTATCGAAGATCAAAACCTCCAAGACCCCAAATAGGGGCCACAAAGGTTCCCGAAATGTCAAACGGGTCAAGGATGGAAGTTTGAGTCGAGAACGAGCCTGAGGAAGAGCGGGGCGATCGCCTCGGCGTCTGGACGCAGCCACAGAGGGCTGCGTTCCAGAGCCGAAGCGGGCAGGGCGATCGCCCCATTCTATTGGGGCGATCGCCCGCTCGCTCCGATCTCTTCCACGCGTTACTTTTCTGATTTTTGCATTTTAAACTCCTGATTTGTAATTCCAAACATCACTTTTTCACTTCACAACATTGTTAGGGTGATTTTGAGAGGTCTAGGTTCCATGAATCATCCATCTGATTGAAGTTGGAGTCTTGGTTAACCATTTAGCTGAGGATTTCTTCTTGTAATCATCTGTTTCACCATTGTTGATCAATTGGAGCTCAGAATTCTTCATAATCGGTAATTCTGTATCATTTCTGATTTCTTCCTTCTCTTGTATGTTTATGATTATTATATTCATATCTCTTGCCTGTGACAACATGAGTATGAGTAGCTAAACAACACCCATGGGTTGGTGGTGAAATCTTGAGCATGCTAGTATAGGTTTTTGGATGAAAACTGTTGTTTGTCTGATTGATTACTTGCAAATCGTTTGATTAGTTCAATGTCTTAGCAATCGTTTTCTAATACCCAAAATCCACAAGAGGGATTCGCATGCTCAAGGTTAATAGGGTTTTACGCCCAATGCTTTCGACTACAAACATCGACTAGTAGAATTGACGACTCTACTATGTTGATTAAATGTTTTCACTTTCAAAACGTCGAGTAATCCAATGCATCCTTACTAGCTAGCTCTTGATGAAACCACCATCCCATGTCTCCTTTAATTGATAACAAACTCATGTTTGATGTTTACCAAACTTTGTCATTTGCAAAAGAATAGAATTGGAAGTCGTAATACGCAATTCTAGACAAACTAGTACTTTAAATCACCGACAAGCTTAGTGAAGTCCTTCTAGACCGACACTCGGGGCAACTTATCAACTCACTACATGCTTTTTCTAGTGATCCTTGATATTTCTCTTGGCTTATAAATTAAGGACTTGATTTGACGCATCAAGTTTTGGCATCGTTGCCGGGTCTTAACTCCTTTGTTTGTGTTTTAAAAATTAGTTTACTCGGTTATCTGTGTGTTTTCTGTTTGTGGAGAATTTTGGTTTCATACACTAACATGTGCTTACGAGTGGTGTAGTTCTGTTGGTGTGATTGTTTTGCAGCACAACAATGGGAGATACAAGAAATGTTGCTGGAGCTGGTCATAGTCCTACAAGGAAAACTATCCATGATATTTTTAGAACTCGTGTTGGAGCACACTAGTCGTATATTGTCCTTTCTGAGGCGGCACAAAAATATGAACTGAATCAGGATATTCTTCATCATCTGTACGTGTTCTATGGGGAAGAAGACGAGGACGTTATGGGGTTCTTGAAGGAACTGGAGATGTTCATAGCGGTATGCACAATACTGGGGTGGAGGATGATGAGTTAAGAATGAAGGTATTCCCTATGTGCTTAGCGGACAGAGCAAAGGCATGGCTGAATATGCTTTCGGAGGTCTCTTTGACTACTTGAAATTTGTGAGGCTTTCACAGACATATACTACCCTTAGTCGAAGACCACCGCCTTGAAATCTCGAATCACGGGGTTCCAGCAAGTACATGATGAGACATTCTATGAGGCTTGGGAGAGGTTTAAGATGCTCCAGGCCAAGTGTCCTCCAGGCCAAGTGTCCTCATCATCGCCTAAGCCTTGCGGATCTGACGCAATACTTTTATAATGGGTTGCTGAGAGTCAGCAATCATATATTCATGTTTCTAGTGGTGAGAGTATCATGGATCTTACACTGGAGGAGCGTAATAAATTGTTCATAAAGTGTGCAAAGAATTCGCAACACAAGAGTGTTCGGGGAAGGAGTAGAAGGCTTAGGAGTGAGGAGAATGCGGTCTATTCTGATCCTAGAAGCCGCATTAAGGATCTAGAAAAGGAGTTGAAGAAGTTGAAGTGATGAGACAATAATTTAGAGTCTCATTTGTTCCTTTTTGGCGGTCTTTGTTTATGGTTTTATAGTGTCTTTGTGCGTTTTAATGATTTGGTGCTTTGTTTGTGTTTTGTAGGATTTTTGTGGCCCGAAGGTGAAAATCGGAGTGGAAACTTTGGTTCTATACCTTTGAATGTAGATTTGCTGGGCAAAAACGGAAGTGGATTCGGAGTTCGGACAAAGATTGGAGAGCCGTTTTAGCGAAGCTTGCAGAAGTGAAGTTTTACAGAGCAGTCTAGCTATTTTGGCCATATCTCTCTAATATAATGTTCGATTGACATGAACTTGGTGGCCATGGAAGGATAATTCAAAGGGCTACAACTTTCGTTCCAGAAGCATAAGAAATTCCTCCTGTAGAAAAAGATACAGACGTCTGAAGATGGCTGGCAAACAACATCCTCGCAGCGGCGACAACTTACGAGAGCATATTTGTTGGACGTTTTTCTGTTCGAATTCTGCTAGGATTCCACTCGTTTTTTCTCCTATAAATAGGATTCTTTCACCATAACTTAGGACATAACTTATTTTACCCTAGATTTACATTGGACAAAGCTCAAGAACTAGGTTTTGACATTGATTGATTTTTGGAGCTTGGTTTACCCCTTGTAAGAAGCATCGATATCGAAATCCTGGTCATATTTGGTAACTCTCTATTGTTTATCTCTTTACGATTCGTGTTTGCTATTCTTTATCGAATTGTATGAGCTTGTATGAGCATCGATTCGTGTTTTAATTTGTATTTTAGAAGTACAAAAACCCATATCAATGTGTATTCACAAATAATTGATTGCTCTCATTCGTTGTGGTAGCTTAATTAATTCCTTAGCGAATGACTCTGTGGTTTAGCTTTGTCTGTCTATAACAACTGTTTACTACTTGGTTTTCTAAGTAATAATTTGAGCATATCAAATTTGGCCCCACTGTCGGGGACTTAATTCCTACTATAGCGATTTGAGTGTGATTTTTTGTTTTGAGTTTATCAATGCGCAGGTTTGTATTTATAAAGAGACGATGTTGTGGCATGAGAACATCGAGCTTGAGAAGACAAACCGCCTTACTGAGCTAACTTTCGAATCTACCCCCACAGAACAAGATGGAATACATTCTACTCCATTACCTGCTTGTGATTCGCATGTATTGGTTCCATCACATACATTGGATTGCCCAGGGAGTTTCGACCCAATTTCTCGTTTTTATTTTCCCTCTGTTTCCCATAGTTATTTTTTAGTTTTTAAATTTTCTGATTCATTTAATTTTAGTTTGCAAGGAATCATGGAATTGTTAGAGAACTTGAGGAGAGGAGCTGAGGATGGCTCACAAAATGCTGAGGATACCGGAAAGGATGCAAGGCCGTTCCCGTTTGATAATGGATAGCAGCATTCGCAAAAAGTCGAGTCAACGACTATAATAAAAGGCGCTTCCCGGGAGGTAACCCGGGGGTATGTTTCCCTTTATTTATTTTGTATTTTTTTCTTTTCTATTCCTTCGCTTGCTTAAACTTGAAACTTGAGGATGAGCTAAAGTTTATGTTTGGGGAGGGATTTCATGTGTTTTGTGTTTGTTTATGTCTTAGCTTTTACGTTGTTATTTATGTGTGTTTGTGGGAGCGGAACCTTTGTACTCACATGAGGAAACTCGTGAAATTCTAGCCGAGGCATGGAATTTCGATCTCGCGAGGTGAGATCGCATTAGAGTCAAAGAGAAATAATTTCGAAATTTCGCCCTCGCCGCGGCGAGCGTTTTGCTTCACCACGACGAGATAAATCGAGAGGACGGGATTTAGTTTCGTAAAATCTCGCCGCGGTGAACCTAGTTTTTTTTAAATAGTCTTTTTGCCAACTTTCTGATTTTGTGGTGAGTCTAAGTTGTTCTCCCAAGTCATCGGGCATCTTTTGTGATTGTTAAATTCGCTAGCGACTTATGTTTTGCATGATATTTAACTGAAAGTGGCGTAGTGAATTTAAAATCCTATAAGTCTATTTTTCTTGTAAATAGCAAGTCTGTGTAGCTCTTTGGTCCAAAAAGCCGGTGAGAAACCTTTAACCGATGAAAAAATATTGTACCGGCACCTGTGTGATTTATTCGGGAAGTGCAAACTTCCTTGTTTGCGCCTTATCATGCTCATGTGTAATCTATGAAAGTTAAGTATGATGAACGGCATGCTCTTCATGATCTATTTTATCAAAGCCAATCCATTACAAAGAACTGGTTTGGGGAGAAGAATTCTGCTATGTTGATATGTTTAATTTATACCTGTAATCTGTATTGCTTCCCCTGATTATTTGATATGTCTCGGAGTGTATCTGTGGTGCTCGTCATCACCGTAGTCGTGTTGGGCGTGTTTCAAATACTACCTATATACTGGCGTGGTCCAAAAAGCAATATGACCGTGAGGGTTGATGGCACGTATACCAAACTGACACGCACAAAAGTGCGGACTTCGGTAAAACAGACACTACCAAAAAAGTGAGACTAAAAGAGTCCATTGTGGCCAATTGATTAGCATATAATTCATAGTATGCAAGAATGTGGTGATATGGAAGTTGGTTTGTATGTTCTGGTAAGCTACTATGTGCAAGGAAAAAGTCCCTTCTGACTTAACTAATTGAGTACATTGCATTAGTTATTTGAGGCACTTTTGTGACGCAAGTCACCTTCCTTTCTCTTGATATTTCTTGAGTGATTAACCCACTGGACACTTACAGAGTGTGAGAGATAGTTTCATAGGATCCTCTTGTGAGGGATTAACGAGTTAGACTTAAGTGCTATTTACTTGAGAAACTTTCTTGTTTGATTTTCTGTGCACTATTCTACCAAGGTTAGTTGAGTGTAAAACCTTTGCATCTTGTGAATTTAATGTTTACAATGGTAGATTAGGTCACTTGGGAGTTCAACTCTTTTATGTGCTTCTTGTTTGTTTTTGTTTCAAGTCTAGTTCTTGTTTAGGTTGTTTGTTTGCTCGAGGACGAGCAAAGGTTCGGTTTGGGGAGTTTGATGAGACGATAATTTAGAGTCTCATTTGGTCATTTTTAGCGGTCTTTGTTAGTCTTAGTTATGGTTTTATAGTGTCTTTGTGCGTTTTTATGCTTTGGTGCTTTGTTTGTGTTTTGTAGGATTTTTGTGTCCCGAAGGTGAAAATCGGAGTGGAAACTTTGGTTCCAGATCATTGAATGTAGAGTTTCTGGGCGAAAACGGAAGTGGATTCGGACATCGGACGAATATTTGAGAGCCGTTTTAGCAAAGCTTGCAGAAGTGAAGTTTTACGGAGCAGTCTAGATATTTTGGCAATAACTCTCTCATATGATGTTCGATTGCCCTGAACTTGATGACTATGGAAATATAATTCAACGGGCTACAATTTTCGTTCCAGAAGCATAGCCAAATTCCTCCAGAGAAAAACGACTTCTCAAGTCGGGTGGTAGAAAACATCTCGCATGGCAAGGATTTTCCTTGCAGCGGCGAGAACTTACGAGAGCTTATTTGCTGGACGTTTTTATATTCGAATTCTACTAGGATTCCAGTCGTTTTTCCTCCTATAAATAGGATTCTTTCACCATAACTTAGGACATAACTTCTTTTACCCTAGATTTACAAAGGAAAAAGCTCAAGAACTAGGTTTTGACATTGATTGATTTTTGGAGCTTGGTTTACCTCTTGTAAGAAGCATCGATATCGAATTCCTGGTCATATTTGGTAACTCTCTATTGTTTATCTCTTTACGATTTGTGTTTGCTATTCTTTATCGAATTGTATGAGCTTGCATGCGATTATCAACGTGTTTATGTCTAACATGATCAATACCTTGAAGTCTTTCATCTTTGCTTCCCTCATGAGTAGTTAAACCGCTCTGAATGCGGTAGTTATGTGATAGTTATGCATATTCGAATCTAGGGTTTATATTCGTTCATATAGGTTGGGCTCGTTCAAAGATTTTCGTAAAACCTATCAATCCAATTCCCTCGTTCAAAGATCTTCTAAATCATTTTAAGGATTAGGATGGACGATCCACGACCATTCATTAAAAACCTTCAAAAAATCGATTAATTGATTGGATTTGATCGATTTATGTATGACAAGTGTGACAAGTATGAGCGATTACCAAGAGAATTACCATAGCCGGATCATTACTACTACGTTTTTTTTTTTTCTCGATCAAATTTTATGCTTTTTTTTTTTTTTTTTTTTGTTTTAGAAGTACAAAAACCCATATCAATATGTTTTCACAAATAATTGATTGCTCTCATTCGTTGTGGTAGCTTAATTAATTCCTTAGTGAACGACTCTGTGGTTTAGCTTTGTCTGTGTGTAACAACTACTTACTACTTGGTTTTCTAAGTAATAATTTGAGCATATCATGAAGTTGCTTGCAGCAAGTTATCAAAATACACACGCCCAGGAGAAGTGTGGGATTTGCAACTACTATGGACATGGAGCAAATCAATGTAGGGCCGACTTCTGGGGAGATGAGGTGTACTTGGTGCAGGATCAAAATGGAGGAAATTCTTCTTCATGGACATCGAATAGGAGAGAAGCCTTCATGGAGAGGTCGCAGAAGTTCATAGACCAGGCACAAATACACCAAGAGAAGACGGAGAGCAGGTTGTCTAAATTGGAGAGAGAAAACAACGATATCAAAAGGCAACTTCAAGAGTTGCTTGATAGAAGCCGAATCAGGGTGAGGGATAGGTTGCCCGAAGCAACCGAGAATGCCATAGCCATCACGGTTATCACCAAGGTACCAGTTGAGATTACGGCATCGAATGGAGGAGCCCAGGTTGAGGTCCCTAAATCCCAAGTTGGGGAGTTTGGTAGATGTAATCGCTAAAATTCTACACCATACAAGGTTATGGTACATCCAGCTTTTGACACATTAATTCCTTGCAATGTAGTCCCGATGGAACCGGTGAATAGGAATATTGTTGTTGACCCTATTGTTGATTGCTTGGTTGATGATGATGGGGATGTTGATGGTGAGGATGTTGAGACCCCTGTTGTGGTTGGTAATACTTTTGAGGAGGTGAATGATGCACAATGGGGGAAGAAATCACCACCGGGGGAGGTGATGTTGAAGAAGGGCTCCAAAACGACCAATTCTGGTAGCTTTAATGTCAATGTTGGTTTTGGGAGCTTGGAGGGTGTATCGGGGATGTTGGACACCGGGGCTGGTGTCAATGTAATGCCGTACGAAAAGTACGAGGAAAGTAGAGTGAGGGGGCTGATGGAGAAGAAGCTCATGGTGAGAATGACGGATGGCTCGATACGAAAACCACTTGGTGTTGTAGAAGATGTGGAAATCCGGTTGGAAAATGATTCCGTGATAACCGACCTTTATGTGTTGGGGCCGGTTAGGAAGGGGTTGAAAGTGGGAGATGGAATGGTGCTGTTAGGGTGACCGTTCATTGAGACACTTGATCTCACGATCAACATGCGCCACCGTCGAGCCACTTATGAGGTAAGGGGTGTGCAACGGGAGTTGCAAGCATACACTCCATCTAACACATTTTGTCCTTGTGAAAATCCTCTCGTAGGATTTGTAGGACCAGTTTATGTGTGTTATAGTGCGCAGGGACCAGGTACGGGAAGGCTTAGGAAGAAGAGGAAGCCTGGGATCGAAACTTGCGGGACATGAACTTCGTGAAAAGTGAAGCTATTGACTATAAAGAAGCACTATCCGGGAGGCAACCCAGAGTGATTCGACTCATTCTCTCATTGCATTGCATATAGTTGCATTAACATATTTTTCTTCTTTTCTCAAAAATCCAAAAAAATCTTTAAATTCATTTCAGTTTGCACTATTAGTATAAATTGCATTCACGCTTAATTTTTTGTCATTTCCCTTTATTAATATATATATATATATATATACATATATATATATATATATATATATATATATATATACACACACACACATAAATTTCGTTTCGATTTTATTTTGTTTCACTAACCTGTTAATTAGATATCCTTTTTAGTTTGTATTACTCTTTAGGTTCCTTTCTTTCATTCTTTCTGTTGATACGGACATGTGTCCAATCCGTTAAGGGCGCCATAGAGCGTGTCCTAAAGCGCATCAAAGCTGAGATAGCCTATTCAATGCTAGTCCGACCTTCGAATGGTCCGACATAAAGGAAACCATCTCAGGTCAACTAGTATCTACAAGTCAACATGCCATCTCAGCTAGGTCAGACCAAGCTAGACAGGTGACTTCCGAACCTGACAAAGGGTAACATGGTCCTTCCAAGTACCGCAAACTTTCAGTCCTAAGATGCTAAACGGATCGGACGAGAGAATCTCGGACGCCACCATCACAGTAAGACCAAACGTATATAACATAACCAGTGAGATACTTCCGTGGAACTCTAGGTCCGGACACCTTGAGTTGCCTAAAGCCAGATCAACCAAGCATACAGATCTGTCCGAGGAACTTGCACAGACCCAACATGCGGAACAGTACTCTCAGAGGGAAAGGTCCAAACTACCCTCCCGGGCCCATTAATTAGTATTGAATTACTATCCACTAATGGGCCATGGGCCAAAGGTAGCATTGGTGTCCACATCTGAAGCATACACTTGGCATCATCTTGTGAGCAATCTCATAAGACATGATAACTATAAGTATAGCACAAGGTCCAAGACCTTAAGGTAAGTGGGGAAGCAATATCAAAGTGAGAATCCCTAAGTTATAAACACTATCGATTTCATAACCTTTCCCATAACTATTACATTGAGAGCTTCCAACTCTCTCTTGAGTAAAGTCTCTTACCGGATTGACATATGCAATCCGGGTAACCCATTCTAACCCCCCCCCCCCACTCAGTCCTTTCAGGTACTCTAGCTCGGACCAGTATCACTTCGGACATTAGGAAGGAGGCGGATCCTAGATTAGGTTACTTGTGATAGTTTAGTTGGTGTTCGAGGTTTTACCCCTCAACATTTTGGCGCCGTCAGTGGGAAACTTTTCAAAACGTTTTCACGTTTGAGTTAGGCTGATGGCGAGGACGAGACGGACATCACGGACTAGTGCTGCAGGCGTAGGGACACCACCACCACGCCCACGGGGACGTCCACCCACCCGTGGATGAAGAGCCACTATGGCTGGAGGGAACGCTGTAAGGAGATATCCGAGCGCGGGCGCACAGCCAGCCCATCCTCAGATGAGGGGAGAGACGCTCCGCACAGGGGAGCCCAAAGTGGTCCCGAGAATGTTTTGCCTGTGAGCCATGGAGAAGGGGTCGTACGAGCTTCTCCGGCAGAAGCTCAAGGCCCCACTACAGGTCAACAGTTCACTATGCCCGATGGTCGCATTGTCCGCACTAGTGACCTCGGACTAAGTGAGATCAGTTTGATAGATTGCTCACAATCATCTAAGGATGCCTGGGGTCTAACAATGCCCATCCTCAGCAAGCCACTCCGCCAGTGGCTACTCCTGCTCAAGTAGAGCCTGCATTATCAAGAAACAGGCAACGTCCGATCCAACAGAGGTTAGGAAATCAGCCACCTCAAGAGGATTTGCGAAACCTTCTAGACCGGCGGGCATCTACCTCTCAAGCTCGGGGTGCAGGAAGCCTAAACGGAAGTAGATAGTATCAAGAAGGGGATAATAGGCATCCAGGAGTTCCGCGACAAGCACCTCCGAGAGACAGAGATCAAGTAGCAGAAACTGTTCCAATGGTCCGGATAGATGAACTCCCCGCAGATGTAGCTGTTCATCCGAGGACAGGAGAGATCATGACTGCTGACGAGATCTACGCTCAGCAGAAGGCTTTGGAGGCCCAGATTCTGAATCTCGGACGCCTAATAAAAGACCACGAGCAGATAACTACTAGTGCACCGAATCCCTTGTGCGATGACATCATGAGAGAGAAGGAAAGAAACAGAAACTCGGATCAAGTAATTCTGAACTTGGAATACTATTATGGGGATACTTGTCCCATTTGTCACTTGACAAGGTACAACAGCAAGATGGATTCCAAGGGAATGAGCGACAATACAAAAGGTCTTACGTTCTCATCCACTCTCTTCGAAACGGCTATGGATTGGTACACCGCTTTGCCGAACAAGTCGATAAGGTCATATGCAGACCTTTCTTCCAAGTTCTTGGCACGGTTTGGAAAATCATAAAGGAGAAAGCGTACCGTAGAGCACCCGGCCGAAGTTATACAAAGGGAGCAAGAAGATCTTCAGACTTTCTTAGATCACTTCAATACAGAGGTACTCCGAGTTGAGCTCCATAGTATTAAAGAACGGGTCCGTCACCTGTATGCTAATACTTACAACTACGAGCTCCGAAGGAAGCTTTCCAGCCAGGAGGTAAGAAGTGTGAAACACTTGGACGAAATCTGTGAGGAGGTGATGTACGGAGAGGAATATCGAAGGAACGTTCCAGTCCGCGCCGGTTCAAAGAAAGGAAAGGAGCCGCTGAAACTAGAACAATGCCAGGGGAAGTTTGACCCAAAGAAGGATCACAGAGACAAAGGTATTTACAGAGAGAGGAGTCCGCCAAGGAGATTCGCGGACTAAACTCGCCTCAACAAACCAAGATCCGACATCTTGGCGACCATTGTTGAGAAGAAGCTGGATATCCAATGGCCGAAGCCATCTCATAATCGGAGAAACAAAAATGCGAAAGGATATTGCAAGTTTCACAAGAGCCGAGGTCACCAGACCGATGACTGTATCCAATTGAAAATAGAGGTTGAAGACCTGGTGAGAGAGGGCAAGCTAAAGGAGCACATCTATGCGGATGAGCCATCCAGGCACGATAAAACGGAGCGAAGGAGGGAGGATAATGCTACAGAACCACCACCCCGTCCGCTATCTTTGCCACCTCTGCCGGCTAACTATCTGCCTCGCATGGATGGACATCCGTACAGATATGGCGATGACATTGAAATAAAGAACCCTCCGTACAGCGGAGTGATCAACACCATCGCAGGCGGACCATCTAGGGGTGATAGTAGGAACACGAGAGAGCGGACTGCTCAAAATCTTCAGAACAACGATAGAGCGTACGTTGCTCCAGCGATTCGGGGTACAAACGCTATATCCTTCGATGATAGCGAGATTCCTCCTCCTACGGCAGGAGGCGAGGACATTGATAATCCAGATGTTCCGCTGGTGGTTTCGTTAACCATCGCGACTTATCGAGTGAACAAAATTTTGGTGGATATGGGGAGTTCCCCGAATATCATTTCCAAAAGAACACTAGACCAGATGGAGCTGGGGAGAATCCGATATGAGAGAGTCCACACCTCTATACTGGGGTTTGGAGGGGGAACTGTTCGACCCCTAGGAAGTGTTATGTTGCACGTCTCACTCGGGACTTTCCCGGCAAGAGTGACACAGTTGGACCGATTTGTAGTGGTGGACCGGACTTTCGACTACAATGCCATCTTTGGGCATCCGGGACTCATTCAATTCCGGGCTATTTCCTCCACTGTCCATAACAGAATGAAGTTTCCAACTCCCTTCGGAGTTGGAGAAGAGGTGGGAAACATCCTTGAAGCTTGGGAATGTTACATTATGTCCACAAGAAGAGCGTCCACCCCCGTGCTGACAGTCACTTAGACCTTTGACCTGCCAGTTGTTCTTCCGGCCAAAAAGGATAATCCGCAGATTGGAGTAGGGAGCCAGAAGGAGAAGTTTCCTAGGACTGTGCGAATCGAGCCTCATTAAACTCTCAAGGAAATTGAGATTGTTGTTGGAAGCCCGAACAAGAAGATAAGAATCGGAACAGAGATGAACGCGGAGGTGGAAATGAAGCTCATTGCTTGTCTCCGAGACAACAGTGATTTGTTTGCCTGGAGCACCGATGACCTGAAGGGAATAGATCCGAGGATTACTATTCACCGTCTGAACATGGATCCCTCGATTAAGTACATCCGACAAAAGAGGAAAGATTTTGGTCCAGTCAAGGATGCCATCATATCCGCTGAGGTTGAGCGACTCCTGAAAGCAGGGCATATTGAAGAAGTCCGTTACTCTGATTGGGTTTGCAACGTGGTTCTGGTAGAGAAATCACCAGGCAAATGGCGGATGTGCAATGATTTCACTAGGTTGAACAAGTTCTGCCCAAAGGACCCGTACCCTTTACCACGAATAGATCAGTTGGTTGACTCCACGTCCGGATGTGCGTTACTGAGTTTTATGGACGCATATCAAGGTTTTTACCAAATTCGGATGGCCAAGGAGGACATCAAGAAAACAACTTTCTTTGCTGCAGGGGGAGTATACTGTTTCAAGGTAATGCCCTTCGGATTGAAAAATGCGGGAGCCACTTACCAATGACTGGTGAACCAGATGTTCAAGGAAGAAATTGGGAAAACCATGGAAGTGTACGTGGATGACATGCTCGTCAAGAGCAAAACTGAAGAGCAACATGTGCATCATTTGAACAAGTGCTTCTCTATCCTTAAGAAGTACGGAATGAAACTGAATCCAGAAAAGTGCACGTTCGGAGTGAAAGGAGGAAAGTTCCTCGGATACATGGTCACAGAGAGGGGGATAAGCGCAAACCCCGAGAAGATCAAGGCAATCCTAGATCTGCCGCATCCGAAGAACCTCAATGAGGTACAGCAACTCATAGGACGTCTCATGTCCTGAAGTCGTTTTATTTCACGATCTGCGGAGAAGAATCTTCCGTTCTTCAAAATCCTCCGGAAAGGAGAGAGCTTTGAGTGGACCGCGAAATGTTCTGAGGCTTTTGAAAAACTGAAAAAGTACCTCCATTCCCCTCCACTGCTCTCCATACCCGTCGAAGGAAAACCACTCTACCTCTACCTAGCAATCACGGAAGAGGCAATGAGTTCCGTATTAGTACGGATTCAAGCTAATGATCACTTGCTAATCTACTATCTTAGTAAAGCCCTTGCTAGGGCGGAGACAAGATACGTGAAGATTGAGAAATTTTCATATGCTTTGGTTTATACCGCAAGGCGGTTAAAGCCATACTTCAAGTCTCACAAAATAGTGGTACTAATTACGGAACCTTTGAAACAGGTCCTGGGGAAGCCCGATCAATTTGGACGACTCTCTAAGTGGGTGATCGAGCTGAGTGAATACGGCATTTGCTATCAGGCTCCGTCAGCCAAGAAGGCTCAAGTCCTCGCAGACTTCTTAGCGGAATATCCTGAGGCGGATTTAGAGAAAGTCCCTGACAAACAAGCATTTGAATGCCTAATCACCAAGCAAATTATCCGGAAGCCATTTCTACCGAAGTTCAACCCAGAAAACCTCGAGGATACTCAATTCACCTGCCTGCATCATACGAGGAAACTCGGGTCAACCAAATGTTCCTTCTTGACGATGTCGCAAGCAGATCCAGTACTAACAACTCCGCACCGGAAATCAAAGAAAAAGAGGAACAAAAGTTGGAATCTCAGGAGCTTACAGAAGATCTCCAAACCGAAAAACATCCTTCTGATGTCTGGATATTGGAAGTGGATGGTTCCTCCACTGGAAGAGTGGGAGGGATTGGAATCTATCTTAAGAGACCTGATGGCGCGGAGCTCGACTACGCGATATCCTTGGAATTCAAAGTCACCAATAATGAGGCTGAGTATGAAGCACTGTTAGTCGGGCTACGTCTGGCCAAATCCCTGCAAGTTCGGAAGCACAAAGCTTACACGGACTCACAGCTAGTTGAAGCCCAGTTTTCAGGAACTTTCGCCACAAAAGGTCCTTCGATGATCAAGTATCTTGAACTACTCAAGCAGGAAGCCAACCACTTTGAGGAATTTACCCTGAAAAAGTTTGACAGAGCCTGGAATGAAAGAACGGACGCTCTGGCAAAATACGCATCCGCAACAGCGGCTCTAGACACGAGGAGAGTAATCCTACTCACTATTACTGACTCATCCGTCATGAGTCTCAATTCAGCTGTCATGATAACTGACACAGGAAGAAACTGGATGACTGACATCTTTAACTATCTCAGGGACGGATCTCTACCAGCTGATCCGAAGGAATCAAGGAGCGTGCAGTGCCGAGCGAACAGATACTTTATACTGGGAGAAGATTTGTACAAGAGATCTTTTGCCGGGACTCACTTGAGGTGTTTGAGCCCGCAAGAAGCAAAGACTGTGCTGGAAGAGATACACAACAGAAGCTGCGGAAGTCATTCCGGGGGAAGAACTCTTGCCCAGAAAATCATACGACAAGGCTATTACTGGCCTACCATTGATAAGGATTCCGCCGACCACGCTCGGAGATGCCCTGATTGTCAATATTATGCGAACATTCCACATCGTCCGACACATCCTATGATTCCGTCAATCATAGCATGTCCGTTTGATCAATGGGGCATCGATATTGTCGGACCGTTTCCAAGGGGCACTTAACAAAAGAAATTCCTAATTGTGGCCGTGGAATATTTCACCTAGGTAGAATCAGAAGCTGTGGCAACCATTACGAAAAGTCGAGTGCGGACCTTCATTTGGAAAAACATAATTTGCCGCTTTGGCCTACCCAGAGTTCTTGTCTCGGATAATGGTGCTCAATTTTCAGGCAATAGGCTCAAGGAATGGCTGGCGTCCTTCAAAATTGAACAACGTTTCACATCTGTTGGATATCCGCAAGCTAATGGACAAGTTGAGTCCACAAACAAGACAATAGTCAAGATCCTGGAGAAGCCGTTGAGAACTTCTCAAGAAAGCTGGGCGGACAACCTAGATGGCGTACTATGGGCCCATCGCACTACTGCGCGGACCACGACTAGAGAAACCCCATTCGCTTTGGTTTATGGCTCGGAAGCAGTCATACCAACGGAAATTGTAGTCGAGACTATGAGAGTCCAAGAGTTCGATGATTCCGTCAATCACGAAGCTCGGATATTTGACCTGGACATGCTAGAACAGAAAAAAACTGAAGCACTGGCTAATATCCATAGGTATCAAGCAACTGCTGCCCAATCCTATAACAGAAATGTTCAAGCAAGAAACTTGCAGGTCGGAGACCTAGTGCTTCGCCGGGCTGACATCTTGAGAAATGTTGGAAAACTCAAGCCTAAATGGGAAGGACCTTACAAGATTGTCGGAGCAAGAGTGAATGGGAGGTACGAATTGGAAGATGAGCGCGGACACCCACTCAAGCGTACATGGAATGCTAGAAACCTTCAAAAGTTTTACGCATAGGGATGGTTCTCAGAGTCATTGTTATTATTATCTTTGATTTCCGTTTTTTTTTTTTTGATTAATCCTTTGTGGTGGCCATGGAGCCAAGTTGTTTGTAATCAAAACAAATCAAACTTTTACTTTTACAACTTTAAATTAAATTGATTGTTTTTTTTCCGTTGAAAAAAGAAAAAGTGATTTTTTATTCATACGAGGAGAACAAAGTATACAAAAAAAACGTCTTCTCTGCACAACAAATCGATCTTTATCCGGGACTACAAAATATGATACATAATCTATACGCTAAATCTCTCCATATCATTTATATATTTTTTATTTTGTTTTTTTTTTTTTTTTGTTTTTTTTTGTCATTATGGCAGTGGAGAGTGTTTGTTAATTGAAAATTTCAAAACAACTTTACTTTTTTTTTCAAAAAAATAAAAATTTAAGTTTCACACTCAAAAAAAAAAAAAAGTCACAAAATTATTTTATTCAGAGAGACAAAAAAAACAAAAAAACACTTTCTTAGCCTACAAATCTCGGATCTTTATCCGGACCTACAAGATATGATACATAATCTATAGATAAAGTCTCCGGAGATACGTCATCTCCCGTCGAGACTATTCCTCCGTCAGGAAAAGCTTTTTCCATATCAATCGGAAAGTATAGTTTCCGTGGAGACCAGGAACTTGATCTACCTGCACATGGAAAAATGGTTAGACATGACAGAATCTTTCATGATATATATACGAGTCGAAACAATGGTTAGACATGAGAGAAAAATGGTGATGTAGATCCAGTGTCTGGGGGGAACAAAGTACCAACAAACAATGGTATATATACGAGTCGAAACGACTGAGATCTCTGCCTAACCGTCTTTAGAGACTCCAACTCTCTTAAAATCAGGAGACCATTACCAATTCAAGAGAGATTCGAGCAACTAAAGTAGGATTGGAACAAAGGAGAAGAGGTCCGGCTTTAATGGCTTACTTCGAGCATCCAAGATCACCTTTCCTAGAAAAGAGACAGGAGCCCTGGAGGGCAGACAAGCCAAAACGGCAGAGATAGAAAAAGAAGAATTTGGGATCAGTTTATACGGTTTTTGGTACTTGGGTCGTGTCTTTTTATAGAACACTCCAACCAATCAGCGTCCGCCACGACAACAGATTGACGTCAGCAATGGGCTTGAGTCACCCGTTTGGGTTGAACTATATTGGATCAGTTGAGTTATCCAATCAAACCTAAACAAGCCCATCAACCACGTCCGAGTTTGTATTTGTTGGTCATCTTACAAGGATATGCGCGTCAATATAATACGACGAAGTACGGATAAGGGAAAGATGGCGATTTCATCTAATTAAAGTAGTCCGAATTTCATAAACAAAATTATCCGAGCATATACACACGGAAGGTACAATCTACGGGGCATACCCCGCCTTGTCCCTTCAGCGGATTCCAAAGGTCGAACCTTGAGACTCCGAGCCACCGCTTCGAGCCTCACGAGCCTGCTGCTGCATTCGGATCCTCCTACGGATCATCTTCAGCGTCACTCCCTTTCTTCCTCAGCTAACCTCCTGGCTATCCCCGGACATAGAGGGGGGTCGCCTTCAAAATCAAGAATGATTGGGTCATCCGCGGTCCCTTTACCCGGATAAATCGGCGGATGCATACTCCTGCAAGCACAGTTTACCCAATGCTGATATTCTTCTCCATCGGATTCCGACATCCTAGAGAAATCTACCTCTTTTGAAAATTGAGTGTGCTAAACAGGGAGAGATCGGCCACAAGTGAAGCAGTAAGAATGGAGGAGTTACCATAGTCTTATTTATAGTAGCGATGGATCTTTACGATCACACCACGTGTCAATCATCCGACGGCTAGGAAGATGAACAGACGCAGTAATAATGACTATTTCACTATTTCACCTTCCTCCTTCTAGAAGAATTATGCATCCCAATGAACGAATGGTCCGAGGATCGGAAAGATGATCGTTGATTTCTACATCAGACGCCATCAACAGCGATGCCTGTTCTTAAAAGATGTGTATTTTATGATAACCCAACGTTTGAACAACGAATAAGAAGGAAGCAAAGAAGATAGCAAGTAATGATTCAAAAGTATGGGAGGCATAGCTCCACGGATAATTACTACAACTGAGAAGGAATAAAAGCATTGTACATGGCGACATTCCGTGCCATCAAAAGATAACAAATTCAACAGGCAAATCCAACAAGTACAGAATTTTCACGGGGCACACCCGGACTTCTCACTGGGGGCCAGATTAGCTCGGACCTGCTCCACCGGTTTGAGGCGGATTGACAGAGGCGTGTTGGCAACGGCTAGCGCGGCAAGGGATTCAGCGATCTCGAACAAATTGAAATCCGCATCGAGACCAACGACCCGAGATTAGTACCAGTCCTTCAGGAAAGCCCGGTAGTTCTCAAAAGGTACAAAGCATACCTTTCGAAGGGCATCCGGGACACATTTCGAGAGAAAGGGTCCGCCGTTCTTGATCTCGATCTCTCCTTCCTCGGTGACCAGCTCCGCAAACTCGCACGCGGCCAACCGTTCGTCCGAGACATTGTCCACAAGGACCTCCATGCCATTAGCATCCGCGGAAGGAATCAATCCTTCCGCCTTCCAGTCGAAGTTTTGCGGGAGCAATCCCTTGGTCTGCAGTTGACCGATAGCGGATGAGAACCCATCCAAGCCAGAGATGTCGGACTTGTCCATCATAAAAAACTTGAAGGAGTCCGACTTCATGAAGTCTCGGCCAGCCTCAAGGCGGGCATAATGGAGGTCCTCAAGGAGGATATCCTTTGAGTCCAGGAAGGCCTTCATCGACCTTTGAACAAAGTTCTCCTGCCAGTCAAATTCCACCTTGATCTCCTCCCAGCTTGTCTTCAGCTTGTGGAACATTACTTCCTTTTCTTTCAGCTGCATCTCCAATTGCTTCACCTTCTCCACCTCATCCGTGGAAGTGGCTATGGCCTTATGCAGATCCTCCTCAATAGTAGCCCGCTCACCAGCTTTCCACTGCATGGCCCTGACGAAACATCCGAGCTGCAAGAAGTCCGCATGGATATAAGTTGTGTTTTTATTATACTAAGAACTTGGCAAGAAAAGCATGAGATAATTACTTACCCGCTGGTATAATTCATCGACCCCACCAACCCGCTCAACCTCAGGCAGTCCGCGGGCCCGCTCATACTCCTTATCGAGAGCAGCTTGGTCGCTAGCGGGCAATGGACGATTCTTGCCTCTTGGCGCTAGAAGCCTCCAAGGTTGCTCCCTCTTCGCCCGAGGTTATGGCGTCCGCATCAACACCTCCCGGCGCGAGGTCAGGGCTTGAGGCGGTGGTCTGCAGTGAGGCTTTGCCCTTGTCAGGCACCACCAAGGCCTGTGGATCTTCTCCAGCCTTGTTGCGCCTCTCTTCTTTCGCAGCGAATACTGCCGCATTTTTCGGGTCCGACATAGGGAGACCCGCGGACGTTTTGATGATCTTGGTCCTCTGACCAGCGGCGACTTCCAGGGCTTGTTGTTCCCTCTGCAATCTCTTCTTCTCACGGAGCGTTGACATGATGTAATCAAACCAGTAAGCTGCGCAACAAAATGAAAGCGTCAGATACGGACATATAAAGGACGAATTACCAGAATTGCGGAAAGGAAAGATCAACACGGAACATTTCAAAGAAAGAAAAGCACGAATCCTAATTTAAAAATCCTTACTGAAGTCCGTTTTTCCTCCAACTTCCACGTGGACGGTATGTCCGCACAAGTAAGGCAGCGGCTGACAGATCAGCCCATGGAACGAGTACGTAGGTGGGTCATTCTTCTTATGGATCTCCGCCACCCACGGAGCCACGTTCTTCAGAAGGGGGCGCCAGTCCGGGATGCTTTCCCTTAGGAACTTTGTTGACAGACCCATTGCTCTCGCTGCCTCTCGGACATCCCAGGTTTCAGGGCCATCCGGATAAAAATGTACTTGTCCCACCACTTCGACCCCAAAGATGAAATGGAGTCCGAAATGAAGTTGTAAGGTTTTCTATTTATAAAATAATAGAAAAGGGGATTCCCCGGACTGAAAGAAACATGAAAGAGTTGCCTAAAGTTTTCAAAATTTACTGGCTACCCTTTCTTCTTACAAAAAATCACGAAACAAATAAGGTTACCCAAGGGCTTTAGGATAACCTGACTCGGACCAATCCCGATGTGGTTCAGAATGTGCTTCAGTTCTGGTGCAATGGGGACCTTCCATCCACAAGCGAAGGCTACTTCATGCACGCACATGTACCCGGCAAGCTGATTATAGAATGCATGCCCGGGCTCGGGGACCATGATTTCAACGAACTCGGGAATCTCCCATTTCCGCCTCCACTCCGGAATCTCCTCAGGCTTAACCTTCGACGGACAAGTAGGAAGAAGTCCGTCCGCGTTTAATTCTCCAAATTCATCTGCTATCACTACTGCGGACGCAGGACGAGGGAATTTGATTCTCGCTGCCTTTGCACCACGGCCCTCTGATAAGGGAAGATGGGATTGAGTGGACGCGGCAGGGTGTAACACAATCCGACGACCAGTACGTCTCCGTGGGCGAGTGACTGGAGAGTCCTCCTCTCCTTCCTCCCCATCTCTTCCTGTTCACCATCCTCCACCTCTTCACCACCTTCAGACCACCAAACGTGCTAGGGTTAGACGGACCCGTTTCCTCCACAACACGGTCCTTTTCCCCAGCCTCGAACATTTCCACATCGTCAGCCTCCCGACCACTGTCGCCTTCCCGTTCAGGATGAGGTTCACTTGGATCCACAGACTCCCCAACATCACCTATGGTCCGAGAGTGTACTAGCGACCTCGTCCTAGTAACATCTCCTTGGCCCACTGTTCTGTCCGGCTGAGGTTCTGCTGTATCACGGACTCTCTGTCCAGCGTCGGAGTCCCTAGAAGACTCGAGATCCACGACCAGATAGTCTCCTACGGATGTGGTTAAGTCCGCTGGCTCAGCCTCCAAATTTGCTCCATCATGGTAACCTTGAGCCTCGTGAAAGTTTTGACTATTGCTCCCGGACATCCTAGGGCAGAAGGAAACGGATCAGAAATGACGATTGTGATTGTCTGAGAGTTCACTTACATATCTTATTAAGTCAGGAGGTCCAAGAAAATTCTACCCTATCAGACTTTCTATGTGAATTAGTCTCATAATGTTATGGGCACTAAACCCTAGCACACAGAGACGTGCCAATGGCACCATCATCTGTCCCACGCAGCATGGCAGCAGGATTAGCTTACAAGAGACTATGCCAATCGAAACCAATATATCACCAAATAAGCATGCATTGTCTAGTTTGGTTACATTGGGAATGACATACTAAACGAATCAACAAGATACCAGTAAAGGAGATTGGTACGCTATAGCACAAAGGAGGAGTATTTCAACTAACTGTACCATTAGCAAGATTCGCAATTACGGAATCAACAAGTGGATACTCAACTAAGGCAACAACATACTAAGCATGCAGCAGGCATAGCGCAAAGACAAGAAACTTCAACGAGAATTGAGGTGTACTTACTTGATAAAGTTGAGTTCTTAAGCTTAGGCGGACGACGAAGACTTGCTATCTCTCCGAGGGTACAAATCTCAGCTGTAATTCCCAAGATTTTGCAAGTTTCAGTTGCTCGGATCGATCTTTGATTGCTCGAATTACTTGAGAGTCGCTCTGAGTTTCGATGTGGCTAAAGTGTGAAAGCGACTGATGGGCTGACTATTTATAGGGGCAATTTGGGAAAGCCAAAAGTCACATCACTTGGATTCAAACCCCAACCGTTGATCTTTTTAATCCAACGGTTGTGCCGGTTCACAAGTGGCTGGCTAACAGTACATCACATTTAATGCTCGTCAGAGGCGTCACATCAATTGGGTTTAAAATCTCAACCGTTGAAACTTTCCAATCCAACGGTCGCATCGCTTTACCCGGGATCTTTCCCCGTGGGCCGGACAGGCAACTCATTGGGCCTCTTTGATTTACGGATCAGCGGCCCAGGAGGACCATTTCACTTATTCGGTCCAACGGATAACTTCCTATACACTCTTCCACAGCGGACTTCGTCAGATCCTAATCGTACTCGGATCTATATATCTCGGATACAAATACCTTTTCCATCTACAGTCCGAGCTATTACATAACTCGGACTATAGAAGGAAAAGGGGGGGGGGGGGGAGAGATATATTGAATTCCTAAGAACACGGACGACGGATCCCAACAAAAATGATTTTTCTCCTTTTTCAGTTAACGATTCGGACACGCTCCACAACACATTTGTTCTCTTCATAGTTACCAACTATCTTCTACTAAGATACTTGGAAACCAGGGGGACATATGTTGATACGGACATGTGTCCAATCCGTTAAGGGCGCCATAGAGAGTGTCCTAAAGCGCATCAAAGCTGAGATAGCCTATTCAATGCTAGTCCGACCTTTGAATGGTCCGACATAAAGGAAACCATCTCAGGTCAACTAGTATCTACAAGTCAACATGCCATCTCAGCTAGGTCAGACCAAGCTAGACAGGTGACTTCCGAACCTGACGAAGGGTCACGTGGTCCTTCCAAGTACCGCAAAATGTCAGTCCTAAGATGCTAAACGGACCGGACGAGAGAATCTTGGACGCCACCATCACAGTAAGACCAAACGTATATAACAGAACCAGTGAGATACATCCGTGGAACTCTAGGTCCGGACACCTTGAGTTGCCTAAGGCCAGATCAACCAAGCATACAGATCTGTCCGAGGAACTTACACGGACCCAAAATGCGGAACAGTACTCTCAAAGGGAAAGGTCCAAACTACCCTCCCAGGCCCATTAATTAGTATTGGATTACTATCCACTAATGGGCCATGGGCCAAAGGTAGCATTGGTGTCCAAATCTGAAGCATACACTTGGCATCATCTTGTGAGCAATCTTATAAGATATGATAACTATAAGTATAGCACAAGGTCCAAGACCTTAAGGTAAGTGGGGAAGCAATATCAAAGTGAGAATCCCTAAGTCATAAACACTATCGATTTCATAACCTTTCCCATAACTATTACATTGAGAGCTTCCAACTCTCTTTTGAGTAAAGTCTCTTACCGGATTGACATATGCAATCCGGGTAACCCATTCTAACCCCCCCCCCCCCCCCACTCAGTCCTTTCAGGTACTCTAGCTCGGACCAGTATCACTTCGGACTTCAGGAAGGAGGTGGATCCTAGATTAGGTTACTTGTGATAGTTTAGTTGGTGTTCGAGGTTTTACCCCTCAACACATTCTTCTTAAATCGCTATCTTGGACGAGACGTGCAATCGCTCGGTTTGGGGGGGGGGGGCATCAGAAAGCAAGGAACAACTTTGGTAATTTTTTCTTCTCTTTTAGTGCTTTCTTAGTGGTGGTCGGTGAGCCACAGAGGTTTCATGTATTACTTGTGGCCGGTGTGCCTTACTTGGCTCTTTTTAACTTTTTAGTGTCTTTTTGGCCTACTTTTTTTGGCCTATTTTAAAATTTTTTGTGAGTCTTGAGTCGGAGTACTTGGTTGAACGTCCTTTGTTCGTGAAAAACTCTGTTGATGCTTATTTTTTGAGTATGTACTGATTAGTATTGGTTGTTGAGTTTTAAATTTTTCAAGTTCGTTTCCCTTGTAAATAAAATGGTTGTTTAGCTTTGTGGTCCAAAAACCTGTGAGTAGCCTTGTTTAAGCCGGAAAATTTATCATACCGGCAAGAATTGTTATGTGTGACTCCTGGGATATGCAAATTATTTTTTAAATTTTTTTTACGCCATTTCATGCTTATGCGTGTTCTGATTAGATGAGAATGACCAACGACATGTTTTGTACTTTTGATACCCTGATTTCCATTTTCTATGACTGATTGAGAGATGTGTGGTTTTGACTTCTGTTCCCAACAAATTAATTTTTAAATAAGACTTGGGGTGTATCTATGGTCTTAATTGATCACCGAGGTCGTGTTGGGCGTGTTCAAATACTATACCATATACCGTGAAGGTTGATGACACGTAGCTAACTGACACGCACAAAAGTGCAGACCTTCGGTAAAATGGACACCAGCAAAATTGAAGCCAACAAATCCCAATGAGGACAAATAAGCACACAAGTTACTCAAACCCCAAGTTGTGAGACATGTGGAATTCCTTGTCTACATGAGCAAAAGCTTTGGACGGGAGCCACACGCGGAATAAGTCCTTGCTGATAACGAGGGTCACACACCAGTGATTTTATCCGTAGACTTAATTACAACAATTTCGAGTAACTAAAAAAAAAAATAAGTGTGCAAAGCTTTGTGAAATTGGAAAGCGAAAAGGGAATAGTAGTAGGAGTAGCATGTATTTATTTTGTCTTTTGAACTAAAGTCCCTTTGGATTCATTGAAAAGAACGCATTGCATAAGAGATTTTTGGCAACTTGTAGTGAAAACCGCCTTCCCAGCTTTACTTTTGAATGTTAACCATGTTGGACTTGTCCAGGCGAGTGAGAGTTGGTTTAAAATTCCTTATGAGGGACTGGTGAGTTTGACTTAAGTTTTATTTGCTTTGGAAACGAACTAGTTTAGATTTTTGCTTGATTTTTCCACCAACTTTGGTAAAAACTCAAACCTTTTTCATCTTTAGAGTTTGTCTCTTACAAATGTAGATTATGTACTTGGTTGTTTGACTCAATCCTTGTTTTAGTTAGTTTAGAGTCTAGTCTCATTTTTAGGTTTGTTGTTTGCTCGAGGACGAGCAACGGTTCGATTTGGGGAGTATTGATGAGGCGTTTTTAGGACGCCTCATCGGGTTTATTTTTTCCTTTATTTGTATATATTTTGTGTTTTGTTTTTGTTTCTTGTGTTTCCACCTTGATTCCAAGTTTTAGGTATTTTTCATGAAGAAAAGGAGTCAAAAATTGATGCATTTGAATACACTTTATCGGAGATCACAAGCTCCAAGACTCCAAATAGGTGCCACGAAGGTTCTTGGAATGCCAAACGGGTAAGGGATGGAAGTTTGAGTCGAGATCGAGCCCGAGGAAGAGCGGGGCGATCGCTCCGGCGTCTGGAGAGCCGGAGAGGGCGATCGCCCGCTCCGATCTGTTCCCCAGATTTGGTGTTACTTTTCTGATTTTGGCATTTTAAACTCCTGATTTGTAATTTCAAACATCACTTTTTCACTTCACAACAATGCTTGGGAGATTTTGAGAGGTCTAGTGTTCCAAGAATCATCCATCTGATTGAAGTTGGAGTCTTGGTTAACCATTTAGCTGAGGATTTCTTCCTGTAAACATCAGTTTCACCATTGTTGATCAATTGGAGATCAGTTATTCTTCATAATCGGTAATTCTGTATAGTTTCTGATTTCTTGCTTCTCTTGTATGTTTATGCTTATTATCTTCATATCTCTTTCCTATGACAGCATGAGTATGAGTAGCTAAACAACACCTATGGGTTGGTGGTGAAATCTTGAGCATGCTAGTAGTATAGGTTTCTGGATGAAAACTGTTGTTTGTCTGAGTAATTACTTGCGAATCATTTGATTAGATCAAAGATTTAGCAATTGTTTTCTAATACCCAAAATCCACAATAGGGATTCGCACCCTCAAGGTTAACAGCGTTTTACGCCCAACGCTTTCGACTACAAACGTCGACTAGTAGAATTGACAACTCTACTACGTTGATTAAACGTTTTCACTTGCAAAACGTTGAGTAATCCAATGCATCCTTACTAGATAGCTCTTTATGAAACCACCATCCCATGTCTCCTTTAATTGATAACAAACTCGTGTTTGCTGTTTACCAAACTTTGTGATTTGCGAATGAAAAGAATAGGAAGACGTAAGACGCAATTCTAGATAAACTAGTACTTTAAAACACCGACAAGCTTAGTTAAGTCCTTCGAGAACGACACTCAGGGCAACTTATCAACTCAGTACGTGCTTTTTCTAGTGATACTTGATATTGCACTTGGCTTATAAATTCAGGACTTGATTTGACACATCACCTTGAACTACATTGAACATATCTTACTTTCAACCATACAAGCCTTCTGCCTACTTACTCTCTAGCTTTCTGTTGTGAATAAAGCTCTTGAATTCTAAGTAGCATGAAATTTCTAAGTGTCTTGATCCTTAATAAGACTTGCATACTCTGAAGGAGTTGAATCCAGAAGATATAGTTGCGACCAATATCTTAGATTCATTCTCTTGAACATGATCAAGACTGGGGTCTGTAAAGAACATGTTACCATACATTGAAAAGTGTATTAAGTAATCTTGATTCTACAGAGCACTCCTACATAACTGCAGAAGTTATTAAGAGCCTGCTCACCTGACAAACTACCATAGCCAAACACCAACAGGCGTTCAACATAGGAAGTACTTAGTTTGGGAAACTATGGAATAACTCAGGGGGGAACACTTGGTTGGGAACCTAGTGTAAAAGAGATCAAGAGATAGGATTTTCTAGGGGAAATCATCATCTTATGTTAGTGAATTCAAGTCCTGAGAAAGGGCGAGTGGATATGTTGAAGGATTACACCACCTTCATATACCACTATAAAGCTTTGTGTTATTTACTTACTGCACTTAATTTCTGTATTATCTACTACTTGTTGAGTACATACACATATTATAGTTGGCTGAGCAGATGCACTTATCTGAAAAGACTTCCGCGCTCTGACACTAAGTATCAGATACCTTCACAAGTATCTGAGAAACTGTTTTATGGTCAAAAGTTTGAAAAGACTATTCACCCCCCTAGTCATTTACTTTGTCGTTATCTGAACCAACAGTGGTCTTCTACAAAGTTGTTGCATCTTCAATTATCTTCGCATCGGTTGGTCGCATGACATGTTTTGACTCCTTTAACTCCGTGCAACAGTCAATCTAGTGTATTTGCTTCCTTGTCCCGATTTGGCACGATTATGCCGTTTTTGTGCCTGAAATCGTGCAAATCCTCAAAAACGCGATCATGACCTTCTGAAAACACGCAAAGTTCGTAATTGACCATAAAACGATACAAATATTGCATCTAAGGAAAAAATGATGGTCTAAAAGTATGCTATATCGCACGTTTCATTGTCACATCACACCCCAAACCAGTTTCTTGCTCATCCTTGAGCATGGCAATAACGATAATCATGAAGTGACCATGAAATGAGCAGCAAGAATAAACCACCACATAGACAAGCAGCCAGTTTCTAGTGTTTCAAACTCTACTGACTTGCTTAGTTTCAACTCCAACTTATTGACTCCACAACAAACAAGTAACAAGTAAGCATCAATCACTATAGCCTGTGGTTACAAGTGTAACCAAATGTCCTTATAGGTGTACTTCAAAATCATTACCTCGCGGTAATGTTATGCAATCCTGATCCCAAAAGTTAAGGCACAAATCAAAGTAGTACTCAGGTTGAATTGGTAAGTAAAATAGGTAGGATAATATATAGAGGAGTGCAAGGCCAAGTATCATTAAAAGATAACAAGGTGTAATAAAGGGTATTTCAGGGGGACTTATCCTTTTCGACACAGAGTTCCATCCTTCGACGTCGTCTTCTCGTAATGACAAATCTTCAACTTCTCTTCTATCATCGTACCTACTCCATCGGTTGCTTCACACATAGACTACTTGCTCCTTTGTTTTCCTTTTTTCTTTTTCGTTTTCATTTGGCATACTATTTTTTGCAGTCGATTTACTAACTCGTATGCTTTTGGTTGGCCATCATTGGGTTCTTTTAGTCTCTACATTTTTTGGTGGTGTCTGTTTTACCGAATTCTGCACTTTTGTGCGTACTGGTTTGGTATACATGCCATCAACCCTCACGGACATGTTTTTAGGGCCGTGCCGGTATGTGGGTAGTATTTGTAACATGCCCAACATAAAAACGGTGATCAGAAGGACCACAGATCCACTCCGAGACTTTTGTACCTTTTCTTTTTTGGTAGTTTCTTTTTTATTTTTTCTGGAGCAAGAGCAAGTGATTTTCAGCACCGGTAATAAACAGTCGGGCCAACAAGGTCACATCCAATGATGATCATCTTCCACTTCTCCTCCAAATCAATTTCTCGAACTGGGGTTAGGGTTTTCTTCTCTACTTTCCCTTAAACCAATTCTCGATCATGATCAAAACATGATTCTCCTCCAATCATTGGAACTTGTTTCTCTGTTCCTTCGTTGAAGCTCGGCAGTAGGTTGCTGTCACCGCTTTAGTAAAGAAAGTATAGGATATATGGTGGAGTTTCATAAGGGCTTTAAAAGTTTTCAGCGGGGTTAGCAAAATGTACATAAAAGGATTCAGAAAGGTTAGTACCACTAATCATGTTCATGCTGCTGACAAGTAAAGACTCAAGGGTAGCAGTGTTCACACGGTTGCACACAGGACTTCAATTAGAGTAGCAAGTAAACTCACTCATCAAAGTAGCATGGGTCGGATTTGGTCAGAGCATATATTCAGCAAGCAGGAAAGCAAGAAATTAAATCCACAACCTCTCATCTTAGTTATGGTTCACACTCGGTACTCTCCCTTGCATCAAAACATTTTTCAACAAGTCAAAGACCTTAGAAGTAGCAGATAAACATAAACTAAAATGCAAACTTCTTAGTGCGAGTATTTCTGGTTATTACAGACCGAGCAGGTAATAGTCATATTCCTCCCCCAAACCTAGCTAAGAGTAGATAGAGGAACTAGGAAAGTAAAGAGAAAAAGAAAAGATACTCCCCTCTCGGTGCTGCTTCTTCCAATCTAGATGGTGGTCCAGGACGAAGATCCTCCAGGAGGCGGTGGAGGATAAAATCCTTGATAGCCTCAGTAGTACATCGTCGGATCGACGTAGGCCGGTGGATAGAGCTGCAGTGGTGGGTAGTAAGGTGGATACTCAAAATGACCTTACCCATCGATATTCTCCTTCTGGAAGGAGATCTGCTCATAGCGGTGTAGGTAGGTAACATGATTGTTCCAGTCCGACCTCCGGCCCATTTCGTTCATTTCATCTCGCCTTCGCGCACTCCCTTGACTCCCCATCTGATAGTTGTTCACAAATTCGTTGAACGAATTCATTTCAAAAGCTCCTTGCAGTGGGTATCCTCCTTCAATCTTCCCTGGTAGTTGGGCTCAAAAGTATGTGAGATAGCATGTTTGGAGTAAACTCTTGACTATAGCTGACATGCGAAACTCATGGGGTCTTTCACCCCCAAACCTGATGTCCGGTGCAGAAATTGAAAATGAAAAGTAGAAAGTGCAAATGTAAGTGTGTAAAATAAACATGACCGTGGGTTGTCGCCCAAGAAGCGCTTGTTTTAGGTCTTATAGCTCGACCCCTGTTCAGAGATGACTTAGTTGTCAAGGTTTGGACCCTCGAACTTGTTGGAGCACTTTCCCAACCATTCGTTCGTTTCATAGTTCGTATCTCCATCCCAACGCCTCATCGCTTCTTCTTTGAAATCTTCCCCTACGGGATCCATGCCAAATTGGAACATATTTAAAGTATGTTCCTTGCTTCGCTCGTCCTTGATCATATCCACGAAGAAAAGTTGCTCCAATTCTTCATAATGCTCATAGTCAAAGTCCACTTTGTCTTCTTCCACCAGATCCGGCATTATATACCCAAATTCTCTTTCATCTCCCAAATGAGAATCATCAGCGCTCTCCCAATATCCTCTCTCGATTCTCTTTCCTTCCTCTAGGAGTTCACACTTAGAATTGAAATGCTTCTTCTGCCATTCCACGTTTAATGAATAGGTCTTCTCCCCCCGTGTCGACTACGGTTTCCATCTGATGCAGGGCTGGTCGTCCAATAAGTGTTTTAGATCTCATTACACTTCATTCCATATCCATCACCAGGAAGTCTAGCCATGACCTTATGCCTCCGATTTGTACAGGTGTCTGATTTCCCCAGCACATTTCTTTATCGAGTTGTCAGCCAGCTGGACGCTAGTTCCACATGGTTCTATCTCATCTTCAATCCCTAGCTCCCTTGCCTTAGCCAATGACATAAGATTTACACTGGCTCCAAGGTCAATCATGCAATTTACCTTTTTGCCCTTCACTCCAATCGTTATGCTGAACTGTCCTGGATCTCCTATTCCACTCCTCATCACATCTGATCCATCTCTCCACGCCACTCCAAAGTAGGCTTTCTTCCGGTTATGGAAGTCCCTTATGGCTGCCATATAGTCGGATGTGTATAAAGTAAATAGATCGGGCACTAGTACTTGAATTGATTGGTTCTCCAGGTTTCCTTTAGCCTTCATCTTTGCAGCCCTCTTGACATCATTCATGAGCTTTCCTGGAAAAGGTAAGTCTTTTAGGTGAACTACTCCACCATCTTCTGCCCGGACGTATCCATTTTCGATTAGGTCATCATCATATCTTCCTCTTCTAGCTGTTAAGCTTTCTTGCTCTTTCTTCTTCTCCTTGGCTTCTTTCTCAGACTTCCCACTTTCACCTTCTTTACCTTCTTCTTCAATATCCACTATCTCCGCATCCTTCTTGTTTCTTGCTCTTTCTTCACTTCTAGGAACAGAATCCGGGGTTGTTATCCCGCTCCTAGTAGTGATAGCCCTAATGCTCTCCACTTGCTGCTCCTTAAATTCTTCCACCTTTTCATCCAATTCCCTATCTGCATACTTCATTTTGATCAGATCGTCCTTGAATGCATCGACTTCACCACTTAACCTTTCTATTGCTTCCTCAATTGAGGTGGCATTTTCTGTGAACAGCTTCACCAGGTAGTGTGTTTCCTCACTTCCTTTTTCCAGTTCCTCCAGCACTGCCTGTTCACTAATGATCTTGGAAACTTCATTCTTCCCTTCAATGCTCAGCTTAATAGGTTTCCCTTCTGGCAGTTCTTAGCTTACTTCCTTTTATATGCTTCTCTTGTCCAAATACTCAGGAGTTCCTACGCTCAGTCCCATATCTCATTGCACTTCTTCCTCAATTGCGGCTATTGTCCTTACTTCTTCTATTGCCTCCATCTTGTTGAAGATCTCATTCTCCTTCAGGTGCTCACTCCTGTAACTTGAATTCTCAGCAACACTTGTGCAAGCTTCCAGTATTTATTTAGCAGAACTCCCCATAAATGATCCCTTCAGAGCTACGTCAATAAGATCTCTGAACTCCTCTCTAACTCCTAAGTAGAAATACTCACAGAGCTGTCACGAAGTAAACAGATGCTGGGGGCAATTGTATTGCATCTCCTCAAACCTTTCCCATGCATCATGAAAAGATTCATTCTGTTTCTGAGTGAAGTTGGATATCATCCTCCTTTCTCTCATAACCCTTGCAAGCCCTATAAACCTCTTCAAGAACATACTCCTCAGCTCTTCCCATTCACTGACTTCTTCTTTGACTTCTTTAATCTTGGTTGTTTTGATGAAGAACCAGAATTTCAGCTCACCATCAGAGTTGCATTCCCCAAGTAGGTTCGAATCCTACTTGGGGAGATTCGATTCATTCCTAATTAACGAATTCATAATAAAATAGAAAGAAAGAGGCTCACTTTGAATAGGAAACAGGTCTTCGTCGAAAACTACTCGACAATAGACTCGAATGTGTACATAAACTTGCATTCATTCTCTCCTTCTCTACCTCCGAACTTTCGTAATGCGCTAATCAGAGTTAGATCAAATCCTTACTCCCTTACATGCGGCTCGATCCGAATTCCACTCCTTGGTTTCGGTATATTGATCTCTCTGATAGTTCTTTCATCTTCTTCTTCCATCTTGCATAACAAACGAGCTTACGGAGAGATATATAATAATATAATAATAAAGCAGATAAATGTATTTTTAGGTTTTTGATAAGAAACTAAACAAATACGGAAAAGAAAATATTTTTGGGATTTTTTGCTGTGGAAATCGATTATGTATTGTTCCGAGATATACGTCTGTCTTTAAGCAAACAAAGTTGTCCATATATATATATATATATATATATATATATATATATATATATATATATATATATATATATATATATATATATATATATATATATATATATATATATATATATATATATATATATATATATGCTTATGTTGTATTTAATTGAAATACGTAAAATTAAATTAAAAGAAAGAATTCAACTTATCTGGTCGAAACTTGATTGAGCAGTCATGTGTCCCCGGCAGCGGCGCCACCTTTAATCCTAAATACAACCAAGATTAAATTTATAAGTCGGAAGTCCTCAAATCCACAGTTTATAGCGGAAAGTTGACTCCGGATGTTGTTCTCCACGGACACTTAGCATAGGAACAAGCAAATGACGTTTGTAATTTAATGAAGAAAAGTAAACAGTTTGATCGTAGACAGAATAATTGAATTGCAGTTAACTCTAAATTGCTTTGTTGTAAATCAATGATGGAAAGGCGTAAAGGTTCCCCAACCTCCCTCTGCTATGCTACTCCCAACTACTTAGAATCAAACAACGTACTAGCCATCTATAGGCAGCAAAGAAACATGCCAAAAGGATTAAGACGTAGTTAATCTAGACACCTTCACTTACCAACAATGTGTTGTGTCACTCAACACACTATCTCGTAACATTTTCAGACAAATCACACATGATAATGTATAATCTGTTACCAAGTCGTAATTAGTAAGGATTTCCCACGTAAAGATTCGGACGAATAAAGAACAAGCACGAATTACATTTTGAAACTAATTCGTTAATATATCACGGTATATAAAGAAGTTACAATTGCAGAGTTATGTCGGTTCGCCTGTACAAAAGAAAGTTAGCTACTCATAGTAATCTAAGAACATAAATAAAAAATCTAGAGAAGAACGGAAGAAGAAGCTTAGTCTCTGATGTCTTCGTGCTGCTGCTTCTAGGGTTTCCTCCTTATGGGTGCCTGACGGCCAGCGATTTTGTGGTTTCACTTCCCTGAGGACTGGTTCTCTCTTAGGAGAGCTGCTTTGTGAGCTGTGTAGAATTATGAGACCCCTGAGGTCTTATTTATAGTCAAAATTCCGTGCTCCAACCACCATTCTGTTAGGAATATCTGTTTAGATTTTGATCAGTAAACCATAATGACTTAACTTAGCTCAGAAACATAACTAGTACTCTGAATGTAAAAGAGGAAACTCACTGACTATGTTAGCCTAGCAAATCTTGTATAGGATGTTAGGACTCTGAATGTAATTTTTATATCTTTGAAGAAGACCAAGAAGGAAGCATCCAGCAGAAGAACTCTTTTATTGAACATCAGAAGACTGCACAAGATTGCTGAAGACTAACGAAAATTGTGTTCTGAGATACCTTGAAGAAACTAAGTGTCTGAGAGACAAACGTTTGAATAGGTTTCTGATGCACTAAATGACACTGAGAAAGGACTTGCAATGCCTCAGATAGCTTGCATTGTTCCGTTGACACTATAGGACAAAAGTTCGTACAGTGCATTTATTACGCAGATAGAGATGTCTGAACTAAAGAGGAAGTCTCTGAAAAGAGATTAAACTCACTGCCGTACTAACTTCAGATATCAATAGTTTGAATTTCATTGAGCCTAATGGATACTAATTCAAATGGCATGATTTTCAACTATAAATATCACCACTTAGAATGCTTGAAAGACAAACTTAAACACCAGAACTACATACATTACACTCAAGCATACAAGCCTTCTGCCTACTTACTCTCTAGCTTTCTGTTGCGACTAAAGCTCTTGAATTCTAAGTAGCACGAAAGTTTTAAGTGTCGTAATCCTTAACAAGACTTGCATACTGTGAAGGAGTTGAATCCAGAAGATATAGTTGCGACCAATATCTGAGATTCATTCTCCTGAACATAATCAAGACTTGGGTCAGTAAACACTATAAAAATCTACTATTTTAGCGACGGATAGCGACGGTGACGGATAAAAAAGCCGTCGTCCCACGGGAAGCGGGACGACGGATAGTTTATCCGTCGCTAAATCGCGACGGATTTAGCGATGGATAAACCATTAACTCCATCGCTAAAAAGCAGATTTTTAATTTTTTTTAAAAAACAAAAACCAAGCTTTTTAGCGACGAATAAAATATCCATCGCTGAAAATCAAATTTTGTTTTTTTTTTAAATCTGCTTTTTAGCGACGGATATTTTATCCGTCGCTAAAAAGCAGATTTATTTATTTTTTTTAATATTTTGCAGCCTGTTTTCATATTTCACCTGTTTCACAAATATAATGTCCCATAATAAATCCAGAATAATGAAATTGTTTTAATTAAACATAAATCATTCGACAAAATACAAATTATCTGTAATAAAATGAAATATCCGTACATAAGCTAAAACAAGAGGTCAAGTGGCAGAAAAACAGAAGTTCAAAACGAAATATCTAGGAGAAGCATAACAGAAATGTATCAAGGCTAAGAAGATGTCGTTTTCTTCTTGAATTGACAGCTCCCGAATGTCGATCCTCCTCACCACCTCAGCCTGAAATCGTAAAGTGCATACCATGAGTTATGGATGAAAAATTACGCATACTACACAAATGGTGACTAACATATCACCTACATATAGTGGCTAACATACCACTCATATTGTCCTAAAAGCAGCTAAGACAATGGTGACTAACATATCACCCAAGTTCAGTCTCACATATAGTGGCTAACATACCACTCACAAATAAAGCACAAACAAATAAAGAAGAATGATCATATTATCACAAATAAGATACGAATATATACACTAACCTAGAGATGATTCCGTCTATATTTAAGCCGAATATATACACTAACCTAGAGATGATTCCGTCTATATTCAAGCATGTGATATGAACTTTCAAATAATCGAAAGTTCATCATCCTCTCAATGGTCATGTCAAAATCCTCATCATCTTCATCATCCATTTCTTTCCCAGCATTGGTTTTAGCCATGTTTGCATCTTCATCGACCTTCATTTCTGCCTCCAATGCTCTATCAAAAGCAGAATAACCTGTCCACATGTCTGCATAGGAGAGCGTATCGCAATTTCTACATACATATAAAAAACAGAGGTTAAATATTAATTGTGCTAAATTAACTACAAAATACAGTTTACATGTTAGAAATGAAATCATTACTAAGAAACACGAAGTATACTTACTCGGCCGAACTCCAATGATACTCCAATGAATCGGGTGGAGGCGGCAATGGAGGAGGCAACGAAGGTGGAGAAGTCATCCTTGATGAATCCAATAATAGCTTTCATATTGTAGATTAAAATAGTAGTAATTCACAACAAGTCAATACGAGCAAATTACACTACAACCAATTCCAATTCCTGGTTATAATTGCATTGTTAATTATAATACGTTCCAAATTTCACGAATTACATGCATTTTACGTTTGATTTTTTTTTATGAATTTCAAAATTCCATTACAATTACGAATTATAAATTAAAACAGTAGTAATTCTTTCCAAGTTAATACGAGCCAATTATACTACAACCACCAAAATCACTAAATCTAAATGGTCTCAAAAAACTCAACCAAATCTCACTAATCATACTACATATACGAAAACATCAAATTAAATACCATACATACTCACAAACATCCTAACATGATACTAACAATTCAAAAACCTACAATTGCTCGAAATTGACCTAAATCTATCAATTAAACAACCTGAAGCTTAACCCACTACTTAATATAAGCCAAACTAGCTAGTGAAAACTTCTAAAAACAAACAATTGCTCGAAATTAGAAAAATTCCAAATTTAACAAAGTAAGGGTTTTAGACTAATACCTTCAATTACAGGAAAAATAGCCGAAGAAGGATGAAATTGAATGGCCACCCGAGTTCCTTGTTCAAAGAGTCCAAGATTGGCCGGAATGGTGAAGTTTTGATCGGAGTTGGAAAAGGGGCGAAAATGGTGAAAACAAGAAGAACGAAGAAGCAGAATAGAAATGGGGGAAGAAGGCTGTCTACCTCCCATTTTATTAACTTTAACGACGGATAGAATTATCCGTCGCTATTTAGCATTTCAATTATACGAATTATAAATTATAAATTACGAATTACCAATTTTTTATACGAATTACCAATTTATATTCCCATCGAATTATACGAATTACCAATTACCAATTTTTTTATACGAATTACCAATTTTTATACGAATTACCAATTGCCAATTTATGTATTATATTCCCATTACAATTACCAATTTTTTATACGAATTATAAATTATAAATTATATGCATTTTATGAATGATACGAGCCAATTATACTACAACCACCAAAATCACTAAACGGTCTCCAAATACTCAACCGAATCCTACAAACATCAATATACTATAACCACTAATCCTAATACATATATGAAAACATCAAACTAAATACCATACATACTTACAAACATCATACTAACAAATCAATTACACAATAAATCAATCAATTGCAGAACCTCAAGCTCGACCCACTACTTAATATAAGCTATATTAGCTAGTAGATGAGTTTAAAAACATACAATTGATCGAAATTAGCAAGAATTCCAAATTTAGAAAAGTATGGATTTTAGACTAATACCTTTAATTATGGGAAAAATAGACGAAGAAGGATGAAATTGAAGGGCCACCCGAGATCCTTGTTGAACGAGCTTCGAAAAGACTCCAAGATTGGCCAGAATGGTGGAGTTTTGGTCGGACTTCACAAATGGCGAAAATCGAGAAGGGAGAAGAAGAAAAGAGAAACAGAGAAGAAATGGGGAAGAAGAAGGGCTTCTCCCCGTTTTTTTAGTTTGTTTTAGAGACGGATAGCTATCCGTCTCTATATGGATAGCTATCCGTCGCTATATAGGGACGGATAACTATCCGTCGCTGATTTTAATTTTTTTTATTTTTTATTACTTTTAACAACGGATAATCTATCTGTCGTTACAATTCTATTTTCCTTTTTTATTTTTTTACAAGTCAAACGACGGATAGTCTATCCGTCGCTAAATAGCGACGGATTGAAATATCCGTCGCTATTAAAATCATCGTCCTGACCACTAAAATCAATGACGGATAGTTATCCGTCGTATCCGACGGATTAGCGACGGATAGGGCGAATCGCCCTATCCGTCGCTAAAATCACCGATCCGTCGCAAAAACTATCCGTCGCCCCTTTGCGTCGCTAATTTAAAGAATTCTTGTAGTGAAAGAACAAGTTACCATATATTGAAAAGTGTATTAAGTAATCTTGATTCTACAAGAGCACTCCTACATAACTGTAGAAGTTATTAAGAGCCTGCTCACCAGACAAACTACCATAACCAAAACACCAACAGGCGTTGAGCATAGGAAGTACTTAGTTTGGGAAACTAAGGAATAGCTCAAAGGTTACTGAGTAGAGGAAGTACTCGGTTGGAAAGACCAAGGAATAACTCAAGGGGAACACTTGGTTGGGAACCTAGTGTCAAAGGGATCTTGGGATAGGATTTTATAAGGACGAGTGGATTAGTTGAGGGATTATGCCACCCTTAGATACCACTATAAAACCTTTGTGTTATTTACTTTCTGCACTTACTTTCTATATTACTTTATACTTGCTGAGTACTGACACACATTATAGCTTGTTGAGCAAGTGCACTTATCTAAAAAGACTTCCTCTCTCGGAGACTAAGCATCAGATACCTTCACAAGTATCTGGGAAACTGTTTTATCGTCAAAAGTTTAAAAAGACTATTCACCCCCCTCTGATGAGTGAGATGGCTGCACTTGGTAAGAGTGAGAGATACTGTAACTCTGAAAAGGTTAAGACTATCGTGAGAATTCTAAATCAAGACAGGGAACACACTCAGTACTTCTATTTCAACCAAGTAATGCCTAACATCACTCCAGTGGAGCTTTTGTCACACTTGGCAACTGTCAACTGTCAAGACTGGGAACACACTCAGTACTTCTATTTCACTCAACAGGACACATGACTGCTGAAACATCGTAGAATGTCGCTCTAATAATTTCAAGGTACTTCTGAAAAGAAGGATACCAAAGAGGTGACTGAGGAAAATGCTGTTGTTGTAAAGAATATGAGAAAGTAGGTCAGTCAGGAGATTGAAAGAAGGACCAAAGAGAAACTAAAAAAACATCTAGGTCCCAACTATCACCAGTACAAAAGTATGCAATTGGATAGCTCGCTGAACAAGCCTACTCAGCAAGCATCAAGTACATTCAAAAGGACTACCCAGCTTACAATAAGCTAAAGACAGGTGACAAGAAAGATAGGAGAAATTTCTAGAGAGGTCAAAGAGCTATGCTCACTGAAGAAAGGAAGAAGATTCAAATCCTACTGGATGCTCTTGATCTTGACTCTGAGTTTGAGGATGAAGATTCAGATGATTCTAAAAGAAGAAGGTAATGTGCGGGATTGCTGAGGAGATCTATCCTGATTGCTCCAACATCGAGCCATGCCTTATGGTTGATGAGGTAACCACTATTTCACGATTTAGAAACTATGAGAGTGATGAGGAAGGAATCAAAGATCTAGAACACCTCAGAAAGGAACTTGATCTTTATGAAAGATAATTTATGGTTGTCCAAGCAAGAATCAAGATTCTTGAAGCTGAAAAGAAATTTCTTGAAAAGGACTGCTCACAACTGCAGAAGCTATATGAGACAAAGGATGTTGAGAATGCATTTCTAAAGGAACAGATAGCTGAGACAGGAAAGTTATACGAGGAGGCAATATATATACTTCAAAAGATGTGTAAAGGTCTTATTTCTGATAATGAAGAACTCAAAAAGAAAGAATTTTCCTTCCAATCTTATGCCAACGCTTATGACACTCTCACTGAAGTACACTCTTACCTAAGAGATCCTTTAGAGAAAGGAAGACTTGGGCTAGACACACAAATAAATAGCTCTACCATTCTGAACAAGAGTGATGAAAGAATGACATTTGTTAGTGGTCAGCACGATGGTTCCCAAACGACCTATAACATTGGTCAGAAAGTTATGGTTTTTGACAAAGGAAAGGCAGTTGCGACCAAACCTTTGAGGGAAAAACAAGTCCCAAAGAAATTTGTAGGGAAAGTTCTTGTAAAGGAACAACACACTGGAAAGTGTAACCACCCACAGTGCTATGTCTCTCAAAAAGGGAAGATTGCTGGAGCTAGCAAATTCTCTAATGTCACGTTTTATGGAAAGATCTCAGTCGGCACCATGTGCTCGAAATGGCATTGGCTATAGAGCTACTGGGAAACTACTTGCTCATGAGTACTAACTAGAGCAAGAACGATGGATGAAAGCTAGCATTGCCCACAACAAACATCAGAAGTGGAAGAAAGAACAAACCACAAGCAATCTGAATGTCAGGGCTAGAAGGAATCTGAGAAGGAAAGCTAAGTTATTGAAAAGCGACTCAAAGAATCGACAAGTATCTGAAAGCACCACGAGGAGCACCAAGGAACACACAAAGAAGGAAAATAGTTCTTGATAATAATGATATCAGTCATTTACCTAGAATTCCTTCTTATGTTCCTATCAGACAAAAGAATGTCCCTATGAAATTCATTCAAAAGTGGATTCCTACTGGGAGATACCTAGTCTAGACGGTTCCATTGTTGGAATGAGAACCTAACTCCATGTTTCCTATTTTGTGTAGAACACTCTAAAGAAGGATCCAACGTGGTACTTTGACAGTGGATGTGGGAAGCACATGAAAGGAGACAAAGAAAATCTGGTTAACTACAGAGTGTGTGATACAAGACCAGATATCAGGTTTGCTGGAGGAGAAGTAAATCCAACCGTACAATTTGGAGATCTGAAGTTGGGTGCCCTTACAATCACTGGAGTACTACATGTAGAGGGATTGAAATATAATCTTCTCAGCATGAGTCAATTTGCTGACAAGGGGTTCTCAGTGAAGATCAAATCTAAATTCTGGAAATTGATTTACAATGAGTCAAAGTAGGTAGTCATGGTTGCTAGGCGGAAAGGAAGTCTGTATGTTGCTGACTGGGCATCTGCCACAACTGAAGAATGCCTCATGGTGAGTCAATCTAGCTACACTGAAGAAAATTGGCTATGGCACAAAAGGATAAGTCACTTGAATTTCAAAACTCTGAATAAGCTAGCTAAGAAAGAATTGGTTGTTGGATTACCTTAGATGGCATACAGAAAAGATGGTGTATGCTCAGCTTGCCAATTAGGGAAACAAGCCAAAACATCTTTCAAATCTAAAACTAGACATTCTAGCGTGAGGCCACTGCAACGATTACATATGGATCTCTTTGAGTCCCCCGTAACTAGTTATGCAGGAAAGAAGTATGGTCTAGTTGTTGTAGATGACTACTCAAGATTCACTTGGGTTGTTTTTCTCGAACAAAAATCTAACACAAATGTCGAAATACCAAGCCTGCTGAATAAGCTTGAAGTCATGAAAAATGACAAGGTATCTGTGATTATAACAGACCATGTTATTAAGTTTGTAAACCAGTACATAGAAGAGTTTTGTACTTGCAAAGGTATACAACATAAACTATCTTCAGTAAGGACACCTCAACAAAATGGTGTTGCTGAAAAGAAGAATAGGACCGTAAACGAGGCAGCAAGAACAATGCTTGTTGACACTGAAATAAGTCAAATATATTGGGTTGAAGCTGTAAATAACATGCTACACTCAAAATAGATGTTTGATCAACAAACACCATGATAAGACTCCTTATGAGTTGTTGATTGGTAGATCCCCTAGTAACAAACATTTTAGGGTGTTTGGTTGCAGAAGTTTTGTTCTGAACAATGGTAAAGAATATCTAAGAACATTTCAACCAAAGGCAGATGAATGAGTATTTCTTGATTATTCAATGAATAACAAAGCTTACAGAATCTACAACAAAATGACACAAAAGATTGAAGAATCTGTCCATGTAGTATTCTATGAAGGAAACAAGAAAATACCCTTGAATGAAGAACTCTCAGAAAAGTTCAAGGAACTTATGATCAAGGAATCTGAACAAAAATCTCCAAAGGGAAATAATTTTGTCATTCACTTAGAGGATGAGTCTGACGAAGAAAGGCAACCATTGCCAAGTAACAACCAAATGACTTTAAGGCATGATGAAGAGTTTCGTATGAGAAATCCATAAATGGATCAAGTCACTGAGAATCTTCATTATGAAGAGGTTTTTGAGCAGGAGGTTGCTGAGAATCCTGTCTCAGATACCCTGGACACTGAACAAGTGTCAGATATCCCAAGCACATCACATGTGCAAGATATCTTAGATAATGATCAAGTATCTTATGATAATCATAATGATACAGAAATGAATCGAAATGATATTGATCCTACTAATTCTAAAACCATTATAAAATGGATAAGAGATCATCCTGCAAAGGATGTGATATGTCCTTTAGACCAAGAGGTAATTAAGAACTAAGAGAGCAATTGCTAAAAATGCAGATTCTCTCTATGGACGTTTCATCTCAGATATTGAACCAAAGACCATTGAACAAGCATTAAAAGACCAAGATTGGATCTTAGCAATGCAAGAAGAGTTGGATCAATTTGAGAGAAACAAAGTCTGGAAACTAGTTCCCTATATTGATGGAATATCTGTCATAGGAACTAAGTGGGCTTTCAGAAACAAGATGAATGAATCTGGTGAAATAACCAGAAACAAAGCAAGGTTGGTTTCCAAGGGATTTACCCAGACTAAAGACTAGATTTTGATGAGTCATATGCTCCAGTTGCAAGATTGGATGCAATCAGACTATTTATAGCCTTTGCAGCTCATAATAACTTTAATGTTTACCAAATGGATATTAATAGTGCATTTCTAAATGGTGAACTTGCTCAGGTAGTCTATGTTGAGCAACCACCTGGTTTTGATGTTTCCTCAGAAAGCAAGATGGTCTATAAACTTTAGAAAGCTCTATATGGACTTATACAAGCTCCAAGAGCATGGTATGATAATTTGGCGAAGTACTTGCTGGGAAGTGGATTCAAGAAAGGAGAAGTTGACAAAACTCTCTTTACATTGAACCATGATGGAAAACTACGCTTAGTACAAGTTTATGTTGATGACATAATCTTTGGATCTAAGGACAAGCAACTTTGTGAATATTTTGCTGAACTCATGAAAAGTAAAGTTGAGATGAGCATGATGGGAGAATTGAATTACTTCGTAGGGTTGCAAGTCAAGCAACTTAATGATGGAATATTCATTAGTGAAACAAAGTATGTTGAGGATATGCTCAACAAGTTTAATCTAAAACCTTCTGAAAAGAATGCCAAGATACCTATGAGCATAGGAACCAAGATGACCTATACTGAATCTGATAAGAGTGTTGAAGAACAAAAGTATAGGAAATTAATTGGGTCTCTACTATACCTTGCAGCAAGCAGACCAGATATTCAATATGCAGTTGGTGTATGTGCAATATTTCAGACAAATCCAATGCAATCACACTATAACACTGCTATAAAGATTCTAAGGTATGTTAAAGGTACTGTGGAAGTTGGATTGTGGTATCCAAAAGAGAGTGGATTGAGTTTAGTTGGCTGTTCAGATGCTGACTATGCTGGATCAATGCTTGATAGAAAAAGTACTTCGGGAACATGTCAATTCCTGGTGCTAGATTGATATCATGGTTTAGCAAGAAGCAAAACTCAATTGCCATTTCAACCACAAAAGCAGAGTATATTGTTGTTGGGTGTTGTGCTTCACAAATCTTGTGGATAAAACAACAACTCAGAGACTATGAGAGCAATGAAGAGCAAACTCCCATTTTTTGTGACAATACAAGTGCTATTGCCATAACTCAGAATCCTACGTTTCATGCAAGAACAAAACATATTGATGTTAGACCCCACTTCATTAGAGATCATGTTGAAAAAGGTAATATTGAGATACTCAAGATTGGTACAGAAGACCAACTTGCAGATATCTTCACAAAGCCTCTGCAAGAAAGTAGATTCCTAACTTTGAGACATAGTCTTGGATTGATGCAACTATCAAGGTGCTAAATTGGTCACTGAGACGGGAACTCAAAGAGCCAGTAAGGAAGAATAAGGCTTTTTGAGAAATAAAGGCACTTAAAGAATGAAGGAGATATCTGAGACGGGAACTCAGATATCAAGGCTAAATGTTAAAGTTGGTTAAAGAAGTATCTGAAACGGGTATTCAGATACATGAGGGCACTGAGTAAGGGGGAACACAAAAGGAGAGAAGTTGACCAATAGTACAATCTGTCATAGGTCAACTATCTCTTGTGTTTTGAAAAATTTCCATTCTTGTGATAATTTTCAAACAACACTGGACGCTTAGTTAATAAGCTCAGAAACCAGTTTGTCTCCTAGTTATAGGTTACTGAGAGTTGAAAGTGACTCAGATAGCTATTAGCCAAATAGCATTAATTGGGCACAATTACATGTGTTGATTGATATCAGTGTTGAGAAATCAATCTCAACCATTGAAAAATGGCGCTTGTAATTGAATGGATCAGATGCGTCCACTTAGCCCACTAGCGCAGTGACCAAGTAACTAGCCCCAGTCGTATTTAATGAAAAACTGCTTTTTCACCCATGATGTGCTCAAATTAATACTTAGAAAACCAAGTAGTAAGCAGTTGTTATAGACAGACAAAGCTAAACCACAGAGTCGTTCGCTAAGGAATTAATCAAGCTACGTAGCAGTGAGAGTAAACAGATACTTGTGAGTAATAGTTGACTGATGGTTTGGTTATACTTCTAACTAGATTGACTAAAGCTAAGATTACGTTTAACAATGAGAAAAAGATGAATACAGTAGCAAGATCCAATTATGCTAATTCGAACAAGGGATAACACTCATATTTGTCACACGGTTGTTGTACAGTAAATCAATCAATTCGATTCAACCAATTGTTCTTAGAATATATTATACTGGAGAAATCGCGAGTCGTCAATTCACGATCCTTAAACATGAACAATTTAGAGAATTTAATATGGACTTATCGAATTGAAGGTTTTAATGAAGATTTTATACGAGACTAACTTATATGTGAGATTGATAGACCCTAGAATGAATATGCATAGTCTTCACATCCTACTGTATTCAAAGGTGTTTAGCTACTCATACTTGAGAATTGCATACAGAGATTCATGGTAATAATCATATAAAACATAGATGAGAAACTCGCATGCAATAACATACAATTGAATCGATAGAGATAAAGAACGAATTGTAAAGAAGAAAGCAATAGAAAAATCAATACCAATAATCCTGATGTTTAAAATCAATGAATAACCAAGCTCCAGAGATGTCTAAATGTTAATGTCTGAATTTAGGAGCTCTCTTCCAAAACTAGGTTAAAAGAAGTATATCCAAAGAAAGACAAATTCTAAGCTAATAAGGAAAACAAATTCTGAGCCTGCGCGTCTCGCCGCGGCGGGCCAATTGCTTCGCCGCGGCGAGCTTCCTTTTGTCGAATATATATCCAGCTCGCAAATTCTCGCCGCGGCGAGCGTCTTCCTTCAAAACAGGGGAGCCTTTCGCAATATCTCGCCGCGGCAGACTGATTTCTTCGCCGCGATGAGCCTTCTTTATCGCAATATATATAGTCTCGCATAATTTCGCCGCGGTGAGCTTCAATCTTCAAATCAGAGGCTCCATTCGTAAAATCTCGCCGCGGCGGACTGATTTCCTCGCCGCGGCGAGCCTTCCTGCAATTCTCGAGTCCAAGCTCGTAAAATTTTGCCGCGGTGGACCGAATCCCTCGCCGCGGCGAGCTTTGTTAAGTAGCTCGTCCTCATTTAGTTCAAAAGACATCGATTCCTACAAAATGTAAAGAAAACACCAAAGCGTAAAATCGGACTAAAAAGACTATAAAACTAAAGACAAAGACTCACAAAGACCGCTAAAAAGGACCAAATGAGATGTTAGAATATTGTCTCATCAAAATCCCCAAACCGAACCTTTGCAAATGTAAATGTTTTGTTCTCAAGTAACCTTGGTAGAGAAGTGTACATATAATTCCAAAAAAAAATGTTTCTCAAGCAAATAACTCTTAAATCCAGCACGCTAGTCCCTCATAGGAATAATGTGCAATCTCTACTCTCTTTGGAAGTGTCCAATAGGGTTAGTCGCTCAAAAAGTAAACTGGGAAGGTGACTCGCATCACAAGAATGCCTAGACTATCTTACGCTAATGTACTCAAATCAAACGGATCAGAAGGGACTTTGTTTTTCCATAAACGACTTATAAAAAAAGTTCAAGACCCGTGTTGTTCCCTTTTTCACTTGCAAATCAACCATAAACCAATATTGCACAATGCATGGCCTCATTGGGCTCTTTTATCATAGTTTTTTTACGGATGTTTGTTTTACCAAAAGTCCGCACTTTTGTGCGTGTTAGTTTTGTATACATGCCATCAACCCTCACGGTCGTATAGCTTGAAGGGCCACGCCGGTATATAGGTAGTATTTGAAACATGCCCAACACGACATACGGTGATCAACTAACACCATAGATCCACCCCGAGATTAAATTCAGATAACTTTGGAAACAGCAACAGAATCAAACACAATCAAGCATATAAAGCTCAAAAATTAGTCGTAAGCAAGTAACTCTTCCCCAAATATCGTGTATGGTCCATCCCAATGCGAATGCAACTTTCCTGGAAACAGTTTAAGACGAGAGTTAAAAACCAAAACTTTCATACCTGGGTGTAAGTCCTTGCGGATTATCCCTTTGTCATGGTACTCTTTTGTCTTCTGCTTGTAAATCTTTGCATTCTCAAAGGCACGGTGGCGGAGTTCTTCCAGCTTGGAGATCTGCAGCAATCTTTCTTGCCCACTGCCTGCATATCGAGATTTAGCTCCTTGGTGGCCCATGTCACTTTGTGCTCCAATTCCACAGGAAGATGACAAGCCTTGCCATAAACCAACCGGTAGGGGGTTGTACCAATAACAGTCTTGTAACAAGTTATGTAAGCCCACAGTGCATCATCTAGCTTGGTTGACCAATCCTTACGATTTGGTTTGACGACCCTTGTGAGAATGCTCTTGATTTGCCTATTGTTGACTTCCACTTGACCAGAAGTTTGTGCATGGTATACAGTTGCGACACGGTGTTGCACTCCATACTTCACAAGCAGGATCGCAAATGAACGGTTAATAAAATGAGATCCACCATCGCTATTAATTGCTCTGGGTGTACCAACCCTGCTGAAAATATTCTTGGACAAGAAAGAGAGCACAACTTTGTAATCGTTAGTCCTCGTGGCAATAGCCTCCACCCACTTAGTCACATAGTCCACAACAACAAGAATATATTCTTTACCATTACTTTTGGGAAAGGGTCCCATAAAGTCAACACCCCACACATCAAAGGGTTCTACCACAAGATTGCTAGTCAAAGGCATCTCATTACGCTTGCTAATGTTACCACTACGCTGACATGAATCACAACTTGCACAAAACTTATGAGCATCTTTAAACAGAGAGGGCCAAAAGAAACCTGATTGAAGAACCTTCAGAGCGGTTTTCTTCCCGCTGTAGTGCCCTCCACACTGCATGGTATGACAAAAGGTGAGAACACTACCTATTTCACTCTCTGAAATGCAGCGCCGTAGGATGCCATCAGCTCCCTCCTTGAAAAGGTGGGTGTCATCCCAAAAGTAGCCATTGGTTCGGAGTGCAAAGTTCCTTCTTTCCTGCGAAGACATGTTAGCGGGGAAAACACCTGCAACAAGAAAATTCACAATATCTGCAAACTAAGGCTCTAGGCTAACAGAGAATAGGTGCTCATCAGGTAGGTCATCGGGAATAGGGGGAGAAGGGGAGATTGTCGTAGGATCAAGCCTAGATAAATGGTCAGCAACAAGATTATCTTTACCATACTTATCAACTATTTCACAATCAAACTCCTGTAACATCAAAACCCACCTAATGAGGCGCGGCTTAGAATCGCTCTTGACCATGAGGTGGCGGATCGCGGCGTGATCCGTGTGAATGATCAATTTGAACCCTTTCAGATACGAACGGAATTTATCCAAAGCGAAAAGAACAGCTAGGAATTCTTTCTCAGTTGTGGTGTAGTTAACCTGTGCAGGATTAAGTGTCTTGCTGGCATAGTAAATCACATGAAAATTTCCATTCACCCTTTGTCCTAAAACAGAACCTAAGGCAAAATTAGAAGCATCGCACATAATCTCAAAGGGTAAGGACCAGTTAGGGGCAACGACAATGGGAGTGGAAACAAGCTGTTCTTTCAAGATGTTAAAGGCTTGCATGCATTTATCATTAAACACAAAAGGCACATCTTTCATAAGAAAGTTGCTCAAACACTTAGCAATTTTTGAAAAATCCTTAATGATTCTCCTATGAAAACCAACATGCCCAAGAAAATATTGCAGCTCTTTCACACAAGTGGGAGGGGGAAGTTTAACAATCAAATCAAGCTTTGCTATATCAACTTCTATCCCACGGTTTGAGACTACATGTCCTAAGACAATTTCTTCTCGAACCATAAAGTGACTTTTTTCCCAGCTAAGAGTTAAGTTACACTCAATGCAGTGTTTAAGCACTTTATCAAGTTTATGTAAGCAATCAGCAAAAGAATCTCCAAAAAGAGAGAAGTCATACATGAAGACCTCTATAAAATTCTGCACCATGTTAGAAAATATAGAAAGCATGCATCTTTGAAAAGTAGCAGGAGCGTTGCACAGTCCGAAAGGCATTCTGCGATAGGCAAAAGTCCCATAGGGACAGGTAAATGTCATTTTCTCCTGATCCTCCTAAGCAATGGGTATTTGGTAGAAACCTGAAAGACCACCCAAAAAATAATAGAACTCTCGCCCAGCAAGGTGGTTAAGCATCTCATCAATGAATGGCAGAGGGGAGTGGTCTTTCTTAGTGGCTGCGTTTAGTTTCCTATAGCCGATGCCCACACGCCACCTAGTGGTTTTTCTTACCGGGACCTCTATGCCCTTCTCATTTGTTTCAACAGTAACCCCCGACTTCTTAGGAACTACATGTACCGGACTCACCCATCAACTATCAGCTATTGGGTAAATTATGTCGTGCTCAAGCATCTTCAGGATCTCAGTTTTCACTACATCTTGCATGACAGGATTGAGCCTGCGCTGGGGTTGCCTAACAGGTTTAGCATCATCTTCTAAACTTATCCTGTGTGTGCAACTGGTTGCGCTAATGCCCTTAATGTCTCCAATTCCCCATCCTATGGCCGCAGAATTCTCCTTAAGAAGCTCAACAAGTTGGTTCTCTTCTTCCTTTTGCAATTTTGAAGAGATTATCATAGGTTTGGAACGATTTTCACCAAGGAAAGCATACTTAAGGTGGGATGGGAGATCCTTAAGGTTAGGCCTAGGGGGTTCGATTTCTCCAGTATGGCTACTGAGGGGGTCGATTTCACCTAAAGGTTCACTAGGGGGATCGAGTTCACCTGCCGGTTCAGTTTCCGCTGAATCTAAGGCACAGATTAGCTCATGACTTTCCTCACTCAGAATTCCCCTATTAGGATCTAGTGTCAAAGCGGCCTCTAACTTATTGCTAGTAATGTCATCAAGCAATGTAGTATATACACAGTCATCAATGACGCAATGAAATTCTTTGGCAATATCATGTTCAATTTCACAATTTGTAACAGAATAGGCATTAGAGTTACCTGCAGGATGCACTGCGTCCTTGGTGATTCGATTGTCTCCGATATCCATCGCTATTTTTCCTTCTGCCACATCGACTTGAAGTTTGACAGTTTTCATGACTGGCCTTCCTAGCAAAATCACATGGTTTACTTTGGTTGGTTCGCATTCTTTGGGAGGTAGAACTACAAAATCCGCTGGTACTAAGTATGTGTCAACCTTGACCAAAGCATCCCGAGCAATACCAAGCGGTCACTGGATACTACAATCAGCCATCTGCAAAGTCATATTCACTGGTTCCAACTTCCCCAAACCGAGCTCCTGATAAAGGTCATGGGTAATAGGACTAATGCTTGCTCCTAAGTCGAGCATATCTTTTGCTACCTTCCCATTCTCCATTTGTATATCAATCACGAAACTCCCTGGGTCTTGTTGTTTCACTGGTAGTCCGATCACAGAATTTGCTGTCTCTGGAAGGATCAGCTTTTCAGTAGACGAAAGCTTCTTCTTGTTAGCATTTAGGTCCTTGAAGAACTTAGCATACGAAGGGACATTATCAATAAGCTCCAGCAGTCGCATGTTCACGTTAACTTTCGAAAGCATTGCCAGAATAGATTTGAACTTACTGTCATCCTTTGGCTTCTTAACTGTCCCAGGGTATGGTAATAGCTTGGAAACTGGTGGTCCTGGGGGCGGAAGGTGTTATTAGATTTATGTAGAACCTCAGTGCTGCTACTTTGGTCCTCAATAATCTCCTCAGCTTCATCCTCAGTAACGTCGACTGCTGGTATAGGTGGAGTTTCCGGTTTAGGCATTATATATGGCTTCTCAACAACTTTACCACTACGCAGTACTGTAGTTGCTTGAATCTCTTCTTCCAATTCATCTTCGTCCCCAAATTCTAGACCTGCTACGAAGTTAGCCAAACTAATTGCTAAGTTCTCTATTCTGCTCATCATCCCTTCAATCTGCTATCTTGTTCTCTCTTGTCCCTTCATAACAACCTGCATGAATTTTTCATCATGGGCAATTAAAGCTACCAATGTGCTTTCGCTAAATGAGCTGCTCTCTGATAAAATATTTGCACTATTCACCATTTCCGGAGCTGGTCCCTCTGCACTCTGTCGCAATTCATTGGGAACCCTATCGATATCTTCAACATATAACAATTCAGGCTCCTTGATTTCGATAGGATTCCTTTTATTTCCCAAGATTAATGCACCGTTTGCCATGTCTTCAAAAACCATCCTCATCTCCATAGGTGTCTTGTTCAAAATACCACCACCACTCACTTCTACCACAGTCTGGTGTTCTACATTCAATCCTTCATAGAAGGTGCTCATGAGTACCTGCTCAGAAAATCCATGGTGTGGGCATGATCTTATCATTCTGAGGTATCTTTCCCATGCAAAATCAAAACGTTCCCTTTTTTGCTGACTAAACTCAGATATTTCTCTTTGAAGCTTCACTGTCTTTGAGTGTAGGAAGAACCTTTTGTAGAAGGCCTTGAGGATATCCTCCGAAGAAGTAAGTGATCCTGGGGCGATTCTCCATAACCAATCCTTGGCATTACCCTTCATCGCGAGGGAAAATAACACACACTTAACCCGTTCTTCCTCCAATCCTTGTTTGGATAAATTGCCGACTGCATATTCAAAATGCTGGATGAACCGGAGGGAGTCTTCCTCAGCGTTTCCGGAAAACACAGGTAGTGTATGCCTCAAATCACTTTCTAGTTCATATTTCTTCGATGCTTCGTCGATCACAATAGCAGGTCCAGCTACCCTTGCTGAGGGTGCATACTGGCTGGAAAAGGACTCCATTCCTGGATCTCAACAACAGTAACTCAACAAATACTTAGTTTCTGTTAGTCCAAGTAAATGAAATCACTACAAGTAACCACCGGCTCCCAGCGCTACAATAGGGAGTATTTCCCCGGCAGCGGCGCCAAATTTGATGTGCTCAAATTAATACTTAGAAAACCAAGTAGTAAGCAGTTGTTATAGACAGACAAAGCTAAACCACAGAGTCGTTCGCTAAGGAATTAATCAAGCTACGTAGCAGTGAGAGTAAACAGATACTTGCGAGTAACAGTTGACTGATGGTTTGGTTATACTTCTAACTAGATTGACTAAAGCTAAGATTACGATTAACAATGAGAGAAAGATGAATACAGTAGCAAGATCCAATTATGCTAATTCAAACTAGGGATAACACTCATATTTGTCACACAGTTGTTGTACCGTAAATCAATCAATTCGATTCAACCAATTGTTATTAGAATATATTATACTGGAAAAACTTGCGAGTCGTCAATTCACGATCCTTAAACATGAGCAATTTAGAGAATTTAAAACGGACTTATCGAATTGAAGGTTTTTACGAAGATTTTATACGAGACTAACCTATATGAGTGATTGATAGACACTAGAATGAATATGCATAATCTTCACATCCTACTGTATTCAGAGGTGTTTAGCTACTCATACTTGAGAATTGCATACAGAGATTCATGTTAATAATCATATGAAACATAGATGAGAAACTCGCATGCAATAACATAAAATTCAATCGATAGAGGTAAAGAATGAATAGTAAAGAGGAAAGCAATAGAGAAATCAATACCAATAATCCTGATGTATAAAATCAATGAATAACCAAGCTCCGGAGATGTCTCAATGTTAATGTCTAAATCTAGGAGCTCTCTTCCAAAACTAGGTTAAAAGAAGTATATCCAAAGAAAGAAAAATTCTAAGCTAATAAGGAAAACAAATTCTGAGCCTACGCGTCTCGCCGCGGCGGGCCAATTGCTTCGCCGTGGCCAGCTTCCTTTTGTCGATTATATATCCAGCTTGCAAATTCTCGCCGCGGCGGATTGAATTCCTCGCCGCGGCGAGCGTCTTCCTTCAAAACAGGCGAGCCTTTCGCAAAATCTCGCCGCGGCGAGCCTTCTTTATCGCAATATATATAGCCTCGCATAATTTCGCCACGGCGAGCAAGGTGCTCCGCCGTGGCAAGCTTCAATCTTCAAATCAGAGTGTCCATTCGCAAAATCTCACTACGGCAGACTGATTTCCTCGCCGCAGCGAGCCTTCCTGCAATTCCCGAGTCCAAGCTCGTAAAATTTACGGCATGACGAATCCTTGCGATGAAGCCACAAGCTCGTCCTCATTTAGTTCAAAAGACATCGATTCCTACAAAATGTAAACAAAACACCAAAGCGTAAAATCAGACTAAAAAGACTATAAAACTAAAGACAAAGAAAAGACCGCTAAAACGGACCAAATGAGACATTAGAATATTGTCTCATCAACCCACGCCTGTGCAGATTGAGAGATACATAGATACAGAATTCATCTATATTATGTGTACTTGTGTTGCTATATAAAGGAGATTTTGGCAAAGACAAACACTTTTACCTAATCCCACATTCTACCTAGCACAAAAACAGCAAAAACTGTCATCTTTTATCTGCCACACTTCTCTGAAAGTGTCTGAATTTCTCCAAAGAATCACTTAATTGAATTCGACCTTAATCTCTTTCGATCTTACTTCTCTGCACTACTTCTATTTAAAGAGATGGCACCAAAATGAGCAAGATCCCAGAAATCCCAAGTGTCCACATCTGGAACTACTGAAAAGCAACAGCCAGCGACAATAGTGAAAGATCCCAGAGTTGTTGGTGAATTCAGCTTCTCTATGTGGAATCCCAAATCCAAGGTACTCTGGGGAAGAGTACTTGTTGATAAATATCTGCTCGGTGCTGCAAAGAACCAAGCAGATGCTAGTAGTGGGCTTGCTTTACTTGAAAAGGTAAATATTAAGCGGTTTTTCTCCGCAAAACCCTCTTTCGCATCCAAAATTGATGTGTTGGAATTCTGCAACAATTGCACCCCCATTGAAGAAGATGGCACTGAAGAAGTGCACATCACATCGAAGGTATTGACATAAACCTTGATGAAAAATCCTTCTATAATCTATTTGGGTTACCCACCCAACGAACTGATTACTACCCAGATACCTCGTTCAAGACAGCAGAATACGTCTACTCTCTCTATATGAATCCTGATAAGGATGATACTCCAGATACCTTCGACAATGAGATAGTTAGGCAAAAACATCTTGTTGAACCTTGGGACTTGATAGCTCTTGTATTTCATAGGTGCTTTCATTCAAACCAAGGAGGAGCTGATCAAATCAGCTTGGAAAGATGGGGAATGATGGCATTCCTTAACACTCTGGAAGAGAGAGATATTGTTGGTCCATATAATGGCAAAGGAAAAGACTGGGGGGGGGGGGGTGATTAGTCTTTTACAACTTTTGTCGATAAACACAATTTCTTAGATATTTGTGAAGATATCTGATACTTAATTTCAGAGAGCGGAAGACTTTTCTGTGATAAGTGCACGTGCTCAGCAAAATATAATGCATTTAAATAAGTAGCAGGATAAAGAGAGCGATAAGTAAATTGTTGATCACATTCTGAATACAGTTGTACCACATTTCTCTTTTGTGTTCCCCCTCAATTTGTGATCTCACAGATATCTGAGTACCCGTCTCAGAAATCTTTGAAAGACACTTTTGTTTCACCTTTTGCCTTTGACATTCTGGATTCCCGTTCTAGATATTTTCTCTCTTCTTTTCCCTTCTTAATCATTCTGAGTTCCTGTTTCACTCACACTTTTAGCTCCTTTTTGGTATATGAGTTCCTGTCTCAGATACCTTTTTTCCTTAGATATCTAGATGCATGTTCCAGATATCTTTCTCCTTTATGAGTTTCCGTCTCAGAGATTAGAACTTTTCAGTTCCTTCGGTAGCTCCATTAACCCAAGACTATGTCTCAAGGTTAAGAACCTGCTTTCTTGCAAAGGCTTTGTAAATATATCTGCAAGTTGGTCTTCAGTACCAATCTTGAGTATCTCTATATTGCCTTTGTCAACATGGTTTCTAATGAAGTTGTGTCTAACATCAATGTGCTTTGTTCTTGCATGAAACTTAGGATTCTGAATTATGGCAATAGCACTTGTGTTGTCACAGAAAATTGGAGTTTTGTCTTCATTGATCTCATAGTCTCTGAGTTGTTGTTGTATCCACAATATCTGTGAAGCACAACACCCAGCAGCAATATATTCAGCCTCTGTGGTAGATGTGGCAATTGAGTTTTGTTTCTTGCTGAACCATGATATTAACGCACCAAGAAATTGACAAGTTCTGAGGTGCTTTTTCTATCAAGCAATGATCCAAAGATAGTCAAGATCGTAATAGCCAACTAAACTCAATCCACTGTCTTTTGGATACCACAATCCAACTTCTACAGTACCCTTTACATACCTTAATATTTTCATATCAATGTTGTAGTGTGATTGCATCGGATTTGTCTGAAATCTAGCACACACTCCAACTGCATATTGAATATCAGGTCTACTTGCAGTGAGGTACAGTAGAGACCCAATCAATTTCTTATACTTGTGTTCTTCAACACTCTTGTCAGATTCAGTATAGGTCATTTTGGTTCTAATGCTCATAGGTATCTTAGCATTCTTTTGATAAGGCTTTAGATTAAACTTGTTGAGCATATCTTTTGCATACTTTGTTTGACTAATGAACATTCCATCATTAAGTTGCTTGACTTGCAATCCTAGGAAGTAGTTTAATTCTCCCATCATGCTCATCTCAAATTTACTTTTCATGAGCTCAGCAAAGTCTTCACAAAGTTGCTAGTCTTTAGATCCAAATATAATGTCATCAACATATACTTGAACTAAAAGTAGTTTCCCTTCATGGTTCAAAGTAAATAGTGTTTTATCAACATCTCCTTTGTTGAAGCCACTTTCCAGCAAGTATTTGGATAAAGTATCATACCATGCTCTTGGAGCCTGTAAACCATTCTATTTTCTATGGATAAAGCCTGGTGGTTGTTCAACATAGACTTCCTCAGCAAGTTCACCATTTATGAATGTACTTTTGACATCCATTTGATAAACTTCAAAGTTATTATGAGCTGCAAAGGCTAGAAATAGTCTAATTGCATCTGATCTTGCAATTGGAGCATATGACTCATCAAAATATAGTCCTTCAGTCTGGGTGAATCCCTTGGCAACCAACCTTGCTTTGTTTCTGGTTATTTCACCAGACTCATTCATTTTGTTTCTGAAAACCCACTTGGTTCCAATTACAGATATTCCGTCAACAAATGAAACCAGTTTCCTGACTTTGTTTCTCTCAAATTGATCCAACTCTTCTTGCATTGCAGATATCCAATCTTGATCCTTTAATGCTTCTTCTATAGTTTTAGGTTCAATGTTTGAGATGAAACATCCATAAAGAGAGTATGCATTTCCAGCAATTGCTCTCCTAGTTCTAACCCCTTGGTTTAAAGGACCAATCACATCCTTGGCAGGATGATTTCTTATCCATTTTATAATAGGTTTTCAACTAGTAGGACTAATATCATTTTGATCTGAATGTGAATCAATATAATATTGACAGGATACCTGTTCAGTATCTGAGATATCTGGCACACGGGAAATGCCATTGATATCTAACACTTTTTCAGTGTTAGATATATCTGGGATTGAATTTTCAGCAATCTCATTCTCTGAAATCTCTTCATGATGAAGGTTCTTAGTAACCTGTTCCATTTCTGGAATTCTCATAGGAAATTCTTCATCATGTCTTAGAGTCATCTGGTTGTTACTAAGCAATGGTTGCTTATCATCCTCTAAGTGAATGACAGAGTTGTTTCCTTTTGAGAATTCTTCTTCAGAATCTTTAATCATTAGTTCTTTGAACCTATCTGAGAGTTATTCATTCAAGGGTACTTTCTTGTTTCCTTCGTAGAAAACTACATGAACAGATTCTTCAATCTTTTGCGTTCTTTTTTTGTAGATTCAGTAGGCTTTGGTATTCAGAGAATAACCAAGAAATACTCCTTCATTTGCATTTAGTTGAAATGTTCTCAACTATTCTTTTCCATTGTTAAGAACAAAACATCTGCAACCAAACACCCTTAGATGTTTGATACTAGGGGGTCTACCAATCAAAAGTTCATAAGGAGTTTTCTCATGGTGTTTCTTAACCAAACATCTATTTTGAGTGTAGCAGGCTGTGTTTACAGCTTTAACCCAATAGATTTCACTTATTTCAGTGTCAGAAAGCATTGTTCTTGCTGCTTCTTTTAGGGTCCTATTCTTCCTTTCAGCAGCACTATTTTGTTGTGGTGTCCTTACTGAGGATAGTTGATGTTGTATACCTTTGCAGGTACAAAACTCTTTTGTGTACTGGTTCACAAACTCAGTACCATAGTCTGTTCTGATTACAGATACCTTGTCATTTTTCATGACTTCAAGCTTATTCAGCAAGTTGGGTATTTCAACACTTGCATCAGATTATTATTTGAGAACAAGTGAATCTTGAGTAATCATCAACAACAACCAGACCATACTTCTTTCCTGCATAGCTAGTTTCAGAGGATTCAAAAAGATCCATATGTAACATTTGTAGTGGCCTTTCACTGGAGTGTCTAGTTTTAGACTTGAAAGATGTTTTGGGTTGTTTTTCCATTTGGCAAGCTAAGCATATACCATCTTTTCTATATGCCATTTTGGGTAAACCAACCACCAATTCTTTCTTGGCTAGCTTGTTCAGAGTTTTGAAGTTCAAGGGACTCATTCTTTTATGCCATAGCCAGTTTTCTTCAGTGTGGCCAGATTGACTCTCCATGAGACATTCTTCAGTTGTGGCAGATGCCCAGTCAACAACATAAAGATTTCCTTTCCACCTAGCAACCAAGCCTATCTGCTTTGACTTATTGTCAATTACTTTGCATAGTTTTGACTTGATCTTTACAGTGTACCCTTTGTCTACCAATTGACTCATGCTTAGGAGATTATATTTCAATTCCTTTACATGTAGTACTTCAGAGATTGTAAGGGCTCCATGCTTCAGATTGCCAAAACCTATGGTTGGATTTTCATCTCCCCCTACAAATCTAATAATTAGTCCTTTATCGCATTTCCTGTAGTTAACCAGATTTGCTTTGTCTCATGTCATGTGCTTCCCACATCCACTATCAAAATGCCACTTCGGGTTCTTCCTCAGAGTGTTCTCGTCAGCCATTAGGCAAGGCTCAATGTTGGAGCAATCTGGATAGATCTCCTCAGCAACCCCACATAATTCCCTTTTCTTTTGACCATAGTCAATCAATTCATGAGTGATGACACATAATTCTGGAGAAGGTAGTTTGGAGTCATCCTCAGATTCTGACTCAATATCTAGAGCATCCAGTTGGATTTGAATCTTTTTCCTTTCTTCAGTGAGCATAGCTCTCTGACCTCTCTTGAAGTTTCTTCTATCTTTCTTGTCACCTGTCTTTAGCTTATTGAAAACAGGGCAGTCTCTTTTAAAATGATCAGGTTTCTGACAATAGAAACAGATTTCGTTTCCGATTTCTGCTTCCTCGGTACTAGATGCTTCTTTGGCTTGTTCAGCTTGAATTGATACATATTTTTGTACTGGTGATAGTTTGAGCCTAGATGCTTTTTCAACTTCTCTTTGGCTTTTCTTCTCTCAATCTCCCGACTGACATATTTTCTCATTTACTTTACAGCAAGAGCATCTTCTTCAGTCATTTCTTTGGTATCCTTCTTTTCAGAAGTACCTTGTGTTACTAAAGCAACATTGTGAACTTTCTCAACAATTATTTGTTCTCTCTGAGTTGTTTCATAGTTGACAGTAGATAAGTGGGAAAAGAGTTCTACTGGAGTGATATTTGGCATTCCTTGGTTGAAATAAAAATACTGAGTATGTTCCCAGTTTTGATTCAAGCTTCTCACGATAGTCTTAACCTTTTCAGAGTTAGAGTATCTCTCACTTTCACCAAGTGCAGCCATTTCACTCATCAATGTTGTGAACCGAAAATCTAGTTCTTCAAGAGTCTCTGTGGGACCTTGTTTAATGTTTTGGAATTTGAGCTTCAAAATTTCGAACTTATTTTCCTTTGTTTTCTCAGTGCCAGCACAGATTTCTTCAATCAGTTGCCAGGCCACTTTCGCCATTTTTGCACCCCACGGTTTACACTGTATGTGATCTGGAGTGGAACGTATGATGATATTGCGAGCCTGACCATCCAGTCATTTTCTCTTGGCATCTTCCGATGTCCAGAGCTCTCTGGGCTTTGGCTCGTAAACAACTTGACCAGTAGGTCTTCCACTAGTTGACGCACCTGTTTGTGAGGAACCACCACTTGGTTCTTCAGCAGTCGGAGCTCTGTCTCTACCATTAGAAACCTCCGTGACCTGCTTGAGTTGTTGAATGACTATGGGGCCATTCTTTATAACTTCGATCATTTCGTCACTGATGGCTTCTAGGTGGAGCATCATGTTGTTCTTCCATTTCTCATAGTTCTCTGGCTTGAGAATTGGAGCGTTACTTAAAGACATCCTACAGCAAACACACTAAACAAACAAATCAAGTGGAGGTGAATAGTCTTTTACAACTTTTGTCGATAAACACAGTTTCTCAGATATCTGAAAATATATCTGATACTTAATTTCAGAGAGCGGAAGACTTTTATGTGATAAGTGCACGTGCTCAACAAGATATAATGTGTTTAAATACTTAGCAGGATAAAGAGAACGATAATTAAATTGTTGAAAGTAAATAACACGTCTTTTATAGTGGTATCTGAAGGTGGTGTAATCCTTCAACTAATCCACTTCGGCCTTTCTCAGACCTGGAATCCACTAAGACAGATAATTGAGTTCACCTTACAAATATCTTCTTCTCGATTCCTAAATACACTAGGTTCCCAACCAAGTGTTCCCCCTGAGTTATTCCCCGGCTCCCAGCCAAGTACTTCCTATACTCAGAAACCTTTGAGCTGTTCCTTAGTTTCCCAAACTAAGTACTTCCTATGCTCAGTAACCTTGGAGTTATTCCTTAGTTTCCCAAACTAAGTACTTCCTGTACTCCACGCCGTTTTAAGGTGTTGGTTATGAAGGTTTGTCAGGTGAGTAGTCTTACTAACTTTTCAGTTATTTAAGAATACTCTATAGAACAAGAATCACTTAACAAACTTCACAATGTGTGCTGACATGTTCTTTACTCACCCAAGTCTATGTTAACTGTTCTGGAGAATGAAACTCAGATACTTGATCTTTTGATTCAACTCCTTCACATATAGCAATGCTTGTTAATGATCAGGACACTTAGAACTTTCGTGCTACTTAGAATTCAAAAGCTTAGTCGCAACTGTAAGCTGAAGAGTAAGTAGGTTGAAGGCTTGTATGCTTGAATGAATAAGTTCGTTCTGTGTGTAAGTTCAAGGTGTAAGTTCTTGGTGTGTTTCAAGCATTCTAAGTGGTGATATTTATAGTTGATTTTGAAGCTGTGTGAATAGTATCCGTTAAGCTCAATTCAAATTCAAACTATTGATATCTGGAAATAGTACTGCAGAAGACGTTGTCTCTTTTCAAAGATTTCCTCTTTTGTTCAGATGTCTCTGTCTGCGCATTTATTGCATTGTACTATTTTGTCCTGTAGTGCCAACGGAACTATGCACGCTTTCTGAAGCATTGCATGTCCCTTTCCAGAGACCTTCACCTCTCCAGATACCTGTTGAAACATTGTTTCCCAGAAACAAAGTTTTGTCTAAGGTATCTGAGTGTAGGTATCTATGGGCACTTTTCCTCGTTCAGAAACCTTGTGTTCTCCGATATCTTTTGTGAAACCTTTTTATTGAAAAACACTTGTTTCTTCAACATATCTGGACATAGGTATCTGATGACCTTCGTCTTCAGCAATCTTGTACAGTCTTCAAATCTTCAAATTTGTTAAACACTTCTAATGGATGCCTTCTTCTTGGTCTTCTTCAAAGATAAAAAAATTACATTCAGAGACCTAACATCCTATACAAGATTTGCTAGACTAACATAGTGATTTTCCTCTTTTTACAGTGCTCAAGTGAACCAAGAGTACTAACCACCTTTCTGACCTAAGATAAGTCATTAGGTTGCTGATCAAAATCTAAACAGATATTCCTAACAGAGATACCCTTCAACTGGGGTAAGCACATCTTTCTGAGGTTTGTTAACAAACTTCAAGGCTATGAGCCTATCATACAAGGTGACATTGCTGAGCCTAAGCATACTATCAACTTTGGTCTGAAGATATGCTACATTCTGGAACTGCTTGGAATACAGCTCAAAGGAAAGGAAGAAATTTCAAATAGTGATTTTATTTGCAAATACAATTGTGGCTCAAGCAGAACTAGAAGAAGAAGCTAGTAGAAGAATTTTCTGAGGCAAATGATGTGCCAAACAAGAAACGTAGAACTGGAGGCAAGAAGAAGGCATGTGCCTCATAGACCACCTCACTGGTGCAGATACCACTCTTGATGCCAAGAGGGTGGATGAGTCCCAAGCTATACCTGCTGAAGAAGCAGAAGATTTGAAATTTGACCCATTCTTGGAAAGGAATGAGGTTGCTGACAAAGTTCCTGCATCACAAGTTGCTGAGAAAGCAACCATGTCCAAAGGAAACACTTTACCAGGGTCATCCACTCTGGAAGATATAAAAGATGCCCTGATGAGTGATGCAGATGTACATGATGGCAATGTCACTGCATAAGTACTGAATGTTGTTGCTGATCTAGAGAGAACTATCACTTTTGCTCCTTCTCCTTCAAGATCCAGATCACCACAGCTACAACAACCACAACAACCACAAGACTCTCAGGCTTCTAACTACTTGGTAGAAGCAATTGAGATGCGTCAGAGAGCTGATGGTGTTGTTGAGTTAAATCCTATAATTAAACAGGTTCCCTAACTCTCATCTGAGAGGGATCAACCTAATGTTGTGACTCAGGAGGATCAATCAGGGGAGACAACTGAGCACAGAACTCAGGATAGGCTTGAAGTGCCTGAAATTTCAAACAAATATGTTGTCAAGGGACAACAAGACCAACACATGGAGCTGTCACATGTTCCAGAGACCAATCAGCCTGACATTGATCAGGTTACTGAGTGGTTTAACTCTCTATTTGTGAAAATTCAATGTTTATATGTCTTGTATTTTATTGTCTAATCTTTGTTACAGGCTGAAATAGAAATAAGAGATCAAGAGGAAGCTGCAAAGCTTGCCTCAGAAACTGAAAAGGAGGTTCCTACAACCTCAGTACCAAAGAAAACTGAGCCTGTGCAACAAGTGAATTAGTTTTCAAAGGCACATACTTTTCATATATGTGCTAAAATCACTTAGTATCTAACTCTATGTTTGTTTCTTCAAGGCTTCAACTGAGAAGAGAAGTGATGAGGCTGAAAAGCCCAAGTCACCAGAGAACCACTCAGAGACTCACGAAGTCTCTGAAGAACATGCACCTGAGCCATTTGTTGAGAAGGTAGTCAACTCAGATATTTGCAATGTTCAAATCATTCTCTGATCAATTCTACAAGCGATTAACACTTTCTACTCACAGGTTCTAACAGAGGTATAAGTTACTGAGAAAGAGACCTCCAAGTCCCCTCAAGCAATGGAAATCAATGAGGCCACCAAGCCTACATCATCAGAAAGATTGCCAGAAACTTCCCAAGTTTCTGTTGAACATATATCTAAGCCTCCTACTGTGGAGGTACCTATTCACTCAGATACCCAATGTTCATAGCTTCTTTTTGTAAATTTTTCCAAGTGTTAATCATCTTTTAATTCTCAGGTAGCGAAAGAAATGGAAGTTGCTGAGGATCAGTCTCCCAGGTCTCCTACTCACATAAAGATATTTGAGGGTCCTTCCACCTCAAAAGTTCAACTATCTAAGCATGTTGTTGTGACACAGGTGACTGAGATACCTGACACACTTTCACCTCAGATATCTGACCAAATTTTGATACTTAATCGAAATTCCATTTTCTTTCAGGATCTAAATGAGGGTACTTCAGAGCAAACTTCAAGGGAAGTCACATCTGATGACGATCTACTTCAGTTGTTCAAGGATCGTGCACTTCCAGAACATCTCTCTGCCTTTAGAAGATGACAAAAATTGAGAAGAATGGATCTGATGGCACTTGCACAAATTCTGGATGATCCTATAAAAAGGAAGAAAGCTGAACAACTTGAAAACAATGTCCATGCGTTGCTTCCTACTGAAATGTATGATCATGCAACATTGATGAACTTTTTTTTTTCAAAGATGTAGTTGCAGAAACCGTCATTGAAGACTTCCAGAAAGCAGATAGAAACACAAGAATCCAGCTAGCTTCTAACCCAACTCTACCACTAAGAATTCCATCATCAGCAGCTGAACAAGAGGAAGTGGGAAACAAGCCCGTGGCAATCAAAGAAGTGATAGATCTGCTATCTGACAAGGAGACGGATGAAAATGACGTAGAGAACCCCAAGTCTCCTCCCAAGTCTTCTGAAAAGAAAGATGATTCTCAGAAGGATGATGATGACAATGCACCCCCACCTGATGCAGGAGGGGTCACTGGAAAACACAATGCCTCAGTTGTTGAAAAGCTCCCTGAGAAGAAAAATTTTCCTCCTCCATCTCCTCAGAAATCATCAAACCCTTCTCTACCAAAGCAACAGGAGGCAAGTTGCTGATGACACCACTCAGAAACTACAGGAAGCTGAGCAACGGGTGGCGCAACTAATACAAATGTTGGAAGAAGAAGAACGCTTGCACCTTGAGTTGGAAAGCAAGGTTGCTGAAAAGGAAGACAATCTGAAAAAGATTGAAGAGTTGTCTCGCATGGAGGAAGAAGCCCTTGCTGAGCAGAAACAATTACAACTTGATGCTTAGAATCTTATCGAAGAAATAGATGCTGAAGAAGCTGCTAACATCAAGAAAAGAATGCTAAAGTAGCATGTATTCCTTCATCTTCTGGAAAATTAAAGAAACCCATGTCTGGGATTGTTGTTGGACTAGGCAATGAAGACACATGGGAGGATGATGAAGACGAAGATGAAGAGGAAGAAGTCAATGAAGAGGAGCATGAGGATGCTAACCTAACCAGTTATCCTGTTAAGGACAATCAGACTATAGTGTCATCTCTCAAGAGATCTTAGCTCCCACCATCTTTCCAAAAGTTCCTAATGTGCATACTTCTGACTTTGAGAATAGATCAAAGATGATGCTCAAACTCATAAAGGAACTGGAAAATCAAGACAAGGAGATTACTGAATCTGTACCATCAGATTTCACCAAGTTTGCTGAGATTATATCGAAAAGAACCTCTTCACTAGTTCTAAAGCGTAGAGATCTTGGAATGGTAAAGGATTTGGATAGCAAGTCTATGCAGGCTGCATATGATACTGCTCAACTAGCATCAACTTAGATACAATCAGTGGTTGTTGAAGTTTCCAAGCTGACAAACAAGGAAACTGGAATTGAAAAGCAGAATGAAGATCTCGGAAAGGAGATGGAGAAATTCACTGAGGCTTACATAAGACTTCAAATGAATTTTGACACTCTGTTATATTCTTATGCCAGACTCCTGGTCGGTTTTGATCAGTCTCTAATGACTAAGGGGGAAGGAAGTACAAGGAGAATATAAGGAAAGGACAAAGGAAAGATGTATCCTGAAGAAGCCTAGACCGAAACCCCAAGTCAGTAGCTACAGATGATGACTACAAGGTCAAGGACAAAGACCCAGATACCTCCAACAGCTGCCAAAGAGCTCAAGGAGATGAAGACAAGATAGAGAGTCTGAAGAAGAAGAAGAAGTAGGAGAGATCTCTGAAAAGAGAAGGAAAACTAGACAAGAAAGCTGCAGAGACCTTATGGTAAAACAACAAGAAGATGAGGATGATGATGAAGATGACAAAAATCCTCCTCACAAGAATCTAAGCAGCATGTCTGGACCCATTGTTGAAACAATAGTAGCAAGGACACCTTCTGGAAACACCAAGTCAATCCTGCAAGGTACCCCATCTAAAGACCCCTCACTAAAAGGTCTGAACTCCAAACAGAAGAGGAAGAGAGAAAGGGACATCAAGTTTGGTAGAATACCACCACCAAAGCCTGAAGATGCTTAGATTGAGTATGTTAAGACTGATGATCTAAATCCCTCTGTTTGGCAGTGTATTCATCAGAAGAATGGCTACTGGATACTAAAATTGGAAATTCTTCTCGTCAATGAAGGAGGACTACCGATAGCCATCTTCAAATAGATGATGACATGAAGAAAAGGCAGACCAAAGTTGTTGCCTAAAGATAGAAATGGCTAGACTTTGAAATACAAGTCAGACAAGAAGCCAGAAAGAAGGACCAATCTGAAGAATGCCCTTATCACAGACCTGAGGATGTGCATACAATTGTTGATGAATTTGGGTCAAGAACAAAGTTGCAGGTTGAACCTTATGAGTCATTTTATTTGAGTAAGGATCAATACTTGGGTGCTTGAAGTATCTGAAAGAGATATATGGTCACTACAAGCCCATTGAAGAGCAGCTGGTCCATGTTTGGATGTGGGGCAAGTACCTATGGATCAAAAGCATGACCAAGAACCTATTCGCCAAATCCTACAAGGAAATTGCTCTTGCAACAAGGAGAACTGAAATGAAAGACATGACTTACATCCTTGGTTATTCTGAAGATTGCATGAGATTTGGTGATATGGTATTTCAAAGCTGAGGAAGAAGACTTGAAGACCAACTAGTAGGATGTTCACTTGGAACTTGGAACTTCCTGTTGTCCTACTTAGTTGTGTATGTTTTGATTTTTGTTGATTGTAATTTATTGCTTTATCTTGTAAAAGTTATCTATACTATCACTTGTAATCTATCTGATGAACCTACTCTCAGATACTTGTTCTAATGAAAAGCTAACTTGTCAGCAAAGATCAAACCTTGTGATTTGGTTGATGTTTATACTTTCTGCACTTAAATAAAAGAAATGAAAGATCATAAGAAATGTTTAAGTGTTGGATTGTTTCCTCATCCAGTTCATCTTAGGTTTTAAAAGATAGTCATAGGGGACTGATCAAAAAGGGGGAAATTTGTTAGGAATACCTGTTTAGATTTTGATCAGTAAACCATAATGACTTATCTTAGCTCAGAAAGGTAACTAGTAATCTTAGTTCACTTGATCATTGTAAAAGAGGAAACTTCATGAGTATGTTAGTCCAGCAAATCTTGTATAGGATGTTAGGTCTCTGAATGTAATTTTTATATCTTTGAAGAAGACCAAGAAGGAAGTATCCAGCAGAAGAACTCTTTTATTGAAGATCAGAAGACTGCACAAGATTGCTGAAGACTAAGGAAAATTGTGTCCTCAGATACCTTGAAGAAACTAAGTGTCTGAGAGACAAACATTTGAATAGGTTTCTGATGCACTAAAGGTCACTGAGAAAGGACTTGCAATGCCTCAGATAGCTTGCATTGTTCCGTTAACACTACAGGACAAAAGTTGGTATAGTGCATTTATTAGGCAGACAGAGATGTCTGAACAAAAGAGGAAATCTCTGAAACGAGACAAAGCTCATTGTTGTACTAACTTCAGAGATCAATAGTTTGAATTTGATTGAGCCTCACGGATACTAATTTAAATGGCATGATTTTCAACTATAAATATCACCACTTAGAAAGGTTGAAAGACACACTTGAACACCAGAACTACATACATTACACTCAAGCATACAAGCCTTCTGCCTACTTACTCTCTAGCTTTCTGTTACGACTAAAGCTCTTGAATTCTAAGTAGCACGAATGTTCTAAGTGTTCTGATCCTTAACAAGACTTGCATACTGTGAAGGAGTTGAATCTAGAAGATATAGTTGTGACCAATATATGAGATTCATTCTCTTGAACATAATCAAGACTTGGGTCAGTAAAGAACAAGTTACCATACATTGAAAAGTGTATTAAGTAATCTTGATTCTACAAGAGCACTCCTACATAACTGTAGAAGTTATTAAGAGCATGCTCACCTGACAAACTACCATAACCGAAACTCCAACAGGTGTTGAGTATAGGAAGTACTTAGTTTGGTAAACTAAGGAATAGCTCAAAGGTTACTGAGTAGAGAAAGTACTTGGTTCGGAACCTAGTGTGAAAGGGATCAAGATATAGGATTTTGTAAGGGGAACTCATCATCTTATCTTAGTGAATTCAAGTCCTGAGAAAGGGTGAGTGGATTAGTTAACGGATTACGCCACCTCAGATACCACTATAAAAGCTTTGTGTTATTTGCTTTCTGCACTTACTTTCTGTATTACTTTATATTTGCCGAGTACTTACACACATTATAGCTTGCTAAGCACGTAAACTTATCTAAAAAGACTTCTGCTCTCTGAGACCAAGTATCAGATACCTTCACAAGTATCTGAGAAACTGTTTTATCGTCAAAAGTTTGAAAAAACAATTCACCCCCCCCCCCCTTCTAGCCCAGAAAAATAGCCCAGCAGAAATCAGTACCTCCACTGCGGTCTCCTGTGGACCGCAGTGGGCCCTTCTGCGGTCCACAATGGACCGTAGTCTTCGATTGTTGCAGCTTCGAATCTGTTTTCTTCGTTCTTCAATTTCGGGCTTCGTAACTTCGTTTCCTCGAAAAGTGATCTTGTACAAAGTTGTTGCATCTTCTATTATCTTTGCATTGGTTGGTCGCATGACATGTTTTGACTCCATGAACTCTGTGCAACGGACAATCCGGCGTATTTGCTTCCTTGTCCCGATTTGGCACAATTATGCCGTTTTGGTGCCTGAAATCGTGCAAATCCTAAAAAATGCGATCATGACCTACAGAAAATACGAAAAGTTGGTAATTGACCATAAAATGATACAAATATTGTATCTAAGAAAAAAAACGAGGGTCTAAAAATATGCTATATTGCACATTTCATTGTCACATCATGTATAGCCCTTGGGATGTATATTCCCACCGTATCCCCTCTAAATCTTTCTCCGAGTAGTACCATATGGGTCATTACAATGAATGCAAATTATGAGTATGCAAAAAAGTATAAAAAATAAAAAATCTGAAAAAAGAGAGAAAGATTGCCATTTACGAGTCTAAAGCTGTTCTAGAGTGTTGATTAAAGTCTCTTCTGACTTAACTGATAGAGTACATTGCATAAGGTATTTGAGGCATGTTGTGACGTGAGTCACCTTCCTTTCTCTTTTTGATTGCTTGAGTGATTACCCCTACTGGACACTTCTAGGAGAGTGAGAGATTGTAGCATAGGATCCACTTGTGAGGGATTACTAGGTTAGACTTAAATTCTATTTACTCGAAAAACTAACTTCATGGATTTTTACTTGTTCTTCTGCAAACGTCAGTGTGATTTCAAACCTCTTGCATCTTTCTGGTTTAATATTTTCAATCGTAGACTCGGCAGCTTGGGAGCTAGAGTTTACTTGTGTGTCTGCGTGTTTTTTGTTTTTCTAGATTTTCAGAGAGTCTGTTGCTTGAGGACAAGCAAGGGTTTGTTTTGGAGAGTTTCATGAGTCGATTTTACGTCCTCTCATTTGGTCTTTTTTACCGTCTTATTGCCATTCTCAAGTATAGTTTTTATGTGTTTTATTAGTGTTTTGTTACGTTTTCGAGTTTTGTAGGTATTTGGTTAAATCGCGTGATTTGGAGACAAAAGGATACATTTCATATGCATTCACAGGAGTACGAAGTTCCAATGCCTCGAATGAACGCCAAAAACGGAGCGGGAAGGCCAAAATACCAAATTTGGAGTCAAAATGCGAAACAAGGCGGTCCAGGTGATGAGTCGATATTTTAGCGACTCATTTAGTGCCTTTTTCCGTATTTTCTTGCGTCTTTTAGCCGTTATTTAGTATTTTTTGTTCCGTGTCACGTTTGGGTTTTTTGTGTGTTTTTGGGCATTTTTAGGTGTCGTAGCGTCATTGGTAAGGAAATGGAGGACCAAAGTGCAAAGAAGACTTCAAAACCTTCTAGAAGCACCACAAGGACAAGTTAGTGGGCCACTACTCCAAGAGAGGTGACATGGAGGTTGGAAAAGGGAGAGAAAATAGGAGAAAGTGGGAAAATGCTGATTTTCCCGGGCACAAGGCTCACCGCAGTGAGCTCCTGCAACAAGGAGCCTCAACGCGGTACAATCAAGCAGAAAAGGAGGCATAAAGGGTAGACCGCGGTGAGCTGGAACGGGCAAGGTCCCCTCACCGCGGTGAGGACTATTTGATAGAATCAAACCCACGATTTCTGGCAGTTTTTTCCCATGATTTCTAGTTTCTTCTTCCTTGGTCTATAAATAGGACCCTTGTATCAGTCATTAGGATATATCTTCATTACTTCTACTTTCATATTATCAATTCCAAGCATTGCAAAAACTTAGAGATTTCAATCTCTCTTTTAATACGAATAAGCATTATTGATCTTTCTGATAATCGCAGAGACCAATAGGCGCCCAGGTATTCAATAGTACGAGTTAGGTGGATTCCATTAATAACTTGTATTGTGACATATTGTTATCTGGTCGTTGAACGCATGCTTGATGGTTGTGAACTTGCATCAGTCTTTACCTCTAATTAGTATATATCCGGATGAGGGCATAGCTAGTGACAAGCTTTTTGCCGTTAGTCATACGTACTTATAATCTGTATCTGGTTCGATTTTGCAATAGCAAAGTTGTTCCATTCGTGGGCAGTGTACCATTAGCTATATCGCGTCAGAACTTTTGAAAGATCAGCTTGCTTCGTTTTAATTGTAGAAATTGAATGATCTAGGTATTACCTTGTCTTGTAATTTTAAATTGTCGTAGGGATTTGAAGTATCAACCTTACCCACACTATCTGTTTACAGCTCACACCTTGAGCCTACACCTTAGAACTAGCTTAATCAATTTCTCGAGAGAACGACCCTGTTGTTAAGCCTTGTTGTACTATGACAACCGCTTTACTACTTGTATTATTTAACAAGTATTAATTTTGAGCGCATCAAAATTTGGCCCGCTGTTGGGGAATTGATTGCTACGTTCTTCAATAAGTAGGATCGGTGTGTAGTTGCGTATCTTTATTTTAATCTTATTCAAAAAACCAAAGAAAAACTTCAAATTTCAAAAAAAAAAAAAATCAAAATTCAAAAACAAAGATTTTTTGCTTTGTGTGTTCGTTTTGTTTTGTCTTGCGAACCCTAGCCTGCATGGTATAGCTGGCCTTACGTTCGAAGTTGATCTAAGCTTGCATGGGAAGGGCGGGTCCCGCTTTTGAAGTGGGTTGTTGTTTTCTATTTCAGGTTTATCCATGGACTCAAGGAAAATTCAACAAGAAGTTAAGATGGAGGAAACAAACGTAGCATCAACGCTCGACACGAAGGAAACAAAATTGCTCCCAACAGTTTTGTTTGGGTTAGGAGGACGGTCTCTGAGGACAAAGGTCCGCATTACATCGAACTTTGTGGAAAGTGTGGAACAAGGCACCCTAGACCTGGAATGCGCGCAGGTACAAAGGACTTTCCCATCACATTCTCCAGTGACTCTGATGATGAATCCGAGGAAGAAGACGAGGAAGAGGATCCGAAGGAGGATCTCGAGGAGTTGCCTCTAGCCCATGAATATGAACCGGAGGAGCCCGAAGAAGGTGAAATTATGGACACAGACGAGGTTCTAAGCTTCGCCGACCATAAGACGACGAACCAGTCAATATGGTGTTCAAGATGGAGCCACAACCACAAGGGGAGATCTGGCCAATCCTGGTTATTTAGAGCCAACCCATGCCGATGTTGATACCGAGTATGAATATCAAGGTTGGAATTAGGAATTCCAACCGCATGATTGGAATACTTGACTCAGGGGCTGAGGTGAGCGTGATGACTCTCGGCCTGTACAGGAAGTTGTAGCGTACAGGCATGTTACCCCTCGAGGAGGACATGGTTTTGGCGGACGGAACACTCAAACGACCGGAGGGGAAGGTTCGGGTAATTGATGTACATGTTATTGGCATCCATGCTCACACCGATTTTGTGATCATGGAGTGTGATAGTCAGGACAGTGATGAACAAGAACTTATCCTGTTAGGAAGGACATTCCAGTACACTGCAGAAGGGACCCTCAACACCCGGGACCGCAAATATATTATGGAGGTGCTCGGAGTCCCCTACGAGGTACCTCTATACACGAGGTCAAAAGTTGGAGGTCCCTCCGCGAAGTACGCCGGCCCCTAGGCGAGAGTGAGACTCCATAGGTTGGACCTGTGGAGCAAGAGGCATAGTTGACGCTAACGACTCTAACTAAAGCGGTATTTTCTATTGCTTTTCACACTTAGTAACTAGGATGCATATAGGTAGAGTTTTCATTCCTTCCATGCATTTTACATTTTTTATTCCTGAATCAATTCAAGTTTTCATTCTTTCATATTGTCAACTTATCCTTTCATATTTATATAAAAAAATTAAAAAAAATTGCGGGAGAACAGATCTCACCGCGGTGAGCCAGGTAAAAAGGTGACTCACCGCGGTCTGCAGAAGGCAGAAAGTTTGCCTCTCTGCCGGACCGCGGTGAGGGGCACCCTAGCCCCTGCCTCACCACGATGAGGCCTGACGATTAAACAGAAGGAGGCCTTCTCTCTCCTTCACTTTTTTCACTCTCCTTACCCGTTTTTCCCCCAATTTTTGAGATTTTCACCAATTCTCCACCATTTAACTCGGGTAATAGACCGTTGCGAAGGTAGTGAGTTCCTCTACTACTTGGAGACTTCAATTCGTGTTTATATCCATTAATTCTTCTGGAATCGAGGTAATTCTTTCTAGTATCATTACTTTGCAAACTTGGATTTCTATGCTTGATTGATTGATATTGAGTATATGGCTATGCTTATGAGGTATGAAATTGTCTAGATAAGTCATAATCCATGTTAGCTTAATTAGATTTTTCCGGAGAATTATGTTGTTTTTTGTGGAAGGATATCTTTGTGCTAGCTTGTTCATCTTAAAATCAGTATTCGTGCTGCATATTTGATGATAGGATTGAGCTTGCTACCTTTTCGATTTGCAAAATCCCTTGTAGTAACAATGTGTGCACTATGGGTGTCTTGACTATGTTAGAGGATTAGGCATTGTTGTTACTACTTGCAAGAATTGGTTTGGGGAAGACATTGTTGTGGCCACATTTGAATGCACTATGGTTTGCATGTAACTATGAGTTAGGATTAGGCATTCGTGTAGCTACATTTTGATATGGGTGTAGCGTTGACATTTTCTATCCGGGTACCATGGTACCCAAAATAAAGAGTGTGTCCAAAAAGCAGAAGGGAGCCCCAGTTCGAACACATTAAGGGGAAGCAAAGCGTGATAGCCTCCGATTTTTCAGAGTTAGGGGGTGCTACCAAGGACTTGCCGCAGATCTTAGGAGCATACATGGAGTATCGTAGCAGTTTGGTACGCACTTGGATCAGTGGAACTCATGCTATTCAAGTTTCACACAGCACATGTCTGCAGCGGGCAACTGAGCGCCTAGCGCATATGGAGCAAATGCGCAAAGCTCAGACGGATGACCGGCAGCAACAAAGAGGAGGCTCATCTTCCGGACCCCATGGTCCGCCTTCCTCTTAGTGATCATGCCGACCGAGGCATACTACGGGCAGTAACTCTATAATCCCTCTTTTTATTTATTCCCTAGGCTACAGATCAGCTATCGAATAGGTTTGGGGAGGGAAGTTGTACTCATATGCTTACATGCCTCGGATTATTTGCTACCTTGTATATATTGTATATATGTGTTTTTTCCTTTAGTTATTCGTTTTTGCAATTATGTGGGGTGGTATGTTAGCCACCTTAGTGTGATTGCAGTTGAGTCGAGTTCAAAATTTTTGTGACGAGTCTTGAGTTCTTATGACAAGTCTGGTTATCTATTTCCTTAGTTAAGACTTTTTACTGATGTGATCTTAGATGGCCTCTGACTGAGTGCTAAGGAATTTTCGAAAATCACTCTAGTTCGTTTCACTTGTAAATAAAAAGTCTTCCTGTTCTAGTAGTCAAAAAGCCGGTGAGAAGCCTTAAAACCAATGAAAAAATCTTGTACCGGCAATTGTGTGATTCTAGTAGGATGAGCAAGGTTTTTTAACTTGCGCCACTTCATATACATGTGCACTCTTTTTAAAATGAGTATGACGAACGGCATTTTCTACTTCGTGTCTCGATTCTCGAACCTGTTCCAAGGAACAAGTTTGGGAAGGATGATTCTTGTCAACTTCATACCCAGGCTCACTACTTTCTATATTTGAGCTATGGTCGATTTCGAAATTGTTCTGTATTTCTATCTGCCGTTCTAAAAAAAAGAAAAAAAATCTCGAAGTGTTATTCCAGGATCACTTGTGATCGTCTAAGATCGTGTTGGGCATTTCCAAATACTACCTATAAACCAGTGCAGGGCTGATCGTGCGTATGCTGTGAGGGTTGATGGTTTTGTTTCCAAAACATGCCAAATACTACCTATAAACCAGCGCGTGGGCGGTGCTCGTATATTGTGAGGGTTGATGGGCTGTATACCAAACCGACACGTACAAAAGTACGGATCTTAGGCAACCTATTGGGATACACTTGCAACATTGAGATAGAAAAAAAATTGAAAAAATAGAAAATCTGTGCAAAAAGAGCAAAGCACAAGAAAAAAAAAAAAAGAAACGTGCAAAAAGAGTAAAGCGCAAGAACGGCAGCTAATTTTATTTCCTTGTATTTGATGTCGACCCCTTTCCTAAAAAGTCCTTTCTGACTCGTTTGAATTGAGTGCAAAAGCATGTAATATTAGTGGCAACTTTGTGACGTTTGTTACCATCCTAAGTTAAGTCTTGAGCAAATACCCTATTTACTGGACACTTCCAGATGAGAGACTTGAGAGTTCCACTATTATGTTCCTTTGTGAGGGACTACTAGGATCGCATTAAGTTTTATTTACTTGTGAAACGGAAGATTGTGATCTTTGCAACGCTACTAGTCAAAGTTAGGGGGGATAGAAGTTTACATCAATATAAGGGCTTATCTTTGGCAAGACTTGTTCCGGTAGCTTGTCGATTGAACTCGTCTGTGTTTCGTCGTGACTATGTTTGCTCGAGGACGAGCAAAGGTTTGGTTTGGGGAGTTTGATGAGTCGATATTTTAAGGACTCATTTAGTGCCTTTTTTCGTATTTTGTTGCGTCTTTTAGCCTTTATTTAGTATTTTTTGTTCCGTGTCACGTTTGGGTTTTTTGTTTGTTTTTGTGCATTTTTAGGTGTCGTAGCGTCATTGGCAAGGAAATGGAGGACTAAAGTGCAAAGAAGACTTCAAAACCTTCTTGAAGCACCACAATGCCAAGTTACTGGGCCTCAACTCCAACAGAAGTGACATAGAGGGTGAAAAGGGAGAGAAAATAGGAGAAAGTGGGAAAATGCTGATTTTCCCGGGCACAAGGCTCACCGCGGTGAGCTCCTGCAACAAGGAGCCACACCGCGGTACAATCAAGCAGCAAAGGAGGCAGAAAGGGTAGACCGCGGTGAGCTGGAACGAGCAAGGTCCCCTCACCGCGGTGAGGACTGTTTGACAGAATCAAACCCACGATTTCTGGCAGTTTTTTTCCCATTATTTTTAGTTTCTTCTTCCTTGGTCTATAAATAGGACCCTTGTATCAGTCATTAGGATATATCTTCATTACTTCTACTTTCATATTTTCAATTCCAAGCATTGTAAAAACATAGAGATTTCAATCTTTCTTTTAATTCGAAGAAGCATTATTGATCTTTCTGACGATCGTAGAGACCAATAGGTGCCCAGGTATTCAATAGTACGAGTTAGGTGGATTCCGTTACTAACTTGTATTGTGACATATTGTTATCTGTTCGTTGAACGCAGCTTGATGGTTGTGAACTTGCATCAGTCTTTACCTCTAATTTGTATATATCTGGATGAGGTCATAGCTAGTGACAAGCTTTTTGTCGTAATTCATACGTACTTATAATCTATATCTGGTTCGATTTTACAATAGCAATGTTGTTGCATTCGCGGGCAGTGTACCGTTAGCTATATCGCGTCAGCACTTTTGAAAGATCAGCTTGCTTCGTTTTAATTGTATAAATTGCATGATCTAGGTATTACCTTGTCTTGTAATTGTAAATTGTCGTAGCGTTTTGAAGTATCAAACTTACCCACACTATCTGTTTACAACTCACACCTTGAGCCTACACCTTAGAACTAGCTTAATCAATTCCTCGAGAGAACGACCCTGTGGTTAAGCCTTGTTGTACTACGACAACCGCTTTACTACTTGTATTATTTTACAAGTATGAATTTTGAGCCAAGTTGCAAGTGAGCATTCTAAATGACAAGTCTTCATGTGTTCAAAAACACTTCAGGTTCTCAGCAACCTCAAGTCTTCAGCAACCTCTATGAGTCAATTTGCAAATTCCCTAACTCCAAGCCTTTTGATGTCATCAGCATAATCAAAAAGTAGTGTTCTGACTAACATTTCTGTGTCTCTGGCAAATCCACAGACTTCTTTGTAGCTCTTGGTGGGATTCTTTCTGGCAAAGTGCTTGACCATAGATATCTTCCCCATACCCAAGCGTGCTCAATTCTGAGATCAGAGAGTTTGAAATACTCATAAATGATCTTCAGATATTCAATGTCATCCTGATATTGTTCCTTAGTCATGTAGAATGACTCATAAGGTTCAACACCCAGTCTTGGCCTTGTGCCTGTTCTAGTTTTCTTAGGAATTCTGTGCACATCATATGGTTTCCCATAAGGACATTCAAAGGAGAGGTCCTTTTCCATGGCTTCAGTTCTTTTGGAGACTTCAAAATCCAGCCATGCTTTGACATGCTTTGGATTTATCAGTACTGGTTTGTCTTTTCTCCATGCCATAAGTTGTTCATATATAGGAACTGGGAATTTTTCATTTACTAGCAGGTGCTTTAGTTTCAGAATCCAATGACCATTTTTCTGGTGAATGCATCTGTAAGAGGTTTGACTGTTTTCAGTCATGACATATTCAATCAGGGCATCAACAGGTTTTTCAGGTGCAGCCCTGCCAAATTGAGTGTCTCTTCTTTTCTTTCTTCTTGTTTTGGCATTCTCTCTTGGGGGTTTGCTTGAAGAACCACCCTGGATAGACTTGGTATTTCCAGAGGGTGTTTTGGCTGCCAATTGCTTTGCAGCAATAGGCTCAGATAGGCTATCAACCCTTTTCCTTTTCCTGTGAATTCAGAGGAGCTTCATCTTCAACAGTTTCTTCATCATCATCATCAATGATAATCTTTGTGGGAGATTTCCAGCCTTCTTTATTGCCCTGGGATTTGATTTGGCCTTCTTCTTCTTCTTAAGAAGACTCTTCAATCCCTTTTACTTGTCTTCTCATTGGGACTTGTTTCCCTTTAGAGGTATCTGTGGTCTTGTCTGTAATCTGGCCCTTGTTGTCATTCCTTGTTCAGGAATCTACTGAGTTGTTGCTATTATCTGAGTAGCACCTTGACTGAAGGAGGGCTCATTTATTCTGAGAGGTGGTTGTTCAGATTTTCTTTTGTTTCCTCTTCCTCTTCCTCTCATAGCACCTTGAGATCCTTCTCCCTTAGTCATTATTGACTGACTAAGAATCACCAAAGATTCTGAGAGGGAGTCAAAGTTGCCTTGCAGATAGTTGTAAGCAGCAACCAACTTTTCCAGATCAGCCTTGAGCTCCTGATCTGTTTGATAAGTCCTGTATCCTTATCAGTGAGCTCTGCCAGTGGACCATGAGTAGCATATGCTTTTCCAGCAGCATAGCTAGCCTCATTGAAGGCTTTTTCAGCAAGAGTATTGTCATCATCCCACACCATGCCTAGGTCTCTCTGAGCAATGACCAAGCTTGTTGTTCTCTGAGTGATTAACTCAGTGAACTTCTTCATTTCAGCAGGGACTGATGCAATGACTTCTTCATTTTGTTGAGACAACTCCTTTCTTAGAGTTGCCAGAACCAGGTATCTAGCCATGTAATCATGGGAGTTGAGATTTGGTATCTTACTGAAGCTTTGAGGAGCAATCAGTTTTCTCTTTAAGTGAGAAACTCCCAAGGGAACATTTGCATGTTCTACCAAGGTTCTGTCTTCTTTGTCATCTGAGTCTTCATCCCAGTGATCTTCATCCTCTTGGGCATTTTCATCAATATTTTCTAGCCCAGCAACCATCTCAGAGATGGGCTTCTTTCCTTTAAGTAAGGAGGAGGATGGTACATCTTTTGGTAATGCAGCATTAGCATCATGCTTGTCTTCAGATACTTGCTCAGTATCTAATTCTTCAGCAATTGCCTGAACAACAAGCTGGAGTTTTTTCATCTCAACATAAGCTTCCATTTCCTTGATGGTAAGATCTTCAATCTTTTGGAGCTTTGCTTTAGATTTAACTATCTTTTCTTCCAGTTGAAGATTTAGCTGTTGTTCTTCTTCCAACAGTTGTTTGAGTTGAGCAACTCTGGCTTGTGCATCCAATATTTTCTGAGTGTTGTCCTCAGAGTGCTCAACTACTTGTTCAGTAGTGTCTTTTTGTTGGGGAGAGGGATGTGTAGACTTCTGAGGAGATGGAGGAGGGGAATTCTGTGAAGTTCTCTCAGTGTGCTTTTCAACAACTGAGCTATTGTTACCTTGTGCAATCCCTCCTGTCCCGGGTGCAGGGGCATCATCATCATCCTTTTTGTCATCATCATCCTTTTTGCAATCCCTCCTGTCCCTGCTTGTGTCTCTAATATGGCCTGTAACAAAGAATTCATATAAGTAACAAGATATAGAAGACATAAAATATCACAAGTGTAGAGTTAAACCACTCAGCTACATGACCATTATCAAGCTGATTGGTCTCAAGTCCTTGTGAAGATCCCATGTCAGGGTCTTGTTGTTCAATGACCACTTCTTTGTTTGAAGTTTCAAGTACTTCAGACCTTTCCTGAGTGTGGGACTCAGTTTCCTCCCCTGTTTGATCTTTTTGAGTAGGAGTCTCAGTTTGATCCCTCTCATTGAGTTGGGGAACCTGCTCATTTGCAGGATTTTCTTCAGCAATCAAAAGTGCTCGTATGTCAAACTACAATTCATTCACCATGGCTTCATTATCATCTGGTGAATCATGTGAATTGGATCTGGAAGGTGAAGCTAAGTGAGGCTCATCCTGATCCTTTTGTGACAGTTTGTATAGTGTTGAGGCAATGTCAGACTCCTCCATCTCTATATCACCAGTCCTCAAAGCTTCTTCCACCAGCTTGAGTGTGTCTTATCCAGATTCCTTGTACTTAGGTGCAATCTCAGTAACCTCTGTACTAAGTGCTTCTCCAGCAACCTTAGTAATGGGTGCTTTCTCAGCAACCTCTGAAATAAGTGCTTGTTCAGCAACCTGTGGTGTAGGTTCTTCTTCAGATACCTCTACACTTTCAGCAGCCTTTGAACTTGTTGCTTTTTCAGCAACCTTAGCCCTTTTTCATTTCTGTAGGACTTGAGAGATGACCAACCAAATCATCATCATCATCAGAGCTCTCATCAGCATTAGGAACTGATTAGTCCATAATCGCTGCGGTTTCTGCAGATAGGGCTTGATACCTGCCACTACTCTCATTTTTACCAATGAGTTCATCAGCAAAGCTTTCCTTGCTAGAATTGATGAGTTCATCAGCAGTTGTATCTTTTGCAGCATTGATTAGTTCATCTTCATTGATGAGTTCATCAGCAGTGGCGGCGGATATCTGAGAGTCGAAATTCACAACGAGTATGCCTTCGGTTTTGCCAGCAGTCTTCTTTCGTGAAGTTCTGGGCTTTTTGGTCGTAACTGATCCCTCAGATACATCAGTCTTTCGTTTCTTAGAACCTTTCTGAGATGCAGTAAACTTTTTCATCATGTTTGTATACTCATATTTGTAGAGCAGGTTACTATTGGCTATGTCAGCCTTCTCTCTGAGCTCAATGCCAAGCTTCTCCAGTAAGAAGCATATCTTTCGTCCAAAGCTCACTGTCGCTTTTGGCTCAGCAAGGCCTTTGACAATCTTCGGCTCAATACTTTGTAGCTTCTTCACAAACTTCACATAGGCGTACTTTCCCCAATTAAAAAGGTTTTCTGACCTAGTTATTTCTTCCTTCATCAGGAACATCATCATCCACCGTTCCAAGCTTATTTGGTCAGCTCCACCTTGTAGACCATCAAAGACATCCCAATGAATGTATAGATGTCTGGTCCTTATATCAGCAAGTTTGAACTCAGGAGGAGTATCTGGCTTGTGTATGTTGCAAACATCACTGTACATGGTCTTAACACCTTCAAGGAGAGTTTCATCCTTGGGGTTAATCTCGAAATCAATTCCTTGATTTCGGAGACCAAAGATATCACAAAATCTTTGGCAGTTAAGAAAACTTTATTTTCATTGAACTTTGGTTTTAATGGCCATTTCTTCAATGCCATTAGTACTCTTGGTGATAACACGAGAGTTATTGTAAAACTCAAGTACAACCAGTGAAGAGCGTCCACTGGGAAGAGCGGAGAGAAAACCCTTGATTTGTGCCTTTTCAAGCATACCGAGGATAGTCTTCCTATCTGCTTGTTCTACGATTACAGCAGAAAGGTGTTGCTCAATCATAGCACCACCCCAAATCATTATGTGGTTTGAAGTCCAATTCTCAGAATTAAAATCGCCTAAGAGACGATTGCTTGCTATCACTAGCACTAGGGCTTGCTTTTCAGCAGCAGTAGAAGTAGTAGCACTGGTATCCTTAGTAGCAGCACATTTTCGAGTCATCTCTTTAAATAGAATGTTTTTGAAAGCAAGAGAAGAGTTTATCAGGGGAGATTAGTTGTTCTTTTCAGAAAAAACTAAGAAAGATGCAGCAGATTTCCAGAGAGATTTGCAGAAAAACATAGAGAGAAATTTATGTTTTTGTGCAACATAAAATGTTGGATTAGGCGAAAGTGAATTCTTTTGCCAAAATCCTATATATATATAGTATTATACTCTTAGCAGACATATACATACAAATTGATTTTGTACATATGTATCTGTGCAAATGCAGGTAGGCGTGGGTAAAAAATCGCTTTGCATTAAATGCTTGTGGGTCACGTCTGTGATGTTACAGTCCACTATTTTGCCGAGAATTAATCTCGTCCGTTAAGATCAAACGCCCATTTCATCAAGGGTTACGATTGCTTCTTGATCAATGACTACAATCAATAGTTGTAATTGTGCCCAATTAATGAAACTTGGCGAATAGCTTTCTGAATCACATCTCTTTTTTGTGACTAAGGGACAGTCTTTTGGACTTATCTATTAAGTTCAGAGACTGTATGTATCTTAACATATAAATGGAAAGATACACAACATCAGAGATGTGGTTGACTGAATATAGTTGTACCACATTTCTCTTTCGTGTTCCCCCTCACTTTGTGATTTCACAGATATCTGAGTACCCGTCTCAGAAATCTTTTTGGTAGGAGTTTTTACCTTTTGCCTTAGATATCTGAATACCCGTTCCAGATAACTTTCTCCCTTCTGAGTTCCCGTCTCAGAGAATATGACTTTTCAGTTCTTTCGGTAGCTCCATTAACCCAAGACTATGTCTCAAGGTTAAGATCCTGTTTTCTTGCAAAGGCTCTGTAAAGACATCTGCAATTTGGTCTTCAGTACCAATCTTGAGTATCTCCATATTGCCTTTTTCAACATGATCTCTAATGAAGTGGTTTCTAACATCAATGTTCTTTGTTCTTGCATGAAACTTAGGATTCTGAGTTATGGCAATAACACTTGTGTTGTCATATAAAATAGGAGTTTCTCTTCATTGATCTCATAGTCTCTGAGTTGTTGTTGTATCCACAATATCTGTGTAGCACAACACCCAGCAACAATATATTTAGCCTCTGTGGTGGATGTGGCAATTGAGTTTTGTTTCTTGCTGAACCATGATATTAATCTGGCACCAAGAAATTGACAAGATCCTGAGGTGCTCTTTCTATCAAGCAATAATCCAGCATAATCAGCATCAGAATAGCCAACTAAATTCAATCCACTATCTTTTGGATACCACAACCCAACTTCTACAGTACCTTTTACATACCTTAATATTTTCATAGCAATGTTGTAGTGTGATTGCATTGGATTTGTATGAAATCTAGCACACACTCCAACTGCATATTGAATATCAGGCCTACCTGCAGTGAGGTACAGTAGAGACCCAATCAATTTCCTATACTTGTGCTCTTCAACATGATGAGACAATATTTTAACGTCTCATTTGGTCCTTTTTAGCGGTCTTTGTGAGTCTTTGTCTTTAGTTTTACAGTCTTTTTAGTTCGTTTTTTACGCTTTGGTGTTGTGTTTACATTTTGCAGAAATTGATGTCTTTTGAGCTAAATGAGAACAGGCCGCTTAGCATGGCTCGCCGCGGCGAGGAATTTAGTCCGCCGCGGTGAGATTTTACGAGCTTGCAACTGGAAATTAAAAGAAGGCTCGCCGCGGCGAAGGAATTGGTCCGCCGCGGTGAGATTTTGCGAATGGATCCTCTGATTTGGAGATCGAAGCTCGACGCGGCGAGATTATGCGAAGGCTATATATATTGCGATAAAGAAGGCTCGCCGCAGCGAGGCAATTGGGCCGTCGCGGTGAGATTTTGCGATTGGCTCCCCTGTTTTAAAGGAAGACGCTCGCCGCGGCGAGGGAGTCCTTCAGCCGCGGCGAGAGACGCGCAAATCCAGAATTTGTTTTCCTTATTAGATTAGAATTTTGATTTTTTTTTCTTTCAATATTTCTTTTAACCTAGTTTTGATAAAAGCTCCTAGATTCACACATTGACATTGAGACATCTTTGGAGCTTGGTTACTCATTGATTTTTATCAGCAAGATTATTGGTATTGATTTTGCCATTGCTTTGTTCTTTACAATTCGTTCTTTATCTTATCGATTGAATTGTATGTTATTGCATGTGAGTTTATCATCTATGTTTCATATGATTTTTACCATGAATCTCTGTATGCAATCATCAATTATGAGTAGCTAAACACCTTTGAATACAGTAGTATGTGAAGATTATGCATATTCGTTCTAGGGTTTATCAAAGCACTCATATAGGTTAGTCTCGTATAAAATCTTCGTAAAAACCTTCAATTCGATAAGTCTGTATTAAATTCTCTAAATTGTTCATGTTTAAGGATCGTGAATTGACGACTCACGATTTCTCCAGTATAATATTTTCTAAGAACAAATGGTTGAATCGAATTGATTGATTTACTGTACAACTACCGTGTGACAAATATGAGTGTTATCCCTAGTTCGAATTAGCATAATTGGATCGTTCTATTGTATTCATATTTCTCTCATTGTTAATCGTAATCTTTGCTTTAGTTAAACTAGTTAGAAGTACAACCGACCCATCAATCAAACTGTTACTCGCAAGTATCTGTTTACTCTCACTGCTACGTAGCTTAATTAATTCTTGAGTGAACGACTCTGTGGTTTAGCTTTGTATGTCTATAACAACTGCTTACTACTTGGTTTTCTAAGTTTTAATTTGAGCACATCAAATTTGGCGCCGCTGCCGGGGAATTAATTCCAATTGTAGCGCTGAGAGCCGGCGGTTGCTTGTCGTGATTTCATTTTACTTGGGCTAACAGAAACTAAGCATTTGTTGAGTTACTGTTGTTGAGATCCAGGAATGGATTCCTTTTCCAGCTACTACGCACCCTCTGCAAGGGAAATGGTGAATAGTGTAAATATTTTACCGGAGAGCAGCTCATTTAGCGAAAGCACATTGATGGCCTTAATTGCCCATGATGAAAAATTTATGCAAGTTGTTATGAAGGGGCAAGAGAGAACAGGACAGCAGATTGAGGGGATGATGCGCAAAATGGAGGACTTAGCAGATAGTTTGGCTAACTTCATAGCTGGTCTAAGATTTGGGGATGAAGTTGAATTGGAAGAGGAGATTCAAGCAACTACAGTACTGCGTAGTGTTAAGGTTGTTGAGAAGACAGATATGATGACTAAACCGGAAACTCCACCTACACCAGCTATCGACGTTACTGAGGAGGAAGCTGAGGAGATTATTGAGGACCCAAGAAGTAGCACTGAGGTTCTACATAAATCTAATAACCCTTTCCACCCCCCAGGACCACCAGTGCCAAAGCTATTACCACACCCTGGGAAAGTTAAGAAGCCAAAAGACGACAGTAAGTTCGAATCTATTCTGGCAATGCTTGCGAAAGTTAACGTGAACATGCCACTGCTAGAGCTTATCGATAATGTCCCCCTCCTATGCTAAGTTCTTCAAGGACCTAATTGCTAATAAGAAGAAGCTTTCGTCTACTGAAAAGCTGATTCTTCCAGAAACAACAAATTCTGTGATCGGATTACCAGTGAAACAACAAGACCCAGGGAGTTTCGTGATTGATATACAAATGGAGAATGGGAAGGTAGCAAAAGATATGCTCGACTTGGGAGCGAGCATTAATCTTATTACCCATGACCTTTATCAGGAGCTCGGTTTGGGGAAGTTGGAACCAGTGAATATGACGTTGCAGATGGCTGATTGTAGTATCCAGTGACCACTTGATATTATACGGGATGCTTTGGTCAAGGTTGACACATACTTGGTACCAACAGATTTTGTAGTTCTACCTCCCAGCAATGCAGCAACCAGCAGTAGAAACCATGTGATTTTGCTGGGAAGGCCGTTCATGAAAACTGTCAAACTTCAAGTCGATGTTGCAGAAGGGAAGATAGAGATGGATATCGGAGGCAATCGAATCAGCAAGGACGCGATCAAATCTGCAGTAACTCTAACGCCTATTACATTCGATTGTGGCCCGAACATGAGATTGCCAAAGAATTTCATTACAGCATTGATGAATGTGTATATACTACTTTGCTTGATGATATTGCTAGCGATAAGTTACAGTCCAATTTGACACTAGATCCTGATAAGGGAATTGTGAGTGAGGAAAGTCATGAGCTAATTTGTACTTTAGATTCAGCTGAAACTGAACGGGCAGGTGAACTCGATCCCCCTAGTGAACCATTAGGTGAATTCAACCCTCAGTAGCAATACTGGGAAAATTAAACCCCCTAGGCCTGACCTTAAGGAATTCCCATCCCACCTTAAGTATGCTTTCCTTGGTGAAAATCGGTCCAAACCTGTGATATTCTCTTCGAAATTGCAAAAGGAAGAAGAGAACCAACTTGTTGAGCTTCTTAAGGAGAATTATGCGGCCATAGGATGGGGAATTGGAGACACTAAGGGTATTAGTGCAACCCGTTGCGCACACAGGATAAGTTTAGAAGATGATGCTAAACCTGTTAGGCAACCCCAGCGCAGGCTTAATCCTGTCATGCAAGATGTAGTGAAAATTGAAATCCTTAAGATGCTTGAGCATGACATAATTTACCCCACAGCTGATAGTAGATGGGTGAGTCCTGTGCCTGTAGTTCCTAAGAAGTCAGGGGTGACTGTCGAAACAAATGAGACGGGCATAGAGGTCCCGGTAAGAAAAACCCTGGGTGGCGTGTGTGCATTGACTACAGGAAACTAAATGCAGCCACTAAGAAAGACCACTTCCCTCTGCCATCCATTGATGAGATGCTTAACCGACTTGCTGGGCGAGAGTTATATTGTTTTTTGGATGGTCTTTCAGGTTTCTACCAAATACCCCTTGCTCAGGAGGATCAGGAGAAGATGACATTTACTTGTCCCTATGGGACTTTTGGTTGTCGCCGAATGCCGTTCGGACTGTGCAACGCTCCTGCTACTTTTCAAAGATGCATGCTTTCTATATTTTCTGACATGGTGCAGGATTTTATAGAGGTCTTCATGGATGACTTCTCTCTTTTGGGAGATTCTTTTGCTGATTGCTTACATAAACTTGATAAAGTGCTTAAACGCTGCATTGAGTGTAACTTAACTCTTAGCTGGGAAAAAAGTCACTTTATTGTTAGAGAAGGAATTGTCTTAGGACATATAGTCTCAAAACGCGGGATAGAAGTTGATAGAGCAAAGCTTGATGTGATTGTTAAACTTCCCCCTCCCACTTGTGTGAAAGAGCTGCAATCTTTTCTTGGGCATGTTGGTTTTCATAGGAGATTCATTAAGGATTTTTCGAAAATTGCTAAGTGTTTGAGCAACTTGCTTATGAAAGATGTGCCTTTTGTTTTCAATGATGAATGCATGCAGTCTTTTAACATCTTGAAAGAGCAGCTTGTTTCCGCTCCCATTGTTGTTGCCCCTAACTGGTCCTTACCCTTTGAGATTATGTGCGATGCTTCTGATTTCGCTTTAGGTGCTGTTTTAGGACAAAGGATAAATGGACATTTTCATGTGATTTACTATGCCAGCAAGACACTTAACCCTGCACAGGTTAACTACACCACAACTGAGAAAGAATTCCTAGCTGTTCTTTTCGCATTGGATAAATTTCGTTCGTATCTGAAAGGGTTCAAAGTGATCATCCACACGGATCACGTTGCGATCCGCCACCTCATGGCTAAGAGTGATTCTAAGCCGCGCCTCATTCGGTGGGTTTTGATGTTAAAGGAGTTCGATTGCGAAATACTCCCTCCATTTCAGAGAAAGTGTTACATTTTGACTTTGACCGGTCAACTGTCTTCGAGTTTGACCACAAATTACTCATAAACGATAATAGTAAATAATTTAATAAAATCATATAATAAAAATTTAATTACTAAATTTTCATTATATAATTTTAATAATTTATTTATTAATATCGTTTAAGAGTAAATTGTGGTCAAACGCGGAGACAGTTGACCGAAGAATAGTAAAATGTAACACTTATTCTGAAATGGAGGGAGTAGTTGATAAGTGTGGGAAAGATAATCTTGTTGCTGACCATTTATCTAGGCTTGATCCTAAGACAGTCTCGCCTTCTCCACCTATTCCCGATGACCTACCTGATGAGCATCTATTCTCTGTTAGCTTAGAGCCTTGGTTTGCAGATATTGTGAATTTTCTTATTGCAGGTGTTTTCCCCGCTAACATGTCTTCGCAGGAACAGAAGGAACTTTGCGCTCCGAACCAATGGCTACTTTTTGGATGACCCCCACCTTTTCAAGGAGGGAGCTGATGGCATCCTATAGCGCTGCATTCCAGAGAGTGAAGTAGGCAGTGTTCTCACCTTTTGTCATACCATGCAGTGTGGAAGGCACTACAGTGGGAATAAAATCGCTCTGAAGGTTCTTCAATCAGGTTTCTTTTGGCCCTCTCTGTTTGAAGATGCTCACAAGTTTTGTGCTAGTTGTGAAGCATGTCAGCGTAGTGGTAACATTAGCAAGCGTAATGAGATGCCTTTCACCAGCAATCTTGTGGTAGAACCCTTTGATGTGTGGGGTATTGAATTTATGGGACCCTTTCCCAAAAGTAATGGTAATGAATATATTCTTGTTGCTGTGGACTATGTGACTAAGTGGGTGGAGGCTATTGCCACTAGAACTAACGATTCCAAAGTTGTGCTCTCTTTCTTGTCCAAGAATATTTTCAGCAGGTTTGGTACACCCAGAGCAATCATTAGCGATGGCGGATCTCATTTTATTAACCGTTCATTTGCGAACCTGCTTGCGAAGTATGGAGTGCAACACCGTGTTGGAACTGCATACCACCCACAAACTTCTGGTCAAGTGGAAGTCAGCAATAGGTAAATCAAGAGCATTCTCACAAGGGTCGTAAAACCAAATCGTAAGGATTGGTCAACCAAGCTAGATGATGCACTGTGGGCTTATAGAACCTGTTACAAGACTGTTATTGGTAAAACCCCCTACCGGTTGGTTTATGGCAAAGCTTGTCATCTTCCCGTGGAGTTGGAGCACAAAGCGGCATGGGCCACAAGGAGCTAAATCTCGATATGCAGGCAGCCGGGGAAGAACGATTGCTATAGATCTCCGAGCTAGAAGAACTCCGCCACCTTGCCTTTGAGAATGCAAAGATTTACAAGCAGAAAACAAAAGAGTATCATGACAAGGGGATAATCCGCAAGGACTTGCACCCATGTATGAATGTTTTGGTTTTTAACTCTCGTCTTAAACTGTTTCCAGGAAAGTTGCATTCGCGTTGGGATGGACCGTACACGATAATTCGTGTGGCACCACATGGTGCTGTCGAACTCTTGAATTCCACTGATGGTTCCACCTTCAAGGTCAATGGGCAGCGAGTTAAACCATACTTTCAAGGGTACATTGAGCGACCGGAAGAAGTGGTCGAACTCTCCGAGTCCAGTACATGACTCTAAAATACATCACATGCAAGTCACCATTGACCCCATTCTTTTTTCTTCTTTACTCTACGCTTGAGGACATGCTTGAGTTTAGGTTTGGGGAGGAGGAATGTTCTCTCTGGTGTCTTGTCTGCGTTTTCTCTATTTTCTGAGTCTCTAGAGTCTTTCGTCCTTTACTTTCTGTTTGTTTTGGTCATTTTTCTTTTCTTCTCTAGAGTCTTTCGTGAGTCATTCTTCCAAGTTACGAATACTTCTATTGTGATTGTTAAATCTTCTTGTTGCTTACGTTTTGCACGAATCTTGCCTTAGATAGTGTAGTGGACTTAAGATCTCGTAAGTTTGTTTTTCCTGTAAATAGGGAGTTTGTTTAACTCTTTGGTCCAAAAAAGCCGGTGAGAAACTTTAAGCCGATGAAAAAATATTGTGCCGGCGCTTGTGTGATCCTTTCGGGAAGTGCAAACCCTCTTGTTTGTGCCTTTTCATTCTCATGTGTACTCAGTTAAGTTAAGTATGACGAACGGCATGCTCTTCATGTTTCATTTTGTCGAAAGCTAGTGCATTGCGAAGACCGGTTTGGGGAGAAGAAATCTGCTGTATTATGATGTTATTGTTCAAATCTTGTAATATGTATTCCCCCTGATTAGTTGAATTGTCTCGGAGTGTATCTATAGTGCTTGTCATCACCGTAGTCGTGTTGGGGGTGTTTCAAATACTACCTATATACCGGCGTGGTCCTAAAAAGCAATATGTCCGTGAGGGTTGATGGCACGTACACCAAACTAACACGCACAAAAGTGCGGACTTCGGTAAACCGACACTACCAAAAAAGTGAGACTAAAAGAGTCCATAGTGGCCAAATTGATTAGAATTTAATTCATTTGATGCAAATATTTGGTTTATGGAAGTTGGTGGTATGTCTTGGCAAGCTGCTATACGCAAGGAAAAAGTCCCTTATGACTTAACTAATTGAGTACATTGCATGAGGTATTTGAGGCACCTTTGTGATGAAAGTCACCTTCCTTTTCTCTTATTGTTCTTGATGTTTAACCCACTAGACACTTCCGGAGTGTCAGAGAGAATAGTGTAGGATTTCCTTGCGAGGGATTGGAGAGTTAGACTTAAGTGTTATTTATTTGAAAAACTCTCTTGCAGGATTTTTTTGTGCACTATTTCTGTCAATGTCAGTTGAGTGCAAACCTTTTGCATCTTGTGAATTTAACGCTTACAATGGTAGAGTTCGGTCACTTGGAAGATTGACTCGTTTGTGTGCTATTTTATGTCGTAGTCTAAAGTCTAATTTGTCTTTAATTTGTTTGTTTGCTCGGGACGAGCAAAGGTTCGGTTTGGGGATTTTGATGAGACAATATTCGAACGTCTCATTTGGTCCTTTTTAGCGGTCTATGTGAGTCTTTGGCTTTAGTTTTGCAATCTTTTTAGTTCGTTTTTACGCTTTGGTGTTGTGTTTACATTTTGCAGAAATCGATGTCTTTTGAGCTAAATGAGAACAGGCCGCTTAGCATGGCTGTTGAGATTTTCTGTAAATGGAGCCTCTGTTTTAAAGGAAGGCTTCGCCATGGCGAGATTCTTCCTTGTGACAAGAAAGCATAAATCCAGAATTTGTTTTCCTTATTAGATTAGAATTTTGATTTTTTTTCTTTCAATACTTCTTTTAACCTAGTTTTGAAAAAAGCTCCTAGATTCACACATTGACATTGAGACATCTTTGGAGCATGGTGACTCATTGATTTTTATCATCAAGATTATTGGTATTGATTTCTCCATTGCTTTGTTCTTTACAATTCGTTCTTTATCTTATTAATTGAATTGTATGTTATTGCATGCGAGTTTATCATCTATGTTTCATATGATTTTTACCAAGAATCTCTGTATGCAATCATCAATTATGAGTAGCTAAACACCTTTGAATACAGTAGTATGTGACGATTATGCATATTCGTTCTAGGGTTTATCAAAGCACTCATATAGGTTAGTCTAGTATAAAATCTTCGTAAAAACCATCAATTCGATAAGTCTGTTTTAAATTCTATAAATTGTTCATGTTTAAGGATCGTGAATTGACGACTCATGATTTCTCTAGTATAATATTTTCTAAGAACAAATGGTTGAATCAAATTGATTGATTTACTGTACAACGACCGTGTGACAAATATGAGTGTTATCACTAGTTCGAATTATCATAATGGGATCTTTCTATTGTATTCATCTTACTCTCATTGTTAATCGTAATCTTTGCTTTAGTTAAACTAGTTAGAAGTAAAACCGACCCATCAATCAAACTGTTACTCGCAAGTATCTGTTTACTCTCACTGCTACGTAGCTTAATTAATTCCTTAGCGAACGACTCTTTGGTTTAGCTTTGCCTTTCTATAACAACTGCTTACTACTTGGTTTTCTAAGTATTAATTTGAGCACATCGCAACACTCTTGTCAGATTCATTATAGGTCATTTTGGTTCCAATGCTCATAGGTATCTTCGCATTCTTTTTAGAAGGCTTTAGATTAAACTTGTTGAGCATATCTTTTGCATACTTTGTTTGACTGATGAATATTCCATCATTAAGTTGCTTGACTTACAACCCTAGGAAATAGTTCAATTCTCCCATCATGCTCATCTCAAATTTACTTTTCATGAGCTTAGCAAAGTCTTCACAAAGTTTCTTGTCTTTAGATCCAAATATAATGTCATATACTTGAACTAAAAGTAATTTTCCTTCATGGTTCAAAGTAAAGAGTGTTTTATCAACATCTCCTTTCTTGAAGCCACTTTCCAGCAAGTATTTGGCTAAAGTATCATACCATGCTCTTGGAGCCTGTTTTAGTCCATACAGAGCTTTCTGAAGCTTATAGACCATTCTACTTTCTGTGAAAACTTCAAAGCCTGGTGGTTGTTCAACATAGACTTCCTCAGCAAGTTCACCATGTAGGAATGCACTCTTGACATCCATTTGATAAACTTTCAAGTCATTATGAGCTGCAAAGGCTAGAAATAGTCTAATTGCATCCAATCTTGCAACTGGAGCATATGACTCATCAAAATCTAGTCCTTCAGTCTAGGTGAATCCCTTGGCAACCAACATTGCGTTGTTTCTGGTTATTTCACCAGACTCATTCATTTTGTTCCTGAAAACCCACTTGGTTCCAATTACAGATATTCCATCAACAAATTGAACCAGTTTCCGGACTTTGTTTTTCTCAAATTGATCCAACTCTTCTTGCATTGCAGAGATCCAGTCTTGATCCTTCAATGCTTCTTCTATAGTTGTAGGTTCAATGTTTGAGATGAAACATCCATAGAGAGAGTCTGCATTTCCAGCAATTGCTCTCCTAGTTCTAACCCCTTGGTCAAAAGGACCAATCACATCCTTGGCAGGATGATCTCTTATCCATTTCATAATGGGTTTTGAACTTGTAGGATCAATATCATTTTGATCTAAATGTGAATCATTATGATCTTGACAAGATACTTGTTCAGTATTTGAGATATCTGGCACACAGGATATGCCATAGATATCTGACACTTTTTTCAGTGTTAGAAATATCTGAGATTGGATTTTCAGCAATCTCATTCTCAGAAACCTCTTCATGATGAAGGTTCTCAGTAACTTGTTCCATTTCTGGAATTCCCATAGGAAATTCTTCATCAAGTCTTAGAGTTGACTTGTTGTTACTAAGCAATGGTTGCTTTTCATCCTCTAAGTGAATGATAGAATTATTTCCTTTTGAGGATTCTTCTTCAGAATCTTTAATCATTAGTTCTTTGAACCTATCTGAGAGTTCTTCATTCAAGGGTACTTTCTTGTTCCCTTCAAATATAGAAAACTACATGAACAGATTCTTCAATCTTTTGCGTTCTTTCGTTGAAGATTCTGTAGGCTTTGCTATTCAGAGAATAACCAAGAAATACTCCTTCATCTGCTTTTGGTTGAAATGTTCTCAAGTATTATTTTCAATTGTTAAGAACAAAACATCTGCAACCAAACACCCTTAGATGTTTGATACTAGGGGGTCTACCAATCAAAAGTTCATAAGGAGTTTTGCCATGGTGTTTGTTGATCAAACATCTATTTTGAGTGTTGCAGGTTGTGTTAACAGCTTCAACCCAATAGATTTAACTTATTTCAGTGTCAGCAAGCATTGTTCTTGCAGCTTTTGTTAGGGTCCTATTCTTCCTTTAAGCAACACCATTTTGTTGTGGAGTCCTTACGGAAGATAGTTGATGTTGTATACCTTTGCAGGTACAAAACTCTTTTATGTTCTGGTTCACAAACTCAGTACCATGGTCTGTTCTGATTATAGATACCTTGTCATTTTTCATGACTTCATGCTTATTCAGCAAGATAAGTCAAAAAAAATATGTAAATTGCTTTTCATATCCCTAACCTTATCAAGGGATTTTTTTTCAACCCTTGCATCAGATTTTTGTTTAGGAAATACAACCTAAGTGAATCTTGAGTAATCATCAACAACAACCAGACCATACTTCTTTCCTGCATAGATAGTTACAGAGGATTCAAAAAGATCCATATGCAACATTTGCAGTGGCCTTTCACTGGAGTGTCTAGTTTTAGACTTGCAAGATGTTTTGGATTGTTTTCCCATTTGGCAAGCTGAGCATACACCATCTTTTCTATATGCCATTTTGGGTAATCCAACCACCAACTCTTTCTTGGCTAGCTTGTTCAGAGTTATGAAGTTCAAATGACTCATTCTTTTATGTCATAGCCAATTTTCTTCAGTGTGGCCAGATTGACTCACCATGAGACATTCTTCAGTTGTGGCAGATGCCCAGTCAGCACACAGAGACATCCTTTCCACCTAGCAACCATGACTCTCTGCTTTGACTCATTGTCAATCAGTTTGCAGAATTTTGATTTGATCTTTACTAAGAAGCCCTTGTCAGCAAATTGACTCATGCTTAGGAGATTATATTTCAATCCCATTACATGAAGTACACCAGAGATTGTAAGGGCTCCCAATTTCAGATCTCCAAATCCTACAGTTGGATGTATTTCTCCTCCAGCAAATCTGATATCTGGTCCAGTATTCTAAACTTTGTAGCTGACCAGGTTTGCTTTTTCTCTTGTCATGTGCTTCCCACATCCACTATCAAAATGCTATGTTGGATTCTTCCTTGGAGTGTTCTGCACAAAACAGGAAATAGGAGTTTAGGTTCTCATTTGAATGATGGAACTATCTGGACTAAACAATCTTCCAGTAGGAATCCATTCTTGAATGTATTTCTTAGGAACTTGCTTTTGTCTAGTAGGAACATAAGGAGGAATTCTATGTAAATGAGTAGTATTATCATTATTAAGAATTATTTTCGTTTTTGGTGTTTTCCTTGGTGCTCCTCGTGGTGCTTTCAGATACCTGTCGATTCTTTGAGTCGCTTTTCATGAACTTAGCTTTCCTTGATTTCTTCTAGCCTACAGCATTGATTGCTTGTGGCTTGTTCTTTCTTCCACATCTGATGATTGCTTAGAACAATCCTAGCTATTATCCATCGTTCTTGCTCTTGTTTATACTCACGAGCAAGTTGTTTCCCGATGGCTTTATAGCCAATGCCATTTCGAGCACCTGGTGCTATCTGAGTTCTCTTCTTAGCAACTTTTCTAGTCTCTAGAACATCTTTCTTTCCATAAAACGTGATGTTGGAAAATTTACCTACTCCCGCAATTTTTCCTTTCTGAGAGACATAGCACTGTGGGTGAGTACACTTTTCAGTGTTATGTTTCTTTACAGAAACGTTCCCAATAGTTTTCTTTTGGACTTGTTTTTCCCACAAAGGTTTGGTCGCAACTGCCTTTCCTTTGTCAACAGCCTTAGCTTTCTGACCAACGCTATAGGTTATTTGGGAACCATCTTGCTGAATACTTACAAATGTCATTCTCTCATCACTTTTGTTCAAAGTGTAGGAACTACTTGCTTGTGTGTTCAACCCAAGTCCTCCTTTTTCTGAAGGATCCCTTAAATAAGAGTGAACTTCAGTGAGAGTTTCAGTAGCTTTGGCATAGGATTGAAAAGATAGTTCTTTCTTCTTGAGTTCCTCAGTTCAGAAAGAAGACTTTCATACTTCTTTTGAAGTGTATCCATTGCCGCTCTGTGTGACTTCTTTGTCTCAGATACCAGTGCCTTGAGAAATGCATTTTCGGCATCTTTTGTTTCAGATATCTTGGTTAGATCTGAAATCACCTTTTCAAAGATTTCTTTTCTTCTTCTAGAAACTTAGTTCTTGATTAAACTACTAAGAATTCTCTTTCATAAAGATCAAGCTCATTTTTTAGATGTTTTAGGTATTTTCTACTTTCCTCATCACTATCATATTATAAGAACTGTGAAATCTTGGTTAGCTCATCCGCCATTAGACATGGTTCGATGTTGGAGAAATCAGGATAGACCTCCTCAGCAACTCCACACATTTCTTTCGTCTTCTGACCAAAGTCAACCAAATCGTGAGTAATGCCACATAACTCAGGTGAAGGTAGCTTGGAGTCATCTGAATCTTCATCTTCAATGTCAAGAGCATCCAATTGGATTTGAATCTTTTTCCATTCTTCAGTGAGCAACGCTCTCTGACTTCTCTTGAAGTTTCTTCTCTCCTTCCTGTCACCTGTCTTTAGTTTGTTGAACATAGGACAATCTCTTTTAAAGTGTCCAGGTTTCTGACAGTAGAAGCATATATCATTTCCAATTTCTGCAACATCAGTACGTACAGATTGCTGAGCAGGCTTGTTCAGTGAGCTGTTTTGTATATTTTTGTACTGATGGTAGTTTGCTCCTAGATGCTTTTTCAGCTTCTCTTTGGATTTTCTCCTTTCAATCTCTTGACTCACAAATCATTTCATGTGTTTTACAGCAAGAGCATTTTCTTCAGTCACTTCCTTGGTTTCCTTCTTTTCAGAAGTATGTTGAGTTAAGAGAGCTACATTACGCGACTTTTCAGTAGATGTATGTCCTCTCTGAGTTGTCTCATAGTTGACAGTTGCCAAGTGTGAGAAGAGTTCCACTGGAGTGATGTTAGGCATTCCTTGGTTGAAGCAGAAATACTGAGTGTGTTCCAGTTTTGGTTTAGACTTCTCACAACAGTCTTAACCTTTTCAGAATTAGTGTATCTATCACATTCTCCAAGTGCAACCATTTCACTCATTAGAGTTTTGAAGCTAAAGTCAAGTGCGTCAAGTGTCTCTGTAGGACCTTGTTTAAAGTTTTGGAATTTGAGCTTCAAATCTTCGAACTTGTTTTCTTTAGTTTTCTCAGTGCTGGCACAAATTTCTTCAATCAATTGCCAGGAAACTTTAGCTGTTTTTGCACCCCCACAGTTTACACTGTATGTGCTCTAGAGTAGAACGTATGATGATGTTACGAGCTTGTCCATCCAAACTATGTCTCTTGGCATCTTCTGATGTCCAGAGCTCTCTGGGCTTGTCTTCATATTCTATTCGACCGGTGACTCTCCCAGTTTCTGGTGTTGAGGAGCCACTGCTTTCATCACCCTTGTCGGCTGGTGCTTTGTCTCTTCCATATTAATCTCCCATGACTTGTTTGTGCTGTGGAATGACTATAGGGCCATTCTTGATAACATGTATCATTTCGTCACTTATGGCTTCCAGATGCAACAACATGTTGTTCTTCCATTTTTCGTAGTTTTCTGGCTTGAGGATAGGAGCATCACTCAGAGACATTCTACAGCAAACACACTAAAGGAACAAATTAAGTGTAGGTGTTAAATAGTTAGTGGGCACTAATCTGGGATCTAGGTTCAGCGCAGAAGACTTGGGAACCTCCTGCTCTGATACCACTTGTTGGTCCAGATAACGACAAAGTAAAAGACTGGGGGGGGGGGTGAATAGTCTTTTAAAACTCTTGTCGATAAACATAGTTTCTCAGATATCTATGGAGATATCTGATACTTCATTTCAGAGAGCGGAAGACTTTCTGTGATAAGTGCACGTGCTCAACAGAGTAAAGTGTGTAAATACTTAACAAGATGAATAAAGCAAGGTAAATGCAGTAATTAAATAAGACAACAAATTATAGTGGTATCTGAAGGTGGCATAATCCTTTAACTAATCCACTTTGGCTTTTTACAGACCTAGAATCCACTAAGATAGATAAATGAGGTACCCTTACAAATATCCTATCTCTCAATTCCTGCAACACTTGGTTCCCAACCAAATGTTTCCCCCTGAGTTGTTCCCCAGCTATCTGAGCCAAGTACTTCCTCTACTCAGAAACCTTTTTGAGCTATTCCTTAGTTTCCAAAACTAAGTACTTCCTATGCTCAGTAACCTTGGAGTTGATCCTTAGTTTCCCAAACTAAGTACTTCCTGCACTCCACGCCAGTTGGTGTGTGGTTAAGGAGTTTGTCAGGTGAGCTTCTTCATAACAAGTGCAATAGATACACTTCTTTTGAAGTGTATCCATTGCCGCTCTGTGTGACTTATTTGTCTCAGATACCTGTGCCTTGAGAAATGCATTTTCGGCATCTTTTGTTTCAGATATCTTGGTTAGATCTGAAATCTCCTTTTGAAAGATTTCCTTTCTTCTTCTAGAAACTTAGTTCTTGATTGAACTACTAAGATTTCTCTTTCATAAAGATCAAGCTCCTTTTTTAGATGTTTTAGGTCTTTTATACTTTCCTCATCACTATCATATTTTAAGAACTGTGAAATGTTGGTTATCTCATCGGCCATTAGACATGTTTCGATGTTGGAGAAATCTGGAATGACCTCCTCAGCAACTCCACACATTTCTTTCGTCTTTTGACCAAAGTCAACTAAACCGTAAGTAATGCCACATAACTCAGGTGAAGGTAGCTTGGAGTAAACTAAATCATCATCTTCAATGTCAAGACCATCCAATTGGATTTGAATCTTTTTCCATTATTCAGTGGGTAAAGCTCTCTGACTTCTCTTGAAGTTTCTTCTCTCCTTCCTGTCACCTGTCTTTAGTTTGTTGAACATAGGACAATCTCTTTTGACATGTCCAGGTTTCTGACAGTAGAAGCATATATCATTTCCAATTTGTGCAACATCAAGATTTCTGATTCTTTGGCGAGGCTTGTTCAATGAAATGCTGTATATTTTTGTACTGATGGTAGTTTGATCCTAGATGCTTTTTCAGCTTCTATTAGAATTTTCTCCTTTCAACCTCTTGACACACAAATCATTTCATGTGTTTTACAGCAAGAGCATTTTCTTCAGTCACTTCCTTGGTTTCCTTCTTTTCAGAAATACCTTGAGTTAAGAGAGCAACATTATGCGAATTTTCAGTAGCTGTATGTCCTCTCTGAGTTGTCTCATAGTTGACAGTTGCCTAGTGTGAGAAGAGTTCCACTGGAGTGATGTTAGGCATTACTTGGTTGAAGTAGAAATACTGAGTGTGTTCCAGTTTTGGTTTAGACTTCTCACAATAGTCTTAACCTTTTCAGAATTAGTGTATCTATCACTTTCTCCAAGTGCAACCATTTCTCTCATTAGTGTTGTGAACCTAAAGTCAAGTGCTTCAAGTGTCTCTATAGGACCTTGTTTGAAGTTTTGGAATTTGAGCTTCAAATCTTCGAACTTGTTTTCTTTAGTTTTCTCAGTGCTGGCACAAATTTCTTCAATCAATTGCCAGGCAACTTTAGTCATTTTTTACAGTTTACCTTTGTATGTGCTCTGGAGTAGAACGCATGATGATGTTACGAGCTTGTCCATCCAGACTATGTCTCTTGGCATCTACTGATGTCCAGAGCTCTCTGGGCTTGTCTTCATATTCTATTTGACCGGTGACTCTCCCAGTTTCTGGTGTGGAGGAGCCACTGCTTTCATCACCCTTGTCGGCTGGTGCTTTGTCTCTTCCATCTGAAACTCCAATGACTTGTTTGTGCTGTCGAATGACTATAGGGCCATTCTTGATAACATGTATCATTTCGTCACTTATGGCTTCCAGATGCAACAACATGTTGTTCTTCCATTTTTCGTAGTTTTCTGGCTTGAGGATAGGAACATCATTCAGAGACATTCTACAGCAAACACACTAAACGAATAAATCAAGTTTAGGTGATAAATAGTTAGTGGGCACTAATCTGGGATCTAGGTTCAGCGCAGAAGACTTGGGAACCTCCTGCTCTGATACCACTTGTTGGTCCAGATAACGGCAAAGTAAAAGACTGGGGGGGGGGTGAATAGTCTTTTAAAATTCTTGTCGATAAACATAGTTTCTCAGATATCTATGAAGATATCTGATACTTAATTTCAGAGAACGGAAGACTTTTTGTGATAAGTGCACGTGCTCAACAGAGTAAATGTGTGTAAATACTTAACAAGATGAATAAAGCAAGGTAAATGCAGTAATTAAATAACACAGCAAATTATTGTGGTATCTAAAGGTGTCATAATCCTTCAACTACTCCAATTTGGCTTTTTACAGACCTAGAATCCACTAAGATAGATAAATGAGGTACCCTTACAAATATCCTATCTCTCGATTCGTGCAACACTTGGTTCTTAACCAAATGTTTCCCCCTGAGTTGTTCCCCAGCTATCTGAGCCAAGTACTTCCTCTACTCAGAAACCTTTTTGAGCTATTCCTTAGTTTCCAAAACTAAGTACTTCCTATGCTCAGTAACCTTGGAGTTGATCCTTAGTTTCCCAAACTAAGTACTTCCTGCACTCCACGCCAGTTGGTGTGTGGTTAATGAGTTTGTCGGGTGAGGTTCTTTATAACAAGTGCAATGGATACACTTCTTTTGAAGTGTATCCATTGCCTCTCTGTGTGACTTATTTGTCTCAGATACCTGTGCCTTGAGAAATGCATTTTCGGCATCTTTTGTTTCAGATATCTTGGTTAGATCTGAAATCTCCTTTTCAAAGATTTCTTTTCTTCTACTAGAAACTTAGTTCTTGATTGAACTACTAAGAATTCTCTTTCATAAAGATCAAGCACCTTTTTCAGATGTTTTAGGTCTTTTATACTTTCCTCATCACTATCATATTTTAAGAACTGTGAAATGTTGGTTAGCTCATCGGCCATTAGACATGGTTCGATGTTGGAGAAATCTCGAAAGACCTCCTCAGCAATTCCACACATTTCTCTCGTCTTTTGACCAAAGTCAACCAAACCGTGAGTAATGCCACATAACTGAGGTGAAGGTAGCTTAGAGTCATCTGAATCTTCATCTTCAATGTCAAGAGCATCCAATTAGATTTGAATCTTTTTCCATTCTTCAGTGGGTAAAGCTCTCTGACTTCTCTTGAAGTTTCTTCTCTCCTTCATGTCACCTGTCTTTAGTTTGTTGAACATAGGACAATCTCTTTTGACGTGTCCAGGTTTCTGACAGTAGAAGCATATATCATTTTCAATTTCTGCAACATCAATACTTACAGATTGCTGAGCAGGCTTGTTCAGCGAGCAGTTTTGTATATTTTTGTACTGATGGTAGTTTGATCCTAGATGCTTTTTCAGCTTCTCTTTGGATTTTCTCCTTTCAACCTCTTGACTCACAAATCATTTCATGTGTTTTACAGCAAGAGCATTTTCTTAAGTCATTTCCTTGGTTTCCTTCTTTTCAGAAGTACCTTGAGTTAAGAGAGCAACATTATGTGACTTTTCAGTAGCTGTATGTCCTCTCTGAGTTGTCTCATAGTTGACAGTTGCTAAGTGTGAGAAGAGTTCCACTGGAGTGATGTTAGGCATTCCTTGGTTGAAATAGAAATATTGAGTGTGTTCCAGTTTTGGTTTAGACTTCTCACAATAGTCTTAACCTTTTCAGAATTAGTGTATCTATCACTTTCTCCAAGTGCAACCATTTCTCTCATTAGTGTTGTGAACCTAAAGTCAAGTGCTTCAAGTGTCTCTATAGGACCTTGTTTGAAGTTTTGGAATTTGAGCTTCAAATCTTCGAACTTGTTTTCTTTAGTTTTCTCAGTGCTGGCACAAATTTCTTCAATCAATTGCCAGGCAACTTTAGCTGTTTTTGCACCCCACAGTTTACACTGTATGTGCTCTGGAGTAGAACGTATGATGATATTACTAGCTTGTCCATCCAGACTATGTCTCTTGGCATCTTCTGATATCCAGAGCTCTCTGGGCTTGTCTTCATATTCTATTCGACCGGTGACTCTACCATTCTCTGGTGTGGAGGAGCCACTGCTGTCATCACCCTTGTCGGCTGGTGCTTTGTCTCTTCCATCTGAAACTCCCATGACTTGTTTGGGCTGACGAATGACTATAGGGACATTCTTGATAACATGTACCATTTCGTCACTTATGGCTTCCAGATGCAACAACATGTTGTTCTTCCATTTTTTGTAGTTTTCTGGCTTGAGGATAGGAGCATCACTCAGAGACATTCTACAGCAGACACACTAAACGAACAAATCAAGAGTAGCTGTTAAATAGTTAGTGGGCACTAATCTGGGATCTAGGTTCAGCGCAGAAGGTTTGAGAACCTCCTTCTCTGATACCACTTGTTGGTCCAGATAACGGCAAAGTAAAAGACTGGGGGGGGGGGGGGTGAATAGTCTTTTAAAACTTTTGACAATAAACACAGTTTCTCAGATATCTATGAAAATATCTGATATTTAATTTCAGAGAGCGGAAGACTTTCAGTGATAAGTGCACGTGCTCAACAGAGTAAAAGTGCGTAAATACTTAACAAGATGAATAAAGCAAGGTAAATGCAGTAAGTAAATAACACAGCAAATTATAGTGGTATCTAAAGGTGGCGTAATCCTTCAACTAATCCACTTTGGCTTTTTACAGACCTAGAATCCACTAAGATAGATAAATGAGGTACCCTTACAAATATCCTATCTCTCGATTCCTGCAACACTTGGTTCCCAACCAAATGTTTCCCCCTGAGTTGTTCCCCAGCTATCTGAGCCAAGTACTTCCTCTACTCAAAAACCTTTTTAAGCTATTCCTTAGTTTCCAAAACTAAGTACTTCATATGCTCAGTAACCTTGGAGTTGATCTTTAGTTTCCCAAACTAAGTACTTCATGCACTCCACGCTAGTTGGTGTGTGGTTAAGGAGTTTGTCAGGTGAGCTTCTTTATAACTTACACAGTTAATTCAGAAAGCTCTATAGAATCAAGATTACTTAATGCACTTCACAATGTATTGTATCTTGTTCTTTACTGACCCAAGTCTTTATTAAATGTTCTAGAGAATGAATCTCAGATACTTGATCTTTTGATTCAACTCCTTTAAAAATAGCAATGCTTGTTAAGGATCAAGACACTTAGAACTTGTATACTACTTAGAGTTCTAGAGCTTTAGTTGCAACAGAAAGCTAGAAGGTATGTAGTAAGAATGCTTGTATGCTTGAGAGATCACTTGAAGATATTCAGTAAGTTGTAGTTTCAGTGTGAGTTCAAGTTGTAAATTCTTGGTGTCTTTTCAAGCATTCTAAGTGGTGATATTTATAGTTGAATTTGAAGCCGTTTGAATAGTATCCATTAGGCTCAATTCAAATTCAAACTATTGATATCTGTTTATAGTACTGCAGAGTTCTTTGTCTTCTTCTTCAGAGACTTCTGCTTTTGTGCAGACATTTCTATCTGAGCAGTAAATGCATTGTACTATATTTGTCCTGTTGTCTTAACGGATACGTGAAACTTTTTGAGACTTGACACGTTCCTTACTCAATAAACTTGTGTTCTCAGATATCCTTTGAGTAACTTCTTTAATCAAAACACTATTTGACTCAAGGTTTTTGGAAATAGGTATCTGAGTAGACTTTTCTCCTTAGTCTTTAACAATCTTGAGCAAACTTCAGTCTTCTGAAAATGAGTTCCTTTGCTTGGATGCTTCCTTCTTGGTCTTCTTTAAATAAGTAAAAAATTATATTCAGAGACCTAAAATCCTATACAAGATTTGCTAGACTAACATACTTAGTGATTTTCCTCTTTTACAGTGTTCAAGTGAACCAAGAGTACTAAGCACCTTTCTGAGCTAAGATAAGTCATTAGGTTGCTGATCAAAATCTAAACAGATATTCCTAACACAGCGCTTGGCGCACGTCAAGTCTCCATAGCGTGCGCCAACCGATGCACATATATATATATATATATATATATATATATATATATATATATATATATATATATATATATATATATATATATATATATATATATATATATATATATGTTTTCTACGTCAGATTTTGAGATTGATATTCACGATTACTTTTTCTTTCCTATTTACTCAAAAAATCCTAGACTTTATTCTTGGGCAATTCCTTCACGACCTATTATTGGAGGAATTGAACCCAATTTACATTGTAATTGCTCGTGATTATTAATTATCAATACATTAGTTATTATTCTACCGATTGATTTAGGAATTTGTCATCCTCCAAGTGTAGTGATATCCTCTTGGTAACAATTTCTCCTTTTTCATCATTTAATATTATTGATGTTGGATTGTTTAATTATTTATTGCTTATTGGTGATGAGCATGAGTAGCTAGACACCCCTTTATGGGGGTGGTGATGAATTCAATGCATGCTAGTTAGGGTTTATGAAATTCAATAAGAGTAAGATGGGATTTACTGAATGCCTTTTTGATTATATACATATATAGTTTCATGTTTTGTGTTTTACCCACAAAATCATGAAAGGATTATGCAAATGATTTATCACCAAAACGTCTAGAGATTGCTAATCCATAGATTCGTAGCAAACACATAAACTACATTAGCATTATAATTGTAGCTTGGTAGAATTGACGCCTCCACCATTGCTATATGTTTTGTAGAACAAAGTCGGTTAGTTCATTATCAAAGAGCAATCGTACCTTATCTGATATAAGGTGTCTGCCTAGAGCAGTGTAATAATTGTTTGGACGTGTCCCAAGGATAACTAGAGTATATCACCATTGTTATTATTGCATCTAATCCTGCTAGCTAGCATTGATTATTCATCACCACTCTGTAATTTTAATAACTTATCTTGATAAGATCGATATACATGTGTTTGATTTCTTTGTGCTGAGAGTTAGAGCTAGACTAGTAATTAGAACTCGATGCCGAAGCAAACAACCCCTTTATTGCTTTCCTGTTGATAATTATATTCCATAAAAAGAACTCAACTTAGTTATGTCCTGAGAGACTGACACTTGGGGTTAACTTCACTGCACTATAAGTTTTCGTAGTGTTGAGAATTAACTCTTGGCTATTATAAATTTAAAACATTTGATGTGACACATCAGCACTTCAAGAGGAAGGTCCTCCAGGAGGTAGGTAAAGTTGTGGTAGTAACTTACGTGTGTATTTCACTCGCCCCAAGTTTATCTCGTTCATTTCATTCCTCCTCCGCATATCGTCTTGGTTTCCCAGTTGTTATCGTTCACGAGCTCCATAAGGAGTTTATGTCGAATGCGGTGGGAATCCTACTTTGTTCTTCCATGGTACCTAGATTCAAAAGTGTGTGAGATAGCATGTTTGGAGTGAACTCTAGACTATAGCTTACACGCAAATCTCATGGGGTTTTTCATCCCCCAAACCTGATATTTGGTACAACATGTATGCAAAATTCCAACTTATGATAAAATCAATAGCTACTTCGAATCAATGCATGAACTAGGCATGTGGTACAAATTCTCATATTGTGTAAAGCATCAAAGTGTAGAGCATATTGCAATGCAAATTTGATCCTATGAGCATGTGACATGGCAAGTATGTTTTCTAAGCATAAATCATCAAGTAATAACCATACGAGCATATAATCGAAAGAGAAGAAGATTGAAGAGAGATTTTGTTCCAGTGAGGCATTTTATCAAACACATGGTGAGCATGAACAAAAACTCTCAATTCTCAATCATATTGTTAGATCTCTACCAACATAAGTGATAATAGAGTGAATACTAGAAGTAGACATGTATTCACATCATCATTACATAATCAAATTAATCGATTGAAGTGTACAACTTATAGTACCAAAGAAGCATTTAAGAAAGTACCAGCAAAAGAGTGAATGATATAAATTTGAAATCGAAGATGTAATGAAGATAATATTGAGTAGAGATCACTTACTTGATGATGTCGATAGATGGGCAAGCTAGGAATGCAGTGATATGATGAAAATATAGAGCAAGTGAAGAATTTTGGGAAAAGAATGACAATGTTTTTCGATCTTTAGGTTTTTTCTTCTTTCGAAATATGATTCTATAAAATAAGGTTTTTGAAAATAGAATTTGATAATTTTGAAAAGGTTTTTTTTGGTGCGGAAATTGCAAACGGAAAGTAAAAATTCAAAAGTGCAAATGCATGTGCGTAAAATAAACATGACCTTGGGTTGCCTCCCAAGAAGCGCTTGTTTTAGGTCTTATAGCTTGACCCCTATTTAGAGATGACTTTAGGATGGGTGAATGTGGTCTATGTTAGGTCCGTCTACCCATCTCCACATCCAGGAACGTTCTTGTTTCGCATCCTCGTTGGCGAGTTTCGATTAATGTTAGGTCCATCAATCCATTCCCAGTTCCTGTCAATTTTGATGTCGTATTCACGACTTAGCTCTCTCCGTCTTGGTATCGTTCTCCTCTTCTTCCTTTGTCATTGGAAAATGATTGGTTCGGTGCAGAAGTTATCGTCATCCTTAGTGTACTCGTGGATACGATTTCTGTTACGAACGAATGCATTCCTTCTTTTGAGTACACTTATGTCATTGCATGGCTGATCACCAAGCTCCTTAAGTCCCATTCCTTCGAGTATTACTATTTTATTCCTCATTATACCAAATTCCACTCGACTGATTGGATCTCCATCGAAAAACTTTTTCTCATCATTTGGATTGCACACCCATAGCTTTCCTTCGACTTCTTCCATTGATGTGTCCTTGAGAGATCTTGCTTTCCTTGGTTTACAGTACCCCTGGAAGAATGATTCATATTCTTGTGTTCTATATTTCTGTGTAATGCTAGTCAGAACGTTAAAATCAAGGTTACGGTCAGGGGTGGTTGTGAAAACCTTCCAATCATTGGGTTGGAAATTCATGGGGATACGTTGAGTGAGTGGATTTCTCAATTATTGGTCCCTTTCCGTATAAGGCATAATATAATAATCAGGAATAACAAATTCAATTTCTCCTCAATTCCTTACGTGGTCGGGTATATGGATAGTAGTACTAGTAATGCAAGTAACTACAGACGGTATAGAATTAAGATCAGTCAATGTATAGGAAGAAGAAATCTTACCTGTTTGTCATTTACTTCGAAGGTCTGGTGGGATATGTGGTTCAATGGCCTTGTGAAGGCCACCTATCGTATCTTCAAACTCCCCACAATCCTCCTGCTTACTAGCTTGAAGTTCTTGATGGTTCCCTTGAGTATCTTCTTACTCGGTGTATGCCTCTTCTTCCATAGGCTTGGTCCATTGAGCTTCTGTTCGTACGAGTGGTTTTATATCTCCTACCTTTGTCTCAGTTGACTCCTACATACTTTCCATTTGTTTTTCGCGTACGACTTCGACATGTCCAGTTCCCATCATCTCTTCTTCTTGCTCGACTAACTCCTCGGTTAGTTCAAGTAATTTCCTCATAACTCCTCTCATATAGACAGAAGTAACATCGCTGTCCACATCCCATACTTGGTTAGCCGATTTTTCTAATTCATCTGCTTGGAGCCAGTGTTTATAGTCCCTTAATGTGTCGATTAGATGATGGACTTTCTTCTTCAAGTTGTAAAGTTCGATTTTCCTCATCATTGCTCTCATAGACTCCTGGCTAAGTCAATTGCATATCTCAAAAAGTTCGTTCGGTTGAATCTGCATGATGACCCCATCGCACTCCTCGTCAATCATGTCTCTATAATCCTTTTCTATCTTCTTAAAGAAGTAAAATAATTGCGTGTGCTTGACCTCGGGTTCCTTATGCAATGCGATCTTTAATCTCATCCAAACTTCATGGAACATTTCACTTTCTAGTTACTCAAAGCTTCGAAGTTCTTCACCCAGGTGGATATTAAGGACCATGGAAATCGGATATATTGTCACTGCGACCTCCTCCCATGTCTTCAAACTATTCATCGGTAATGTTTTCAGCCAATTTCTTGCCTTTCCTTCCAAGCAATGTATAAAAAAGGAACTTTCTAATCTCTCCACTCGGTATGTCTTGAATCATCTCGTAAAAGTCCTCCATGAACCGTACTTCATCCTCTCCTTCTACTCCATAGAATTTTGGAAAAAAATTGAGATACTCGGGTTTCACATCATATTTCCTCAACCCATCTTCCAAGTATAAGCAGGATTCATAAGGCCTTAGTAATATTTTACATCCCAACTCCTCCCCTCTCCTCGAGTTTGCCAATGTCATCTCTTAATGGCCCACAAGGTGTTTCTCCTTGCATACATGTTAGATAAGCATACTCGTACGAGGATATACAATATAATAATAAAAGGTGTATAAACGCATTTTTTGGTTTTTTGATAAGAAAATAAACAAATAAGAAAAATAAAATATCTTTTGGAATTTTATCTGTGGAAAGACAGTGCAGAAAGTAAAAGAAAGAGAAAGAATTCAACTTATCTGGTCGAAACTTGATTGAGCGGTCAAGTGTCCCTGGCAGCGGCGCCAAATTTCGATGTGCACATAAGAATTTGAATGCGTTGTAGTACCTGTAATTATCAAATACAATCAAAGATTAAATTTATTTATTATTGGAAACTCACAAACACACAACAATAGCGGTAAGTTAACTCGGGATGTCGTTCTCCACGGACAATTAGCACAGGAACAAGCAAATATCGTATTGATTGTAGAAATCAGACAGTTCGTAAGTAGACAAAAGATTAAATTGCACTTATATATTTGGTTTTGAAATCGATGGTGACTGCTGTGTAAAGGACCCCCGACCTATATCGTACTATGCTACTCCGAACTTCCTAGTTAATATCATACGCAATTACCTCTAACAACAGCAAGGCATAATACTAAATAGCAAGGCGCAATCGATACCAGTACCCCTACTCTGTTCAATAAAACTACTGTGTCACTCAACAGAATATCACACCACAAAGGATGTATAGAGTTGTATAACCGCGATTTACGTCTAAGAACTATTTCATTAATATAACAGGGCATATAAAGAAGTAGCACAGTGAAGTTTTAGGGGTTCGCCTTTACAAGAGAAAGTTAGCTACTCATAGTAATAAACAGACGAGAATCGAAAACTAGAAAGAAAAGAGAAGCTTAGTCTTTGTTGTCTTCGTGCTGCTTCTAGGGTTTCCTCCTTCTGGGTACCTGATGGCCAACGATTTTGGGGTTTCAGTTCCCCGAGGACTGGTCCTCTCTCAGGAGAGCTGCTTTGCAACCTGTGAATGATTATGAGACCCCAAGGGTCTTATTTATAAACAGATAGCATTAGTGAAAGCGTCAATTCCACTAAGCTACAATTAATAAGCTAATGTAATTTTTTATGTTTGCAACGAACCAATGGATATAGCAAGACGCAAGACGTTTTGTTATAAGTGATCAGATGCTTAATCCATTGGTGATTTTGACATAACGAATATCAAACAGAATACTACATACGCAGTTAATCAAAACGGCACAGAGTAAATCGCATCATATGTATATAATCACATGAACCCTAACTAGCATGCATTGAATCTTTCACCACCCCATAATCAGGGTTTTTAGCTACTCATGACATGCGAAGTCATAATCAATATCGTATTTAAACAAGCAATAAACATAATCTAATACTTAAAATCAAAGATTCGAACGGTGATACAATTGTTACCCTTCATGTCACAAACCCTAGGTAGAATTGAGAACCTGAATCGAATCGATGCAAAGAGTATGTAGACAACGCTCCCAATCAATTGACAATCGTCGGTTTACAAGATGAAAATCGGTTTAGTTACCTAAAATCGGTAATTACCTTGGAAATTAGGTCTAGGTAGAGAGCAAAGTATGAAAACTTGGCAATAGATGATAATCAAAACTAATTATGTCTTGTTCTAACTAATAGAAAGAAAAGAAACGAATTCTAAATGAATTGGGAAAGAAAGGCGAAACAAATCGCGCAGAAACAGATTACTGGCGTCGCCAGTAAACCCTGCTGGTGTCTCCAGATTCCCGCCTGGCGTCGCCAACAGATTAGCAAAATAGCCTGACCAACGCCAGGCTCCTCTTGGCGTCGCAAGGTGCCCTGGAATTACTGGATTCGCCCTTTTGACTCTAAATTTGGTATTCTTGGCCTTCCCGCTCCACTTCTAGCATCCTTCGAGGCATTGGAACTCCATATCCTGTAGATGTATACAAAATACACCATTTTTCCTCTAAATAACGTGGTTTTAGCCAAACACCTACAAAACACACAATAACAAAACAAGTAAAAATAGTATACTTAAGGACTTATAAGCTCAAATTGTACTCTATAAAACTTAAGAGAATAAGCTGTAGTTGTAGACTATGCCTAACTCGGTATCGTTCTCTAGGAAATTAATTAAGCTACCACAACGAAATAGAGCAGAACGTTTATTTGTGAGTAAAACGTTGGTTCTGAATAATTTTACTACTAAAACACTGATTACTACTAATAAGCAAATAAACTGTTTTGATCAAATGATAGAAGGTGAACACGGTAGTGATGATTCGGTTATGCTAATTCGATACTAAGGTAATTGCTCATATTTGTCACACGGTCAGTGTACAGAAAAGCAATCAATCCAATTTAACTAAGCTGTTTTTCGAAGATTTCAAACTAGAGAAATCGTCAGGGTTGTTAGACCGACGATTCTTAACCAAAACAATTTAGAATATTTTAAACTAGCGTATTGGATTGAAGGTTTATACGAAAATCTCAAACTAGACGAACTTATATGAACGAATATAAACCCTAGATTCGAATCTGCATAACCATCATATAACTACCGAGTTCTGGAGAGGATTAGCTACTCATACTTGAAGCAAAAACGAAGGAATTCATAATCTTGTATACGTAAAGCATAAACATAATGATAATCGCAAACAAGGTCATACAATTCGATAAATCAATAAGCACAAGAATTGTATGGAAGCAATAAAGAATTATCAAACTTACTAAGAATTCGATGTCAATGATTTGTTACAAGAGAAAACCAAGCTCCAAGATCAATCAATGTCAATGATTTGTTACAAGAGAAAACCAAGCTCCAAGATCAATCGATGTCAAAAACAAGGTCTAGATTGAGAGCAAAGTATGAAAACTTGACAATAGATGATGATCAAAACTAATTCCGTCTTGTTCTAACTAATAGAAAGTAGAAACACTAAATCTGAACGAATTAGGAGAACAAATCGCAGAAGATCGGCAAAACCAAGCAACTGGCGTCGCCAATTGCACTTCGAGTGCAACTGAATTGGCGTACGCCAGTTGCAACTACGGGTGCAACTGGCGTCGCCAGTCAAGAACTCGCGTTGCCAGTTCTTCCTAGAAGGACTATCTTTCCCCTTTTGACTCTTTTGACTCCAGTTCTTCGTATTTTGTCCTTCCCGCTCCACTTCTAGCATCCATACGAGGCATGGGAACTCCATATCTTGTAGATGCATGTAAAATACATCATTTTAACTTCAATTAGCGCGGTTTAGCCAAATACCTACAAAACACACAAAGAACAAAACAAGTAAAAATACTGTTGGAAAACTAATAAAACTAAACTCAAGGATGACGAAAAGGCGGTAAAAAGACCAGATGATACTCTAAATTATCGTCTCATCAAGGATGACAATAAGACGGTAAAAAAGACCAAATGAGACGGTGTAAAACCGACTCATCGGACAGAACTTTCTTCTTGGGTGCCATACTATCTGGATAAAAGCTATTAGTATATGCCACGACACCCTTTATCAACACGTCGTAACACGAATGCCTAGTCCTAGCTCATATGAATGTAAACCATAGTGCACTCGGTGTTATCTACAACATACTCTTCCCCAAACCAATTATCGCAAGTAGTAACAATTATGTCTTATCCTAGAACATAAGCATGTAAACTATAGTGCATAAGAGTGTGACTACCTGTGATTTTCCAAATTTAAACGATAGCAAGTTCTACTAAGCATTAATACTAGCATGAGTATAAGCCTAAGTAAGAAATGCCAACACTAAACAACATACTCCCAACACCAATCACATCAATTTTCCAAAAAATCTCAACTTTGCTAAAATGGATTGTGACTTAACATGATAATATAATAGATACTAATCAAAGCCACATACTCAATCAATCATAATCAAGTATAAAATCCAAGTTGCAAAGTAAAGTAAGTAGGAAGAATTACCTCGAATCCGGAGAAATTGACGGATGAAAAGACAAATTGAAGCTCGTAACTAGTAGAGGAGCTTACTACCTTCGCAACCATCTATTATCCACATGAAATGGTGGAGAATTGGGCAAAACCTCAAAAATTAGGGAATAAGACGGAAATGGAAGTAAGAAAGAATGAGTAAGACGAGCTCCTCTACCCCTTCTTATTCCCAGGGCTCGCCGCGATGGGCGTCCCTTTCATCGCGGTCAAGCAAGGACAGAAATGTTTCTGTCTTGGCTAGACCACGGTGAGCTGTCTACTCACTGTGGTGGGCTCTGCTTCCTGCAGAAAATATTTTTGAAATATTTTTTTTTATATTTCTAAAATAAGAACTACACTACAAATTCAAACTACTATTATACTAGGAAGCAGTAAATTGTTCTCATGTGATGCAAATTAAATTACAAATCACAAATACTAGATATATGCTATCCTACATCTAAGTGCAAAGCGGTACATGTGCTTTTGTTATAGTCGTTCGCATCGACTTCTTCCTTCTTCGGGTTAGCAAATTCGTAGGGACATTTGCCACCCCTGTTACTTACCTTCCTTGTACGCACACTCTAATCTGGATCAAGATCATACTCCTTAGCCTCAGGCTCAAGGAACGTTGGTGGCTTTCTTACCACGAACTTAGGTATCAGAAATTCTCCGTACTTTATCATATATATCTGCATAAATTTTTTCTCTATACCAGCAGAACTAAATGAAATGTTAGTTTCCGTTAGTAGTTAAAAAAAATAATCCACAAGAATAAATTTTTGGGTTTTTTGAATTTTTTGATTATTTCTTTGATTTTTGAAATAAATAAAACAAAGATACACAACTAACACAATTGATCCTACTCTAAAAGAACATAGGATTCAATTCCCCGGCAGCGGCGCCAAATTTTGATGCGCTCAAAATTAATACTTATAATAACTCAAGTAGTAAAGTGATTGTTATAGACGGACAAGCTTAAACCATAGGGTCGATCTCTAGGGAATTGAATAAGCTAGTTCTATAGAATTGACTCGCTTGTGTAAGTTGTAAACAATATGTGTGGATAGTTTGATACTTTCGACCTAGAGCAATTCTATCATGCACAAGACAAGGTAAATCCCTAGTTCATGCAATTCTACAATCAATGAAGTTTACTTTATCCTTCCGTGAAGTGTGCTGATACGAATTAATTAATGGTACATTAGTCGCAGTTCATCACCTTGCTATTGAAAGTTCAACCAAATACGGACTATAAGTACGTAATCATTTACAAATGAGCCTGTCACGAGCTATGTATCATACTGATATAGCCTAATTAATGATTAAGACACTAACAAGTTCACACTGATACATCAAGATTCGGAGAAAATAATAGCAATTTGTCACGTACAAACTTAAGCAACAATTTGCACAAATGTTACCTCAACTCCTCTGTTACAAGGGATCGTCCTTCAGGAAAAAGTACTTCGTTTCATGTTTGATGCAGTCACCAAGAGTTTACAAATTTTGAACAATTGAAAGAAGGTCTAAAAGTCTAAAAGTCGTGAAATGTATCTGAAAGTATATCTAAAACTGAATACAAAAAGCTCTATTTATAGAATCAAGGGAATACAATTCAAAATCATGGGAAAAAACTGCCAGAAACGTGGTTTGAATATTTCTCGCTAGTGCTCACCGCGGTGAGCCTCTGGTTTCACTGTAGCTCACCGCGGTCTACTCTGTTTCCTCAACGTTCTGTTCAGTTGGACCGCGGTGAGCCTCCGTGTTGCTGAGCTCACCGCGGTGAGCCTCGCATCCAGAAAAACTCCCATTTTTCCCACTTCTTCCTATTTTCACTCCCTTTTCTGAACCTCCTTGGAGTAGTGGCCTGCCACTGGCCTTAGTGTGCTTCTAGAAGCTTCGAATGAGCATCAATTGGCATACGCTCCTCCAATTCCTTGCCTTTTACAATAAAACACCCGAAAAAGTACAAAAAACACACAAAATACCCAAACGTGAAAAATGCACTAAAACACTATAAAAAAGGACTAAAGGATATAAAAAATACGGTAAAAATGACTAAACAAGTCGTTAAAATATCGACTCATCAATCTTCAAATCCTACAGTTGGATTCACTTCTCCTCCGGCAAATTTGATATCTCGTCCAGTGTTGCATACTTTGTAATTGACCAGATTTGCTTGGTCTCCTATCTTGTGCTTGCCATAGCCACTATCAAAATGTTATGTTGGATTCGTCTTTAGAGTGTTCTGCACAAAACGGGAAGCATGGAGTTAGGTTCTCATTCCAACAATGGAACCATCTAGACTAAAGTATCTCCCAGTAGAAATCCATTTTTGAATGAATTTCTTAGGGACAAGTTTTTGTCTAGCAGGAACATCAGGAGGAATTCTAGGTAAATGACTAGAATCATTATTATCAAGAACTATTTTCCTTCTTGGTGCTCCTCATCTTGCTTTCAGATAACTGTCAGGTTGTTAAGTCAGCTTTCCAGCAAACTGAGCTTTCCTATTCAGATTTCTTCTAGCCTGGGCATTCGGATTGCTTGTGGCTTGTTCTTTCTTCCACTTCTGATGATTGTTGTGAGCAACCCTAGTTTCATCCATCGTTCTTGCTCTACTTTGTACTCATGAGCATGTAGTTTTCCGATGGCTTTGTAGCCAATGCCATTTTGAGCACGAGGTGCCGACTGAGATCTCCTCTCAGCAACCTTACTAGTCTCTGCATCATTTTTCTTTACAGAAAAGGTGACATTAGAGAATTTGTCAGCTCTAACAATCTTCCCTTTCTTAGAGACGTATCACTGTGGGTGATTACACTTTTCAGTGTGGTGTTCCTTTTTCAGAACTCTCCCATCAGATTTCTTTGGGACATGTTTTTCCCTCAAAGGCATAGTCGCAACTGCTTTTCCATTGACAACAACCTTAGCTTTCTAACCAATGTTCTAGGTTGTTTGGGAATCACCTTGCTAACCTCTAACAAATGTCATTCTTTCATCACTCTCGTTCAAAGTGGTAGAACTATTTGTTTGAGTGTTTAGCCCATGTCCTCCTTTATCTGAGGCATCTCTTAAATAAAAGTGTAACTCAGTTAAAGTGTCACAAGCTTTTGCATAGGATTGAAATGAAACTTTCTTATCTTTGATCTCAGTTTTCTCAATGAGAATTTTGTCAAAGTTCCTTTGAAGTTCCTCCATTTCTTCCATATGCTTTTTAGTAGTCTCAACTATCTGAGCTTTCAGGAATGCATTCTCAGCATCCTTTGATTCAGATACCTTGTGCATTTGTGCACACTCCTTTTCAAGAGTTTCCTTTTCTTCTTCAAGAATCTTGGTTCAAGCTTGGACAACCATGAATTCTCTTTCATAAAGATCAAGCTCAATTCTGAGTTGTTCTAGATCTTTGATTCCTTCCTCATCACTCTCATAATTTACAAATCTAGAAATAGTGATTACCTCATCTGCCATTACGCATGATTCGATGTTGGAGCAATCTGGATAGACCTCCTCAGCAATTCCACACATTTCTTTCTTCTTTTGACCAAAGTCAACCAAATCATGATTGATGCCACACAACTCGGGTGAAGGCAGTTTGGGATCTCTGAGTCCTCATTCTCAGACTCAGAGTCAAGATCAAGAGCATCCAATTCAATTTGGATCTTTTCCCTTTCCTTAGTGAGCATAGCTCTCTGGCCTCTCTTCAAATTTCTTCTATCTTTCTTGTCACCTGTCTTTAGCATGTTATAAGCTGGGCAATCTCTTTTGAAGTGACCACTCTTCTGACAACAGAAGCAGATATCATTTCCGAGTTCTGCAACCTCCATACTTGTTGCTTGCTGAACAGGCTTGTTCAGCGAACTATTCAGTTGTAGATTCTTGTACAGGTGATAGTTGGGACCTAGATGCTTTTTCAGCTTTTCTTTGGTTCTTCTTCTCTCAATCTCCTGACTGACATATTTTCTCATACGCTTTACATCAAGACCGTTTTCCTAAGTCACTTCTTTGTTATCCTTCTTTTCGGAAGTACCTTGAGTTATGAGAGCAATATTGTGTGATGTTTCAGTAGTCATATATGTCCTCTTTGCTTTGTCTCATAGTTGACAGTTGCCAAGTGTGAGAAAAGCTCCACTGGTGTGATGTTAGGCATTTCTTGGTTAAAATAAAAGTACTGAGTATGTTCCCAGTTTTGGTTCAAGCTTCTAACAATAGTCTTAACCTTTTCAGAGTTAGAGTATCTTTCACTTTCACCAAGTGCAGCCATTTCAGTCATTAGTGTTGTAAACCTGAAATCAATTTCCTCAAGTGTCTCAGTGGGACCTTGTTTGTAATTTTGGAATTTGAACTTCAAAACTTCGAACTTGTTTTCCTTGGTTTTTTTTCAGTACCGGCACATATTTCTTCAATCAGCGACCAGGCTTCTTTTGCCGTTTTAGCACCCCCATAGTTTGCGCTGTATGTGATCTAGAGTAGAACGTATAATGATGTTTCTTGCTTGACGATCCAGCCTGTTTCTCTTGGAATCTTCGGATGTCCAGTGATGTCTGGGCATTGCTTCATAAGCAATGGCTCATGTTGGTCTTATGCCTGAGGATGTGCTGGTTGTTGAAGATCCAGCAGCATCTGTTGTACCTTTGTTTCGACCACTAGATACTTCAGTGATGTGTTTCTCTTGTTGAATGACAATTGTGCCATTTTTTATCACTTCGATCATTTCATCACTGATAGCTTCCAGGTGAAGCATCATGTTATTCTTCCATTTCTCATAGTTCTCTGGCTTGAGAGTGGGTGCATCACTTAGAGACATTCTGCAGCAAACACACTAAACAAACAAATCAAGTGATGGTGGTGAGCTGTTAGTAGGCACTTATCTAGGATCTAGGTTCAGTGCAGAAGGTTAAAGAACCTCCTGCATGACTTGTTGGTCCAGATAACGGCAAAGTAAAAGACTAGGGGGGGGGGGTGAATAGTCTTTTCAAATTTTTGTCAATAACACAGTTTCTCAGATATCTGATACATAAATTCAGAGAGCGAAAGTCTTTTGTGATAAGTGTACGTGCTCAGCAATCTATAAGTGTATAAGTACTCAGCAAGTAAATAAAGCAATTAGTAAAGTGCAGTAAGTAAATGACAGAAAGCTTTATAATGGTATCTGAGGGTGGCGTAATCCCTCAACTAATCCACTCTCCCTTTCTCAGGACATGAATCCACTAAGATAAGATAATGAGTTCCCGATACAAAATCATATCTCTTGATCCCTTTTACACTAGGTTCCTAACCAAGTGTTGCCCCTGAGTAGTTCCCTAGCTATCTGAGCTAAGTACTTCCTTTACTCAGTAACATTTCAGCTGTTCCTTATTTCCCAAACTAAGTACTTCCTATGCTCAATGCCTGATGGTGTCAGTTAAGGTAGTTTGTCAGGTGAGCTATCTTTATAACTTGTTCAGTTATGTTTCAGAGAGCTCTTAGAATCAGTGTTCTTTAAAACTCTTCACAGTGTATGGGAAGTTGTTCTTTACTGACCCAAGTCTTTGTTGTATGTTCAAGAGAATGAATCTCATATATCAGTCGTGATGTGACAATGAAATGTGTGATATAGCATGCTTTTAGACCCTCATTTTTTGCCATAGATTCAATATTTGTATCGTTTTATGGTCAATTACCAACTACATGTGTATTTTGTAGGTCATGATCACGTTTTTGAGGAGTTGCACGATTTCAGGTGCGAAAATGACATAATTGCGCGAAATCGAGAAAGTTAAGCAAATACGCCGGATTGGCCGTTGCACGGAGTTCGATGAGTCAAAACATGTCATGCAACCAACCAATGCAAAGATAATTGAAGATGCAACAACTTTGTAGAAGACCACTTTTCGAGGAAACAAAGTTACGAAGCCCGAAATCGAAGAACGAAGAAAACATATTCGAGTTTATAGAAGTCGATGATGGTGGCCACCTGGGGACCGCAGAAGGCCTCTCTTCGGCCACCAAGCGACCGCAGTCACTGGTCTGTTTTGTCCCAGGATTTTTCCTGGCATGTCAGGCTAAAGCCTGCCTTCCTAAACCTTCCTTATTAATCAATGGAGGCCAGAGCTCGAATTTTTCAGTATAAATAAGACCTCAGGGGTCTCATAATTCTACACCGCTCACAAAGCAGCTCTCCTGAGAGAGAACCAGTTCTCGTGAAAGTGAAACCCCAAAACCGCTAGCGGTCAGGCACCCAAAAGGATGAAACCCTAGAAGCAGCACGAAGACATCAAAGACTAAGCTTCTTCTTTCTTTCTTTCTTGTTCTTTTCGATTTCTGTCTGAATATTATGAGTAGCTAACTTTCTCTTGTAAAGGCGAACCACCGCAACTCTGCTTTTGCTACTTCTTTATATACCGTCATATATTAATGGAATAGTTATTAGACGTAAATCGTGGTTATACAAATCTATACATCCTTTTTGGTGTGATATTCTGCTGAGTGACACAGTAGTTTCATTGAACTTAGTAGGGGTACTCGTTCCCTTAGCACAATAGTATTATGCCATGTTATCGTTAGAGGTAATCGCGTAAGATTTTAACTAGGAAGTTGGGAGTAGCATAGCAGAGGGAGGTCGGGGATCCTTTACACCTTTCCCATCACCGATTTTACATCATCAAATTAAATTTTACTGCGATTCAATTAATCTATTTGCGATCCATCTGTTTACTTTTTGCACGCAATTTAAATACGTTATTTGCTTGTTCCTATGCTAAGTGTCCATGGAGAACGACATCCCGAGTCAACTTTCCGCTATAAACTGTGGATTGGAGGACTTCTGACTTATAAATTTAATCTTGATTGTGTTTAGGGATTACAGGTTCTACAACGAAAATCGAAATATCTGAGTGCACATAAAAATTTGGTGCCGCTGCCGGGGACACTTGACCGCTCAAGCAAGTTTCGATCATCCGAGATAAGTTGAAATTTTTCTTTCCCTTTTTAATTTATGCACTGTCTTTTAAATTCGTATAGCATAAACCCCAAAAAAATCACCTGTGGGAATCGATCTCCACAGCAAAAAATCTTAAAATATTTTCTTTTCCGTATTAGTTTGCTTTCTTATCAAAAAAATCTAAAAACAAGTAACTTTAGATTTTTGTTTATTATCTTTATAATATTTTCTATTCGTATCTGTGATAGTCGTTTGTTAGTGTACATACTAAACAAGAAAAGCATTGAATCGCCTAGTGACACAAACAGGGAAGGTACTAGCATGGAGACTCACCCTGGTTACGTTCCGATGTGAAAACGTGAAGAGCTACTCAAGGTTCATCTAGAACAAGAAAGGCTAAGGATAGCCGAGGAAAGACTGAGATTAGATGAGAACAGAAGAAGGGATAACCACGCAAGGGTGGAACTAAGAGATGAAGAAGAAAGACCCATGTGCGACTATGTTATGCCGAGATTTACACCGCATAGCTCGAGCATCTATCTTGAGGGAGTTGCAACAAAATATGACCTAAAGGGCACTCATCTGAACCAACAGCCACACTTCTACGGTAACTCGACTGAAAACTTGATGCACTTTATTAGGGAGTTCTACACAGTAGTTATGGGTATACCACTCAATGGGCTCACAGAATGTTAGCTTCGAAGAAGAGCATTCCTTAATTGCCTCAACGACAAGGCAATGGATTGGTTATGGTAACTACCATAAAATTGTCTGAACACATGGGACGAAGTGGTCAATAAGTTTATGCTCAGGTACTTCCCACTTAAGAAGACAACCGCCCAACGCACTCATATGGAACGTTCGACGAGGCCAACAACTTTTATAGGGTAATTGAGTCTATTTGGAGACACTCATCGATGGAGCATGTTAAGGAAACCTGCTGAACGTACAGCCAAGGAGAATTTGGGAGGTATGCGAAAACATAAGTGAAAACTCCAGACAGAAAGGGCGAGGGAAATGGAGAGCACCTTCAAGGGAAACCTCAATTGAGGAGGCATACTATATTCAGGCTACAAACCCATCAGTCAATCAGGTCAACCACCCCGCGAGAGAAGCGGTGAGCCAACCCCTAATTCCAATACCGGGAAGAGCATCAGATTTCCCTGTCCAGCAGCAGCTGTCAGAACTAGAAAGGAAAGTTGACTTCTTAATGAAAGAAATGATGAGGATGGAAGTTACCATAAGAGGACAGGGAGAAGCCATCGTAGGGTTTGGAACCACATTCGGCGGAGCTGGAGAAAGATTAGCAAGGATTGAGGAACGTCTTCGACAGAATGAAAGACATGCATATGAGGTTAGATGGGATATGAATGAGCATGCATACAACCAGTAGGAAAGATCTGAATTCGATCGTGAATTTGGTCAAATGAGGTGTCCGGAGGAAGGATACGACGTAGATTCGGTGATCATCGAGATCGAACTAGGAGGGGATGAAGACGACACGAGAAGAGAAGGAATTGAGCAACTCTCTGAGAATCGCACTAATGAAGATCGAGGGACCAACCCAACAACTGAGTCGTCAACTAGGGGTCGAGCTATAAGACCTTAAACAAGCACTTCTTGGGAGGCAACCCAAGGTCACGTTTACTTTTACACATTTACATTCGCATTTTCAATTTTCATCTTTGTAATGACCCGCACCACTAATGGGCCAAGCCCCGACCCTTTGGGCCTGTGCGGTTACTCACGGGTGAAATGCTGGCCCAACTGTACCAACACATGTCCTTTCCCGCGCACTTTGTCCTCACTCGTGCGTGAACCGGGATACTTCCCAGTTGGTCACCCATCCTAAGATTGCTCCAGAGCAAGCACACTTAACTCTGGAGTTCTTATAGATGGATTCCCAAAAAGAATGGTGCACCTTGTTGGTATGAGTAGCGTTCTCGATCCCTTTAAGATGTTTGGACTTGACATGATACTTTGGGGCGTTACAGTCTTTTTCTCTTTTTTCGTGCCAAAATTATTTTTCGAAAAACTTTTCAAAATCACTTCCAAAATTTCTTATTTATTATGTTTGATTTTTGAAAAACGAAAAAAAACTAAATGAATCGAAAACACATGATTTATCACGTTCGAAGGGCAATGAGGCAGCAGCCTCACTGCGGTCACCTGTCGACTGTAGTCAGCTGCTTGCAGCTCACTCCCTCCCCCTTTTCGAAACCCCAAAACCTTTTTTCCTTCCCCCACTGCATTTCTCTTCCAAATTTCTTCACTTGCTCTATAATTCTATTATCCCCATTGCATTATTAGCTTGCCCATCCATCATCAACTTCAAGCAAGTGATCTCAACTCATTATTATCCTCATTACATCCTCAATTCAATGTTTATATCTTACAACTTTTTGCTTGCACTTTATTCTTTCTTCTTGAGTGTTTAGCAATTATGTGCATCATTTGATTGATTTGTTGATGCTTGAGATATTCACTACATTAACACTTGCTTGATGGAATTTTTGACAATTCGATTGAGAATTTGAAGGTTTTTGTTCTTGCCTAGCAAGTGTCCGATAAAATGCCTCAATAGGACAAAATACTTTGTCGACCGCTTTCTCCCTCGATTACTTGCTCACATGGTCTTGACTTGTTGAAGTATGCTTAGAAAACATGTTTGCATCATCATATGCTCATAGGATGGAGACTACATTACAATTTGCCTTTTAACTTGATGCTTGTCACAGTTTGAAAACTTGAGTTACATGCCTAGTTCTTGCATTATTTTGAAGTGACTATTGATCTTATTACAAGCTATAATCTTGCATATGCATTGTGCCATACATTAGGTTTGGGGGAGGAGAAACCCTATTGGATTTGCATGTAAGCTTTAGAACTGATTTAACTCCAAACATGCTATCTCACACACTTTTTGGCCTAGGTACTATGGGAAGAACCAAGGGAGGAAAGGAAGTAAGTGAACCAAGCACTAAGAGAGCAAAGAAAGGAAAGAAAGTGGCATCGGCGACCCTTTCAAGCAAAGCTCGGAGTTGGCTATTGGTTAATAGCGACCGAGGGGTAATTCCCGAAAGGAACATAGAGATCGGATGGTGAATGAACCCTATCCTAAATTGGATACACGACATTTTGAGTCTCTATGTTTGGGGAACCTTCACTTCCATCCTTGAAGGGTACGACATAGAGTATTTCCAACTGAAGATTAAAAAGCCAGAGGATGCACTTCTAGATCACTCCATTACCATACGAGGGTAGAGTTCATGTTTGGGCCGGGAGCCATCAATGAATTCTTCAACATACCCGAGGAGCACATTCATGGAGAATACATGGAACCGGCATATCACAAGTTAAAGTACGGAGACATCCTACAGAACATCCCAAGGGTATTACTCGGAGAGAGATTTAGAGAGGATGCGGTGGGATTATCCATCCCGAGGGCTACGCTCAATGAAAGAGCAAGGTTTTGGATGCACTTTGTAGAGACTAACTTGAAGCCAACCCTACACCAAGAAGGGCTTAAGGATGACGTAGCCACACTTGTCTACGCGATTATGGACAGTAACTACATTGATATTAGAAGGACCATCATGAAGGAAATGCAATTGGTGAAGAGGAACAAAAGAAGCAACCTGCCATTCCCCGGTCTTATCACCGCGATATGCAAGAAGATGGGGTTCCTACTAGTGAGTCTGTAACACCCCGGATATCCGAGAGGTGATACGATGCATATAAATGACGATGCCATAAATAATATACATTATTTTTTAAATCAATTACAAAATTTCCGAGAAGTTATGTATAACAACAGTGTTCCAATAATCGCGATAAGGTAGTCTTCTTGATTCATCAGCGGAAGGCTTCTTCTTGCATTCATTGATCCTCACTCGATGGTACATTGCAAATTCAACCACAACCCGATTGATCTAAAATATTTTTTAGAAAAACTGGGGTGAGCTAAACGAGCCCAGTGGGTAACGGGGTGGGGTTTTATTTTAAGAAAATATGTTTTCCTTTATTTTTGAAAACTATGAAATTTAAAGAAGTTAACGGTTTAAGGGGAATATTAATTGATATTGTATTACTTGAGCAAACCACGAAGTTGGTCAAACTTATAATTATTATATATAATTTTGTATCATGCTTATTAATGAAAAATCCGAATTAAATTCCAGAATTTTAAAATTTATAGAAGTTATTGGTTGTCCAAATTTTTGTCCTTGCAAATAATTCGATTATTGATTATCGACGAAATCAGTCCTCTAGAGGTGGCCCCTACGGACTCAAGAGGTGGCTCCCACCAAATTGTGTGACGTAGCACTTTGTTCCGCATGGCACTTAGCGACTATTTCAATAACCATCAGTCCTCTAGAGGTGGCCCCTACAGACTCAAGGGGTGGCTCCCACCGAATTGTCGGCGTAGCACTTTGTTCTGCATGGCACTTATCGACTTTAGGTTTTTATCGTATGGAAGAATCTCATCTCGATTTAGTTTCCCCTTGGTGGGATCTTATTAACTCAATCATTCATTAAATCATTACACGCGTTGTGGGTCAGTCCTCTAGAGGTGGCCCCTACGAACTCGAGAGGTTGCTCCCACCGCGGTATAGCAATGTAGCACTTCGTTCCGCATTGCACTTACAACTGTCCAGTGGTGGCTTAATTATGTAGGAACGGTCATCTATAGGTGGCCCCTATGAACTCGAGAGGTGGCTCCCACCGCGATATAGCACTTCGTTTTGCATGGCACTTACAACCGTCCTAAAGTTCCACATGGACTCTTTTTACTCAAGGTTGCCACCCTCGTTTGAATCTCTTTTTACTCGAAGTTGCCACCCTCGTGTGGATCTCTTTTTACGCGAGGTTGCTTCCCTAGTTTGTACTCTTTTTAATGAGGATGCCACCCTCGATTATTATTATACTCATTGTTTTATTCGTAACACTTCCCTTTTATTGACAACAGTTAAATTTAGTGGAAATACTTTCATAGAGGTGGGACAATCCAAATTGCCTCCTCGTATAATTTCATTTTCATTTGAGCAAGGTTAACCCCTAGGGTGGAAACGCTTCCAAAATGATTTATTTACCGATCTTAAGTCAGCTATAAATGTTTAGTTATATCCTTGAAGTTATTCATATGATGAACTCCGAATTTAAGTTCGGTTTATAAAATCCTGATTCTGACAGTTTGCTAGTCCTTCAATGTAAAGTACATTTCAGTTGTCAAACATTCTCAATTCTCGGGTTTCAAATTTTTTTATGCTAGACTACTGTGTTTTATATTCAAAACATACTTTTGAGTCTAAAACACCTTTATATTCTTTCACCTAGGAATTTTCTTCCTAGACTGCTCATGCAGTGAGCAATGATGGAGAAATATTCACCAAATATTTTATACAACCCCAAATGACATAATTCTTGCTGGGAAATATCAACATCTCTTGGATCTTTCATTTTTCATAGATTTAAGACATGATTTGGGTTTTACTAACAGTACCCAGTTTTGTCAACATTGCAAATGTTGTAAATTTCGCGTATTTTAATTAATTCATTAAAACTCCTTTTAACCAAATTCCAAATCTCAGAGATGAATGATAATGTTTTACATGTCTAATTAAATTATCAACATCAAGAAATGAAGGAAAGTAGTTAATTTTCATTTTACAAAAACAGGGCAGATTGCTTACGGGATTTGGAAATTTTCAAGATTTGAGTTTCTACTACTTCAAAATCAACATGCAATTGATTAATTGACTTACCCAATTGATAGTGAGGCTATATTACTCATTTAATTTAGTTTGTAAGTGAAAATCATCATGATTTCATCAAGAAAACATGCATGCATCAAGATTTAAAAACTAGTTTGAGAAGAACAACATTTAACCCACCTTATCACTTTCCTTCATAGAGTTTTGGATCAATCAATTCTCCCCTTCAAAATTGGATTGACAAATTGATTTCCTAGAAAGTTTTGAATGGACACAGATGTGTTAGAGAGTGAAAAGAATGAAAAGGATGAAATAGAGAAGAACAAGGGAAAGAAATGGGTATGATTTTATTACCTTCTAACTTCTTTGTTGTAGCTTGATCATGAATTGGGATGTGTGATTAGCTTTCTTAAGTTGAGAGGATAAGGAATATGTAATTGCATGTGAAAAATGGTGAAGGATAAGTGGGGATTTGAAGCTTAAAGAGGTTTGGCTATGGAGGTTTATCAATGGAGGTTGAAGTGTTGGAGAATGAGAGAGTGAATGAGGAAGAAGAAGACTAATTATAGTGTAGGATGAAGTACAAGTATACATTAGTGTAGATAGGGAGAGAAAATTTATTTACATAGTACTAGTTAAATAGTTAGTTTACTAGCTAGCACAACATTTCATTTACAAATTAACTAAATAGTGGTAGTTGATTTCAACTACTATTTTGTGCTTGCACCTAATACTTATCGCTCAATTGAATTGCGTTGATACTTCTCGATTTTGAGTTCGTTTCTTTCGTGCTCTTTCCGGTATTATGAGCGTTTGATTTAAATTTATGATTCTTAATTACGTAAGGTTCAGTTGACGCTAGTCAACTTTTCATGTCTTACTTGAACCATCCAATTTAAATTTGTTCTTTTGACGACAACTTTGACTGTACTTTTTGCACCGGATCGTAATTGAAAATCAATTTTCGAGGGGTCTTACAATCTCCCCCCGTTATGAGAATTTGGTCCCCAAATTCACTCTTCGAACAACAGTGGGTACTGATTTCTCAATTTGTTCTCGACTTGCTAGGTTAGTTATTCTGGTTGCTCAAGGTCATTTTCTAATCTTTGGTTATGGGGTATAATACGTGTTTGCATCGACGTTATATATTTAACCGAAAACGTCAAGGTTGTTGTGCATGCTTCCGAGTTCCAGTATGTTGGAAGAACTGGTATGCCACGGGACCTACGCCATTCCACTATGTGGGGTTTCACATATAGTGGTCCTCATTTCCTTTAATCATCTGGTTAAGTCTCTCTCTTCGGAGTAATACATAAGAAGACCAAGTCTCCTATTGGGAATGCCAATTGACACCGACAATGGTCGTTCTCGCTTTTTTTGTCGGCTTTGTGTTGTCTAACTTGACATTGTTAAACGTGTTTTACTTAGGCCCATCAATTGTACGGACATCTATTTCCGTAGGCATCCATATCAATCCTGTAATTCCCAAGGCAAGGGCAGCTAATCTTCCTCCCACACAATACCTCGTAAGACTTTTTAATCTACATTAATTGGGCGGACTTTGCTAGTCAGTCAATTATTGCCCAGGTTGTATCATGTCCATATTTAGACCTGAGCAAGTTTTTAATGAAGTCCATCGTCACAGGGTTCCTATCCATTCAAGTCTATGAAGTGGTTTCAGTAAAAAAAAAAAATCTGTTATTGAAGTTTCCTCTTTAACTTGTTGACACGTGGGACATCCAATGATATATTCTGCAACCTGATTTCTCATGTTCACCTACCAAAGTTTTCCTTCATAAGGTTTTAGCTTTCTTAAATCCCAAGCGATCCTCTTACCAATCTGCATCAGTGTTGTTCTCATCCCTTCTCTGGATGTAGCATCGTATATCCACAGGTTCTCGAGCCTTTCCGGTAAGATCAAATCGGGGTGGTAGTCAACCGTTGTTTCATTTACTTAAACTTGTCTTGCTCATACCATTACATTCAAATCTTATTTAATTATGTGTGAGCCAAATAAGAGTCTCAAGGTCTCCTAGTAGTTTTGCATGGAACTTCAGCATTACTCGGTTAGACCTAAGAAGTATAAGATCCTATTACTATCTTCGATCTCTTCCCCTCTAGAAATGCATATACTTTCAAGGTTTCCACTGCCATCACTTCGACATATATACGTTGTCCGATGAAGGCCACATGAATCAATCAAAGTACATACTAATTGAACTTCGCATACAATCCTTGCTTGTGTAGGACTCCTAGTTGTTGTCGTAGGTGAGCGTGCCGTTCTCTAGTGCTTTTGAGTAGACTAGGGTATTGTTAACAATTATGTCTACCTAGTTGTCGAGTTATGATCAAAACATGTTGCACGCCTAGTGCATAAATTCATGTGACACATTCATCAACTAAAAGGGCATAACCGTGGGTTTGTAGTTATAATAGTGGGTCGAAAGCGGCTTCATAGACATCGATTTATTTGACTCGTAGCAGATGAGACTCTTGTTAAAGAACAAGTTTGGAAAATATTCTAGCCCCCATGAATCTGGTCGATAGTCTCATCTATTCACGGTGAACATTATCTATTCTTGGCAGTCACCTGGTTCAATTATCAATGGTTTACTTACCGTCGAAAGATCACGTCATTTTCTTCACGAACAATGCGGGTGATCCCCACGGGTATGCGACTTGGCAATTCGAGAAGTTCCTAGAAATCTTTGATGTGTAGGACTCCTAGTTGTTGTCGTGGGTGAGCGTGCCGTTCTCTAGTGCTTTTGAGTAAACTAGGGTATTGTTAACAATTATGTCCACCTAGTGGTCGACGTATAATTAAAACATGTTGCACGCCTAGTGCATAAATTCATGCGACACATTCATCAACTAAAAGGGCATAACCGTGGGTTTGTAGTTATCATAGCCGGTCGAAAGCGGCTTCAGAGACATCGATTTATTTGACTCGTAGCAGATGAGACTCTCGTTAAAGGTCAAGTTTGGAAAACATTCTAGCCCCCATGAATCAAATCGACAGTCTCATCTATTCACGGCGAGCATTATCTATTCTTGGCAGTCACGTGGTTCAATTATCGATGGTTTACTTACCGTCGAAAGATCACGTCCTTTCCTTCACGAACAACGCGGGTGATCCCCAAGGGTCTGGGGCTTGGCAATCTGAGAAGTTCCTAGAGATCTTTGATGTGTAGGACTCCAAGTTGTTATCGTAGGTGAGCGTGCCATTCTCTAGTGCTTTTGCGTAAACTAGGGTATTGTTAACAATTATGTCTACCTAGTGGTCGAGGTATGATTAAAACATGTTGCACACCTGGTGCATCAATTCATGCGACACATTCATCAACTAAAAGGGCATAACCGTGGGTTTGTAGTTATCATAGTGGGTCGAAAGCGGCTTTAGAGACATCGATTTATTTGACTCATAGCAGATGAGACTCTCATTAAAGGTCAAGTTTGGAAAACATTCTAGCCCGCATGAATCTAGTCGACAGTCTCATCTACTCACGGCGAGCATTATCTATTCTTGGAAGTCACGTGGTTCAATTATCGATGGTTTACTTACCGTCGAAAGATCACTTCCTTTCCTTCACGAACAACGCGGGTGATCCCCAAGGGTATGGGGCTTGGCAATCTGAGAAGTTCCTAGAGATCTTTGATGTGTAGGACTCCTAGTTGTTATCGTAGGTGAGCGTGCCATTCTCTAGTGCTTTTGCGTAAACTAGGGTATTGTTAACAATTATGTCTACCTAGTGGTCGAGGTATAATTGAACCATGTTGCACGCCTGGTGCATAAATTCATGCGACACATTCATCAACTAAAAGGGCATAACCGTGGGTTTGTAGTTATCACAGCAGGTCGAATGTAGCTTTAGAAACATCGATTTATTTGACTCGTAGCAGATGAGACTCTTGTTAAAGGTCAAGTTTGGAAAACATTCTAGCCCCCATGAATCTGGTCGACAGTCTTGTCTATTCACGATGAACATTATCTATTCTTGGCAGTCACCTGGTTCAATTATCGATGGTTTACTTACCGCCGAAAGATCACGTCATTTTATTCACGAAAAAACACGGGTGATCCCCAAGGGTATGCGGCTTGGCAATCCGAGAAGTTACTTGAAATCTTTGATGTTAATTTCACCTTGGCCTTGATGGGGGTGGCGCGTGTCGGCTCCTTGGAAGGCACATCAACTAATTCAGATATATACGATCGATACTTGTCCAAGGGGTACTTCATTCGTTGACCTGTTGGTCTGATAAGCCATGTATCTATAAGCACCTTACATGCGTGCCCTAGACGTTTGACTACTGATATTAGAAACGTTCTCGTCTTCTCACTTCAAACTTTACTTCCTTGTCATCCTAATTTTATAACGTCACTCTTCTCATGGCGGTCAACTCGAGCGGATTCATGTCAACCCATCCATTTCCAGAATTACGTCATATCCGTGCATCTGTAGGTTCAATGAGTTTTGCGGTGGTATCCTAATTTAAGGTAACAAGTGGGGTTTGCTAGTTAGGATGCAGACATGAACTTGGGAGACGGCATTGACGTGGAACTAATATCAGTACTAGGGTTTACAATTCGTGAGAATAGCGAGCGGATGATAAAAGAGTTTGTTCTAGTTTTGCTTGGTTTTTTTTTTTTTTTTGTGGTTATTATTGCAGTTCTTATGGATATCGTACAGGCCTCACGGTCCGGTTCTAATCCTCGTTCGGTCCTAACGAGTGTTTGTATGTTTATCATATTTCTTTATTTGATCACGACCTATTTTATTTGATTTATTTTTTATTTTTTTTATTTTTTGTTGATTAAAATCGTTTATTTTTTCTATTGTTGATTTTGTTGATTGATCTTTTTTTGAAACTTATTATTTGTATTTGATACTATCAGTTCATGGTCATCGTATACACATCGTTACCTGCATCGAGGATTATGTCTCGTAGTCTTGGCCATTATTGACTGTGCTCGATACCACTTGTAACACCCCGGATATCCGAGAGGTGATACGATGCATATAAATGACGATGCCACAAATAATATACATTATTTGTAATATCAATTACAAAATTTCCGAGAAGTTAATGTATAAAAACATCTCAAACTCTAAGAAGGTGCAACTTTAGAAAACATTTAACTACAATTGTTCCAATAATCGCGATAAGGTAGTCTTCTTGATTCATCAGCGGAAGGCTTCTTCTTGCATTCATTGATCCTCACTCGATGGTACATTGCAAATTCCACCACAACCCGATTGATCTGAAATATTTTTTAGAAAAAATGGGGTGAGCTAAACGAGGCTAGTGGGTAACGGGGTGGGGTTTAAGGGGAATGTTAATTGATATTGTATTACTTGAGCAAACCACGATGTTGGTCAAACTTATAATTATTATATATAATTTTGTATCACGCTTATCAATGCAAAATCCGAATTTAAATTCTAAAATTTCAAAATTTGTTAGGAATATCTGTTAAGATTTTGATCAGAAACTAATGACTTATCTTAGCTCAGAAAGGTGTATAGGATGTTAGGTCTCTGAATGTAATTTTTATATCTTTGAAGAAGACCAAGAAGAAGGCATCCTTGAGGAGAGTACAACAAATTTGAAGATTGGAAGACTGCACAAGATTGCTGAAGACGAAGGTCATCAGATACCTATGTCCAGATATCTTAAAGAAACAAGTGTTTCTCAATAAAAAAAGTTTTGCAAAAGATATCTGAGAACACAAGGTTTCTGAACGAGGAAAAGTGCTCACATATATCTATGCTCAGATACCCTGGATAAAACTATGTTTCTGGGAAACAATGTTTCAACAGGTATCTGGAGATGAGAAGGTCTCTGGAAAGGGACATGCAATGCTTCAGAAAGCGTGCATAGTTCCGTTGGCACTGCAGGACAAAAATAGTACAATGCAATAAATGCGCAGACAGAGACATCAGAACAAAAGAGGAAATCTCTGAAAAGAGACAACGTTCTGCAGTACTATTTTCAGATATCAATAGTTTGAATTTGAATTGAGCCTAACGTATACTATTCAAACGGCTTCAAATTCAACTATAGATATCACCACTTAGAATGCTTGAAAGATACACTACACCTTGAACTTACACACATAACGAACTTATTCATTCAAGCATACAGGCCTTCAACCTACTTACTCTTTAGCTTACAGTTGCGACTAAGCTCTTGAATTCTAAGTAGCACGAAATTTCGAAGTGTCTTGATCCTTAACAAGCATTGCTATCTGTGACGGAGTTGAATTAAAAGATCAAGTATCTGAGTTTCATTCTCCAGAACATTTAACATAGACTTGGGTCAGTAAAGAACATATCACCACACATTGTGAAGTGTGTTAAGTGATTCTTGTTCTATAGAGCATTCCTAAATAACTGAAAAGTTAGTAAGACTACTCACCTAACAAACCATCATAACCAACACCTTTAACGGCGTGGAGTACATGAAGTACTTAGTTTGGGAAACTAAGGAATAACTCCAAGGTTACTAAGCATAGGAAGTACTTAGTTTGGGAAACTAAGGAACAACTCAAAGGTTTCAGGGTATAGGAAGTACTTGGCTGGGAGCCGGAGAATAACTCAGGGGGAACACTTGGTTCGGTACCTAGTGTATTTAGGAATCGAGAGAAGATATTTTGTAAGGTGAACTCAATTATCTGTCTTAGTGAATTTTAGGTCAGAGAAAGGCCGAAGTGGATTAGTTGAAGGATTACGCCACCTTCAGATACCACTATATATAAAAGATGTGTTATTTACTTTCACAATTTACTTACCGTTCTCTTTATTCTGCTAAGTATTTAAACACATTATATCTTGCTGAGCACGTGCACTTATAACAGAAAAGTCTTCCACTCTCTGAAATTAAGTATCAGATATCTTCACAAATATCTGAGAAATTGTGTTTATCGACAAAAGTTGTAAAAGACTATTCACCCCCCCCCCCCACCTCTAGTCTTTTCCTTTGCCGTTATCTGGACCAATAAGTGGTATCAGAGAAGGAGGTTCCCAAGCCTTCTGCACTGAACCTAGATCCCAGATAAGTGCCCACTAACTGCTTTTCACCTACACTTGATTTTGTCTGTTTAGTGTGTTTGCTGCAGGATGTCTTTAAGTGACGCTCCAATTCTCAAGCCAGAGAACTATGAGAAATGGAAGAACAACATGATGCTCCACCTAGAAGCCATCAGTGACGAAATGATCGAAGTGATAAAGAATGGCCCCAGAGTCATTCAACAACTCAAGCAGGTCATGGAGGTTTCTAATGGTAGAGACAGAGTTCCCACTGATGAAGAACCAAGTGGTGGTTCCTCACAAACAGGTGCGTCAACTAGTGGAAGACCTACTGGTTAAGTTTTTATGAGCCAAAGCCCAGAGAGCTTTGGACATCGGAAGATACCAAGAGAAATCGAATGGATGGTCAGGCTCGCAATATCATCATACGTTCGACTCTAAAGCACATACAGTATAAACTGTGGGGTGCAAAAACGACGAAAGTGGCCTGGCAACTGTTTGAAGAAATCTGTGCCGGCACTGAGAAAACAAAGGAAAATAAGTTCGAAGTTTTGAAGCTCAAATTCCAAAACTTTAAACAAGGTCCCACATAGACTCATGAAGAACTAGATTTCTGGTTCACAACATTGATGAGTGAAATGCCTGCACTTGGTGAAAGTGAGAGATACTCTAACTCTAAAAATGTTAAGACTATCGTGAGAAGCTTAATTCAAAACTGGGAACATACTCAGTACTTTTATTTCAACCAAGGAATACCAAATATCACTCCAGTAGAACTCTTTTCCCACTTAGCTACTATCAACTATGAAACTACTCAGAGAGAACAAATGATTGCTGGGAAAGTTCACAATGTTGCTTTAGTAACACAAGGTACTTCTGAAAAGAAGGATACCATGGGGGCTAGAATATGTCAGTCGGGAGGCTGAGAGAAGAAAAGCCAAAGAGAAGTTGAAAATGCATCTAGGCTCAAACTATCACCAGTACAAAAATATGCAGCTGTCAAGCTCGCTGAACAAGCCGGCTCAGCAAGAATCTAGTACTGAGGAAGCAGAAATCGGAAACGATATCTGTTTATATTGTCAGAAACCTGGTCATTTTAAAAGAGACTGCCCTGTTTTCACTAAGCTAAAGACAGGTGACAAGAAAGATAGAAGAAACTTCAAGAGAGGTCAGAGTGCTATGCTCACTGAAGAAAGGAAAAAGATTCAAATCCAACTGGATGCTCTTGATATTGAGTCAGAATCTGAGGAAGAAGACTTAGATGACTCCAAACTACCTTCTTCAGAATTATGTGGCATCACTCATGAATTGGTTGGCTTTGGTCAAAAGAAAAAGGAATTATGTGGGGTTGCTCAAGAGATCTATCCAGATTGCTCCAACATTGACCCTTGTCTAATGGCTGACGAGAACACTCTGAGGAAGAACCCGAAGTGCCATTTTGATAGTGGATGTGGGAAGCACATGACAGGACACAAAGCAAATCTGGTTAAGTATAGAAAATGCGATAAAGGACCAATTATTAGATTTGCTGGAGGAGATGAAAATCCAACCATAGGTTTTGGCAATCTGAAGCTTGGAGCTCTTACAATCTCTGAAGTACTACATGTAAAGGGTTGAAATATAATCTCCTAAGCATGAGTCAGTTGGTAGACAAAGGGTACACTGTAAAGATTAAGTCAAAACTATGCAAATCTATTGACAATGAGTCAAAGCAGACAGTCTTGGTTGCTAGACGAAAAGGAAATCTTAATGTTGCTGACTGGGCATCTGCCACAACTGAAGAATGTCTCATGGTGAGTCAATTTGGCCACACTGAAGAAAACTGGCTATGGCATAAAAGAATGAGTCACTTGAACTTCAAAACTCTGAACAAGCTAGCCAAGAAAGAATTGGTGGTTGGTTTACCTAAGATGGTATATAGAAAAGATGGTATATGCTCAGCTTACCAAATGGGAAAACAATCCAAAAGATCTTTCAAGTCTAAAACTAAACACTCCAGTGAAAGGCCACTACAAATATTACATATGGATCTTTTTGAATCCTCTGTAACTAGCTATGCAGGAAAGAAGTATGGTCTGGTTGTTGTTGATGATTACTCAAGATTCACTTGGGTTGTATTTCTCAAACAAAAATCTGATGCAAGGGTTGAAATACACAACTTGCTGAATAAGCTTAAAGTCATGAAAATGACAAGGTATCTGTAATCAGAACAGACCATGGCACTGAGTTTGTGAACCAGTACATAAAAGAGTTTTGTACCTGCAAAGGTATACAACATCAACTATCAATAAGGACACCACAACAAAATGGTGTTGCTGAAAGGAAGAATATGACCATAAAAGAATCAGCAAGAACAATGCTTGCTGACACTGAAATAAGTGAAATCTATTGGGTTGAAGTTGCTAACACAGCCTGCTACACTCAAAATAGATGTTTGATTAACAAACACCATGACAAAACTCCTTATGAACTTTTGATAGGTAGACCCCCTAGTATCAAACATCTAAGGGTGTTTGGTTGCAGATGTTTTGTTCTTAACAATGGAAGAGAATACTTGAGAACATTTCAACCAAATGCAGATGAAGGAGTATTTCTTGGTTATTCTGTGAATAGCAAAGCCTACAGAATCTACAACAAAAGAACGCAAAAGATTGAAGAATTTGTTCATGTAGTTTTCTACAAAGGAAACAAGAGAGTAACCTTGAATGAAGAACTCTCAGATAGGTTCAAAGAACTAACGATTAAAGATTCTGAAGAAGAATCCTTAAAAGGAAACAACTCTGTCATTCACTTGGAGGATGACTCTGACGATGAAAAGAAACCATTGCTTAGTAACAACGAGATGACTCTAAGACATGATGAAGAATTTCCTATGAGAATTTTAGAAATGGAACAGTTTACTGAGAATCTTCATCATGAAGAGGTTTCTGAGAATGAGATTGCTGAAAATCCAATCACAGATATCTCTAACACTGAAAAAGTGTCAGATATCAATGCTATTTCCCGTGTGCCAGATATCTCAGATACTGAACAAGTATCCTGTCAAGATCATATTGATTCACATTCAGATCAAAATGATATTAGTCCTACTAGTTCAAAACCCATTATAAAATGGATAAGAAATCATCCTGCCAAGGATGTGATTGTTCCTTTAAACCAAGGGGTTAGAACTAGGAGAGCAATTGCTGGAAATGCAGTCTTTATGGATGTTTCATCTCAAACATTAATCCTAAAACTATAGAAGAAGCATTGAAGGATCAAGATTGGATCTCTGCAATGCAAGAAGAGTTGGATCAATTTGAGAGAAACAAAGTCTGGAAACTATTTCCATTTGTTAACGGAATATCTGTAATTAGAACCAAGTGGGTTTTCAGAAACAAAATGAATGAGTCTGGTGAAATAACCAGAAACAAAGCAAGGTTGGTTGCCAAGGGATTCACCTAGACTGAAGGACTAAATTTTGATGAGTCATATGCTCCAGTTGCAAGATTAGATGCAATACGACTATTTCTAGACTTTGCAGCTCATAATGACTGTAAAGTTTATCAAATGGATGTCAAAAGTGCATTCCTAAACGGTGAACTTGCTGAGGAAGTCTATGTTGAACAACCACCAGGCTTTGAAGTTTCCACATAAAGTAGAATGGTTTATAAGCTTTAGAAAGCTCTGTATGGACTGAAACATGCTCCAAGAGCATGGTATGATAGTTTTGCCAAATACTTTCTGGAAAGTGGCTTCAAGAAAGAAGATCTTGATAAAACACTCTTTACTTTGAACCATGAAGTGAAACTACTTTTAGTTCAAGTATATGTTGATGACATTATATTTGGATCTAAAGACAAGCAACTTTGTAAAGACTTTGCTGAGCTCATGAAAAGTAAATTTGAGATGAGCATGATGGGAGAATTGAACTACTTCCTAGGATTGCAAGTCAAGCAACTTAATGATGGAATATTCATTAGTCAAACAAAGTATACAAAAGACATGCTCAACAAGTTTAATGTAAAGTCTTCTGAAAAGAATGCTAAGATACCTATGAGCATTGGAACCAAAATGACCTATACTGAATCTGACAAGAGTATTGAAGAACACAGTATAGGAAATTGATTGGGTCTCTACTGTACCTCACTGCAAGTAGACCTGATATTCAATATGCAGTTGGAGTGTGTGCTATATTTCAGACAAATCCGATGCAATCACACTACAACATTGCCATGAAAATATTAAGGTATGTAAAGGGTACTGTAGAAGTTGGATTGTGGTATCCAAAAGACAGTGTATTGAGTTTAGTTGGCTATTCTGATGCTGACTATGCTGGATCATTGTTGATAGAAAAAGCACCTCAGGAACTTGTCAATTTCTTGGTGCCAGATTAATATCATGGTTCAACAAGAAACAAAACTCAATTGCCACATCTACTACAGAGGGTGAATATATTGATGCTGGGTGTTGTGCTTCACAGATATTGTGGATACAACAACAACTCAGAGACTATGAGATCAATGAAGAGAAAACTCCGATTTTCCGTGACAACACAAGTGCTATTGCCATAACTCAGAATCCTAAGTTTCATGCAAGAACAAAGCACATTGATGTTAGACATCACTTCATTAGAGACCATGTTGAAAAAGGCAATATAGAGATACTTAAGGTTGGTACTGAAGATCAACTTGCAGATATCTTTACAAAGCCTTTGCAAGAAAGCAAGTTCTTAACCTTGATACATAGTCTTGGGTTAATTGAGCTACCGAAGGAACTGAAAAGTTCTAATCTCTGAGATGGAAACTCAGAAAGGAGAAAGATATCTGGAACAGGCATCTAGATATCTAAGGCAAAAAGGTATCTGAGACGAAAACTCATATACTAAAAGGATGGGTAAAAGTGTCTTTCAAAGATTTCTGAGACGGGTACTCAGATATCTATGAGATCACAAAGTGAGGGGGAACATAAAAGAGAATTGTGGTACAACTGTATTCAGTCAATCAAACCTCTGGTGTTTTGTATCTTTCCATTTATATGTTAAGTTACGTATAGTCTCTGAACTGAATACATAAGTCCAAAGACTGTCCCCTACTGATTGTGATCATTGCTAAAGCATCAATCGTGACCCTTGATGAAATGGGCGTTTGATCTGAACAGACGAGATCAATTCTCGGTAAAATAGTGGACTGTAAAAACACAGACGTGGCCCACTAAGCATTTAATGAAAAACGAATTTTACCCATGCCTATCTGCATTTGCACATATACATATGTACAAAATCAATTTGTATGTATATGTCTGTTGAGAGTAAAATGCTATATATATAGGATTTTGGCAAAAGAAATCACTTTCGCCTAATCCAACATTCATACTTACACAGAAATAGCAAAAATCCTTCAATGTTTTCTGCAAATCTATGTTCTTCGCTTAGTTTTTCCGCAAAGAATCACTAATCTCCTACCTTAATCTCTTCTCGACTTTCAAAAAACTTCACTATTTAAAGAGACGGCTCCAAAACGTTCTTCTAACCAGAAATCCCAAGCTACTACATCTGGTATTGCTGAAAAGCAAGAACTAGTGCTGGTCATAACAAACAATTGGTTGATTGGAGAGTTCAATCCTGATCATTGGACTTCAAATCACAGGTTGATTTGGGGTCATGCCATGATTGAGGAATACCTCGTTGCTGTAATTGAAAACCAAGTTGATAGGAAGTTGATTCTTGGAATGCTTGAAAAGGCACAAATCAAGGGTTTCCTATCTACTATCCCATGTGGAGTTTCTTCACTGGATGTGTTGGAATTTTACAATAATTCCAGGATTATTTCCTGTGTTGATGAAGGCACTGAAAGAGTGTCTATAAAAATAAAAGTTCAAGGAAAGGACATCCTTTTGAACATAACAACTTTTTGTGAGTTGTTTGAACTTCAAAATCTTGGAAATGATTTTGAAATAAACACCAAGGATGATGATCTCCTTGAAGGTGTAAAGCAACTATATAGTGATTTGTGTGATCTTGAAAAATCAGATACACCCATCGACTTCAAACTTGCTAACATTAGAACCAGACATCTGTTGGTTCACTGGGATATGTTGGCATGTATTCTTCGCAGATGCTTTGATGGTCTACAAGGTGGTGCCGACCAGATAAGCCAAGAACGCTGGATGATGATGTTCTTGTTGAAACAACAGAACAAAAGGCTGGAAAATCCTTTCAATTGGGGAAGTACGCCTTTATGAAATTTGTGAAGAAGATTCAAGGATTGGAGACTAAAATCTTTAAGGGCCTTGCTGAGCCAAAAGCCACAGTAAGCTATGGAAAAAAGATATGCTTCTTGCTGGAGAAGCTTGGCATTGAGCTCAGAGAGAAGGTTGACATAGCCAACAGTAACCTACTCTACAAATATGAGTATACAAACATGATGAAAAAGGTTACCGTATCTTAGAAAGGTTCCAAGAAACGAAAGACTGATGAGGTATCTGAGGGTTCCGTTGCGACCAAAATGCCCAGAACATCACGAAAGAAGTCTGCTGGCAAATCAGAAGGCATACCCATTGTGGATGTCGACTCTCAGATATCTTACCCCACTGCTGATGAACTCATCAATGCTGCTGAGTGACTTGCTGATGAACTCATCAATGCTGCTAAGTCCACTGCTGATGAACTCATAAATGATGATAAAAGCAGTGAGAAACTTCAAACACTCTTTGCATAAGCAGCAGGTATTGTTGATAACTCAGTCCCAGATTTCAATGAGGAATCTGAAGATGAGGGTGACGCAATAATCCCCAAGGTTGCTGAAAGAGCAACTAGTTCAAAGGTTGCTGAAGAAGCAACTGTGTCCAAGGTCACTGGACAAAACACACCATCAAAGCAAGTAACACTTAAGCATATTGAAGATGCTCTGATGAGTGGTAACCTAGTGTTGGAGGATACTGCCATTGCCTCAACACATAAATGTCTGTCTCAAGCATATCTAGATAGGCCCCATATAGTATCACCTTCTTCATCCAGATCAGATTCACCACACCTACCACAACAGCCAATAATGGATGCTGCTGAGATGATACTTGAGATACAGCATAAGATACCAACATCTTTCCTTGCTGATGAAAATCCTGTAAAAGAGCAGGTTCCCCAACTCAATGAGAGGGATCAAACTGAGCATCTTCTCAGAATGATCAACCAGGGCAGGCAACTGAGTTGCACACTCAGGATAGTTCTGAAGTACCTCAAACTTCCAACAAAGAAGTGGTCCAAGAACAACAAGACCAACGCATGGAAACTTCACACGTTCCAGAGACCAGTCAGCCTGACAAAGCTCAGGTAGCTGAATGGTTTAACTCTTTGCTTGTGATAACTTATGCTTAAATCTTGTTACGTATTAAAATTTATTTGTTACAGGCTGAATTAGAAACACAAGAACAAGAGGAAGCTGGAAAGCTTGCCTCAGAGACTGAGAACGAGGCTACCACAGCCTCACCTCTTAAGGAATCTGAGCCTGTGCTACAGGTGATAGAGAGTTCCTTAAGATATTACTTTTCAGATATATGTTAATACACTTAACTAATTAAGTGGATGTTTCTAATAGGCTCCAACTGAGAAAGAAGAAGTTAAGGCAGAAATGCCAGAAAAGGACCCTGAAACCATCAAGGTTTCTGAAGAAAATGTCATTGAGCCTTCTAGTGTGAAGGTACATAAAAATCATTGATAAAAACTCGTCATTATGAGTTAATTTGAATTCTTCTCTAATTACTCAATACTTTCTACTTACAGGATCATTCAGAAGTATAAGTGCAAGGGGAAAGAGTTGTGACATCCCCTGCACCCATGGAAATTGATGAAGCCCCCAAGGCAACATCACCAGAAAGAACACTAGAAACTGAGAAAGTTCCTGAGAAAAATGATTCTGAGCCTCCTGTTGAGGAAGTAAGTGAAAAACTCAGAGATCATTGAAGCTTAATTGCATAAAATCTTTCATGACAATTTCCTAAGTATTGTGATAATTTCCAAGTCTCCACCTCACAACAAGATATCTGAGGCACCCCTTGCCTCAGTAGTACAAGTCTCTGAGCCTGATGTACTCATTCAGGTAACTCAGAAACCTAACTACACTAGTACTCAGATATCTACACAAGTTTTGAATCTAACTCAAAACTCTTTCTTTCAGGCTCAAACAAGTGTGCCAAAGATCTCTGCATTCTCAACAGAAGACTTGCTTCCATTCTTCAAAGACCACACTCTCAAGAAACATCTCAAGAATTTCAGAAAGTGGCAAAAGCTCAGAAGCTCAAATCTGACTGAATTAACAAAGGTGACTGATCACCAATTGCGACGAGTCAGAGCATTTGACTTGGGAGAATTATGTCCATGATATGTTCCCAACAGAGTAGTACTCTTTTGCTACTCCGATGCATAAGGACTTTGTCAAAGAAGCTGCACACAAGCTCATAGAAGCTTTTGAAAATAGCAGATGGTCAGACCAGAATGGAAATGGCATTCAAGCCAATCTTGCCTAAGTCCCTATAGTGCATACCCTCTGAACAAGAGGAAGTAAATGGGCAATTGGTCACCCTTCCTGAAGTGATCAATCTGGTTTCTGAAGATGAGGAGGAGACTGATGAGAATGATTATGAAGAACCTCCTTCTGACCATCACAAGGATGAGGATGATAAGAAGGATGATGATGATGCCCCTGCACCAGGGACAGGAGGGATTGCAAAAGGTGGTAATACCTCAGTTGCTGAAAAGCACACTGAGCGGACTTCACAAAATTCCCCTCCTCCATCTCCTCAGAAGTCTACACATCCCTCTCCCCAACAAAAAGACACTACTGAGCAAGTAGTTGAGCACTCTGAGAACAACACTCAGAAAATATTAGATGCACAAGACAGAGTTGCCCAACTCAAACAGTTGTTGGAGGAAGAACAACAGCTAAATCTTCAACTAGAAGAGAAGATAGCTGAATCCAAAGCAAAGCTCCAAAAGATTGAAGATCAAACCATCAAGGAAATGGAAGCTTATGCTGAAATGAAAGAACTCCAGCTTGCAGTTTAGGCAATTGCTGAAGAATTAGATACTGAGCAAGTATCTGAAGACAAGCATGATGCTAAGGCTGCATCACCAAAAGATGTACCATCCTCCTCACTGAAAGGAAAGAAGCCCATCTCTGAGATGGTTGCTGGACTAGAAAACATTGATAAAAATGACCAAGAGGATGAAGATCACTGGGCTGATGACTCAGATGATGAAGAAGAGAATAAATTGGCAGAACACCGAAATGAGCACTTCGTGGTGTCTCATTTGAAAAGGAAGCTGATTGCTCCTGAAATTTTCAACAAGCTGCCAAATGTCAACTCCAATGAATACTTGAACAGATATCAAGTACTGGCTAAAATGAACTAGGAGTTGTCTTCTCAGAATGAAGCCGCCATTGCATCAGTCCCTGCAGAGATGAAGAAATTCACTGAGCTCATCACTCAGAGAACAACCAGTCTGGTCCTTGCTCAGAAAGACCTCGGCATGGTTAGGGATGATGACCAAAACTTGGCTGCAAAATCCTTTGAAGAGGCTAGCTATGCTGCTGGAAAAGCAGATGATATTTAAGGTCCACTAGCAGAGCTCACTGATAAGGACAATGGTCTTATCAAACAAAATCAGGAGCTCAAGGCTACTCTGGAAAAGTTGGTTGCTGCTTACAACTATCTGCAAGGCAACTTTGACTCCCTTTCAGAATCATTTGTGATTCTTAGTCAGTCAACAATAACTAAGGGGGAATGATTTCAAAGTGCTCAGAGAGGAAGAGGAAGAGGAAACAAAATAAAAACTAAACAACCACCTATCAAAATAAATGAGCCCTCCTCCAGTCAGACTGCTCTACAGATAGTGGCCACTACTCAGCAACTTCCTGAAAAAGGAATGACAACAAGGACCATGGCACATAAACCTCCAAGGGGTACCAAGGCTCCAAGGAGAAGACAAGTGAAAGGGGTTGATGAGTCTTCTGAAGAAGAAGAAGAAGAAGAAGAAGAAGAAGAAGAAGAAGAACAAGAAGAAGAAGAAGAAGAAGAAGAAGAAGAAGAAGGACAAATCAAATCCCAGGGCAATGAAGAAGGCTGCAAATCACCCTACAAGTGAAATCTGGAGGATGATGATGAAGAAGAAGATAAAGATGAAGCTCCTCTTCACAAAAAGAGAAAAAGGGTTGATAGCCTAACTGAGCCCTTAGCTGCAAAGCCAATAGCATCTAAAACACCCTCTGGAAATACCAAGTCAATCCAGGGTGGTTCTTCAAGCAATCCCCCAAGGGAGAATTCAAGACAAAGGAGGAACAGGCTGAGAGCTGAACAAAGAAAACTTCAACTACCACTCAGGCCTGAAGAAGCCAAGATTGAGTATGTGAAGACCAACAATGACTCCTCTGTCTACAGGTGCATTAATCAGAAGAATGGCTACTGGATTCTGGAACTCAAGCACTTACTGGTCTATGAAAAATTTCCAGAACCAATCCATAAACAACTCATGGCATGGAGAAAAGACAAGACAGTCTTGATTAACACCAACCACATCAAAGCATGGTTGGATTTTGAAGTAATCAAGAGAATAGGAGCCATGAAGAAGGACCTTTATGATGATTGTCCTTATGGAAAGCCAGATGATGTGCACCGAATTCCCAACATCACTGGAACAGGCACAAGAGCAAGACTTGTTGTGAAACCCTATGAGTCTTTTTACATGACTCAAGAGCAATACAAGGGTGACATAAGATATCTGAGGATCATATATGAATACTTCAAGCTATCACATATCAGAATTGAGCATGCCTGGAAATGGGAAAAATATCTATGGGTCAAACACTTCGCCCAGAAGAATCCCACCAAGACCTACAAGGATGTTTGTGGATTTGCCAGAAACACTGAGATGTTAGTCAGGACCTTGCTCTATGACTACTCAGATGATATCAAAAGGTTTGGGGATAAAGAATTTGCTAATTGATCTGTATTTCTGTTGATTGAAGACTTGAAGATTTTGAAGACTTGAAGACTAGTTTATTAGGATGTCTACTTGGAGCTTGGTTACTCCTGTTGTTCTAACTTAACTAAGTGTTTTGTATCTTAATGACTGAGCTGTAATGTATTTTATTTATTAAGTTATCTGTGAACTTTCTTTGCAACATATCTGATGAACCTACTCTCAGATATCACTCTATAAAAAGATAACTTGTCAGCAAAGATCACACTTAATTAAATGAATTGAAAAGATCATAAGAAATGATTAAGTGTTGGATTTTTCCCTCTTCCAAGTTGTAATAGGTTTTAAAGATAGTCATCGTTGACTGATCAAAAAGGGGGAAATTTGTTAGGAATATCTGTTTAGATTTTGATCAGCAACCTAATGACTTATCTTAGCTCAGAAAGGTGGTTAATACTCTTGGTTCACTTGAACACTGTAAAAGAGGAAAATCACAAAGTATATTAGTCTAGCAAAACTTGTATAGGATGTTAGGTCTCTGAATGTAATTTTTATATCGTTGAAGAAGACCAAGAAGAAGGCATCTGGCAGGAGAGTTCAACAAATTTGAAGATTTGAAGACTGCACAAGATTGCTGAAGACGAAGGTCATCAGATACCTATGTCCAGATATCTAAAAGAAACAAGTGTTTCTCAATAAACAAGTTTTGCAAAAGATATCTGAGAAGACAAGGTTTCTGAACGAGGAAAAGTGCCCATAGAAACCTACACTTAGATACCCTGGATAAAACTATGTTTCTGGGAAACAATGTTTCAACAAGTATCTGGAGATATGAAGGTCTCTGGAAAGGGACATGCAATGTGTTAGGAATATCTGTTTAGATTTTGATCAGCAACCTAATGACTTATCTTAGCTCATAAAGGTGGTTAGTACTCTTGGTTCACTTGAACTTTATAAAAGAGGAAAATCACTAAGTATGTTAGTCTAGCAAATCTTGTATAGGATGTTAGGTCTCTGAATGTAATTTTAATATCTTTGAAGAAGACCAAAAAGAAGGCATCCAGCAGGAGAGTTCAACAAATTTTGAAGTTTTGAAGACTACACAAGATTGCTGAAGACGAAGGTCATCAGATACCTATGTCCAGATATCTTGAATAAACAAGTGTTTTTCAATAAACAAGTTTTGCAAAAGATCTGAGAACACAAGGTTTCTGAACGAGGAAAAGTGCCCACAGATATCTACACTCAGATATCCTGGATAAAACTATGTTTTTGGGAAACAATGTTTCAATAGGTATCTGGAGATGTGAAGGTCTCTGGAAAGGGACATGCAATGCTTCAGAAAGCGTGCATAGTTCCGTTGGCACTACAAGACAAAAATAGTACGATGCAATAAATGCGCAGACAGAGACATCTGAACAAAAGAGGAAATCTCTGAAAAGAGACAACGTCTTCTGCAGTACTATTTACAGATATCAATAGTTTGAATTTCATTAAGCCTAACGGATACTATTCAAACGGCATGATTTTCAACTATAAATATCAACACTTAGAATGCTTGAAATATATAGCAAGAACTTACACACTGAACACACAAAACGAACTTATTCATTCAAGCATATAAGCCTTCAACCTACTTACTCTTTAGCATACAGTTACGACTAAGCTCTTGAATTCTAAGTAGCACGAAAGTTCTAAGTGTCCTTATCCTTAACAAGCATTGCTATAAGTGAAGGAGTTGAATCAAAAGATCAAGTATCTAAGTTTCATTCTCCAGAACATTTAACATAGACTTGGGTCAGTAAAGAACATATCACCACACATTGTGAAGTGTGTTAAGTGATTCTTGTTCTATAGAGTATTCCTACATAACTGAGAAAGTTATTAAGACTACTCACCTGACAAACTATCTTAACCAACACCTTAAATGGCGTGGAGTACAAGATGTACTTAGTTTGGGAAACAAAGGAATAACTCCAAGGTTACTGAGCATAGGAAGTACTTAGTTTGGGAAACTAAGGAATAGCTCAAAGGTTTCTGAGTACAGGAAGTACATGGCTGAGAAAGCCGGGGAATAACTCAAGGGGAACACTTGGTTGGGAACCTAGTGTAAAAGGAAATCAAGGGATAGGTTTATTGTAAGGAGAACTCAATATCTATCTTAGTGAATTCCAAGTCCTGAGAAAGGGCGAGTGGATTAGTTGAGGGATTACGCCACTCTCAGATAACACTATAAAGATCTGTGTTATTTACTTTCTGCAACTTATTACATGGTTTATTTACCTTGTTGAGTATTTACACACTTATATCTTGCTGAGCACGTGCACTTATCACAGAAAAGTCTTCCGCTCTCTAAAATTAAGTATCAGATATCTTCACAGATATCTGAGAAATTGTGTTTATCAACAAAAGTTGTAAAAGACTATTCACCCCCCCCCCCCCAGTCTTTTCCTTTGTCGTTATCTGGACCAACAAGTGGTATCAGAGCGGGAGGTTCCCAAGCCTTCTGCACTGAACCTGGATCCCAGATAAGTGCCCACTAACTGCTTTACACCTACACTTGATTTTTCTGTTTAGTGTGTTTGCTGCAGAATGTCTTTAAGTGACGCTCCAATTCTCAAGCCAGAGAACTATGATAAATGGAAGAAGAACATGATGCTCCACCTAGAAGCCATCAGTGACGAAATGATCGAAGTAATAAAGAATGGCCCCATAGTCATTCAACAACTCAAGCAGTTCATGGAGGTTTCTAATGGTAGAGACAGAGTTCCCACTGATGAAGAACCAAGTGGTGGTTCCTCACAAACAGGTGTGTCAACCAGTGGAAGACCTACTGGTCAAGTTGTTTATGAGCCAAAGCCCAGAGAGCTCTGGACAATGGAACATGCCAAGAGAAATTGACTAGATGGTCAGGCTCGCAATATCATCATACATTCCACTCCAGAGCACATACAGTGTAAACTGTGGGGTGCAAAAACGGTGAAAGTGGCCTGGCAACTGATTGAAGAAATCTGTGCCGGCACTGAGAAAACAAAGGAAAATAAGTTCGAAGTTTTGAAGCTTAAATTCCAAAACTTTAAACAAGGTCCTACAGAGACTCTTGAAGAACTAGATTTCCGATTTACAACACTGATGAGTGAAATGGCTGCACTTGGTGAAAGTGAGAGATACTCTAACTCTGAAAAGGTTAAGACTATCGTGAGAAGCTTGAATCAAAACTGGGAACATACTCAGTATTTTTATTTCAACCAAGAAATGCCAAATATCACTTCAGTAGAACTCTTTTTCCACTTACCTACTGTCAACTATGAAACTACTCAGAGAGAACAAATAATTGCTAAGAAATTTCACAATGTTGCTGTAGTAACACAAGGTACTTCTGAAAAGAAGGATACCAAGGAAATTGAGAGAAGAGGCTCTTGCTGTAAAGCAAATGATAAAATATGTCAGTCGGGAGATTGAGAGAAGAAAAGCCAAAGAGAAGCTGAAAAAGCATCTAGGCTCAAACTATCATCAGTACAAAAATATGCAGCTGTCAAGCTCGCTGAACAAGCCGACTCAGCAAGCATCTAGTACTGAGGAAGCAGAAATCGGAAACGATATCTGTTTCTATTGTCAGAAACCTGGTCATTTTAAAAGAGACTTTCCTGTTTTCAATAAGCTAAAGACAGGTGACAAGAAAGATAGAAGAAACTTCAAGAGAGGTCAGAGAGCTATGCTTACTGAAGAAAGAAAAAAGATTCAAATCCAACTGGATGCTGTTGGTATTGAGTAAGAATCTAAGGAAGAAGACTCAGATGACTCCAAACTACCTTCTCTAGAATTATGTGGCATCACTCATGAATTGGTTGACTTTGGTCAAAAGAAAAGGGAATTATGTGGGGTTGCTGAGGAGATCTATCCAGAATGCTCCAACAATGAGCCTTACCTAATGGTTGACGAGGTAACCAACATTTCTCAATTCATAAATTATGAGAGTGATGAGGAAGAAATCAGAGATTAGAATATCTTAAAAGAGAACTTGTTCTCTACAAAAGAGAATTTCAAAGGGTCCGAGCTAGAGCCGACATTTTTGAAAAGGAAAGAATTCTCTTGAGAAGGAAAATTCACAATTACTCAAGATATCTGAGAAAAAGGATGCTGAAATGCATTTCTCCATGAACAAATATCTGAGATGGAGAAGTCACACAGAAAGGCAATAGATATACTCCAAAAGGAAAACAAAAACCTTCTTTCTGAAAATGAGGAACTCAAAAAGAAAGAACTATCTTTTCAATCCTATGCCAAAGCTAGTGACATTCTTATTGAAGTACACACTTATTTAAGAGATCTTTCAGAAAAGGGAGGACTTGGGTTGAACACACAAACAAATAGTTCTACTACTCTGAATAAGAGTGACGAAAAAATAACATTTGTTAGTGCTCAACAAGATGGTTCTCAAATACCCTACAACATTGGTCAGAAAGCTAAGGTTGTTGACAAAGGAAAGACAGTTGCGACCAAACCTTTGTGGGAAAAACAAGTCCAAAAGAAAACTGTTGGGAATATTTCTGTAAAGAAACATAACACTAAAAAGTGTAATCACCCACAGTGCTATGTCTCTCAAAAAGGAAAAATTCCAGGAGCAGGCAAATTTTCCAACATCACGTTTCTGGAAAGAAAGACGTTCTAGAGACTAGCAAAGCTACTGAGAAGAGAACTCAGACAGCACCAGGTGCTCGAAATGGCATTGGCTATAAAGCCATCGGGAAACAACTCGCTCCTGAGTATAAACAAAAGCAAGAACGATGAATGAAAGCCCGGATTGCGCATAGCAATCATCAGAAGTGGAAGAAAGAATAGGTTACGACCACTCTGAATGCTAGGGCTAGAAGAAATCTGGCAAGGAAAGCTAAGTTTGCTGAAAAGCAGACTCAGCAATCTGACAGGTATCTGAAAGCACCACGAGGAGCACCAAGGAACACACCAAGAAGGAAAATAGCTTTAAATGATAATGACACTAATCATTTACCTAAAATTCCTCCTTATGTTCCAACAAGACAAAAGAATACCCCAAGGAAGTTTATTCAAAAATGGATTCCTACAGGGAGATTCTTTAGTCCAGAAGGTTCCATTGTTGGAATGAGAGCCTAACTCCATGTTTCATGTCTTGTGCAGAAAACTCTGAGGAAGAACCCGAAGTGGTATTTTGATAGTGGATGTGGGAAGCACATGACAGGAGACAAAGCAAATCTGATTAACTACAGAAAATGCGATAAAGGACCAATTATTACATTTGCTGGATGAGATGAAAATCCAACCATAGGTTTTGGCAATCTGGAGTTTGGAGCTCTTACAATCTCTGAAGTACTACATGTAAAGGAATTGAAATATAATCTCCTAAGCATGAGTTAATTGGTAGACAAAGAGTACACTGTAAAGATTAAGTTAAAACTATGCAAAGTAATTGACAATGAGTCAAAGCAGGCAGTCTTGGTTGCTAGGCGAAAAGGAAATCTTTATGTTGCTGACTGGGCATCTGCCACAACTGAAGAATGTCTCATGGTGATTCAATCTGGCCACACTGAAGAAAACTGGCTATGGCATAAAAGAATGAGTCACTTGAACTTCAAAACTCTAAACAAGCTAGCCAAGAAAGAATTGGTGGTTCGTTTACCCAAAATGGTATATAGAAAAGATGGTATATGCTCAGGTTACCAAATGGAAAAACAATCTAAAACATCTTTCAAGTCTAAAACTAGACACTCCAGTGAAAGGCCACTACAAATGTTACATATGGATCTTTTTTAATCCTCTGTAACTAGCTATGCAGGAAAGAAGTATGGTCTGATTGTTGTTGATGATTACTCAAGATTCACTTGGTTTGTATTTCTCAAACAAAAATCTGATGCAAGGGTTGAGCTACCCAACTTGCTGAATAAGCTTGAAGTCATGAAAAATGACAAGGTATCTGTAATCACAACAGACCATGGTACTGAGTTTGTGAACCAGTACATAAAAGAGTTTTGTACCTGCAAAGGTATACAACATCAACTATCTTCAGTAAGGACACCACACCAAAATGGTGTTGCTGAAAGGAAGAATAGGACCCTAAAAGAAGTAGCAAGAACAATGTTTGCTGACACTGAAATAAGTGCAATCTATTGGGTAGAAGCTGTTGACACAGCCTGCTACACTCAAAATAGATGTTTGATTAACAAACACCATGACAAAACTCCTTATGAACTTTTGATTGGTTTGACCCCCTAGTATCAAACATCTAAGGGTGTTTGGTTGCAGATGTTTTGTTCTTAATAATGGAAAAGAATACTTGAGAACATTTCAACCAAAAGCAGATGAAGGAGTATTTATTGGTTATTCTCTGAATAGCAAAGTCTATAGAATCTACAACAAAAGAACGCTAAAGATTGAAGAATCTGTTCATGTAGTCTTCTACGAAGGAAACAAGAAAGTACCCTTGAATGAACAACTCTTAGATAGGTTCAAAGAACTAATGATTAAAGATTCTGAAGAAGAATCCTCAAAAGGAAACAACTCTATCATTCACTTAGAGGATGACTCTGACGATGAAAAGCAACCATTGCTTAGTAACAACCAGATGAGAATTCCAGAAATGGAACAAGTTAGTGAGAACATTCATTATGAAGAGGTTTCTGAGAATGAGATTGCTTAAAATCAAATTCCATATATCTCTAACACTAAATAAGTGTAAGATATCTATGGCATTTCCCGTGTGCCAGATATCTCATATACTGCACAAGTATCTTATCAAGATCATATTGATTCACATTAAGATCAAAATGATACTGATCCTACTAGTTCAAAATCCATTATGAAATGGATAAGAAATCATCCTGCCAAGGATGTGATTGATCCTTTAGACCAAGGAGTTAGAACTAGGAGAGCAATTGCTGACTCTCATTATGGATGTTTCATCTCAAACATTGAACCTAAAACATTAGAAGAAGCATTGAAGGATCAAGATTGGATCTCTGCAATGCAAGAAGAGTTGGATCAATTTGAGAGAAACAAAGTCTGGAAACTGGTTCCATTTGTTGACAGAGTGTCTGTAATTGGAACGAAGTGGGTTTTTAGAAATAAAATGAATGAGTCTGGTGAAATAACCAGAACCAAAGCAAGGTTGGTTGCCAAGGGATTCACCCAGACAGAAGGACTAGATTTTGATGAGTCATATGCTCCAGTTGCAAGATTGGATGCAATTAGACTATTTCTAGCCTTTGCAGCTCATAATGACTTTAAAGTTTATCAGATGGATGTCAAAAGTGCATTCCTAAATGGTGAACTTGCTGAGGAAGTCTATGTTGAACAACCACCAGGCTTTGAGGTTTCCACAGAAAGTAGAATGGTTTATAAGCTTCAGAAAGCTATGTACGGACTGAAACAGGCTCCGAGAGCATGGTATGATACTTTAGCCAAATACTTGCTGGAAAGTGGCTTCAATAAAGGAGATGTTGATAAAACACTCTTTACTGTGAACCATGAAGGGAAACTATTAGTTCAAGTATATGTTGATGACATTATATTTTGATCTAAAGACAAGCAACTTTGTGAAGACTTTGCTGAGCTCATGAAAAGTAAATTTGAGATGAGCATGATGGGAGAATTAAACTACTTCATAGGATTGCAAGTCAAGCAACTTAATGATAAAATATTCATTAGTCAAACAAAGTATGCAAAGGATATGCTCAACAAGTTTACTCTAAAGCCTTCTGACAAGAATGCTAAGATACCTATGAGCATTGGAACCAAAATGACCTATACAGAATCTAACAAGAGTGTTGAAGTACACAAGTATAGGAAATTGATTGGGTCTCTATTGTACCTCACTGCAAGTAGACCTGATATTCAATATGCAGTTGGAGTGTGTGCTAGATTTCAGACAAATCCAATGCAATCACACTACAACATTGCTACGAAAATATTAAGGTATGTAAAGGGTACTGTAGACGTTGGATTGTGGTATCCAAAAGACAGTGGATTGAGTTTAGTTTTCTATTCTCATGTTGACTATGTTGGATCATTGCTTAATTGAAAAAGCACCTCAGGAACTTGTCAATTTCTTGGTGCTAGATTAATATCATGGTTCAGCAAGAAACAAAACTAAATTGCCACATCTACCACAGAGGCTGAATATATTGTTGCTGGGTGTTGTGCTTCACAGATATTGTGGATACAACAACAACTCAGAGATTATGAGATCAATGAAGAGAAAACTCTGATTTTCTGTGACAACACAAGTGCTGTTGCCATAACTCAGAATCCTAAATTGCATGCAAGAACAAAGCACATTGATGTTAGACACCACTTCATTAGAGACCATGTTGAAAAAGGCAATATAGAGATACTCAAGATTGGTACTGAAGACCAACTTGCAGATATCTTTACAAAGCCTTTGCAAGAAAGCAGGTTCTTAACCTTGAGACATAGTCTTGGGTTAATGGAGTTTTCAAAGGAACTGAAAAGTTCTATAATCTGAGACGGAAACTCGGAAAGGAGAAAGATATCTGGAACAGGCATCCAAATATTCAAGGCAAAATGGTATCTGAGACGGGAACTCATATACTAAAAGGAGCTAAAAGTGTGAGTAAGACAGGAACTCAGTATGATTGAGAAGGGAAAAGAAGAGATAAGATATCTGGAACAGGAATCCAGAAAATCAAAGACAAAAGGTGAAAGACATAGCAAAACGATATCTGAGACGGGTACTCAGATATCAAAGGTTAAAGGGTAAAATGGCTATTTGAAGATTTCTGAGATAGGTATTCAAATATCTAGATCACCTATTAAGGGGGAACACAAAAGAGAAATGTGGTACAACTGTATTCAGTCAACTACATCTCTGGTGTTTTGTATCTTTCCATTTATATGTTAAGTTACACACAGTCTCTGAACTGACTACATAAGTCCAAAGAATGTCCCCTAGTCACAAAAAAGAGATGTGATTCAGAAATCCTTAGCCAAATTTCATTAATTGGGCACAATTACAATTACTGATTGTGATCATTACTGAAGAAGCAATCGTGACCCTTGATGAAATGGGCATTTGATCTTAACAGACGAGATTAATTCTCAGTAAAATAGTGGACTGTAAAAACACAGACGTCGCCCACTAGCATTTAAGGCAATGTAGTTTTCACCCACGACCTATCTGCATTTGCACAGATACATATGTACAAAATCAATTTGTATGTATATGTCTGTTAAAAGTAAAATGCTATATATATAGGATTTTGGCAAAAGAAATCGCTTTCGCCTAATCCAACATTCTTACTTACACAGAAATAGCAAAAACCTTTCAAAGTTTTCTGCAAATCTCTGTTCTTCGCTTAGTTATTCAACAAAGAATCACTAAACTCACATCTTAATCTCTTTCCGACTTTCAAAAACTTCCACTATTTAAAGAGATGGCTCCAAAACGTGCTTCTAACCAGAAATTCCAAGCTATTACCTCTGGTACTGCTGAAAAGCAAGCACCAGTGTTGGTTATAACAAATAATCGGTTGATTGGAGAGTTCAATCCTGATCATTGGACTTCAAATCACAGGATGATTTGGGATGGTGCCATGATTGAGGAATACCTCATTGCTGCAATTGAAAACCAAGCTGATAGGAAGTTGATTATTGGTATGCTTGAAAAGGCACAAATCAAGGGCTTTCTATCTGCTTTTCCTAGGGGAGTTTCTTGACTGGATGTCCTGGAGTTTTACAACAACTCCACGATTATTTCCCAAGTCTCTAAAGGCACTGAGACAGTGTATATCAAGACTAAAGTCCAAGGACAAGAAATCCTGTTGGACGAAACAGCTTTCTGTGAGCTGTTTGAGCTTCAAAATCTTGGAAAGGATTTTGAAATTGACACCAAGGATAAAGATCTCCTTGTGGGTGTCAAAAAGCTCTGCAGTGATGTGTGTGATCTTGACAAGCCAGACACACACATAGACTTTAAGCTTGCTGACATAATGACCAAACATTTTTTGGTCCACTGGGATGTGTTGGCATGTATCCTTCACAGATGCTTTGATGGTCTACAAGGAGGAGCTGACCAGATAAGCTAAGAACGCTGGATGATGATGTTCTTGTTGAATCAACAAAACAAAAGGCTAGAAAACCCTTTTAATTGGGGGAAGTACGCCTTCATGAAATTTGTGATGAAGATACAAGCCTTTGAGCCTAAAATCGTTAAGGGCCTTGCTGAGCCAAAAGCCACAGTAAGCTGTGGATTGAAGATATGCTACTTACTGGAGTGTCTTGGCATTGAGCTCAGAGAGACGGCAGACATTGCCAATAGTAACCTACTCCACAAATATGAGTATACAAATATGATGAAAAAGGTTACTGCATCTCAGAAAGGTTCCAAGAGACGAAAGACTGATGAGATATCTGAGGGTTCCATTGCGACCAAAAATCCCAGAACTTCACGAAAGAAGTCTGCTGGCAAATCAGAAGGCATACCCATTGTGGATGTCGACTCTCAAATATCTGCCGCCACTGCTGATGAACTCATCAATGTTGCAGAGTACCTTGTTGATGAACTTATCAATGCTGATAAAAGCAGTGAGAAACATCAAACACTCTTTGCAGAAGCAGCAGGGATTGTTGATATTTCAGTCCCAGATTTCAATGAAGAATCTGAAGATGAGGGGGAAGCAATAATCCCCAAGGTTGCTGAAAGAACAACTAGTTCAAAGGTTGCTGAAGAAGCAACTGTGCCCAAGGTCACTGGACAAAACACACCATCAGAGCAAGTAACACTTAAGAATATTGAAGATGCTCTGATGAGTGGTAACATAGTGTAGGAGAATACTACTATTGCCTCAACATTTAAAAGTCTGTCTCAAGCAGATCTAGATAGGCCCCATACAGCATCACCTTCTTCATCCAGATCAGAATCACCACACCAACCACAACAGCCAATAGTGGATGCTGTTGAGATGATACTTGAGTTACAACATGGGATACCAACATCTTATCTTGCTGAAGAAAATCCTGTAAAAGAACAGGTTCCCCAACTCAATGAGAGGGATCAAACTGAGGCATCTGCTCAGAATGATCAACCAGGGGAGGCAACTGAGTTGCACACTCAGGAAAGGTCTGAAGTACCTGAAACTTCAAACAAAGAAGCTGAAATGGAACAACAAGACCAAAGCATAGAAGTGTCACAAGTTCCAGAGGCCAGTTAGCCTGACACTGCTCAGGTAGCTGAATGGTTTAACTCATTACTTGTGATATCTTGTGTTTATTAATCTTGTTATTTAATAAAATTTCTTTATTACAGGCTGAATTAGAAACACAACATCAAGAGGAAGCTGCAAAGCTTGCCTCAGAATCTGAGAAGGAGTCTTCCATAGCCTCACGACTTAAGGAACAGGAGCCGTTCTCACAAGTAAAAGATAGTTCCTTAAGATATAACATCTCAGATATGAACTTTATACACTTGACTAGTACTCTTAAGTGTTTGTTTCTAATAGGATCCAACTGAGAAGAAAAATGGAGAGACTGAAAAGTCTATCTCTTCAGAGAAGAATCCAGAGACTTCCAAGGTCTCTAAGAAACAAGTATCTGAACCTTCTGCAGAGAAGGTATTTCATTCAGATACCTATAATCTTTAAAGACAAATCTCTGATCATTTTTCTCAAACTGACACTTTCTACTTACAGGTTCAAAAAGAAGTAAAAGTTGCTGGGGAATTGCCCACTCAATCCCCGCAACCAATGGAAATTGATGAGGCATCAAAGCCTTCATCACAAGAAAACCTTCCAGAGAATGCACAAGTCTCTGAAAGACAAGTATCTGATCCTCCCACTGTGGAGGTAATTGACTTCTCAGATATCTGAAATTGTCTAATGTAGTTTTCTTGCTCAAATTTTCTAAGTGTTATGTTTTTAATCTCAGGTTCAGGCAGAAAGAAAGATCACTGAGGATCAGACTTCCAAGTCTCCTCCTCATATCAAGATATCTGAGGCACCTGGAACCTCAGAAGTCAAGTCATCTGAGCCTGTCACACAGGTAACTCAGATACCTTTCTACTCTAAATCCCAGATATCTATCATAGTTTTGAAACTAATTTAGAACTCTTTCTTTTAGGCTCAAACAAGTGCCACTAAGGTCCCTGTTGATGAGAATAAGGACCAGCTTCCTTTCTTCAAGGAACACACTTTGCCAAAGCACCTAAAATGCTTCAAGAAATGGCAAAAGCTTCGATGCTCCGATCTATCTGAGATAATAAAGGTGACTGATCACCCCATAAGGAGAGCACGAGCCCTTGACTTGGAAAATTATGTCCATGCTATGTTCCCCACTGAACAATACTCTTTTGGAACATTAATGCATAAGGACTTCGTCAAGGAAGTGTCCAGAAAGCTTATTCAAGCATTTAACCAAGCAGATGGTCAGACTAGAATGCAGATGGAATTCAAGCCTATTTTTTCCCAGACTCTATAATTCATACCCTCTGAGCAAGAGGAAGTTAATCGGCAAATGGTCACTATTCCAGAAGTGATCAATCTGGTCTCTGAAGATGAAGAAGAAAAGGAGACTGATGAGAATGACTATGAAGAACTTCTTTCTGACCATCACAAGGATGAGGTTGATAAGAAGGATGATGATGATGGACCTGCACCAGGGACAGGAGGGATTGCACAAGGTAATAATATCTTAGTTGCTGAAAAGCACACTAAGAGGACATCACAAAAATCTCCTCCTCCATCTCCTCAGAAATCTACCCATCCATCTCCCCAACAAAAAGACTCTACTGAACAAGTAGTTGAGCTCTATGAGGACAACACTCAGAAAATATTGGATGCACAAGCCAGAGTTGCGCAACTCAAACAGTTGTTGGAGGAAGAACAACAGCTAAATCTTCAACTGGAAGAAAAGATAGCTGAATCTAAAGCAAATCTCCAAAAGATTGAAGATCAAACAATCAAGGAAATGGAAGCTTATGTTGAAATGAAAGAACTCCAGCTTGCTGTTCAGGCAATTGCTGAGGAATTGTATACTGAGCAAGTATCTGAAGACAAGCATGATGCTAAGGCTGCAATACCAAAAGATTTACCATCCTCCTCACTGAAAGGGAAGAAGCCCATCTCTGAGATGGTTGCTGGACTAGAGAACATTGATGAAAATGTCCAAGAGGATGAAGATCACTGGGCTGATGACTTAGATTATGAAGAAGAGAAGAAATTGACAGAACACCAAAATGAGCACTTGGTGGTGTCTCATTTGAAAAGGAAGCTAATTGCTCCTGAAATCATCAGCAAGCTACCGAATGTCAACTCCAATGAATACTTGAACAGATATCAAGTACTGGCTAAATTGAAAAAGGAGTTGTCTTCTCAAGATAAGGTCGCCATTGCATCAGTCCCTGTAGAGATGAAGACATTCACTGAGCTCATCACTCAGAGAACAACCAGTCTGGTCGTTGCTCAGAAAGACCTAGACATGGTTAGGGATGATGACCAAAACTTGGCTGCAAAAGCCTTTGAAGAGGCTAGCTATGTTGCTGGAAAAGCAGATGCTATTCAAGGCCCACTAGCAGAGCTCACTGATAAGGAAACAGGTCTTATCAAACAAAATCAGGAGCTCAAGGCTAATCTGGAAAAGTTGGTTGCCGCTTACAACTATCTGCAAGGTAACTTTGACTCCCTTTCAGAATCTTTTGTGATTCTTAGTCAGTCAACAATGACTAAGGGGGAAGGATTTCAAGGTGCTCAGAGAGGAAGAGGAAGAGGAAACAAAAGAAAAACTGAACAACCACCTCTCAAAATAAATGAGCCCTCCTCAAGTTAGACTGCTCTACAGATAGTGGCCACCACTCAGCAACTTCCTGAAAAAGGAATGACAACAAGGGCCAGGGCATAGAAACCTCCAAGGGGTACCAAGGCTCCAAGGAGAAGACAAGTGATAGGGGTTGATGAGTCTTCTGAAGAAGAAGAAGAAGAAGAAGAAGAAGGACAAATCAAATCCCAAGGCAATGAAGAAGGCTGTAAATCACCTAACAAGAGAAATCTGGAAGATGAGGATGAATATGAAGCTCCTCTTCACAGAAAGAGAAAAAGGGTTGATGGCCTAACTGAGCCCTTAGCTGCAAAGCCAATAGCAGCTAAAACACCCTCTGGAAATACCAAGTCAATCTAGGGTGGTTCTTCAAGCAATCCAAGGTAAAACTCAAGGCAAAGGAGGAATAGATTGAGAGCTGAAAGAAGAAAAGGTCAACTTCCACTCAGGCTAGAAGAAGCCAGAATTGAGTATGTGAAGACTGACAACAACTCCTCCTCCTACAGGTGTATTCATCAGAGGAATGGATACTGGATACTGGAACTCAAGCACTTTCTTGTAAATGAAAAAGGATTTCCAATACCCATCCATCAACAACTTATGGCATGGAGAAAAGATAAGTCAATCTTGATCAACACCAATCATGTAAAAGCTTGGTTGGATTTTGAAGTTGTCAAGAGAGTTGAATCCATGAGGAAGGACCTTAATGATGAATGTCCTTATGGAAAACCTGATGATGTGCATAAAGTCCCAAACCTCACTGGAACAGGCACAAGGCCAAGACTTGTTGTGGAACCCTTTGAGTCATTCTACATGACTCAAGATCAATACAAGGGTGACATCAGATATCTGAGGATCATATATGATTACTTCAAGCTATCAGATATCAGAATTGAGCATGCCTGGAAATGGGGAAAGTATGTATGTGTCAAACACTTTGCCAAGAAGAATCCCACCAAATCATACAAAGAAGTATGTGGTTATGCCAGAGACACTGAGATGTTGGTCAAAACCTTGCTCTTTGACTACTCAGATAATATCAAAAGATTTGGAGATAGTGAGTATGCAAATTGATCCTTGGAGCTACTGAAGATTTGAAGACTTGAAGACAGGTAATTAGGATGTTTACTTGGAGCTTAGTTACTCCTGTTGCCCTAGTTAACTATGTATTTTTGTATCGTGTTGATTGTGCTTTATTGTTTTATCATTGTAAAAGTTATCTGTAAACTTTACTTGTAACATATCTAATGAACCTACTCTCGGATATCAATCTATAAAAAGATAACTTGTCAGCAAAGATCACACCTTGTGATTTGGTTGATGTTTACTTTCTGCACTTAATTAAAATGAATTGAAAAGATCGTAAGAAATGATTAAGTGTTAGATTGTTCCCTCTTCCAAGTTGTAATAGGTTTTAAAGATTGTCATCGTTGACTGATCAAAAAGGGGGAAATTTGTTAGGAATATCTGTTTAGATTTTGATCAGCAACCTAATGACTTATCTTAGCTCAGAAAGGTGGTTCGTACTCTTGATTAACTTGAACACTGTAAAAGAGGAAAATCACTAAGTATGTTAGTCTAGCAAATCTTGTATAGGATGTTAGGTCTCTGAATGTAATTTTTATATCTTTGAAGAAGACCAAGAAGAAGGTCTCAAGCAGGACAGTACAACAAATTTTGAAGTTTTGAAGACTGCACAAGATTGCTGAAGACGAAGGTCATCAGATACCTATGTCCAAATATCTTGAATAAACAAGTGTTTTTCAATAAACAAGTTTTGCAAAAGATATCTGAGAACACAAGGTTTCTGAACGAGGAAAAGTGCCCACAGATATCTACAAGCAGATACCCTTCTTAAAACTATGTTTCTGGGAAACAATGTTTCAACAGGTATCTGGAGATGTGAAGGTCTCTGGAAAGGGACATGCAATGCTTCAGAAAGCGTGCATAGTTCCATTGGCACTACAAGACAAAAATAGTACAATGCAATAAATGCGTAGACAGAGACATCTAAACAAAAGAGGAAATCTCTGAAAAGAGACAACGTCTTCTACAGTACTATTTACAGATATCAATAGTTTGAATTTCATTAAGCCTAACGGATACTTTTCAAACGGCATGATTTGCAACCATAAATATCAACACTTAGAATGCTTGAAATACACACAAAGAACTTACACACTGAACACACCGAACGAACTTATTCATTCCAGCATACAAGCCTTCAACCTACTTACTCTTTAGCTTACAGTTGCGACTAAGCTCTTGAATTCTAAGTACCACGAAAGTTCTAAGTGTCCTGATCCTTAACAAGCATTGCTATCTGTGAAGGAGTTGAATCAAAAGATCAAGTATCTAAGTTTCATTCTCCAGAACATTTGACATAGACTTAGGTCAGTAAAGAACATATCACCACACATTGTGAAGTGTGTTAAGTGATTCTTGTTCTATAGAGTATTCCTACATAACTGAGAAATTTATTAAGACTACCCACCTGACAAACTATCTTAACCAACACCTTAAACGGCGTGGAGTACAGGAAGTACTTAGTTTGGAAAACTAAGGAATAACTCCAAGGTTACTGAGCATAGGAAGTATTTAGTTTGGGAAACTAAGGAATAGCTCAAAAATTTCTGAGTACAGGAAGTACTGGGCTGAGAAAGCCGGGGAATAAATCAGGGGGAACATTTGGTTGGGAACCTAGTGTAAAAGGAAATCATGGGATACGTTTATTGTAAGGAGAACTCAATATCTATCTTAGTGAATTTCAAGTCCTGAGAAAGGGCGAGTGGATTAGTTGAGGGATTACGCCACCCTCAGAAACCACTATAAACATCTGTGTTATTTACTTTCTGCAACTTATTACTTGCTTTATTTACCTTTCTGAGTATTTACACACTTATATCTTGATGAGCACGTGCACTTATCACAGAAAAAACTTCCGCTCTCTGAAATTAAGTATCAGATATCTTCACAGATATCTAAGAAATTGTGTTTATCGACAAAAGTTGTAAAAGACTATTCACCCCCCCCCCCCTCTAGTCTTTTCCTTTGCCGTTATCTGGACCAACACAATGCTTCAGAAAGCGTGCATAGTTTTGTTGGCACTACAGGAAAAAATAGTACAATGCAATAAATGCGCAAATAAAGATATCTGAACAAAAGAGTAAATCTCAGTACTATTTTCAGATATCAATAGTTTGAATTCGAATGAGCCTAACAGATACTATTCAAACGGCTTCAAATTCAACTATAAATATCACCACTTAGAATGCTTGAAAGATACACTACACCTTGAACTTACACACAGAACGAACTTATTCTTTCAATCATACAAGCCTTCAACCTACTTACTCTTTAGCATATAGTTGCGAATAAGCTCTTGAATTCTAAGTAGCACGAAAGTTCTAAGTGTCCTGATCCTTAACAAGCATTGCAATCTGTGAAGGAGTTGAATCAAAAGATCAAGTATCTGAGTTTCATTCTCCAGAACATTTAACATAGACTTGCGTCAGTAAAGAACATATCACCACACATTGTGAAGTGTGTTATATGATTCTTGTTCTATAGAGTATTCCTAAATAACTGAAAAGTTAGTAAGACTACTCACCTGACATACCATCATAACTAACACCTTTAATGGCGTGGAGTACAGGAAGTACTTAGTTTGGGAAAATAAGGCATAACTCCAAGGTTACTGAGCATAGGAAGTACTTAGTTTGGAAAACTAGGGAACAGCTCAAAGGTTTTTGAGTATAAGAAGTACATGGCTGGGAGCCGGGGAATAACTCAGGGGGAACACTTGTTTCAGAACCTAGTGTATTTAGGAATCGAGAGAAGATATTTGTAAGGTGAACTGAATTATCTGTCTTAGTGGATTCCAGGTTTGAGAAAGGCCGAAGTGGATTAGTTGAAGGATTACGCCACCTTCAGATACCACTATAAAAGATGTGTTATTTACTTTCATCAATTTACATATCGTTCTCTTTATCCTGCTAAGTATTTAAACACATTATATCTTGCTGAGCACGTGCACTTATCACATAAAAGTCTTCCGCTCTATGAAATTAAGTATCAGATATCTTCACAGATATCTGAGAAATTGTGTTTATTGACAAAAGTTGTAAAAGACTATTCACCCCCCCCCCCAGTATTTTCCTTTGCCGTTATCTGGACCAACAAAATTTATAGAAGTTATTGGTTATCCAAATTTTTATCCTTGCAAATAATTCAATTATTGATTATCGACGTAATCAGTCCTCTAGAGGTGGCCCCTACAGCCTCAAGAGGTGGCTCCCACCAAATTGTGTGGCATAGCACTTTGTTTCAGATGGCACTTAGCGACTATTTCAATAACCATCAGTCCTCTAGAAGTGGCCCCTACAGACTCAAGAGGTGGCTCCCACCGCATTGTCGGCGTAGCACTTTGTTCTGCATGGCACTTAGCGACTTTAGGTTGTTATCGTATGGAAGAATCTCATCTCGATTTAGTTTCCCCTTGGTGGGATCTTATTAACTCAATCATTCATTAAATCATTACATGCGTTGTGGGTCAGTCCTCTAGAGGTGGCCCCTACGGACTCGAGAGGTGGCTCCCACCACACTATGCGATGTAGCACTTCATTCCTTATGGCACTTACAACTGCCCGGTTTGGAATGGATCAGTCCTCTAGAGGTGGCCCATACGGACTCGAGAGGTGGCTCCCACCGCGGTATAGGAATGTAGCACTTCGTTCCGCATGGCACTTACAACTGTCCAATGGTGGCTTAATTATGTAGGAACAGTCCTCTAGAGGTGGCCCCAACAAACTCGAGAGGTGGCTCCCACCGCGATGTAGCAGTTCGTTTCGCATGGCACTTACAACCGTCCTAAAGTTCAACATGGACTCTTTTTACTTGAGGTTGCCACCCTCGTTTGGATCTCTTTTTACTCGAGGTTGCCATCCTCGTTTGGATCTCTTTTTATGTGAGGTTGCCACCCTCGTTTCTACTCTTTTTAAGAAGGTTGCCACCCTCGGTTATTATTATAATCATTGTTTTATTCGTAACACTTCCCTTTTGTTGACAACAGTTAAATTTAGTGGAAATACTTTCATAGAGCTGTGACAATCCAAATTTCCTCCTCGTATAATTTCATTTTCATATGAGGAAGGTTAACCCCTAGGGTCGAAACGCTTTCAAAATGATTATTTACCGATCTTCAGTCAGCTATAAATGTTTAGTTATGTCGTTGAAGTTATTCGTATGATGAACTCCGAATTTAAGTTCGGTTTATAAACTCGCGATTCTGGCAGTTTTCTAGTCCTTCAATGTAAAGTACATTTTAGTTGTCAAACATTCTCAATTCTCAGGTTTCTAATTTTTTTATGCGAGATTACTGTGTTTTCCATTCAAAACATACTTTTGTGTCTAAAACACCTTTATATTCTATCACCTAGTAATTTTCTACCTACACAGCTCATGCATTGAGCAATGATGGAGAAATATTCACCAAATATTTTATACATCTCCAAATATCATAATTCTTGCTGGTAAATATCAACATCTCATGGATCTTTCATTTTTCATTTGATCATTTTGAAGAAGCATGATTGGGGTTTTACTAACAGTACCCAGTTCTGTCAACATTGCAAATGTTGTAAATTTCGTGAATTTTAATTAATTCATTAAATCTCCTTTTAACCAAATTCCAAATCTCAGAGATGCATGATAATGTTTTATATGTCTAATTAAATTATCAACATCAAAAAATGAAGTAAAGTATTTAATTTTCATTTTACAAAAACTGGGCAGATTGCTTACGGGATTTGGGAATTTTCAAGATTTGAGTTTCTACTACTTCAAAATCAACATGCAATTCATTAATTGACTTACCCAATTGATAGTGAGGCCATATTACTCATTTTCTTTAGTTTGTAAGTGAAAATCATCAAGATTTCATCAAGAAAACATGCATGCATCAAGATATAAAAACTAGTTTGAGAAGAACAACTTTTAACCCACCTTATCACTTTCCTTCATAGAGTTTTGAATCAATCAATTCTCCCCTTCGAAATTGGATTGACAAATTTTTTGTTAACTGAACATGTATTAAGAAAAAAAAAAAAAATTGGATTGACAAATTGAATTACTAGCAAGTGTTGAATGGACTTAGATGTCTTAGCGAGTGAAAAGAATGAAAAGGATGAAATTGAGAAGAACAAGGGAAAGAAATGGGTATGATTTTATTACCTTCTAATTTCTTTGTTGTAGCTTGATCACGAATTGAGATGTGTGATTAGCTTTCTTAAGTTGAGAGGATAAGGAATATGTAATTGCATGTGAGAAATGGTGAAGTATAAGTGGGAATTTGAAGCTTAAAGAGGTTTGGCTATAGTGGTTTATCAATGGAGGTTGAAGTGTTGGAGAATGAGAGAGTGAATGAGGAAGAAGAAGACTAATTATAATGTAGGATGAAGTACAAGTATGTGGTTTTCTTGAATGTGTACAAGTGTGTATACATTAGTGTAGATAGGGAGATACAATTTATTTACATAGTACTAGTTAAATAGTCAATTTACTAGCTAGAACAACATTTCATTTACAAATTAACTAAATAGTGGTAGTTGATTTCAACTACTATTTTGTGCTTGCACCAAATACTTATCGCTCAATTGAATTGCGTTGATACTTCTCGATTTTGAGTTCGTTTCTTTCGTGCTCTTTCCGGTATTATGAGAGTTCGATTGAAATTTATGATTCTTAATTACGTAAGGTTCAGTTGACGCTAGTCAACTTTTCATGTATTACTTGAACCATCCAATTTAAATTTGTTCTTTTGACGACAACTTTGACCGTACTTTTTGAACCAGATCGTAATTGAAAATCAATTTTCGAGGGGTCTTACAGAGTCAGGATTCGCTCGGCTCATAGAACCTTTTAATGAAGACAGTACCATCCAACTCCTTGAGATGCATGAGAAGGCTGCCAAAGCCGAACTTCGAAGAAGAGGAATAGCGGATCCGCCGCAAGGAGCTTTTAACATGAATTCGTTCAATGAATTTGTGAACAACTATCAGATGGGAAGTCAAGCGAGTGCACGAAGGCGAGATGAGATGAACGAAATGGGCCGGAGGTCGGAGTGGAACAATCATGTTACCTACCTACATAGATACGAGCAGATTTCCATCCAGCAGGAGAACATCGACAGGTATGGTCACTTTGAGTATCCACCTTATTACCCACCACCGCAGCTCTATCCACCGCCTGAGGCTGATCCATTGCTGTACTACCAAGGATATCAAGGATTTTATTTATCCTCCACCGTCTCCTGGAGGATCATCATCTTGAATCACCATCCGGTTGGAAGAAATAACACCAAGAGGGGAGTATCTTTTCTTTTTCTCTTTACTTTACTAGTTTCTCTATCTGCTTTTGACTAGGTTTGGGGGAAGAATTTGACTATTACTTGCTCGTTCTGTAATAACTTTAAATACTCGCACTTAGTAGTTTGCATTTTAATTTATGTTTATTTGTTACATCTAAGTTTTGATCTATGGGAGAGTACCGAGTGTGAGCTATGACTAAGATGAGGGGCCGTGGATTTGTTTTCTTGCTTCGCTGCTTGCGAAATATATGCTCTGACTAAACCGACCCATGCTACTTTGATGATTGAGTTTACTTGCTACTCTAATTAAAGTCATGTGTGCAACCGTGTGAACACTGCTACCCTTGAGTCTTTATTTGTCAGCAGCATGAATATGATTAGTGGTACTCACCTTTTTGAATCCTTTTCTATACCGTTCGCTAACCCCGTTGAAAGCTTCTTTAAGCCCTTATGAAACTCCACCATATATCCTATACATGCTTTACTTAAGCAGTGTAAGCAACCTACCGCCGAGCTTGAACGAAGAAATAAAGCAGCGAGTTCCAAAGAATGGAGAAGAATCATGTTTTGATCATGATCGAGAATTGGTTTGGGGGAAAGTAGAGAAGAAAACCTTAACCCTAGTTCGAGAAATTAGTTTGGGGGAGAAGTGGAAGATGATAATTGTCGAAAGGTAACCTTGTTGGCCCTACTGTTATATTACCGGTGCTAAAAATCACTAGCTCTTGCTCCAGAAAAAATAAGAAAAGTATCGAAAAAAGCAAAGGTACAAAAGTCTCGGAGTGGATCTGTGGTCCTTGCGATCACCGTTTTCGTGTTGGGTGATGAGCCGGTTTTATATCGTCTCATCTTGTATTTTTTGTCGTCTTTTTGTTATCCTTAAGTATAGTTTTAGTTGTTTTTCCTAGATTCTTTTTACTTGTTTTGTTCTCTTTGACTTTTGTAGGTATTTGGCTAAACCGTGCTAATTGAAGGCAAAAAGGATGTGATTTACATACATCTGGAAGATATGGAGCGCTGATGCTTTATATGGTTGCTAGAAGTGAAGCGGGGAAGCTGAACGCCGAGATTTGAACCTAAAAGGAGAAAAATCGAGCAACAAGGACAAAAAGGGCAAAATCGACATTTGCCGGAAGAGTTAGCGAATGCCATTTTCAAGATTGGCGTCTGCCAAAATGAAACAGGAAGTTTTTGCGGACGCCAAAGTTGAACTTGGCAGACCCCATGGATGGGTTTTGGCGTCCGCCTAGTTTAATCTTGGCGTCCGCCAACTTCCTTCCTTGGCGGACGCCAACTTTCTCTGTTCCTACGCGTGATTTTTCTCGATTCTTTCCTAATTAGTTTTTCTTCCTTTCTTTTTAGTTAAAAACAACATTATTACTTTCATAATTCATTCTATTATCAAGACTAAACTTTCCTCTCAAGCTAGACCTAATTTCCAACGATTTTCACCGTGTAATCCGACGATTGTTCACCGTTTGGGAGTTTATATTGATTATACTTTGCACCAATTGGATTCAATCAACTTCAGTGTTTACCTAAGGTTCGTGACAAATCTCGGTAACGTCTGTATCGTTCTAGAATCTGGTAATTAGTATATCATATGTTTATTGCGTGTTTATATACAATATTGATTATGTCTATGCATGTCATGAGTAGCTAAGCACCTAGTTATGGGGTGGTGATGGATCCAACGCATGCTAGTTAGGGTTCATGTATTCAATATGTATATGCTACGATTTACTCCGTGCTATTTAGATTTAATGCGTACATATCTGTTCGATGTTTCTTATGCCAAAATCACCAATGGATTTAAGCTTTGTTCTTCTAACCAAAACGCCTTCCGTCTGTTGAATCCATTGGTTCGTTGCGAACAGTCATATGTAGTTATATGTTTGATGGTTTCTACTCCAAAATCACCGGTAGATTAAGCGACTGGCACTTTTCAACAAAACACATTGAGTGGCTTAATCTGTTGGTTTGTTGCAAATGCTGATAACTACATTAGCATGTTAACTGTGACTTAGTGGAATTGACGCCTTCACTAATCACACCAGTATTGATTAGAGTAAATCGACAGTATATATTGTTGCATGTTTTCTACTAGCTAGCTTGTTATCTGTCACTACACCATAATTCCCCCTCATATATCAATATCTTCAAGATAATCTGTGTCTATTTCCATTGCATCATAGTTAGTTTGATTATCATTCTGCTGTCGAAGCAAACAAACTTTTACTTCTTTATATATTGTTTCTATTTATTCGTAAACTCAAACTCAGCCTAGTTAAGTCCCTCAAGACCGACCTCGGGGTTAACTTCATTGCACTACAAGTTTTCATAGTGTTGAGAATTAACTCTTAGCTCTTAAACAAATTTAAAACTCTGATTTGACACATCAAGTTTTTGGCGCCGCTGCCGAGGACTTAACTCCTTTGTTAAGTTAAAGAATTGTAATTTTTCAGTTGTATATATTAGTTAAGTTCATGTTCTTGTTTTCCTTTTTGATTTTGTGTTCTTGTGGATTCTGCTCCTTGGATTTGTCTCTTTGGGCGCAGGGTTAGTCCTTCAGAGAGTGTTCAAAGATGGGAGAGACTATGGGAGATTACTTCAGGCCATTCTGTTCTATACCAAAAAAACCTTGCATTAAGCTGGATGAAGAAGCAAAGGATTATTGTGTAAAACCGGAGTACTACTCAGTAATGACCAAGTTTGATGGGTATGGTGATGCTCGGGAATTCTTGGCGGCATTTGAAGATGGGGTGTTTATACTCCCTAAGGCAAATCAAGAAGGGGTTTCCTTACGAATCAACAACTTTGCGTGAGGATGTTCAACGGAGCATTGGAAGGATCTGCTAGACAATTGAGTTTTAGTCAACCTGCGGGGTCAGTGACTACATGGAGTGAGATAGCAGACTCTTTCGTTGATTGGATTTCCCCCGATTCTGGAAGATGGACCTCCCGTTTCACTACTCCTCCACCAGAGATCCCAGCTGAGTTGGTTGAGCCCAAGAAGAGTTCTGGTGATGAGATAGTTGTAGAGCTTGAATTGCCATACTCTTCAACGACACCTGAATCTAACTCGTTTACTCTTGAGGCTGGTGGAGAGTGCGTAGAGGAGGTATCTGAAGACGAGATTCTTGAAAATGCTTCACCACCCACCTGCTTAGCTGCTACTTAAGTAGCCATCCACGTTCAGGATATGTTCGCCCTACAGAGGCACAGTGCAGACTTAGACCAAGGGAGTTTTGATCCAATTCTTCATTTTTACTTTCCCCCTGATTCCCTTAGTTTTATTTTAGAGTTTGATTTACTTTATTTAGTTTGCATGGAATCATGAAAAACAGGAGAAGAGGAGCTAAGGATGGCTCCCAAATCGCTGAATTAGGCGGGAAGGATGCAAGGGATTCGTTCCCGTTCGATAATGGATAGCAGCAGCCACATGTTTCAGGGAAGTACAATTTTAGTTTTTTTCTTTCTAGCCTATTCGCTGGGCACCATCTCTAGTCTAGGTTTGGGGGGGAGGTAGCTTTCTTGTACTTATCCACATATGTGTGTCTGTGTCGTGTCTTTTTATCTTTTTGTGTGTCTTTTTCTCGTTTATGTGATTTTCTCTTGTGTCTAAGTCTGACTCCCAAGTCGAGCGTCTATTGCATGTACTAAACCTGTTTAATGCTTTTGTTTTGGCTGATCCTTCACTATTAGTAGTTTGCATGTTCAAGTTTGCTAAGTTCGTTTCTGCGGTAAATAGAAAGTCTATTCTAATTCTGTAGTCTAAAAACCTTTGAGCATGCTTAAGAGCCGAGGAAAAGTGAATTATTTATACCGGCATTATTAATCTTGTGTGAATTATCGGGAAGTGTAAACCCTCTTGTTTGCGCCTCATCATTCTCATGTGTACTCTATGTAAGTTAAGTATGACGAACGACATGTTTGACATTCTTATTCACTTATGCCAAACCCGTTCCAAGAACAGGTTTGGGGAGGATGTTTATGTGCACCACTTGTATTGAGAAAGACTGTGTTCTAGTTTTTCGTTCTCTCAAAATAAAAAAAAATAATAAATCTCGAAGTGGATCTATGGTACTAGTTACCACCGTTAGTCGTGTTGGGCAAGTTTCAAATACTACCTATATACCGGCGTAGCCCTTAAAAGCTATATGACCGTGAGGTTGATGGCTTGTATACCAAACCAGCACGCACAAAAGTTCGGACTTTCGGTAAAACAGACACTAACAAAAAATTGAGACAGAAAAAAAAAGGGATATAAGCATATGGGTCATATATAAGACTGCAAAAAAGTAGTATGCAAAAAATGAAAAATTGGAAAAAGAGAGAACGATTGCCTTTTCATAAGTCTACTGCTGATTGTTATAGAACTATGAAAAATTCCCTTCTGACTTAACTGATTGAGTACATTGCATGAGGTATTTCAGACATTTTTGTGACGCAAGTCACCTTCCTTATCCCTTTAAATTCTTGAGTGACTACCCCTACTGGACACATCCAAGAGCATGAGAGATTAGATGCATAGGATCCACCTGTGAGGGACTACCGTGTAGGCTTAAGTTCTACTCCCTCCGTCCCAAACAATAATGTACATATTCCTTTTATGAACGCCCCACGAAACTAGTCCCATTCCAAAAATAGCAAAAAAGTACATCCACTAACTCCCACTAACTCAACTATCTCTCTTACTTTTTCTATTGTTTATCATTATATATCTTATCTCTCATACCTTTTACATTCTTTATCATTTCTCTCCCCATCAACAAACAATAAACAATTGGCTTTCTTAAAAATAGTGCCGGAAAGTAATGAGACTAATTTTGTGACGCCCTAAATATTTATTAGTAATTAATTAATTAAATATTAATTAAAATTTATTTCTAATTTTATTTTCTTTCCTAGTTAACCAAATTTTTTTGGTCCGTCCGTAAAAAAATTTGATACCAGTAGAATGCTAGCCTACCATAACTATATGTAATTGACCCGAGACTATATATACTAACTTGATCCACTTAAAAATATATTTCTCTTCTACACACCAATACATTTACTAAATTATTATTATATATATATGGGTTTCTCATTAGCCTTGATTAGTTAGCAAGCTATTAACATGTGTATAGTACTTAACTAGCAAGTCATCATCTCCATTTTTTTACTAAGCCACCACGTATCAAGTCACTTTTAGAGACCTACTAAAATTTCTTTCTCTAGTTCATGACCTGCACATTAATAGCTTCATCACAACCCAAGTAAAGAGAGAAAAAAAAAAAGATAGGAGTAGTAAAATAATCCGCAGGCAACTACGATAATTAACATAATTTGCTAGAACAATCAATAACGGTATAAATCGTTCTCCTTAGTACTGTACATGCTTGTTTTCATTGCATGTTTCAATTTGAAGCATCTTTAGACGTCATTAAATTTCAGATTATATATGTTTGGATGATAACGTGATAGAGCTCTTCTCAATTCTGATTTTTAGGATTTTGCTTGTGTTAGGGAACGTTGTAAATGTTTAGTTGTTTCATAAATAGGAAGATGAAAATGTAACCGGAAGTAGTAAGGCTTAAGAGACCAACTAGTAACCTAAATAGAACTATGCTTTTCAAAACCCTTTGATTTTCTAAACTATATATCTATATACGAGTACGATACTATCAAAGTGATTAAGGATTGACTTGTTTATTTTCTAATTAATTGTGTCACGATAATCAGGACTTTCATGTTGGTGTTCAAGGGAGATGTTATTATAGTCTCTGCTAGACGGTAATCGATACAGCAGACATGAGATATATCTAAATGACTTAAAATTAATTAGTGTTAATTATCTACACAATTAGTACTACAAATATAACTAAGCTTACCTTTGTAAACAATTTCTCATGCATAAAGAAGTTAGTATAGTGTTAGTATATAGTAGCAACTTCAGGAATAATTTTAATGTATGGTTCTGAATGCACGTAACTATTTATTTGTTATTTGGTTGTGGTCCATAGAATTGCATAGCTAGGTCCCTGTATCCATAAACATTTGCAACTAGACCCTCGACTTGTCTAACTTGTATTCACAACCACTTGCATGTTACTAATTATGCTCCTACTCGGTCCATATTGGTTGAGTCTAATACTTAGTGCATTGTAAGAGGTATAGTGACATTTATGGTCTTTATTGATACTTATAAGTATCGAGCTTGACACGATTGAGTCGACTTAGCAGTCTATGCACAAATACGTACGCCCAAGGTGAGGTTTCTTTCATTCTTTCTATGTATCATTTCGGCTGGCCCTGGGGATTTGATTACTTTCATTTGTCCTTATCGTTTGTGCGACACGAGTAAAATCCTTACCTATTATTCGCTTTTGACTTTGGACCTGAGCCAATTTATATCAACTTTGTTATCCATTGAGCCCTTGCTACTTTGCTTTGTTACACCCTTGAATCATCTTTAATCCGTCATTTGACATGAAACCTATTAACCGTTCGATTGATCATATTGAATTGCCTCTGGTACTTGTGACCTTCCACTAGAAATAAGATATATGATTATACTTACAACGGATTGGGCCCGGACTGTGGCGAATGGCTACCGGATGGAACAGACCGCCGGTTACGGTCATCTTCTGCAGATCCTTTTTCCAGACGCTGAATGCAACCAGTGGTTGGTGTGTTCCGTGATCTGGTCTAGCATGAACCTTGGCATGCTTGTTTTCTCTATTTTCGGTGTCTCTCCTCGAGGGAAGTCATAAGGTTGTAGTTAGGTTCAGGGAGTCATATGGCAGGTTTTGACATTGATAATCGAATCGTTTCATTTCAAAGCAATTGTACCTTTCCTTGTATTACTCGTGTCATGGTTGCTTTGTTACTCCATAATTGTTCCATTCTCTCACTTCTTTGTCATTTGTTTATACTCACTAAGTCTTTGGGACTTAACCTCTTTCTTGTTCTCTCTTTGTTCCCCAGGTTGAGTGAGCCGAGTATGTAGGAAGTCGGGTGTTACTAGTAATCGCTACCGTACGGTGAACCTTTGGACCTGTACATAAATAAGCTTAGTGAGTCTGTGAATCACTGGGATTGGTCGACCTAGGTTCGGATGTTGTTTTGATGAAAGCAGCCTTTAAGGGGTTTAAGTCTTGTCTGTGTGTTTCTAGTTTCCAGAACTTTGGGCCTGTAACCTAAACATAACTTTGATTGTAAATTAGTGTGTCATTTGCCTTTCTATCCATTCTAGGCTATATTCTATTCAAGTTTACTTTTAATGTAGCGTCAACTTAATAGAGCCGAGTGCTTCCTAGTCCGGACGTTACAAGGTGGTATCATAGCCCGGCTTGGAAATGGGATTGAGAGGAATAGAACCCAAACCCTAGTTTGAGTCTCTTGTTGAGGACTAGGTGTATTTAGAGTGATGTACTTGAATCTTTCACCAGATTCCTTTTTAGATATCTAGTACTAGCTTAGAGCGTGAACCGTTGACTATTTTATATTGATTATAATTAATGATGTTCTAATCTGTTATTTTACTTTGTCTGGTTCCAGGATGAGTTCTTCAATTAATAGAGATGTCCCTAGGGTTGAGTTAGCGAAGTGGTTTACGAGTTTTGCCGAGAGAGACCAAGCTAGAGTAAAAGAATTGGAAGACCAGATAAAGATTAATGCTGCCGATAGAGACCACTATAGGGACCATGTTCAATATCTTCTGGAATACTATGCTAGGGGTGGTCAGCAACTCCAGAGTGAACTGTACGAGTGCTTGTATACTACTCGGTGGCTCATAGAGAGTGCCGATACTGCTGGACCAGAGGTTACTGGTAGAGCCCCAGACCACTTAGCTACCACATCGGCAGGTGTAGGTCCCAGAAATCCTAATAGAGTTCGCAGTGTTGAGGCTGTCCCAGCAACCCCACCGGTTGCTCGAGTGGAGAGCTCTGAGGAGGATCCCTAAGAGGATATACCTACCGGTGAGGACTTGACTTCGGGTTCAGATGAGTTGTTAGAATCCCATGAGCCACAACCCACAATAGAAGTTATTGTGATAGATGATTTTGATGAGTCTCTTGACTATGTTGATGGTCCAGGGGAGGGAAGTGCGCCACCTGTTTAGAGAAGAACGATAGTACTTGGTCTTATGTTAATGTTTAGACTATGAACTTGTGAAGTATGAGATAGTTTTCATGTACATAGATCTCATTCTATAATTGTTTGTAGTGTGCATATTTTGGCCATAAGGGCGCATGTATTATATCTAGTATGTACTTATGTGACTATACTACTTGTAGGTTGTGTAAGTTTTCCTCGGTGGTAAGTCTATATGTATTTTGTAACTTTGAAAGGTTTGTAGTGTTATCTATAAATATTCGGTTTTCAAGACATCTGTTAGTGTGGTTACGTTTGTTAAATGCATTTGAAGTTTCTTCGTTTAATAGTACTAAATTTGATTATTAAGTATTCTACTTGTCTTTATTTCAGATAAGTTGTTAATAAGGTTATAGTGAATCGATATGGCGGGAAATATTGATCCAATGGGTGGTGAAGAAAGCGGAGAACCTGAAACACAACAACCACCACCAATAGACGAATCTGGGGAAAAGATTCCTAAGGAGTCTGAACCTGAGGGAAATGTGCAAGATATGTTGGCCTTTTGGACTTACCTCGTTCAACAATGGAAAAGTCAGCAACCATCTAGTAGTGTGGCCCCTCTAGTTGTACCCTAAGGAGATGATCAAATCCTCGAGAGGTTTCTAAGGTTCAACCCTCCAATCTTCATTGGAGAAACTAATGATAAGAAGGCTGAAGAGTTTTTAACACGTATGGAGAAGATATTCGAGGTGTTGAACTATACTGATGCTCAGAAGGTTAAGTACGCTTCTTATCGTCTAGAAGAAGCTGCACGTAATTGGTGGATGCTGGTGAGTAGAAGGTGGGACCAGGAAGGTACCCCGTACAATTGGGCAAACTTTGTGTAAGAGTTTAATGATAAGTTCGTTCCAGAAGTTGTGAGAAATGCAAGTGAACGAGAGTTTAATGATTTGATACAAGGAACCAAATGTGTGAGTGACTATGAAGCCTAATTTACTCGTCTGATCCAATATGCACCCCATTACTTGGATGACGAGAAGAGAAAGGTAAGAAAATTTGTTGAAGGTCTAAGACTTGAACTCCGTTGGGCCCTTGTTTCCGTAGACTTTGGAAGGTATGTGATGGCAGTGGAAAAGGCACTGCAAGTTGAGGCTGAAATCAAAGAGTTGAGGAAGATTGGAGACAAGGCTAACTCCCCAAACTGAACCCTTGCTTGTCCTCAAGCAATAGATTCTCGAAAAATCCTAGAAAAATAAAAAACACAAAAACACACAGACACAGCCTAGCTCCCAAGCTACCGAATCACTATTGCAAGTAATAAGCCTGAAGAATGCAAGAGGTTTAAAATCAAACTGACATTCACAGAATCACATGCATAATCCCAAAAAGTTAGTTTCCAAAGTAAATAGAACTTAAGTCTAAAACGGTAGTCCCTCACAAGTGGATCCGATGCATCTATTCTCTCACACTCCTGGAAGTGTCCAGTAGGGGTAATCACTCAAGAATATAAAGAGATAATGAAGGTGACTTGCATCACAAAGATGCCTCAAATACTTCATGCAATGTACTAAATCAGTTAAGTCGGAAGGGACTTTTTCATAGCTCTGTAACAATCAGCAGTAGACTAATAAAAAGGCAGTCATTCTCTCTTTTTCCAACATTTTATTTTATTTTTTTCATTTTTTGCATACTCTTTTTACAGTCTTATATATGACCCATATGCTTATATATTTTTCCTGTCTCAATTTTTTGGTAGTGTTTGTTTTACCGAAAGTCCGCACTTTTGTGCGTGCTAGTTTGGTATACACGCCATCAACCCTCACGGACATATAGCTTTTAAGGGCCACGCCGGTATATAGGTAGTATCTGAAACGTGCCCAACACGACTTACGGTGGTAACTAGTACCATAGATCCACTACGAGAGTTTTTTTTTTTTTTTTTAGAGAACGATAAACCTGAAGGTCCTGAACACAGTCTTTATCAATACAAGTAGGGCACATAAACCTCCTCCCCAAACCTGTTCTTGAAACGGGTTTGGCATAAGCAAATAAGAATGTAAAACATGTCGTTCGTCATACATAACTTACACAGAGTACACATGAGAATGATGAGGCACAAACAAGGGAGTTTGCACTTCGCGAATTAAATCACACAGACACCGGTAGAATATTTTTTCATCGGCTAATGTTTACTCACAGGCTTTTTGGACTACAGAATCAGAACAGACTTTCTATTTACAACAGAAACGAACTTAGCAAACTTAAACATGCAAACTGCTAATAGTCGAGGATCAGTCAAAGCAAAAGCATTAAACAGGTTTAGTACATGCAATAGACGCTTGTCTTGGGAGTCAAACTTATACACAAGAGAAAATCACGAAAACGAGAAAAAGACACACAAAAAGATAAAAAGACACAACACAGACACATATATGGATAAGTACATGAAAGCTACCTCCCTCCCCAAACCTAGACTAGAGATGGTCCCCAGGGAATATGCTAGAAAGAAAGAAAGCTGAAAATGTACTTCCCTGAAACGTGTGGCTGCTGCTATCCATTATTGAATGGGAACGAATCCCTTGCATCCTTCCCCCCTAGTTCAGCGATTTGGGAGCCATCCTTCTCCTGTTTTCCATGATTCCCTGCAAACTAAAATAAAATAAATCAAAATCAAAAACTAAAATAAAACTAAGGGAATCAGTGGGAAAGTAAAAACGAAGAATTAGATCAAAACTCCATTGGTCCATGTCTGCACGGTGGCTCTGTAGGGCGAACATATCCTGAACGTGGATGGCCACTTGAGTAGCAGCTAGGCAAGTGGGTGGTGAATCATCTTCAAGAATCTCGTCTTCAGATACCTCCTCTACGCACCCTCCATTAGCCTCAAGAGTAAACAAGTCAGATTCAGGTGTCGTTCAAGAGTATGGCAATTCAAGCTCTACAACTATCTCATCACCAAAACTCTTATTGGGCTCAACCGACTCAGCTGGGATCTCTGGTGGAGGAGTAGTGAAACGCGAAGTCCATCTTCCAGAACCGGGGGAAATCCAATCAACGAAAGAGTCTGCTATCTCACTCCACGTAGTCAATGACCCTGCAGGTTGACTAAAACTCCATTGTCTAGCAGTTCCTTCCAATGGTCCATTGAACATCCTCATGCCAAGTTGTTGATTCATAAGGTAAACCCTTTCTTCGTTTGCCTTAGGGAGTATAAACACTCCATCTTCAAATGCCGCCAAGAATTCCCGAGCATCGCCATACCCATCAAACTTAGTAGTAACTGAGTAGTACTCCGGTTTTACGCAATAATCCTTTGCTTCTTCATCTAGCTTTATGCAAGGTCCTTTTGGCATTGAATAGAATGACTTGAAGTAATCTCCCATAGTCTCTCCCATCTTTGAACACTCCCAGAGGGACTAACCCTGGGCACAAAGAGACAAATCCAAGGAGCAGAATCCACAAGAACACAAAATGAAAAAGGAAAACAAGAACATGAACTTTAACTAATATAAACAACTGAAAATTACAATTCATAAACTTAACAAAGGAGTTAAGTCCCCTGCAGCGGCGCCAAAAACATGATGTGTCAAATCAAAGTTCTAAATTTGTTTTAAGCCAAGAGTTAATCCTCAATACTATGAAAACCTGTAGTGTAGTGGAGTTAACCCCGAGGTCCGTCTCGAAGGACTTAACTAAGCTGAGTCTTGTTTACGAATAGTAATTACAGTTAAGAAAGAAAGCAGTAAAAGGGTTTTTTGCTTCGGCAGTGAATTTGTTCTATATTATCTACCTACTTAAGCAATCTAACTAGAAAACAGATTAATCTAAACGACAATGATATGAATAAGGAGAATTATGGAGCGGTAACGTGAAACAAGCTAGCTAGCAGGATACATTCGATTCACATGATAAATTACACAAGTTGTCACAATCTTGAGTTCAAAAATGAATAGTGCTAGTGGAGGTGTCAATTCCACTAGGCTACAATCAATCTAGCTAATCCTACTATTACTGTTTGCAACTAACTGTTAGATTGAAGCAAGACGAAAAACGTTTTGGTTTCCAAGGATCAAATGCTTAATCTAACAGTGATATTGACGGATTGCACATCAAACGTAATAGCAAGATATGCGATTAATCTAAAAAACAGAAGTAATCTAAACCCGATGCACTTCGAATCTCATGAACCCTAGCTAGCATGCATTAAATCAGTCACCACCCCATAATCGGGGTGCTTAGCTACTCATATTATGCAAAGAAAAAATCAATATTGTATATAAACAGGCTCCAAACATAATCTAAAGTAAGAAACAAAGATTCGAATGGATTGATACAAATTTACCCTTCGTTGTCACAAACCCTAGGTAGAATTGAATAACTGAAACGAATCGATGCGAAAAGCTATGTAGATAATCTCCCAATCAATGTCAATCTTCGGATTACAAGATAAATGGTTCAATTACCCCCAATAATAGGTAGGTAATTGCCTTGGAAAGGTTCTAGGTCGAAAAGCAATAAGAAGAGAAGAATAATAATAATTGTTATCCCTAAAAGATCAAGAACATAGGTTATATATAGTGAAAAACGCTCAAAATCACGTTTTAGGCCGAAAAACGGGCCAAAAATCGGCCCAAAAAGGCATCTGGCGTCGCCATCAAGTCACCTGGCATCGCCAGTCGACTTACAGAATCATCTTGGACTCACCGACTTCAAGGCCGCCAGCTTCTCCTGCACCGGTTTTTTGCCTTTTTGAATATCTAAACGTCGTAATTTGGAAATGGTTACTGCTTGAAAGTTGTAGCAATTGGTCTTATATACACGTAAACACCAAGATCATGTCAATCGGATTTCATATGAGAAAGTTATGGCCAAAATGCCAAACCTACTCCATCGTAGTTAGAATTTCGTGCGCTTTCACTTAAACAGCTCTAAAATCTTCGTCCGAACTCCGAATCCACTTACGTTTTGACCGATCAACTCCATTTTCAACCAACTTTCAGGTCCATAAACTTTCATGCTTCTATTAATGCATTAAATGCACTGGTTTAGCCCTTGTTTTAATGTGTTTTTACCAAACACCTACAAAACACAAAAAACAAAAAAACGTAACAAAACACTAATAAACACATGAGAACTATACTTGAGAATGGCAACAAGATGGTAAAAAGACCGAATGAGACGATGTAAAATCGACTCATCATGGAGCCGTTTCGAAAATAGTCAAACTTTCAGTAACAAGCATCCTACTCAGGCGAGGCCATCTAGTAATACAACGACTAGCACACACCCTCGTGGTGGTAATAATTACTCCCAGCCTCGTCACAATAATGGAGGTGAATGTAAATTTTGCGGACGCGCTGGTCACACTGAAGAAGTTTGTTGGAGGAAAGCTGGAAAGTGTATCGCATGTGGAAGTAGTCAGCATCACATCCTTGACTGCCCACAAAGAGAGAGGAAGGCTCCTAGTTCCCGAGGGACGCCTGGAAAGTCCCCGGTGCAGGCAAGACCACAAGGAAAAACTAATGTTCGAGCCCGAGCATATGCACTAGATGCCAACGAAGATGAACCTGAGCCTTCAGATCTAGTAGAAGGTAAGATTACGATCAACCATTTAAATGGTATTACTTTATTTGATCCCGGTGCGACCCACTCATTTATTTCCAATGAATTTGCAAAGAATTTGAACTTACAAGCTGTGACCTTACCATATAATTTTGATGTTGGGACCCCTATGGGTATGAGTGTTATTACTGATATCATACATATTGATTGTGGTATTAAGATAGATGATACTATATACCTAGCTAACCTGATAGAACATCCCATTCGAAAGTATGATGTGATCCTAGGAATGGATTGGTTGTATGCACATTATGCTCATATGGATTGCCATACAAACCAAGTGAAGTTGGGTACTTCGGGCTCTAAGAAACAAGGATTTAAGGAATAAAAATTTTCGGGCTCTAAGAAACAAGGATTATAATTTCTGCGTCAAACGTAAGAAAACTTCATACATATGGATGTCGAGGATATTTAGCATATCTCATAAATCATCCTATTGATAAGATGGAGATAGAAAAGACAGAAGTGGTCAAGGATTTTCCGGAGGTATTTCCTGAAGAACTAGATCCGTTACCTCCAGATAGGGAAATTGATTTTGTTATTGAAACTATACCCGGAGCTGGACCTATATCTAGGACACCATATAGAATGGCTCTAGCAGAGCTTAGAGAATTGAAAGTACAGTTACAAGAGCTTTTGGAAAAAGGATTTATCAGACCTAGCATTTCGCCATGGGGAGCCCCTGTGTTGTTTGTAAGAAAGAAAGATGGTTCCTTAAGAATGTGCATTGATTACCGTGGGTTAAATAACTTGACAGTGAAAAATAAGTACCCCCTGCCTCATATCGATGAGTTATTTGATCTACTCCAAGGTTCATGTGTATATTCGAAGTTGGACTTGAGACAAGGATATTATCAGTTAAAGGTTCGTGAAGAAGATATCCCCAAGACTGCGTTCAATTCAAGGTATGGACATTTCGAATTTGTGGTGATGCCATTCGGTCTGACGAATGCCCCTGCCGCATTTATGGATATAATGCATTGGACGTTTAGGCCATACTTGGATCAATTTGTGGTCATTTTTATTGATGATATATTAGTATTCTCCAATTCAAGAGAAGATCATGTTTCTCATCTACGAGTGGTGCTACAAACCCTTAAGGATCACAAGTTATATGCCAAATTCAGTAAATGTGAGTTCTGGTTGGAAGAGGTGACATTTTTGCGTCATGTGGTTTCTGAAAACGGAATAGAGGTTGATCCTTTTAAAATAGAATCTATACTGAGTTGGAAGCATCCCGAAAGTGCCTCTAAGGTGAGAAGTTTTCTGGGATTAGCTGGATATTATCGTCATTTTGTTAAAGACTTCTCCAAAATCGCCGGACCCTTAAGTACGCTAACACAAAAAGATGTTCCATTTTCATGGACTGATAACTGCGAGAGTAATTTTCTAGAATTGAAGAAGAGATTGACGACAACACCGATTTTAGCACTTCCAGAAGGGTCTGAAGGATTTGTTGTCTTTACGAATGTCTCAAAATAAGGATTGGGGTGCGTACTAATTCAAAAGGGTAAATTCATTGCGTATGCATCAAGAAAGTTAAAGGCCCATGAGCAAAATTATCCTACTCATGATTTAGAGTTGGGGGCAATTGTTTTTGCTTTGGCAAAGTGGAGACATTATTTGTATGGAGTGACATTTGAGATTTACACGGATCACAAAAGTCTCAAATACTTATTTACTCAGAAGGAGCTAAACATGAGGCAACGGAGATGGATGGAATTTCTAGAAGACTACGATTGCTCGATATTGTACCATCCTGGAATAGCCAATGTAGTGGCTGACGCATTGAGCCGAAAACGAGAAAATGTTCAGCTAGCACATCTTAAAGTAGAGGTGGAAGATTATGAGAACTCTACTAAGGACTTAATTAGAGTTGAGTCGCATGCTATGTTTGCGGGGTTAGTCATTCGGTCTGAACTATACTCCCAGATAAAAGAAGCTCAGAATGGAAATCAGAATATTGAAAAGCTAAAGACAGTTGTTCAGGGCAAAGAAAATTCTGAATTTAGGATCAATGGGGAGGTTGTATTGTGGTATAAGAATAGGATATGTGTTCCATATGAGATGAAAGAGAAATTACTGAATGAAGCTCACAAGACTCAATACACCATTCACCCGGGAGGAACGAAAATGTACCTAGATCTAAGAAACATTTTTGGTGGAAAGGGATGGAAAGAGAGGTCGCAGATTTTGTACAGAAATGCATGACATGTCAATTGGTGAAGGCTGAACACCAACGACCAACAGGAAAGTTTCAACCTTTACCGATACCATGTTGGAAATGGGATCAAATCACCATGGACTTTGTAACAGGGTTACCTAAGGTTCGAGGTCACGATAGCATATGGTTGATAGTGGATCGGCTTACCAAATCTGCACACTTATTGCCAGTAGGGACTAAATACAATGTGGAAGCCTTGGCAGAACTGTATGAGAAGGAAATTATACGGTTACATGGGATTCCAGCTAGCATTGTTTCTGATCGAGATCCATATTTACATTGCGACTTTGGAAACAACTGCAAGAAAGTCTGGGAACCAACCTACATTTCAGCACAGCTTCTCATCCACAATCTGATGGACAATCAGAGAGGGTCATTTTCTTTCTGGAAGATATGTTACGGTCCTGCACTCTAGATTTTGGTGGTAATTGGGATAAACATATACCACTGATCGAATTTGCATATAATAATAGCTACCAGGCCCCTATAAAAATGGCTCCGTACGAGACATTGTACGGAAGAAAGTGCAGATCACCACTTAATTGGGGTCTTGATGAGTCGAGGAAAACATCCAACGGGAATAACCGGACATTGAAACCCGAAATAGTCCAAGAAGCCATTGATAAATTACAATTAATCAAACAAAGAATTAAGGCAGCACAGGATCGTCTGAAGAGTTACGCAGATCGGCAGAGAAAGGATTTGGAATTTTCTGTTGGAGACCAGGTGTTTCTTAAGGTCTCGCCTACAAAAGGGTTCAAAAGGATTGGAAAAGGAGGGAAACTTAATCCTAGATTTGTCGGACCTTTTGAGATTATCAACCGAGTCGGATTTGTCGCATACCAACTCCATTTACCAGCGAATATTACCGGAATTCATAATGTCTTTCATGTTTCCCAGTTAAGGAAGTACTACCCTGATGCATCACATGTGGTTAGTCATGAGGACTTGCAACTAGACGAAAACTGACATATGAAGAAAAATCAATACGAATCATGGATACCAAGATAAAAGAATTGCGCAATCGAAAAATTTCTTTCGTAAAGGTTCTCTGGAGAAACCATAATATTGAAGAGGCCACTTGGGAGAAAGAAGAGGACATGCGACGGAGTTACCCGCATCTTTTCGACGAACATGGTAAGAATTTGGGGACCAAATTCTTTAAGGGGGAAGGTTGTGACGCCCTAAATATTTATTAAGTAATTAATTAATTAAATATTAATTAAAATTTATTTCTAATTTTATTTTCTTTCCTAGTTAACCAATTTTTTTTTGTCCGTCCGTAAAAAAATTTGATACTAGTAGAATGCTAGCCTACCATAACTATATTTAATTGACCCGAGACTATATATACTAACTTGATCCACATAAAAATATATTTTTCTTCTACCCACCAATACATTTACTAAATTATTATTTATATATATATATATATATATATATATATATATATATATATATATATATATATATATATATATATATATATATATATATATACGGGTTTCTCATTTTGTACAACTAGAGTTACGATAATACTCCTCCATTTTAGGAAAAAGTGTTACATTTTATTTATGTCAATCGTTTACGATTTGACTATTTACTCTAAACGATATTAATAAATAAATTATTAAAATTATATAATGAAAATTTAGTAATTAAATTTTTATTATATGATTTTGTTAAATTATTTACAATTATCGTTTATGAGTAATTTGTGGTCAAACTCGAAGACAGTTGACCGGTCAAAGTCAAAATGTAACACTTTCTCTGAAATGGAGAGAGTATCCTTGATTAGTTAGCAAGCTATTAACATGTGTATAGTACTTAACTAGCAAGTCATCATCTCCATTTTTTACTAGGCCACCACGTATCAAGTCACTTTAGAGACCTACTAAAATTTCTTTCTCTAGTTCATGACCTGCACATTAACAGATTCATCACAACCCAAGTAAAGAGAGAAAAAAAGAGATAGGAGTAGTAAAATAATCTGCAAGCAACTACGATAATTAACATAATTTGCTAGAACAATCAATAATGGTATAAATCGTTCTCCTTAGTACTGTACTTGCTTGTTTTCATTGCATGTTTCAATTTGAAGCATCTTTAGACGTCATTAAATTTCAGATTATATATGTTTGGATGATAACGTTACAGAGCTCTTCTCAATTCTGATTTTTAGGATTTCGCTTGTGTTAGGGAACCTTGTAAATGTTTAGTAGTTTCATAAACAGGAAGATGAAAATGTAACCAGAAGTAGTAAGGCTTAAGAGACCAACAAGTAACCTAAATAGATATATGCATTTCAAAACCCTTTGATTTTCTAAACTATATATCTATATACGAGTACGATACTATAAAAGTGATTAGGGATTGACTTGTTTATTTTCTAATTAATCATCTCACGATAATCAGGACTTTCAAGTTGGTCTTTAGTTCAAGGGAGATGTTATTATAGTCTATGCTAGATGGTAATCAATACAGCAGACATGAAATATATGTAAATGAGTCAAAATTAATTAGTGTTAATTATCTACACAATTAGTACTACAAATATAACTAAGCTTACCTTTGTAAACAATTTCTCATGCATAAAGAAGTTAGTATAGTGTTAGTATATAGTAGCAACTTGAGGAATAATTTTAATGTATGGTTCTGTGAGTTACGTGCATTGCATGTAACTATTTATTTGTTATTTGGTTGTGGTCCATAGAATTGCATAGCTAGGTCGTTGTATCCATAAACATTTGCAACTAGACCCTAGACTTGTCTAACTTGTATTCACAACCAATTGCATGTTACTAATTATGCTCCTACTTGGTCCATATTGGTTGAGTCTAATACTTAGTGCATTGTAAGAGGTATAGTGACATTTACGGTCTTTATTGATACTTATAAGTATCGAGCTTGACACAATCGAGTCGACTTAGAAGTCTATGCACAAATACGTACGCACAAGGAGAGGTTTCTTTCATTCTTTCTATGTATCATTTCGGCATCTGGCCCTAGGGAATTTGATTACTTTCATTTGTCCTTATCGTTTGTGCGACACGAGTAAAATCCTTACCTATTATTCACTTTTGACTTTGGACCTGAGCCAATTTGTATCAACTTTGTTATCCATTGAGCCTTTGCTACTTAGCTTTGTTACACCCTTGAATCATCTTTAATCCGTCATTTGACATGAAACCTATTAACCGTTCGATTGATCATATTGAATTGCCTCTGGTACTTGTGAACTTCCACTAGAAATGAGATATATGATTACAGTTACAACGGATTGGGCCCAGACTGTGGCGAATGGCTACCGGGTGGAACAGTCCGCCGGTTAAGGTCATCTTCTACAGATCCTTTTCCCAGATGCTGAATGCAACTGGTGGTTGGTATGTTCCGTGATCTGGTCTAGCATGAACCTTCGCATGCTTGTTTTCTCTATTTTCGGGGTCGCTCCTCGAGGGAAGTCATAAGGTTTTAGTTAGGTTCAGGGAGTTATATGGTAGGTTTTGACATTGATACTCGAATCGTTTCATTTCAAAGCAATTGTACCTTTCCTTGTATTACTAATTGTTCCATTCTCTAACTTCTTTGTCATTTGTTTATACTCACTAAGTCTTTGGGACTTATTCTCTTTCTTGTTCTCTCTTTGATCCCCAGGTTGAGTGAGCTGGGTACATAGGAATTCGGGTGTTACTAGTAATCGCTACCGCACTGTGAACCTTTGGACCTATACATAAATAAGCTTAGTGAGTCTGTGAATCACTGGCAGTGGTCGACCTAGGTTCGGATGTTGTTTTGACGAAAGCAGCCTTTAAGGAGTTTAAGTATTATTTGTGTGTTTCTAGTTTCCAGAACTTTGGGCCAGTAACCTAAACATAAGTTTGATTGTAAATTACTGTGTGATTTGCCTTTCTATCCATTCCGGGCTATATTCTATTCAAGTTTACTTTTAATGTAGCGTCGACTTAATAGAGCCGAGTGCTTCCTAGTCCGGGCGTTACAAATTCTTTGGGACGGAGGAAGTATTTACGTTGGAAACTAATTTTTTGAACTTATGCATGTGATTCTGTGAATGTCAGTGTGAAGTCAAAACTTCTGCATTATTCGGGCTTATTATATGCAATCGTAGACTCGGTAGCTTGGGAGTTAGATTTTACTTTTGTGTCTATGTGTTTTTCGTTTTTCTAGGTTTTTAGAGAGTCTGTTGCTTGAGGACAAGCAAGGGTTCGGTTTGGAGAGTTTGATGAGCCGGTTTTATATCGTCTCATCTTGTCTTTTTTACCGTCTTTTTGTTATCCTTAAGTATAGTTTTAGTTGTTTTTCCTAGAGTCTTTTTACTTATTTTGTTCTCTTTGACTTTTGTTGGTATTTGTCTAAACCGTGCTAATTTAAGGCAAAAAGCATGTGATTTACATACATCAGAAAAATATGGAGTGTTGATGCTTCGTATGGTTGCTAGAAGTGAAGCGGGGAAGCCGAAACGCCGAGATTTGAAGTTAAAAGGAGCAAAATCGAGCAAGAAGGACAAAATCGTCAAAATCGTCATTTGCCGAAAGAGTTAGCGAACACCATTTTCAACATTGGCGTCCGCCAAAACGAAACAGGAAGTTTTGGCGGACGCCAAAGTTGAACTTGGCGGACGCCAACTTTCTCTGTTCCTGCGCGTGATTTTTCCCGATTCTTTCCTAATTAGTTTTTCTTCCTTTCTTTTTAGTTAAAAACAACATTATTACTTTCATAATTCATTCTATTATCAAGATTGAACTTTGGTCTCAAGCGAGACCTATTTTCCAACGATTTTCACCGTGTAATCCGATGATTGTTCACCGTTTGGGAGTTTATATTGATTATACATTGCACCAATTGGATTCAATCAGCTTCTGTGTTTACCTAGGGTTCGTGACAAATATCGGTAACGTCTGTATCGTTCTAGAATCTGGTAATTATTATATCATACTTTGCACCAATTGGATTCAATCAGCTTCATTGTTTACCTAGGGTTCGTGACAATGCTCGTATGTAGTTATCTCTTTGATGTTCTCTACTCCAAAATCATCAGTAGATTAAGCGATTGGTACTTTTCTACAAAATGCTTTAAGTGGCTTAATCTGTTGCTTTGTTGCAAACGGTGATAACTACATTAGCATGTTAATTGTGACTTTGTGGAATTGATGCCTTCACTAATCACACCAGTATTGATTAGAGTAAATCGACTGTATATGTTGTTGCATGTTTCCTACTAGCTAGCTTGTTATCTGTCACTACACCATAATTCCCCCTCGTATATCAATCTCGTCAAGATAATCTGTTTCTATTTCCATTGCATCATAGTTAGTTTGATTATCATTCTGTTGTCGAAGCAAACAAACTTTTACTGCTTTATATATTGCTTCTATTTATTCGTAAACTCAAACTCAGCCTAGTTAAGTCCCTTGAGACCGACCTCGGAGTTAACTTCACTGCACTACAAGTTTTCGTAGTGTTGAGAATTAACTCTTAGCTCTTAAACAAATTTAAAACTCTGATTTGACACATCATTGGGCATGTTACAGATAGTACTCACATAACGGCGTGGCCCTAAAAGCTACATGTTCGTGAGGGTTGATGGCATGTATACCAAACCAGCACACACAAAAGTGCGAAATTTGGTAAAACAAACACTACCAAAAAATGTAGAGACTAAAACAGCCCAATGATGGCCAACCAACGGCATACGAGTCAGTATAACAACTACAAAAAATAGTATGTCAAAAGAAAAAGAAAAAAAATGAAAAAAGAAAAAATAAATTAGCAAGTAGTCTATGTGTGAAGCAACCGTTGAAGTAGTTACGATGATAAAGGAGAAGTTGAAGATTTGTCATTGAGAGAGGACGAAGTCGAAGGAAAGAACTCGGTGTCCGAAAGGATAAGTCCCCCCCCCCCCCCCCCTTCTGAAATACCCTTTGTTCTACCTTGCTATCTTTTAATGATGCCAAACACTCCTCTATATTATCCAACCTATTTCACCTAGCAAGCCAACCTGAGTACTACTTTGATTTGTGCCTTCACTTTTGGGAGCAGGATTGCATAACGTTACCGCAAGGTAATGATTTTGAAGTACACCTATAAGGACATTGGGCTACACTTGTAACCGCTGGCTGTAGTGAGTGATGCTTACTTGTTACTTGTTTGCTGTAGAGTCATAAAGTTGGAGTTGAAACTAAGTGAGTCAGTAGAGTTTGAAACCCTAGAAACTAACTACTTGTCTATGTGGTGGTCTATGCTTGCTGCTCATTTCATGGTCACTTCTTGATTATCGTTATTGCCTTACTCAATGATGAGCAAGAGACTAGTTTGGGGGTGTGATGTGACAATGAAATGTGCGATATAGCATACTTTTAGACACTCGTTTTTTTGCCTTATATTCAATATTTGTATTGTTTTATGGTCAATTACCAACTTCATGTGTATTTTGCATGTCATGATCGCGTTTTTGAGGAATTGCACGATTCCAGGCGCGAAAACGACATAAGTGCGAAATCGAGAAAATTAAGCAAATACGCCGTATTAGCCGTTGCACGGAGTTTGAGGAGTCAAAACATGTCATGCGACCAACCAATGCGAAGATAATTGAAGATGCAACAAATTTGTAGAAGACCACTTTTCGAGGAAACGAAGCTACAAAGCCCGAAATCAAAGAACGAAGAAAACAGATTCGAATCTGCAGAAGTCGACGATGGCGGCCACCTGGTGACCGCAGAAGGCCTCTCTGCGGCCACCAGGCGACCGCAGTCACTGGTATATTTTGTCCCAGGCTTTTTCTTTGCATGTCAGGCTAAAGCCCGCCTTCCTTATTGATCAATGGCGGCCAGAGCTCGGATTTTTCAGTATAAATAAGACCTCAGGGGTCTCATAATTCTACACCGCTCACAAAGCATCTCTCCTAACAGAGAACTATTCCTCGGGGAAGTGAAACCCCAAAACCGCTGGCCGTCAGGCACCCAGAAGGAGGAAACCCTAGAAGCAGCACGAAGACATCAGAGAGTAAGCTTCTTCTTCTTTCTTTCTTGTTCTTTTCGATTTTTGTCTGAATATTATGAGTAGCTAACTTTCTCTTATAAAGTCGAACTGCCGTAACTCTGCTTTTGCTACTTCTTTATATACCGTGATATATTAATGGAATAGTTATTAGACGTAAATCGTGGTTATACAACTCTATACATCCTTCGTGGTGTGATGTTCTGCTGAGTGACACAGTAGTTTCATTGAACTGAGTAGGGGTACTCGTGCCCTTAGCACAGTAGTATTATGCACTGCTGTCGTTAGAGGTAATCGCGTAGTATTTTAACTTGAAAGTTGGGAGTATCATAGCAGAGGGAGGTCGGGGATCCTTTACACCTTTCCCATCATCGATTTTACATCATCAAGTTAGTGTTTGTTGTAATTCAATTAATTTGTCTGTGATCAATATGTTTACTTTCTGCATGCAATTTAAATACGTTATTTGCTTGTTCCTATGCTAAGTGTCCGTGGAGAACGACATTCCGAGTCAACTTTCCGCTATAAACAGTGGATTTGAGGACTTCGGACTTATAAATTTAGTCTTGATTGTGTTTAGGGATTACAGGTTCTATAACAAAAATTGAAATCTCTGAGTGCACATCAAGTCACAACTTAATCTTTGGATTCAACTCTTTCATATTGAACAATGCTTGTTAAGGATCAGGAAACATAGAACTATCGTACTACTTAGAATTCAAGAGTTTTAGTCGCAACAGTAAGCTAGAGAGTAAGTAGGTAGAAGTCTTGTATGCTTGAGTGTTAGTTGTGTTCAGTGAAGTTCAAGGTGTGTCTTCATGCATTCTAAGTGGTGATATTTATAGTTGATTTTCAAGCCGTTTGAGAAGTGTCTGTTAGGCTAATTGAAATTCAAACTACTGATATCTAAAAATAGTACTGCAATGAGCTTTGTCTCTTTTAAGAGATTTCCTCTTTTGTTCAGACATCTCTGTCTACGTAATTAATGCACCGTACTATTTTTGTCCTGTAGTCTCAAACGGATAAGTGCAAGGTATCTGAGCTTTGACGCACTCCTTTCCTAGTGACATTTACTTCTCAGATATCTATTAGGAAACTTGTTCTTTGAAAACACTTGTTCCTTTAAGGTATCTGGCAAGAGGTTTCTGAGGATAAATTTCTCCTTAGTCTTCAACAATCTTGTGCAGTTTCTTGATCTTCAAAAATTTAGTTCTTCTGCTGGATGTTTGCTTATTGGTCTTCTTCAAAGATATAAAAATTACATTTTGAGACCTAACATCCTATACAAGATTTGTTAGACTAACATACTCAGTAAGCTTCCTCTTTTAAAATGTTCAAGTGAACTAAGAGTACTAGTTACCTTTTTGAGCTAAGATATATCATTGAGGTTGCTGATCAAAATTTAAACAAATATTCCTAACAATTTGTTATTTAACAACTCTAGTTTTGACCTCATGATCTATTTTCAATATTCCTCATCATTAACGTATTTTTCTATTCTTTTAATTGTTTTGCTTTTAAATTCTTGTTACGATTTTTAAGTACTTCATGTATCCCAAATCATTGTTTTGCTTTTACATACATACATACATATATATATATATATATATATATTTTTTTTTTTTTTTGGATTTTTAAGTACTTCATATATCCATTTATTTACATTTATATTTTTTTGGTGAAGTGTGCATCTATTTCCATTATCTTTTGAACTCTACCAAAATTTTATTGTCTAAAAATACATGTCATATTTGATTTGGGACGAATGTTGTATCATTTATTTCAACTATGTTAATTATTTACAGTTTTAAATTCAATTGTAGTACATTATTATTGAATTTAATTAGTTTTTGAGTCATAGTACTGATTAACTAAGTATAAAGTTTTGAAGCATAATCTTTCCATACAAATAAATGTTTAGAAATCATTTCAAAATTCTAAATCATGTGAACCCTTTGATATTTAAATTCTAAAATTTCATTTTGATTTTAACGTAGCATTTCAAAACTATTATAGATTAATAGATTTGATTATTTTGATTTTATTTTAAAAGTTTAATTTTTAATTTTTATGTGGTGGGGTATCTCCTCCTCTGTGATCTTGGCTTTTGACTTCGGCCTCGACCCCTCATTCTCGGCTAAACTTCGGTCTAGACATACTATACGATGGTGGTGACCAAGATGACAACTAGATTTCGTTGCTTGAGGGTGTTGCTCCGTTTCAATCTGGAATTGACAGTTTTGTGGGGCTTAAGACCATTCCTTCAATTTCTTGCCACTTGTTCAATTATTGAGTATAGGGTGTAGGGTTTTGACTATGAAAAGTGGTACTCTCTTTAGGAATTGACGGGTTTTTGTAAGTCGGAGTTGGTGGCGTTTCTATGGAGTGGTGGTTGGAAGGAGTCTTGGTGACTCTACATGAATGACTTTTGTCTCATGGGCTGGCTGAGGCTGGTTTTGGTAGTATGAATGCAGTATGGGCAATCAATGGCGAAGCAAACTTGATCTATATGGGTTCTTTGGAATGGTATAGGATGTTGCAAGTATTTATTGTCTTATGGTGAAATATTGTATAATCGTAATAATTTTTTTGCCGTTAAAAAAAAAAATGATTTAAAGTGCAAAATTTTATAGTAGATCCCGAAAAGATTGAGCCGGGCCTGCTTCGAACTCCGAGATCCCCGTCACTTGTTGTCGTCTCTCCTTTACATCTTTAGTAGCAATGCATATCAGACGAACTCAGAACTTCATTGAAGTTAAACACACCTACTAAAGGTTTCAAACACCCCCACGGCCCGTTATGAAATTGGGCCCAACTCCCAATCAACCCAATTATAACCTTGTCGTGACTTGCACTGTTGTAGGAGCTATTATTCCTATTTGATAATAAAAAACCAAGACAATTATTTTTGGGGGAGTCAAAATCCGGTCCTTGTCACATTGCTTTGATTCAAAGAATATGTTGGTCCAGATAACGGCAAAGTAAAAGACTAAAAGGGGGGTGGGGTGAACACAATTTCTCAGAAACTTCGGGGGTTTCTGATACTTAAATTCATAGCGCGGAAGACTTTAAGATAGGTAAGTGCAGAAACAAAAAGTATGTGTGTGTGCTTTGCTGAAAGATAAATGCAGAAAGGTAAATAACACAGCAAGTATAGTGGTATCTGGAGGTGGCGTAATCCTCCAACTAATCCACTTCGGTCTTTCTGAGACCTAGAATTCACTAGAACAGATAATTGAGTTCACCTTACAATAATCCTATTCTAAGATTCCTAAACAAATGGTTCCCAACCAAATGTTCCCCCTGAGTTAATCCCCAGCTCCTAGAGCTAAGTACTTCCTCTACTCAGATAACCTTGGAGTTACTCCCTGATTTCCCAAATCAAGTACTTCCTCTACTCCACGCCTTGATGGTGTTGGTTATAAGGTTTGTCAGAGAAGCTTCTTGTATAACTTTTCAGTTATGTTTCCAGAGAGCCTAATAGAACAAGACTACTTAATACACTTGTTCAGTGTATGGCAATCTGCTCTTTACTGACCCAAGTAATTGATGTCCGTTCTGTAGAATGAGCTTCAGAAAGGTTATCTGATAGTTCAATTTTTTCACGAATAACAATCTCTTATTAAGGTTCAGGACAACTTAGAACTACTAGTGATTCTTCAAGCAACAGAAAGCTTTCAGAAAGGGTAGTAGAGTGCTTGAGAGAATACTTTGCTAGATTGTAAGTTTGCAAGTTAGATCGTTCTTTGGTCGTATTTCTGAACATCTAAGTTTGTGATATTTATAGATGAATTGGAGAGTCGTTGGGATGTTATCCGTTAGAAACAATTCAAATTCAGTCTATACTTATCTTGAAATGAGTACTCAGAAGTCCTTGTCTCATATCTCAAAGAGGACTGTGCTTTAGCGGCTTTTCTGCCGATGCAATTAATGCATATGTACTATTTCTTGTCCTGTAGTCTTCAACGGATACATTAGCCTTTCTGATGGCTTGCATGCTCCATACTCATGATGTCATATGTTCCAGAATCATGTTTCAAAAGTAACTAAATGCACTTAAGAAAGGATTAAGGACATAGTCTTTCCGAGTGAGACTAAACCTTGGTGTCTTCATAAATCTTGTGCAATCTCCGGTCTTGTAATCTTCAGAAAAGCTCCATTGCTAGGATTGATCTTCATGGTCTTCTTGGAAATAAAAATTACATTCAGAGACCTACAATCCTAAAACAAGATTTACTAGACTAATCATACTCAGTGATTTCCTCTTTTACAATGTTCAAGTGAACTAAGAGTACTTAATCACCTTTCTGGCAAAGATAAGAACATGTGATGAATGATCAAAATACTAACAGATATTCCTAACAAATTTCCCCCTTTTTGATTAGTCATCCATGACTATCTTTTAGGTCCTATTACAAATTTGTAATCCTGGAAGAGAAAACAATCCGCCACTTAATCATTTCAATTGATATTCAATTTTAGTTGAATTAAGTGCAGAAAGTAAGCATCAAGATTACAAGAAGTGATCTTTGCTGATAAGTTGTCATCTATTATAATGTTTCTGAGAGTATGATCTTCAGAAAGGTACAGTTTACAGAACGAGATGCAAATATTACAGATAGAGTAAAATTAGAAACAATCAGCAAGATTACAAAAAGTAACAAAACACACTAAGTAAATTAGAATGAGGATCCAAGCTCCAAGAGAATATTCTAAAATTACTAGTCTTCAAGTCTTCAGAAATGTAACTTGGGTTTAGGTACCTCAAGTTCTTCAGCATCCTTTCTGGATCAGTTGGCATGTGCATCCACTGTTCTGCATTCTTGGACGAAGTCATAAAGAGTCCTTCTGACAGAGAGTTCTGTCTTTCTGGACAAATCACATATTTCTTGGTAACTCTTGCCAAGTTTATGATTTTTCCTCAGAAAATGTTTGACCCAGAAGTATTTTCCCCAGACCCAGGCATGGTCTACTTGCAGCTGAGATAGGTTGAAATATTTGTATATTTCTTCCAGATAGTGTATATCATCTAGGTATTCATCCAATGTCATATAGAATGACTCATAGGTTGAAACTCCTAGTTTGTTCTTCTTGCTGTAGCTACCATCCATTTTTCGTACCTTGTGTACATCATCGGGCTTTGGGTAAGGACAGGAGAGGTCCATCTTTCCGGCATCGTTCTCTTCTCTACTTCAAAGTTTAGCTGTGCATGAAGGTGCTCGATTTTAGCAATTCTTGCCTTCTCTCCATTTCAAGATTCTGGTTGAGGATGGAGTTGAAACTTATCATTGACAAGTAAATGTTGTAGTTCCAGAATCCAATACCCTCTCTTGTTCAGAATGCACCTATATGAAGACTCTTCATTACTCGTCTTCACATATTCAATGTGGGCATCAGTTGGCTTTTCTTGAATAATTTCTCTATTTGTTCTGCCAAACTGGGAATCCCTTCTTGCTTTTCTGTTGGGTGGCCTTCTGTCAGGAGATCCTCTAACCCTTTCTTCCTGCCTTGGGGCTGTGCTGGTGGAAGTTCCTTGTATTGACTTGGTATTTCCAGAAGGAGTTCTGGCTGCCAAAGGCATTGCTGCTAGAGGAGGTTGTGAGGTGCTTGCTTGCCTTCTTCTCTTGTGAAGTGGATGTTCATCTGTATCAGATTCATCCTCATCATCATCATTGAAGTTCAACAATGGAGGCTTGTAGCTTTCTTGGTCTCTCACTTCTCCTTCTTCTTGGTCTTCTCCTTTTTCAGGATTATTCTGGTTGTTCCCTTCTGAGATCCTAAGGGACTTGGTTCCCCTAGTGACCATACTTCTCAGCCTTACATTTGGTTGATCTGAACAACTTCTTCAACAGGGGCATCTCCGGTGTTCTTGATGACTAGTTGACTTGAGGAGGGAGGCATAGATTGTTTTCTCTTTCTTCCTCTGCCTTTCTGAGGCATCTCTTCTTCTTCCCCCTTACTCATGAATGACTGACTCATAATGGCATAAGCTTCAGAGAGTGGGTCAAAGTTTTTCTGGAGATTATTGTGCACCCTGACCAATTCTTGGATTTCTTTCTTCACTGTGGTTACCTTAACGTTTCGCTCCTTCTGTTGAGCTCTTCAAGTGGCCTAAGAATGGCGTTGGCTTGCGAGCGGCATGGTGGCTTCATTGAGTCTTGCATTGGCATTGTTACAACTTATCCTGACCAACCCTAGGTCTTTCGAGAGAGCTATCTTTGGTTGCTCTGTTGAAACGCAGTGACAATGACTTCATCTCTTCGGGATGGATTTTAGCATACGTGTCTTGAGCAATTAGTGTCTTTCCGAGTTCCAAAAGATACTATTTACGCGGTGCTCTTCACTTCTTGAACTACTTGGTGCGAGAATATATGAGGAGCAAGTAGAGCTCTCTTGTGTTGAGTGACAAGTCTCTCATCTTCTGCGTCAAGAATCAAGTTTTGGTTGTTTTCAATCACTCTTATTATCTTTTTCTTGAATAGTTTGCGATTGACAACCTTTTACGCTTTCCATCAAGTGTCTTTTACGAGAAGATGTAGAAGGTCTTTACGATGCGATCTCAAGATCATCTTCTTCATCATCATTGTCATCCATGGAATCTATTTCATGGTTGCCAGACAATGGCATCTTTCGATTTCTTTGCTCATCTAGGAGCGCCAATTCACGGTGTTAGCTTCTTTGAGCTTTTGAATTTTGGCTTCCTTTTCATCAACAAGAGCTTGGCACTCTAAGTTGATTCTCTTCTCTTCTTCCAACACCTTTCTGAGTTGTTCAATCCTGAACTCAGCGGCAGATATCTCTTCAAGTATATCTTCTGTTCTGCCTGTTGGGTTTTCTGATGAGACTTTGAAGGTGATGATGATGAGGCTTTCTGAGCATTGGAAGGAGTGGCCTTGTCTTTACTTCCTTTGCTAGCCTTCTGAATCCCGCCTTGTCCAGGTTGGGGATCATCATTCTGATCATTATCATCATCATCCTTCTTGTTTTCTTGACTTGGATGCTCAGAAGGGGGTTCTTGATAATCATTCTCGTCCATTTCTTCTTCATCTTCTGAAATCAAGTTGATCACATTTGGGAATGTAATCATTCTCCCCTTCACTTCTTCTTGCTCAGCTGGGTAAGTAGTGAGCTTACTAGGCAATGCAGGATGGGTTACCATCTGCTCTTGGGTTTGAGCATCCGCAGTTTTGAAATCTGGTAGAAGTTTTTGTGCTACTTCATGAGTGAAGTCTTCATGCATCAGATTGGCAAAAGAATAAGACTATGTTGGGAACAATGCATGGATGTAGTCTTCCAGATTTAGGGCTATTGCTCTCTTTTCTGGGACGTCGATTACTCGTGCTATTTCAGAAAAGGTCAGCCTTTTTGAGTTTCTGCCATTGTTTGAAGCACTTTAGATGCTTCTTGAGAGTGTGCTTCTAGAAAGCCTTGAGTAAATCAACTGGCACAAAATTTTGAGCCTGAAAGAAAGGGATCAAGTTAGTTTTGTTCAAACCACTTGAGTTGGTATCTGTGTGCAAAAGTAAGCTTTCTGAGCATACCTGTGTAGAAACACCAGGCTCATTTGCTTGGACTGTCGCTTGTTTTGGCACAGAGGCCTCAGATACCTTGTTGTGAGGAGAAGTCTGATCCTCAACAACCTTTCTTTCTGCTTGAGCCTGAGAAACAAAGTCAAGTATGTTTAGAAACTGTTATCAGAAAAGATAAATAGAGAGATGCTTTCTGAGACTTCACTTACTTCCAAGTGCGGAAGCTCAGTTGCATCTTTCTCAGAAACCTTGGGGGTTTCTAACACCTTTTCTGTAGAATCTTGCTTGTTCGGTTTAGGTTTCTATTGGAGTTTTCAAGAATTTTCTCCTTCCAATTGTTCTTCCGACCGAGCTGTAAGAACAAACATACGAGATTTAGTAGTGGGATTTCCAGAGCATTCTTGAAGAAGATTATTACTGAGTGCTTACCTTCTCATCAGAAGGCTCAGTAAATGCTTCTTCAGAAAGCTTTTCAGCTTCTGGATTTTCTTGGTTTTGGAGTGTTGGTCCCTCCACCACTACTTCCTCAGTTAGAGCCTAAAGTAAGACAAAAAGAAATTTAGAACACAAGATATTAATTTTTCAAGCAAGCTATTTCTTATTCAGAGATAACTTAGCTACAGAGAATGAGCTCTTCTTGTTGTTACGAGGTTGGAGAAACCTCTTCTTCATTGAAGGGTGGACAAATTAACTTCCCCCTGAAAGTTTGTCTTCCATATGGCCTGTAACAAAATGAAGCTTATGAGTAACAAGTTAACATTGAAATGTCGACAAGTTAGATATAAACTACTTTTGCTACCTGAAAAGAGTCAGGCTGATCATTGATCTTTTGGACTTGTGGTGAATCCACTGTCTCTCTGCTCATTGTTGTACTCTCTGTAGTATCATTCGAGTCTCCATCTCGGTTTGATCCCTTTCTAAGAGTTGAGCTCTCTCGGAAGGTTGAGGAACCTGCTCAAGCAGGTTTTCTTGAGATATTGAGTCTTTGGTATTGTGAATGTGGAAGCAATGTCTTATCTTCCATCATTCTATCTTCCTCACCCAGCCTTCTTCTTCCTGCGGCAAGAGGGCTCTTATCTGTCTGAAGAGCAAAGTTTGATGCTCCTCCTTGGGTCTCAAGCTTATATCTTTTGAGCACTGTTGCGATTACTTCATCGTCCTCAGAATCACTGTTCTGTGTTGGCGCAGACCCATCTATGATATTTCTATCATTCGGGAGAGTTCGGGCGATGCATTTTGATTCTTGGGGCTTTCTGGGCGCCTTTACTGGCGAACAACATCTTCTCGAGACCTTGTCTCGAAGGTTTGCCTCTTGAATGTTTATGGACTTGGAGGTCCTTTTGCCTTGAGCCCTTTTTCTTTTGGCATTTGGAGGTTTAGCTTGAGCTTGCTCGAAACCTCCTCACCTTCTTGTGTAGTTTCTTGACCTTTTCGAGTACTTGCTCGTGACAATTCTCTCATTTTCTTCAAAGTCGTGTCTGAAAAGGGAGTTGGTGACTGGGATTTCTTGTTTCTCTCTAAGAGTAATCCCCATGGTTTCCAGAATGTAACATATCCTGAGACCAAAGTGCATATTGGCTTTTGGCTCAGCAAGGCCATTGATGATTTTGGGCTCAAATTTCTCAATATGTCCAAGGAATTCGTTGAAGGCGTACTTCCCCCAATTGAAGTGGGTTTCCTGCCCTTCATTCTTCTGGTTCAGAAGATGCATCATCATCCATCTCTCCATACTTATCTGGTCTACTCCACCTTTGTTGCCATCAAAGCAACGGACCAGGATGAGAGCCAAAGTACTCCAGTGTTTCTGAAGATGACTTGTTCTGATAGCTTTCAGAATAAAGTCTCCTGGGCAACCTTTTGAATTTTCCAACTGGATTGCCTCAAAAAGTTCTTTGACGCCTTGAATCATTGAGGCGTCCTTGATGTTGATATCTTAAATAGTTCCTCAATTTTTCAATCGGAACAATTTGCAGAAAGCCTTGCAGTCAAGAACAATTTCTTGTCATTGGACTTCAGTCTGCATGTACTTTTCTTCTTTATAATTCACAACCTTTGTGAAGATTTTGGAGTTGTTGTAGAACTCCAGTACATCCAGTGTGGATAGGCCAGTGGGTGCAGCAGATAAAAACCTGTAGATATGGGAATTCTTCAACATCCCCAATATCAATTTCCTTTCTGGTTTTGAAGGTATAACTGCTGGTACATATTTCTTCACTAAGAATGCTCCCCAATTCATTTGATGACTAGGGTTCCAGTCCGAAGGGGTGAATTCTCCCAGAAGGCGTTTATTCAACACCTTAAGTTCTTTTCCTCCTTGCTTTTCAGCAGGAGTAGATGATCCGGCCTTAGGGTTCTTGGTGGTCATCTTCTTGGGTGCCATCTCTTTATATAAAGTTTTGAATAAGTGGTTTTGCAGAAGGATTTTGCACAAGTAATTGAGATTAGTTTATCTATTCAGAAGACTAAGCACAAAAAGTTGAGTTTGCAGAAGGAGGTTTGCAGAAATCTTGAGAGATTTTGCTATTTTGATGCAAGTTTGAAATTTCGGAATTGGTAAGAGTGTTTGTCTTTTACCCAATTCCAATATATATATAGCAGATAAAATGTATAGAGATACAACATACATACATCTAAATATGTATGCGTGTCTTTATATCTGCATAGGCGTGGTACGTCCTTTGTACTTCAATAAATGCGTAGTGGGTCATGTCTGTACTTTTCAACAGACATTACTTGCTTTGTTTTAATCTCAACCATTGAGATCTAACATTTATTCATCAAGGGCTTATATTTAATATCTTGTAATCAACAAATGGTAATGTGCCGACTTGATGGATTTTTAATATGCTACATTCATTGTGTCACTAAGTAAAGAGTGAGAACACTTTGATCGTTTGAGCTTATCATTCTGAATGTCAAGTCCTTATCTATATATTTTATCATGAAAATGGTAAAGATACAGGACGTTGGACTAGTTTGACTTTCAGAACTTATACCTTTTCGGGCTTTGTGTGTCTTTTCTCTTTATGACAAAATAGTTTCCTGAATTCAAGAATCAGAAACTTCAGTTGTTTGAATGTATTTGACCCACTCTTAGTAAGTATGTTCTAGTCTTATTTACTCATTGAGTGTGTACCAACCTTTGCCTTTCTGGATACCGTTCGAAATGTTTTGCCTTCGAGTGTTGCTACTCGAAACCTTTGCAACACTTCTTAACAACTTGGCTTTACGAGAGCATGTACTCGAGGCACGCTTCTTTCTACCTTGCTTACTCGGACTTTAGAGATTCAGGACATTTTTTCCTTAGGCAACTCCATCAATCCAAGATTATGTCTTAAGGTCAAGAACCGCTTTCTTGTAGGGCTTGGTGAAGATATCTGCAAGTTGGTCTTACGTGCCAATCTTGAGTATCTCTATATTGCCTTTTTCAACATGGTCTCGATGAAGTGGTGTCTAACATCAATGTGCTTTGTTACGGCATGGAACTTGGGATTACGTGTGATTGCAATAGCACTTGTGTTGTCACGAGAAAATAGGAGTTTTCTCTTCATTGAGTCCATAGTCTACGAGTTGTTGTTGAATCCACGAATTTGTGTTGCACAACAACCAATGACAATATATTCACCTCGTGGTAGAAGTTGCAATTGAGTTTTGCTTCTTGCTAAACCATGAGATAAGTCTTGTTCTAAACCGACAAGTTCACGAGGTACTTTTCCTATCAAGCATTGATCCAAAGATAGTCGACATCTGAGTAACCAAACTCAATCCACCTTCTTTAGGATACCACAAACCTACATTTATTGTACCTTTCACATACCTTAATACTTTCATAGCAATGTTGTAGTGTGATTGCATTGGATTTGTTTGAAATCTAGCACACACTCCAACTGCATATTGAATATAGTGCCTTGCGATGGGTAAAGTAGTGAACCTATTAATTTCCTATACTTGTGTTCTTCAACACTCTTATCGATTCAAGATAGGTCATTTTGGTTCCTATGCTCATAGGTATCTTAGCATTCTTTTCAGAGGGCTTAAGATTGAACTTTGTGAGCATGTCTTTTGCATACTTTGTCTGACTAATGAATATTCCATCATTGAGTTGCTTGACTTGCAATCCTAGGAAATAGTTCAATTCTCCCATCATGCTCATCTCAAACTTATTTTTCATGAGATTTGCAAAGTCATCACAAAGTTGCTTGTCCTTAGATCCAAATATAATGTCATCAACATATACTTGAACTAAGAGCAGTTTTCCATCATGATTTAAGGTAAATAAAGTTTTATCAACTTCACCTTTCTTGAAACCACTTTCTAGAAGGTATTTGGCCAAAGTATCATACCATGCTCTTGGAGCCTGTTTCAGTCCATATAGAGCTTTCTGTAGTTTATAGACCATTCTACTTTATGAGGAAACTTCAAAACCAGGTGGTTGTTCAACATAGATTTCCTCAGCAAGTTCACCATTCAAGAATGCACTTTTGACATCCATCTGATAAACTTTAAAGTCTTTATGAGCTGTAAAGGCCAGAAAGAGTCTTATTGCATCCAATCTGGCAACTGGTGCATATTACTCATCAAAAAATCTAAACCTTCAGTCTGGGTGAATCCCTTGGCAACCAACCTTGCTTTGTTTCTGGTTATTTCACCAGATTCATTCATCTTGTTTCTGAAAACCCACTTGGTTCCAATCACAGATATTCCTTCTACAAATGGAACTAGTTTTCAGACTTTGTTTCTTTCAACCGATCGACTCTTCTTGCATTGCAGAGATCCAGTCTTGGTCTCTTAATGCTTCTTCAATAGTTTTAGGTTCAATGATTGAGATGAAACATCCAAAGAGAGAATTAGCATTTTCGGCTATTGCTCTCCTAGTCCTAACACCTTGATTGATTGATCCAATCACATCCTTTGCAGGATGATCCTTGATCCATCTCATCATGGGTTTGGGGCTAGTAGGGTCAACATCTATGTGATCTGAATGTGAATCACTATGATTATGACTTGATACTTCTTCAGTATCTATGACATTTTGTACCACAGAAGGGCGTTGAATGTCTGACACTTGCTCAATGTGAGGGCTTTCTGGGACATGCCTGTCAGAGAGGTTATTTCCAGAATTAACTCTCTGATGAACATCTTCAGTTTCCATTTCTAGAAATCTCATAGGAAATTCTTCATCATGTCTGAGAATCATCTGGTTGTTACTAGGCATTTCATGCTTTTCTTCGTCAGAGTCATCCTCTCTTTCCATAATGATGTTTTTCCTTTCTGAGGGTTCTTCTTCAGAATCCTTTAACATTAGTTCCTTGAACCTTTCTGAGAGTTCGTCATCAAGGGGTGATTTCTTGCTTTCTTCATAGAATACAACATGAACTGATTCTTCAATCTTCTTTGTTCTTTTGTTGTAAACTCTGTAAGCTTTGTTATTCATAGAATAACCAAGAAACACTCCTTCATCTGCCTTTGGTTGAAATGTTCTTAGATACTCTTTTCCATTGTTAAGAACAAAACATCTACAACTAAACACTTTCAGATGTTTAATATTAGGGGGTCTACCAACCAAGAGCTCATAAGGGGTCTTGTCATGGTGTTTGTTTATCAAACATCTGTTCTGAGTGTAGCATGCTGTGTTTACAGCTTCAACGCAATAAACTTCACTTATTTCGATGTCATTGACATTGTCCTTCTTGCTTCTATTTTTCCTTTACGCAACACCATTTTGTTGTGGTGTTCTTCTGAGAGGAAAGTTGATGTTGTATACCTTTCTTTGGTACAAAACTCCTTTATGTACTGGTTGACAAATTCAGTACCATGGTCTGTTCTGATTGCAGATACCTTGTTATTTTTCATGACTTCAAGCTTATTTAGCAAGTTTGGTATCTCCACCCTAGCATCAGATTTATGCTTCAGAAAGACAACCTAAGTGAATCTTGAGAAGTCATCTACAACATCAAGACCATACTTCTTTCCTGCATAACTAGTTACAGATGATTCAAAAAGATCCATGTGTAATAGTTGCAGTGGTCTACTTAGAGTGTCGATTTTGGACTTGAAAGAGATCTTAGATTGTTTCCCCATCGGCGAGCAATGATACCATCCTTCTCGAAAGATATTTTGGGAAGGCCAACCACTAACTCTTTCTTGGCAAGTTTGTTCAGAGTTTTGAAATTCAAGTGACTCATTCTTTTGTGCCATAACCAGTGCTCTTCTGTGTGACCTGATTGACTCACCATGAGACATTCTTCAGTTGTGGCAGATGCCTAATCGGAAACATAAAGACTGCATTTCCGCCTAGCAACCAAGACTGTCTGCTTTGACTCATTGTCAATAAGTTTGCAATACTTTGCTTTAAATTTCACAGAAATCCTTGTGCATAAACCGGCTCATGCTAAATAGATTGTATTTCAAACCCTTAACATGTAATACGTCAGTAATTGTTAAGGATCCCAATTTGACGTTGCCAAATCCCAGAGAGGGATTTAATTCTCCTCCAGCAAATCAGATGTCTGGTCCATTGTTGCAAGCTTTGTAGTTGACCAGATTTACTTTGTCTCCTGTCATGTGCTTTCCGCATCCACTATCAAATAGCCATTGAGCCTTAGTCCAAGAGGCGTTACGCAACAGAAAGCAGGAGTTAGGTTCTTGCCTCAGAGATAGAACCACTTAGACTAAACATTCTTCCAGTAGGAATCCACATTTTAGTGAATTTCTTGGGAGTTTGTTTTTGTCTAACTTTATCAGAAGGAGAAACAATAGAATCAGTAATTTTGATCTCAATCTTCCTTCTTGAGGTGTTTCTAGGTGTTCCTTTTGGTATTTTCTGGACCTTTGGGTTTCGGGATTGCTTTTGAAAACTTAGCGTTTCGCCGGAGTTCCTTCTAGCTTTGGCATTCAGTTTTTCGTGGTTTGAGATTTCTTCCACTTCGCTTATTACTCGTGCAATATCGCCTTGCGCCATTGTTCTTGTCCTTCCTTATATTGTTGTAAAGGACTTTTCCAATAACGATAGCCAATGCCATTTCGAACACTTTTGGCATTCTGAATGACGTCTTCAGAAGACTTACTAGTTTCTGCACAGTCTTTATTTTCATAAAATGGTACAGTAGAGAATTTGCCTATTCCAGCAATTCTTCCTTTCCTAGTAATATGGCAATGTGGATGGCTACATGTCTGAGGGTTGTATTTCTTTTCAGAAGCTTCACCCACAAGTTTCTTGTGAACTTGTTGTTCTTTCAAAGGTTGGGTTGCTACTCCTTTTCCTTTGTCAACTACCTTAGCTTTCTGACCAATGCTATAGGTGGTTGAAGAACCATTCTGTTGACTTTTTACAAAGGTCAACCTTTCATCACTCTTCTTCAGAGGAGATGAATTACTCGATTGTTCATCAAGTCCAAGTCCACCTTTCTCAGAGGGATCTCTCAGATATGATTGAACCTCAGTGAGAGTGTCACTAGCCTTTGCATAAGATTGGAAGGATAGCTCTTTCTTTCGAAGTTCCTCATTCTCAGAAAGCAGCTTTATCATTTTCTTATTAGTTCATCCAAGGCTAGTTTGTGAAAATTTTCATTTTCAGATATCTGATTTTTCAGAAGGGCTATTTCAGCGCTCTTGTTCTCAGATACCCTGGTTAGCTCAGAAACCTCTTTTTCAAGAGTTTCTTTGCTTTCCTCTAGAATTCTGGTTTTGGATTGTGCTTCCAGAAATTCTTTCTCATAACGATCCAATTCACTCCTGGTTAACTCCAGATCCTCAATTCCATCATCACTCTCATAGTACAGAAATTGTGAAATGTTTGTTACCTCATCAGCCATAAGACACATTTCAATGTTGGAGATGTCTGGACCAGCAATCTCAGCAACTCCACACATTTCATTCTTCTTAAGGCCAAAGTCGATTACGTCGTGGGTGATTCCACACAATTCTGGTGATGGTAGGTTTGAGTTATCTGAATCTCCATCTTCAAAATCTGTCTCAATATCTAGAGCATCAAGTTGGATTTGAATCTTCTTCCTTTCTTCAGTCAGTAAGGCCCTTTGATTTCTTTTGTAATTTCTTCTGTCCTTCTTGTCACCTGTCTTGAGCTTGTTTAAAGCAGGGCAATCTCTCTTGAAGTGACCAGGCTTTTAACAATAGAAGCAGATATCATTTCCTATCTCTCACGATTCAAGACTAACACCTTTCCGAATGGGGTCTTGAGAGAGTTGTTTAGTTGAATGTTCTTATCTTGATGATAGTTTGGGCAAGATGCTTTTCACTTTTCTTTAGCTTTTCTTCTCTCAATCTCTTGACTCACAAATTTATTCATGTGTCTTACTGCAAGAGCATTTTCTTCAGATGCGTCTTTGGTATCTTTCTTTTCAGAAGTACCTTGAGAGACTAGAGCAACACTTTGCAACTTCTCAGCTGTTTGTTCTCTCTGAGTTGTCTCATAATCTCTGATGCAAGATGAGAGAAGAGCTTTCTTGGAGTAATATTTGGCATTCCTTGGTTGAAATAAAAGAATTTAGTGTGTTCCGGTTGTGATTGAGACTTGACAATAGTCTTAGTCTTTTCTTTGGGAGTATCTGTGCTTTCACCAAGTGCGCCATATCACTCATAAGAGTAGTAAACGAAATCAAGTTCTTCCAGTTTCAATGGGACCTTGCTTGAAGTTTTGGAACTTCAATTTAAGAACTTGAACTTGTTTTCTTTGGTTTTCTCGGTTAAACCTGATTTCTTCAATCAATTGCGTGCAACTTTCGCCTTTTAGCACCCACAGTTTACAGTATGTGCTCAGTGTCGATCGATGATTATATTACGAGCTTGACCATCCAATCGTGTCTCTTGGCATCTTGGATGTCTAGAGCTCTCTTAGCTCTTCATACATAATGCTTCCACGAGCAACACGACCACTATCACTAGCGATCGCATCCTCACTTTCATCTTCCTTGTCGAGATTTTCTTCCATCGACACCTCGATAACTTGTTTGAGTTATGCGATTTTAATAAACCCTTCATTGATGATATAGATCATCTCATCACTAATGGCCTCGGATGGAGCATCATGTTGGTCTTCCATTTCTCGTAGTTTTACGGCTTGAGCGGGTGCATCACTCGAGACATTCCTGCGCACTTAACACACAAATTATATAGTCCTCGAGAAAAGGACAAAGTTTCTTCACCTATCTCGGGGATCTAGGTTGGTCTTGAAGGCTTGGGAACCTCCTGTTCTGATACCACTTGTTGGTCCAGATAACGACAAAGAAAAAGACTATGGGGGGGTGAATAGTCTTTTACAACTTTTGTCGATAAACAGTTCTCAGAAACTTGGGGGGTTTCTGATACTTAAATTCAGAGCGCGGAAGACTTTAATATAGGTAAGTGCAGAAACAAAAAGTATGTGTGTGTGCTTTGCTGAAAGATAAATGCAGAAAGGTAAATAACACAGCAAGTATAGTGGTATCTGGAGGTGGCGTAATCCTCCAACTAATCCACTTCGGTCTTTTTGAGACCTAGAATTCACTAGAACAGATAATCGAGTTCACCTTACAATAATCCTATTCTAAGATTCCTAAACAAATGGTTCCCAACCAAATGTTCCCCCTGAGTTATTCCCCAGCTCCTAGAGCTAAGTACTTCCTCTACTCAGATAACCTTGGAGTTATTCCCTGATTTCCCAAATCAAGTACTTCCTCTACTCCACGCCTTGATGGTGTTGGTTATAAGGTTTGTCAGAGAGGCTTCATGTATAACTTTTCAGTTATGTTTCCAGAGAGCCTAATAGAACAAGACTACTTAATACACTTGTTCAGTGTATGGCAATCTGCTCTTTACTGACCCAAGTAATTGATGTCCGTTTTGGAGAATGAGCTTTAGAAAGGTTATCTGATAGTTCAATTCTTTCACGAATAACAATCTCTTGTTAAGGTTCAGGACAACTTAGAACTACTAGTGATTCTTCAAGCAACAGAAAGCTTTCAGAAAGGGTAGTAGAGTGCTTGAGAGAATACTTTGCTAGATTGTAAGTTTGCAAGTTAGATCGTTCTTTGGTCGTATTTCTCAGCATCTAAGTTTGTGATATTTATAGATGAATTGGAGAGTCGTTGGGATGTTATCCGTTAGACACAATTCAAATTCAGTCTATACTTATCTTGAAATGAGTACTCAGAAGTCCTTGTCTCATATCTCAGAGAGGACTGTGCTTTAGCGGCTTTTCTGCCGATGCAATTAATGCATATGTACTATTTCTTGTCCTGTAGTCTTCAACGGATACATTAGCCTTTCTGATGGCTTGCATGCTCCATACTCATGATGTCATATGTTCCAGAATCATGTTTCAAAAGTAACTAAATGCACTTAAGAAAGGATTAAGGACATAGTCTTTCCGAGTGAGACTAAACCTTGGTGTCTTCATAAATCTTGTGCAATCTCCGGTCTTGTAATCTTCAGAAAAGCTCCATTGCTAGGATTGATCTTCATGGTCTTCTTGGAAATAAAAATTACATTCAGAGACCAAAAATCCTAAAACAAGATTTACTAGACTAATCATACACAGTGATTTCCTCTTTTACAATGTTCAAGTGAACTAAGAGTACTTAATCACCTTTCTGGCAAAGATAAGAACATGTGATGAATGATCAAAATACTAACAGATATTCCTAACAGAATACAAAGTCTCAGAAAAGTCCTTGTTCATTTGGAGAGTCCAAAAAGTCCATTCATATTGTATGTAGAATTGTCTAGGTTTAATAAAGCTAGCTTCTCCTTTCAATTTTTGCGGATCTAGGTCGCTCGGGTTACAATATTGGATCTAGACGGTTATTAGATACGGGTTGCCTATAAAAACCTTAATATACCTATTTTTACATTGTTTTCATTCCATCATTTCAGTTTACAAATCAATTTTCTCTCTCTAAAAATTCCAAAACCCTAGTCTCCTCAATTCCCCAGATTCGTTTGAGTTTCTTCATTCCACTTCGTTCGTTCGTGTTTCTTCTCCCACGATTTGTGATGCCTTCGATTGTGACGGTTAGTGCGAGTTCCAGTCTGTTCGAGGAGGATTTGTTTCCCTAAGGTGAGATTCGGTGAGCCAGATCCGCCTTTGTAATTCTCGGTAGTCTTCCACCAGCCTGCGGCGAAGATGTGGCGGAGTTTAGTGACCGGAATCGAAGATCATATGGGGGGTGAAACTGCCACACTGCATCTAACTCGTCGAGACCTGCCACGTTGAAGATCGGAAGGAGCCGATCTAATGGTGGGCGAGGGTTTCGGACCGGAAAAGTTTCGTTTCGAGCCATCGTTGCCAAAGCTTTCTGTGTGTGTTGTGCTGCTGTCCGCCCAAGGCATCCAAGCGCATGATGTGATTGGAGATTCTGTTGAGATTTGTGATGATAAAATGAGAACGATATTCCTTTCTCTTCTCTTCTCTTTTCGCCTTTAATTAATTATGCCTTTCCTTAGCTTTATTTTTAGTCATGTTTTTAAATCTTGATTGATAGTGTTTTTTTTTGTTTCTCGTGAGATGATGTAATGTTATCATAATCATCATATCTTAAGAATTAAATTTTGTGCATAAAAACTGTTGAGCCGTCTTGTGTTGTTTCTGTAAGGATGGATTTCTAGCATGCTGGAAAACTTGCTTATATTTTGGTATATAAATTTGCACATCTGCCATGTCTTGCGTTATATATTGTTTAGTATAAATGGTCATGTTTTAGTATAAATTGTCTATGTTCGTTGTTGCTGGGTTTTTTTTTTTTTTTTTTGCGCATAAATTGTCTATGTTTTAGTATAAATTGTCTATTTTTTTTTTATAAATGGTCTATCTTTAGTAAAAATTGTCAATGTTTTAGTATAAATTGTTTATATTGTTCGTTGTTGATGGTTTAGTTTTTTTTTATATAAATTTTCTATGTTTTAGTAGAAATTGTCTATGTTGTTCGTTGAAATGTTTCTGTTGTGAATTTTTTCCGTGATTATTTTCGAAATTGTCTATGTTGTTCGTTGTTGCTGGTGTAGTTGTTTTGTTGTGCAGTTGTCTAGGTTTTAGTATGTATTGTCTAGTTTTTAACATGTATCATCTACTTTTTATGATTTTTAGATTTGCTATGTGGTTGTGTACACTGTATATGTTTTTTGTGGGGATTTGTTGTTTGTTTGAATTTTCTGAATGTTTTGTGTGAAATTGTCTAGTTTTTAACATATATTGTCTACATTTTAATGTTTTACAGCTTTTTGTGTGAAATTGTCTAGTTTTTAACATATATTGTCTAGTTTTTATGTAAATACCTTATGTTTTAGCTTTTAACACATATGGTCTAGTTTTTAACAATATTTGTCTAGTTTTTAATGTTATATCTTTATGTTGTGCAGTTGTGGTGAACTGTCTAGTTTTTAGTATGTATTGTATAGTTTTTATGTAAGTTGAAAAAGCTACAAGTAAAGAAAGTTGCTGATGAAAAAGCTTCTCAGGGATCTAAGAGACCTGCTGATGATGATGATTTTGAAGAGGGTGGATTGGAAGATTTGAAGAAGAATGCTCTGAATAAACTAAAGCAATCGAAGAAAAATTAGTGTCTAGGTTTTACAATATATTGTCTAGTTTTATAATTGAATTGTCTAGTTTTGTAAATGAATTGTCTAGTTTTATTACTTGTCCAGAAATTTACTTACTCGGTGTAACATAATTGTTTATATTGTCTAGTTTTTACATTATATTGTCTAGTTTATGAAAGGAATTCTCTAGTTTTTACACGATATTAAATTTACATTATATTGTCTAGTTTTTACATTATATTGTCTAGTTTTTAGTTGACCCGTTTTTAATGAATCCGGGTCAAAAGATCTGCGAAAAACCATCAGAAGCCAACTCGAGAAAAAAGGTATAATTGTCTAGTTTTTATGTTTGAAGGGGACTTTCGGGACTCTCCTATATATAGGGGTCTCTCGCAAAACGGACTCATCAAAAAAAGGCTAATGGCTTTTACACCCCAAAAACGCCCATGAAAAGTCCATTTTACGCTTTAATCTATTTAGTTACCTCACCCGAACTCGACATGGTCGGATCTTTTTCATAGTTGCTACCTTACCGCAAACACATATATATAGCTCAACATCGACTGGAATAAGATACCAATCTGATGCAGCATGTGTGATTGCATATAAATAACGATAAACTCAAAACTCGTTGATTCTTATAGAATACCGATAATTGACTCAAAGACTCAAATCACATTGATGTAATAAAATACCGAGAATTGATGGATCAAGATTCGTTGATTTCACAGAAATACCAAAAATTGACAGTTTTGGAGAAACACTTCTATTTTTTCATTCAATGTCATAAACTCTCATACCAAAACGACTAAGAAGTGTTTAAATAGTAAATAGCAAACCCTAATTGCTACTTGCATAAGCAAATAACAAAATGGTCCTGCAAATCAAAGAAAACATAATAAAGGTACTGCAAAAGCAAAGAAACACAACTTTGACCATTTAAATTATGCATATATTTTAACTCGTGCCACATCAACTACTTTACTTTGATTTTGTTGTGTAAATGGAAACGAAAGAAATTTAGACTACTCAGAATATAAATTGGTGGCAACAGTGAGGCTGCCTTATTTTTGCAACTATTAATGACCCTTTTTCTAAAGGCTTCCTGCTCCAAATTAATCAAATGGTGAAGTGGCAAGTAAGCTGGAGATGTAAAAGTGTAGGGATTGAAGAATCACTAGCGTGATTTCTCAGTTGTTATATATCCGGATGTGATGCTTAGTTGGTTAGTGGGTTTATCATTGATATTGATTGTAGTATTTGTGAAAATGTAATATGATGTAATAGCGATTTTGCCACAAGAAAAACTGATGAAAAAACAGGATGATTGATCATATGATTATCCTAAATCCTTACCCATCTAAAATTCTCTAGGCCACCTTCAACATACAAAGGCTCAACTCTCCCTATCAACTTTTATGAAAGATTTCACTTTCGAGGCTGACTAGGACTAACAGGTTACAGTTACATGGTGATTATGCTAAACAATCAAATGAGTCCAGGAAAGATGAATCAAAACCTGGTTGATCAAACAAAAGGTCGAAGTCTCCGAATGGGAAATTCGTGATCGGAGTAGGGGTCGAGATTATCTCAGGCAGTTCCGCTCCAGGTATGTTCTGGAAGTGAGGGGCAAAATCAAAATCATTTGGCGACATTGAGAAATATGACTCTGGCGTGGCTGGAGGAGGAGAAAATGGAGTCAAGTAACTTGTTTCCGCCAAGTTGTTAGCATCATCTGTAATGAAGTGAGTTTCGTTGATTCCAGACCCAATTGGGGTCGAAAATGAAGACTCATTTCCATCCTTAGAATCTACTTCCTGAGTTTCAACTTTAACACATAACTCATTGGTTGTCATCATCGCCTCTTCTTTCTTTTGTGTATTGTCCTGTTTCATCCTTTCCTGAATACAATTGTGAACTCCTTGATAGGAGACTTCGAAGATCGAAGGGTCTTGATCTGATCGTTGAACTTGCTTCGTAGCATAACATCCCTGTGTGTGACGATGTGTGCATCGATAGTACGACCTGTCATTACAAAATCTCAATCAGAAATCCTCTAATTCCTAGGCACATTGAATTAAACAAATTCACTACTAAAATGTACCATCATTCAAATTCCAGTTTAGTCACATTATCCCTACAATTAACTTGTGTGAATAACCTCTCATGAATTACCCACGCAATTATACTCTTCCAACCAAACAAGTTATACAAAACAAGTTGGGCATGTGTAACAATCAAGTGGCCAACTAACAGCAACAAAACAAAAGTGTAATAGTGTGACATTTAAGAAGCAAGTGGCTTCTAGAACAGCTCTCCGTTAGACACTCACGATGACTCATCAGAAGAATACCACGCTGTTGGGGACACTCTACCTCCCCACCATGGTATCGCCTCTCATGGCAGTGATGGTTCGCGTGATAGAACATGTCCAAATGCAGCCGTAGTTCCAAAAGATGTGGACCCTCCACTCACCACATCAACCCACAGATTTTTTTTGTAAACTTGACTGCTAATTATATAATTAAATAAATAACGAGACCAATAATTAATCGAGCCTGACCCTTTTGGCAGTGCGGTTACTCGTGGACAGTAATTCGGATGATATGTTAACTCAATTGTAACAACACAAATCCTTTACCGCGCACTTTGTCTTTAAAAGTGCATGAACTGAGATACTTCCCAATTGGTTACCCATTATAAGATTGGTTCAGAAAAAACATGCTTAAATCTGAAGTTTTTATATATGAATTTTCAAAAATAAAGGTAAACCTCGGTGGTATAAATAGCATTCTCAATCCTTTTAAACCTTATTAACTAAACTTGAAACTTTAGGGATATTATAAATAATTTAAAATTATGTTTGCTTTTTTTAAAAAATTTACATCCTTAAAAATGGTAGAAGACGCATTTTGATCTATATATTACTGACAAAAGCATACATGTTGCGTTGCCCAGTTAGATTTTCAAAATACTTTAACGGAAAGTATTGAAATGTTTTGATATCTTATTTTGTTGTTCTTAATTATAAAAATAAATAAGACCAATCCTTGTTTGTTTAGTAATCTTTTGTTTGACGGTTCAAACTCGGTGCCTCACCAGGTTATGGTATCTAATGAGGCGCCTCTTGTAATGAACTAATAATTACATAATAATATGTTAACCTTAAAAAATATATATTCGAAAATCCATTATTCATTTTATATATAGAAACTCCCGATCTGAACAATTCAACCAACAAATCTGAAAATACTTCAAACTTCTCGTTCTTTCAATCATAAACCCTTGCTATGTATGTATTTAAATACATTTCTATAATTTGATTTTTAACATTTTCCATATAGAAAATGTTGGAATTGGTTGCAGAGAGTTGACCGAATGTTTTTAAATTCAGTGAGATTCCTTTGGACAGCTAGGTGTCTACTCCTTGTACATGTACCGCAGTTAATTTTTCCACTGCACATCTCATAAACATTATAATTATAATACAATTATACAATAAAAAATTTAAAATTATGCAAGTAGGGGATTTATTAGATAAAGCAAGTGGCTAGGTACTTCACAGCAACTTGATATACAATGTGTTCTGAAGTTTACGGGCTAATAATACCTCTAAACATGTTAATAAATTCGCCTTATTGCAGTCAGAGAAGGCAGATTGAGAATGCATAGGACAAATTCACTCAAACAAAATCCAATTCTAGTTAAAATTCTTAAATAAATAAATTTAAAAATTGGATATAAAATTTTCAGTTTTGCACTTCGTTTATGAGATATTATTAATTACTCGGCAATTTCACTAAAACAATTGAATCGAACTTTTTCAGATCATTGATTCTTTACATTGTGCAATATATTATAAATTCAGATCCACTTTATTGTTCAAGATCACTAAAATTGATATTTTTGGTGTGTTTAGCGCACAAAGTAGAATGAATAAACTATAATACTGCTAATAAGTGTCTCCTCAAGCTTTAACTATTAGTTATAAACATTCTAACTTTCTAACCAAAGCATACATATTATGGGCACGTAAGAAAAATACGGATACTTTTATAGTAAACGTATGTGCACCGACCAGACACAAACACGTGTGACATGTTCCCAATTTTATTTTCTAGGTGATGTATATGTTGCCCTCCGCCAAAGGACACCATGCGGCATGGTCCCTGGCTAACAAGTAACAACACAAAAAAGTTTCATCTTGTCTGATTCCATATTACAGAAACAGCCAGGGTGATAGACTGATAGTGTTCAAATACTATGAATGACATGTGACACGCTTATATATTGAATTAATTAAAGTTGACACACACACACATACTTGCACTGTTGCACATACCAATTTCATTCCATATTATAACCATTGGAAGGATACTATATACTCCCACGGTCTCACCCAGCGTATTTTAGAAGCGGTCAGATTTTTACATTTTATAATCTATAAAATATAACTTTAATCACAAATTAATTTCAAAAATTTTAAACTATATAATAAAAATTTAGCACCTCGAAAAGGAAGAGAATTGAAGTGTTACCTTGGATTAATAGCCCCTAAAATAGCTTTCTGTCCATATTTCCTCCAATTATAGCCATCACTAAGTTGAGCATCAAATCCTCCACCTCCAATCTCAGAAGACACCCTGATCACTTGTTTACTCTTCCTTGCTAACAATTTCCTGTAAATCAATTATAACCAAATCACTCAATTAAGTTAACGCTCATTTAGACATGCCTGTAATTAACATCAGGTTTTATAAACAAAAAAAAAAAAAAAAAAAAAATTAGTAGTAACATAAACTAGCAGAAAGGTAAGGAGTTACCTTTTCTTGGAAACATGTTTATGAGGATGATCCTCATAAACCGGGTCCGGCCCAACACTTGTCGGGCTAGAAATAGGGGTACGAAGAAAATCCAGCATTGTTAAGGCATTGTCGTAAGAAAACAGAATTTTTTCCAAGAGATTGTTGCAGGACTCTCTGGGAGAATGAAGCTGCCTTTTCAACTCGTTTGCAAGCTCTCTTCCTTGAGTTAACTCACTGATTACACTAAGCCTCTCTCTTTTCCCAACTCGTTCCATTTCAAAACTTGGTGTTTTTCACTTTTTTGTGTGATATTGGTGATGATGAATAAATTGTTTGTAGTGAGAGAAAAGAGTGGATTGTTGATTAGTTACAAACTGGTTTAGTAGTTGATGAAACAGAGGAGAGGAGGGGTTATATCTTATAAAAAAGGGAAAGTATGTGGAAAGCTGGGATTTTTGACTTGCCACAAAAAGCCCAAAAGGGTGTTGGGTGGATCTTTCTTTTCCTTAGTACTAGCAAAACATATGGAATGGGAGAGTATTGTGTATATATGTAGAAATTATAATTGCTCATGATTGATGACCATTTCAAAGGCAACCACACCAAGACAACTTGATCCACATGGCCACCAATTGGGGCAATTGCACTCTATCTTATTATTCAGCTGAGAGACCGGTCATTTGGAGAGATATGGTAGACACAAAGAATATGCATTAGCCATAAAAAAATGATAAATTTTTTGGGTCGACCCAAACAAACCTCACATTATCCTATAAAACATAAAAATAACTAGCATCATTCACATTGGTTTTGTTTTGTTTACAGGGAATGCAACCAGGTGGCGTATGTTTTGTCTAAGATTGACAGTGGCTCTAGCATCAATGATCTTCAAGGATTGAAACGGCGGAATTATAGAACTCTTTTATCTTTTCCAAAGCTTTTAATCTGAGATATTTTCTCTAAGTGGCGTGCTTTGTATTTACATCAAGACTTATCTAATAGTTTTGTTAGAAATATTAGGAAGCCTGCTGAACAATCAAATATTTTACATATCCCGTAATTTCTATTACTAGATCTTTACCATGAAAAAAACAACTAGCATCCTTAGCATATTGTTACTTTCTACCCATCAATGAATAACTTACCTTCAAAATACACCCTGAATGATGTCATACATATAAATAAAACATCTAATGGTTACTTCCTCCGTCCTCGAAATAGCTTTTTTTTGCGATTATTTAAACTTTTTAAGCTTTATTACGAATTAATTTAAGAATGAATGTAAAATATTCAATTAAATTATATAATGAAAATTTAGTCCCTAAGGTTTCATTATATAAATTTTTGAATATTTTACATTTGCGGTTTAAAATTAATTCGAATAAAATTAAAAAGTTTGATCGCAAATAAAAGTGAAAGTTTATTCCTAACTATGAAGAAGTACTAACACAGTCCATAGGACCATGCTAAACGGGCAGAATAACGCTCTGAGAACCCGAGCTCACACCCACAAGTCATATTTCACATATTGAGTAATCACTCAAGAAAGTTCGAAACCCCATGCACGGCTGAGTGAGAAGCTATGCTATAAAATTTCACAACTACTTCACATAGACTCGGAAATTGGGGGATTAAATGATATGAGGAAATAAGTGTGACCCTATCCCACCAGACTGAGAGTCCTAGACTCAATGAAGACTTGGTAAACATTAAGAAATAGGGGTGGAGTGACCCAAATACGGGAGTAAACTGGGACCAACCTCCCCAGTAAGATCAACATATAGAAACTTACGTCGTACCATTATAAAGGAAGGAGGACCGACCTCAGGGAGACCGGCCCTAAGGAACTCCTCCCTTGAAGTCAAGAGTGTTGGTCCCTTAGACATCAATGTTAAAGTCTATTGGGAGGGTGGGGGTGAATAGACTTTAAAACTTTTTTGTCTAAAATAAATTTCTCAACAGGTGACGTTCACTCAGGAATTAATAATCTTTGTACTCCTGTATTTTTCAAATACACGCAAAGATTAATTTGTATTTAGTCGGATGCCCTCAAATCCATACAATTAGAATTAAGGGAAAATAACAGATACTACCCCTTAAATTGACCCCATTTCAAATTCCCCCCTAGATTGGCTTAATTTACAGATAGATCCATTTTTTACAAAGCCAAATTTGAGAATTACATCCAGCCCCAAAAGTCAACGAAGCTGATGATGTGGCCTGCCACTTTGCTAATGTGGACTGGAATGTTTCAATTAATAACGAAAATGTCATACTTTTTTTTCATTTTTGCTTTTCTTTAATTCCTCCCACCCTTCTATTTTTCCTTTTCTTTATTCTTCCAATATTCATTTTATTACAAACCAAGTCCCTAGTTTTAATCTAATTCACCAAAACTCACCCACAACTTTTCTGTAAAAATTCAATCAAGTCCTTAAACTTTTATTTCCAACAATAAACATCAACCAAACTCCATAATCGTCACTCAATTGAATCGCCAACTTCTTCAACACCCTCAAATCAAACTCCAAATTGAAACTTAAGGGCTTGGGTTTGGAGCTTTTGAAAGCTCAAAATCGGAGTTTTGAAAGCTCCTAACCGGAGCTTTTAAAGCTTCGGTTTGGAGTTGTTACAACTCCAATGGAGCTATAAACAGCTTCGGGGAGCTGCAATTTGCTGCTCGCCGGAGCTATGGAAGAAGGGGATTGAGATGGGGGTGGAGGTTGTAAAAAAGATGGAGGAGAGGAAGAAGTGGGTTTATGCTTTTCTTTTTTATTATTCATTTACTTTAATGTTTTTTTTTTTCAATTTTTAATTTCTTTTTCCTTTTTTCATTATTCATATATCCATTTAATTCCACGTGGGGAGAGAGATTGTCCATCCTGGCAACTCAGTCAAAGGAAAATGGTTTCAGGGGGGCATCTGTAATTCTCGCCAATCTGGGGGGCAGGGGAATCAGAATTGTGCTAAATTAAAGGGAAACCATAGGTATTCAGCCCTAGAATTAATATAGCGGAAAGTTGACTCGGGATGTCGTCCTCCACGGAGACTTAGCATAGGAACAAGTAAATAATGATGTATTTTAATGCGCAAATAGTAAACAAAAAGGTTTTGAAAGTGTTTAAATCCTTAAGCATGCAAAAGATCGTAAATAAACTGGTTTTGTAATTAATATTAAAAGGCTGTAAAGGATCCCAACATTCCCTCTTACCGTACTATTTCCAATTACTTGAATAATAAACAACGTATTTGCCCCTATCTGCAATAAGGATAAATGTTATGGATAGAGATGTGGTCGACCTTAGCACCCCTACTATGCAAATGAAATTGTTGTATCACTCAACAACACACCACGCCACGTGGAAGAATAGAGTTGTACAAATACGAATTACGTCTAACAATGAATTCATTAATATATATATATATATATATATATATATATATATATATATATATATATATATATATATATATATATATATATATATATAAAGAAGTAGCAGGCAGTGATCCAGTGGTTCGCCTTTACAAAGTATTTAGCTACTCATAGTTGAAAGTAAGCAGAACAGGTGAAGAATTGAACAATAAAGAAAAGAAAAGAAAAGAAAAGAAAAGCTTAGCCTTGATGTCCTCGTTCTTGACGGCAAGGGTTTTCTTCTCCAGGTTGTTGACGGCCAGGGTTTCACTTCCCTAAGTATTGGTTCTCTCTCAAGAGAGCTGCTTTAGATCGCGATATGTGATTATGAGACCCCCAAGACTCTTATTTATAGTGTCAAATTCATGTTCCAGCCGCCCAAGAATCTAGGACTGACTGCGTAGTTAGCTGTATGCAGCTTGTGCTTGTTGTTTCGTCTTGCGGGTTGAGTTCGGGCTTCCTAACCTCGTTTCTCGAAAAGTGGTCTTCTACAATGTTTTAGAATTTTCAACAACCTTTGCATCAGTAGGTCGTGTGCCTCGATTGGACTCCATGAATTCCGTGTATGGGCAAATCAATATATTTCCTTATTTTCCTTGATTTCGCATAAATATGACGTTTTGGCACCGAAAATCGTGCAATTCCTCGAAAATGCGATCATGCCCTACAAAATACACAAGAAGTTGGCAATTGGCCATAATATGATGTGAATATTGAATATTGGGCAAACAAAAAATGAGGGTCTAAAAGTAGGTAAAAACACACATTTAATGGTCATATCAGCAGGTACAAGTGTCTGCTAGTACCTAACTTATCAGAGTGAAGAATTCTTTTACAATTAAGTGATTGACTGTGTCTTCAATGATCTACTTTAAACATATAGACAAATAAGTTGCTGAAAGTAAATAACACTTGTTTATAGTTGTATCTGAAGGTGTTATAATCCTTCAACTAATCCACTTCGCCCATCACAAGGACTTGAATTCCCTAAGACATAAAATTGAGGTTCCTTTGAAAATCCTATCCTTAGCTAAATCCCTTTCACCCTAAGTTCCCAACTTAGTAACCTTGAACCCTCTTTCTTTGATTTCCCAAGTCAAATACTCCGGTTCCTCCAAGGGATTTTCCTTAACTTCCCAAGTTACGTAGTTCCACCCTTAACCTTGTTCCAAGGGGCTTTCTTTAGTAATCCAACTAAGTACATCCTCTCTTCTTCTTAACACGCATGTTGATTGGTTGCATTGTAGTTGACATTGTTAAGACAGCGAATACCTTAGTCACAATGTTTCAGTGACTTTGGTACACAAAGAAACTTTACTTCAATTCCTTTAGTCCAAGGACTATGTAAGATGTTTATGAGAAATAAGCGTCTTCTCGTCACTTTATATTCGCAACTTAAAGTTTGTTCTAACTCTTTACAAGTAGCTTCGCAAAGCTTGAGTATTCTATAAGTTTTTGAGACTTATAGTGCTGGAGAAAATGGATTGCAATGTAAGCTTATGTTCAGTGTATTGATGAGACCGTAATTTAGAGGTTCATCACGTTCTTTTGGTCGTACATTTGTTAGACTTTGTCGTATTTTATAGTGTTTATTGTTCGTTTTTACGCTTTTGTGTTTTAGTTGTGTTTTGTAGGTTTTTCTATGGTTTAGGTGAAAATCAGAGTGAAAAGATGGTTTTGGAAATTTAAAGATGAATCTAGAGCTTTGAGAGTAGAGCAAAATGGCAAAAACGGAAGTGGATTCAGAGTTCGGACGAAGATTCTAGAGTCATTTAAGCGAGACATGTGAAGAAGTGAAACATACGGAGCAGCCTAGCCATTTTGGCCATAACTTCTTCATATGATGTCCGATTGACCTGATTTTGGTGGCCTCACATAGATAATTCAAAAGGCTACAATTATAGTTCAGAAGCATTGCCAAATTCATCCTAGATTGCTCTGTACAATTCATCGAATCTGGTCGCGATCAGCTTTTAGCCTGGTCGCGACCAGAACTTGCGAGGCCAATTAAGTCCTCAAGGACAAGACTTGTCGCGACCAGATTTTGACTTGGTTGCGACCAGGCTTGCCGAATCCTACTCGGATTTTGCCTAATTTACTCGAAATTCCTTGTATTTATATGCTTTTTCCTTCATTCTTCTCCATACAACTTTCATATCAAACCATTGTAAAAGCTCTGTGAATCTAGACTTGATTTTGGGAGATTTGAGCTTGGTTATTCATCGTGTAATCAATACTATTCACCGATTTACTTTCGAAAGTTAGAGATTTGTTAATATATTCATATTACATTCGCAATTCGCTTTCTTGTGATCGTTTATGCTTGATAATTTGATGTCCGTCAATCTTATGTCTATCATCTATTCAAACATGAATGTTTATGATAATTGCATGATCATGAGTAGCTAAATTCACCGTGAATGCGGTAGTGATATGATGATTCGCATGTTTTAGGGTTATATGCTATGAATTTATTCGTATGAGTTATGCTAGTCTAAAATCTTCGTAAAACCTGATAATTCGATTCGCAAGTCTAAAATATTCTAATCGTTTGTTCAAGGATTATCTGTCTGACAATCAGATAATTACTCAAGTCTAAAATATTCGAAAACGTCTTTGGTTAAGATCGCTTTAACGGTTTCTGGACAAATAACATGTGACGATCGTACGAATGCTATAGCTATATCCCGTATATTGCATTTCTGATTATTCCTACCGCGTTCATATTTCTCCTGAATATATATTCATCTATTGTTTAATTGCTTTACCTGGTTGATTGTTAGTTTAAACTCAAACAAATCATCAACTGTTACGTTACAAACTCATACGTTAATTGCTCTGTCACATTACTCTGCTTAGTTAACTTCTTCGAGAACGAATCTGTGGTTTAGCTTGTTCGTATTGCAACACTGCTTTATTACATAGTGTTAGAAGTAATAATTTGAGCAAATCAAATTTGGCACCGCTGCCGGGGAGTTAACTCCACTGTTTTGTTAAGAGTTTTTGTTTTTTTAAATATTTGCTTGTTTGTTACTACTACCTGAAGTTTAGTGCACTAACAGAAACTCAAGATTAATTTGAGGTTCTGGTTTGTGTATCTTTCACTATAGGTTTGCAGTTTGTAGAAGATTACAAGAAACGACCAGTCCGATGGCTGCAATGAGCTATGGGGCTTACATGCAACCTGGCGAGTTTAATGTAGGGGGATCTGCAATCGTACTGTTAGATGAAGCTAGGAACATGGAAATTAAGGCACATAACTTGCATGATCTGCCCAGGTTCTATGGGATGCCTAATGAAGATGTGATTAAATTTCTCAAAGAGTTTGAATATATGGTTGGGCAGATTCCACGGGTCCCAGCTGGGGTCACTGATGAGGATGTTAGGAAGAAAGTCTTCCCCATGTGTGTGCAAGATCTTGCAAATAACTGGTTGTTGAATCAGCCAGAAAGATCACTACCAACCTGGATTGCCATCTACAAGGCTTTTATGGGAAAGTATTACCCAAACTCGAAGACCATTGAACTCCGTAAGCGGATTGCTGGCTTTGAACAAAAGTATGATGAGTCAATGCACGAAGCCTATGAATGCTTTAATCTGCTACTCTCCCAATGCCCACACCATAGGTTCGATGATATGGCTTTGTGTCATACCTACCATGATGGGTTGCACAAGGAATATCAAGTGTTGGTTGGCATGAGTCTGGGGGGGTTCTGTACTGGAAAGCAACACTACTGAGCTCAAGGAATGGTTCGCGAAACTTGTCGCTTCGTCTCAGCACAAAGGAATCAAAGGAAAGACTAAAAGCCAATGACAAGAAGCTAAGTTAGTAGAAGATCAAATTCCCCAGGAGTTGAGGAATTGCGTAGAGAGATCCAACTGTTGCGCATGATAAGCGCGATTCGCACACCAATAGTTCCTTACAATGAGAGATGCAACCTCTATGGAAACTATGGGCATGGAGCTAATCAATGCCGTTTACCAGCAGCGATAGCAGAGAACCCAAATGAGGAAGTTGCTAACTGGGTTCAAAGGAATAATGGGCAATGGCAAGGTAATCAGCCTAGCGGGTTTCCAGGGGGAAACAAAGGTTTTGACCTTGACTGTAGCAATCTTAGCTACGGTAAAAAAATTTATGAGAACGCACCATAGGAACCAGAGAGTATTGACCAGTTGATCAGGAGTTACATGGCTAAGTTGGAAAGATTCTGGATGGATTCACAAAGGAACAAACAGAGGAATGATCAGCGATTCTATGATATGGAGAAATTGCATAAACGACTGGAAAGTACCGTGGCAAATCTGGTAGGAAAGCTTCAACAGTGCAAACATGGCAAGCTTCCAGGTGTTTCTGAAAGAATCCTGGTGGTGAAGGTGGACTTAGAAGAAGAAGTTAAGCCGGTTATAACAATCAGCAGCACTACTTGCTATAACCCTGTGATTGAGGCACTGGAGGTAGCTGTCCCAAAGATAGTATCTAAGCTTGTGGTCGAGCTCCTTAATCCTACTTTACCCAAAGTAGTCGGCCCCAGCAAGACGACCCCTGTGAAATCAATATATGTTTCTGCGACTCCAGTTGAGAAGGCGAGTGCGGAACTGAATGAGGAAACCATCGAGTTTGCTTCCATGGTTATTGTCAAGGATAAGAAGAGCCTAAGTAACGGGGACAACTTTGATTTGGCAGTTGGGATAGGTAATTCCCGCAAGGTGATAAGCACTGTAGACACTGGAGCCAGTTGTAATCTTATGACCTTTGGCACCTACGAGAAATTAGGACTGAAGGGAATGCGACCGGTCAAAGGTCTTATGTTGCCATCAGATGGGTCGCGAAGTCGACCTATGGGTACAGTCGAGGATGTTGTTGTCAATCTGGATAGAGTTCGTGTAATGACAAATTTTGTGATCATAGAGTCACGGAACTGGATTGGGAATGGTTCGACATCGGATATGCTGCTCTTGGGGTATCCCTTCATTATCTGTACTCGCATGATTGTTAATCACCGCGCCCGCACTTGCACTTTTGAGGTACAAGGCAAGCAACGCAAGTTGCATGCCTATATTGACCCGACATCTTCTTATTCACAGGCACAGGGAGGAGAGAAAACATATATAGGGGCCTACACTGCACCTCTGTACATTTATTCTTACTTGTAGGGGCGTAAAGGAGCCACCATTGTTGGAAAATCCTTCTATCCAAGCAAACTGAAGAAGGAGTCTCATACATGACTATAAAGGTACCTGTTTCTCTACTTTCTCACTTCTGCTTAATCACTCTTTGATTGAGGACATGCTCGAGTTTTGGATTGGGGAGGGGGAAGTGTTCGAAGTAGAGAAACATTCTTGCATTTTGGTGTTTTGTCTTATTTTCGTCTTTTTAGAGTCTGTTTTGTTGGGTCTGAGTCTTTCTTCCAAGTCGAACATCTATTGTAAGTGATAAACTTGTTAGCTGCTTAGGTTTTGATTGAGTATTAATCAGTAGTAGTTGGCATGTTTTAAATCCTTTCGGTACGTTTTTCTTGTAAAGAAGGGGTCTGTGTATTTCTGTAGTCCAACAAGCCTTTCAGAAGCCTTAGCTGATGAAAAAAATACTATACCAGCGATTGCATTGTGTTACTCCTAGGAAGAGCAAGTTTTTTTTCCGAATTTCTTGCGCCTTTTCATACTTACGTGTTCTTTGATTAGAAGGGGATGACGAACGGCATGATGTTTTATTTGGTGCTTCTATTTTGAACCCGTTCTAACGAACAGGTTTGGGGAGAAGTTAATTTTCATGTGATTTGCATTTTTAATCTCTGTTCTCGTAAAGTTGTTTAATTATTATCTCGGGGTGGATCTGTGCTCCAGTGTGATCACCGTTAGTCGTGTTGGGCATGTTTCAGATACTACCTATATGCCGGCGTGGCCTAAAAGCTATATGACCGTGAGGGTTGATGGCGTGTATACCAAACTAACACACACAAAAGTGCAGACACTCGGTAAAACAGACACCTATCAAAAAATTGAGACCAGAATAAGAGACAACTATGACTTGCGCAAAAAAGAGAAAAAATGATGATAAAAATCGAGAACAGTTTTCTTGTGCATTTCTCTGCTTTTTAGATGTTGCAAAAAAGTCCCTTTTGATCCTTCGAAAAGAGAACACTAGCGTAAGATATTTGAGGCATGCTTGTGATGAAAGTCACGTTCCAATTTTATGTTTTGAGTGTTTACCTATGCTGGATACTTCCAGGAGAGTGAGAGTTGCTTATTTCACATGTGAGGGACTGCAGTTTTAGACTTAAATCTTCTTTACCTGAGAAATGTACTTGAGAGATTTTTACTTGCACTTCTGCCAAACTTAGTATGATTTCAAAATTTTTACATCTTTTACGTTTAATGCTTACAATGGTAGATTCGGTTGCTTGGAAGTTCGACTCTTCTGTTTGTTTATGTGGTTTGAGTCTAGTTTGTTTGCTCGGGACGAGCAAAGGTTTGGTTTGGGGAGTTTGATGAGACCGTAATTTAGAGGTTCATCACGTTCTTTTAATAGTACTTTTGTTAGTCTTTGTCGAATTTTATAGTGTTTATTGTTCCTTTTTACGCTTTTGTGTTTTAGTTGTGTTTTGTAGGTTTTTCTATGTTTCAGGTGAAAATCGGAGTGAAAAGATGGTTTTGGAAATTTAAAGATAAATCTAGAGCATTGAGAGTAGAGCAAAATTGCAAAAACGGAAGTGGATTCGGAGTTCAGACGAAGATTCTAGAGTCATTTAAGCGAGACGTGCGAAGAAGTGAAACTTACGGAGCAGCCTAGCCATTTTGGCCATAAATTCTTCATATGATGTATGATTGACTTGATCTAGGCGACGACGCGTATATAATTCAAAGTGCTACAACTTGAAGCAGTGGGAGGAGAAAAATGACTCGATCACAGGCTGTTGAAGAATGAGCCTACGACTCATGGCGATGGCTTGGTTAAGGAACCCACCGAGCCAGAGCGAAAGCGAGTCTTCATAGGGCAATTGTCACTGCTTATGGACCCGAACCTGGGTGATCTATCCATGACCAGGATGAAGCTTGGGTGAAACTAAGTGGAGGTCCGAACCGACTGATGTTGAAGAATCAGCGGATGAGTTGTGGTTAGGGGTTTTGGAGGCATTGCAAAATTCGTCCAAGATCATTCTGTACAGTTCATTGAAGCTGGTCGCGACCAGCTTTTGGCCTGGTCGCGACCAGATCTTGCGAGGCCAATTAAGTCCTCAAGGACAAGGCTGGTCGCGACCAGCTTTTGGCTTGGTCGCGACCAGGCTTGCCGAATCCTACTCGGATTTTGCCTAATTTACTCGAAATTCCTTGTATTTATATGTTTTTTCCTTCATTCTTTTCCATACAACTTTCATATCAAACCATTGCAAAAGCTCTGTGAGTCTAGACTTCATTTTGGGAGATTTGAGCTTGGTTATTCATCGTGTAATCAATACTATTCACCGATTTATGTTCAAAGGTTTGATTTGTTAATCTATTCATATTACTTTCGCAATTCGCTTTCTTTTGATCATTTATGCTTGATAATTTTATCTCCGTCAATCTTATGTCTATCATCTATTCAAACATGAATGTTTATGATAATTGCATGATCATGAGTAGCTAAATTCACCGTGAATGCGGTAGTGATATGATGATTCGCATGTATTAGGGTTATATGCTATGAATTTATTCGTATGAGTTATGCTAGTCTAAAATCTTCGTAAAACCTGTTAATTTGATTCGCAAGTCTAAAATATTCTAATCGTTTGTTCAAGGATTATCTGTCTGACAATCTGATAATTACTCAAGTCTAAAATATTCGAAAACATCTTTGGTTAAGATCGCTTCAACGGTTTCTGGACAAAAAACATGTGACAATCGTACGAATGCTATAGTTATAGCCTGTATACTGCGTTTCGGATTATTCCTATCGCGTTCATATTTCTCCTGAATATATATTCGTCTATTGTTTAGTTGCTTGACCTGGTTGATTGTTAGTTTAAACTCAAAGAAATCATCAACTGTTACGTTACAAACTCATATGTTAATTGCTATGTCACATTACTCTGCTTAGTTAACTTCTTCGAGAACGAATCTATGGTTTTGCTTGTTCGTATTGCAACACTGCTTTATTACATAGTTTTAGAAGTGATAATTTGAGCATATCATGTATCGAATGTGTTAGGTATATTTGTAGTGCAAATCAGTCCCGTTGTGATTTGAATCCATTGTATACAAATTCAAACAAGTTACTGAAATGTAACTTTCAAATGTATTTGGCTTTTGTCTTTACGTTCAGCAAGAGTCCTTTATTGCAGGAGTGCAAATCTATCTTGTTGTTTTAGCAAAGTACATTTTCAAAATTCCTTTGTAACAGATTTATTATTTAGTTGTTTTGAAAAACTAAGTGACCGTTTCTATATTTTGAGAGACTTTCTATAGCAAGTAACAATCTTCAGTAGGTAGTTTGGTCAACCTACTATGTCTTGCAGATTTTCAATTAACCAAGTAATTGTCGAGATACCATTTGCTGAAAAATATCCTCTATATTTTTGATAACATTTTCAGTTATACTAAATCTTCAGTGACTTGTCTTCTCAGCATCTTATGGTCGCAACGTTTAAGTGGTAGGTGTTCAGCAGGTTGATCAAAAATAAAATGACATGCTCTTAAAAAATTTAACACTTATACAAGTCACTAACTATGAGTCAAGTAGGTTCTTATTTTACATGTTGAAACTAAAAAGCATCCTAAAGATTTAGAGTACTACTATCTTGCTGAGACTAAAGATGTCATGTGCTTGCTCATCAAAATCTAAACTTGAACTAACAAAATTTGGTCCCTGATCAGATCAGCTAATAGCTAGATGTTCAAGTAATAAGCTTATTACAAAAATAAGCCCATCGAGCTGATAAGCTTGTGTTAAAAAAAAGTTTGAGAGATCACGACACATAGTTATGGATTCACCTACTTAACTCTATTAAATTGTCTAATTAACATACACGATATATAAATTCCACCAAAGGTTAAGGTAAATTCTAAATACCTACAAGAATTAATTTTTTTTTAGGAGACACAAGCTTGTATCTACACTACTTGAAGAGATCCAATACTATTGGTATCAGGTACTTGAAAATTGGGAGACATGTGTTTGGATTAATTATGTCTCCAAATTATTACGGAATACCACAAATTAACGTATGTGCTTTAAATCTAATGTCCGAGAAAAACTCCGTCTGAGGAGCTTAACTTAAGAGGAATCTTAGATCTGACCCACTACACTTAGCCAGTCTCAGAGAATCACATTCGTGAAAAGGACGACTTTCTACCTCCGAGCAGCTTTGGTCCGATGAGCTAGCCTCTATACACAAGGACCGATCTCCGTCTGACACGTGGACGTCCTACAACCTACAACATTGACCCCAACCAAGGGACATCTATAAGTTGGCTCACTTCTCAAGGTGACCAGGTGTTGGTCCAGATAACGGCAAGGTAAAAGACTGAGGAGGGGGGGGGGGGTGAATAGTCTTTTGAAACTTTTGTTGATCACACAGTTTCTCAGATATCTGATACTTAAATTCAGAGAGTGGATGTCTTTTGTGATAAGTGCACGTACACATCAAGCTATAAGTGTGTAAGTATTCAGTAAGTAAATAAAGCAATAAGTAAAGTGCAGTAAGTAAATAACACAAAGCTTTATAGTGGTATCTGAGGGTGGCGTTGTCCCTCAACTAATCCACTCGCCCTTTCTCAGGACTTGAATCCACTAAGATAAGATGATGAGTTCCCTTCACAAAATCCTATATCTTGATCCCTTTTACACTAGGTTACCAACCAAGTGTTCCCCTAGAGTTGTTCCCCAGCTATCTGAGCTAAGTACTTCATCTAATCAGTAACCTTTGAGTTGTTCCTTAGTTTCCCAAATTAAGTACTTCCTATGCTCAACGCCTGTAGGTGTTGGTTAAGGTATTTGTCAAGTGAACTTTCTTTATAACTTGTTCAGTGATGGTTCAGAGAGCTCTTAGAATCAATCTTCCTTAATACTCTTCATAGTGTACGGGAAGTTGTTCTTTTCTGATCCAAGTCTTTGTGCAGGAAGTTGTCTTCTCTTTAGGGCCTTGGTTTCCCTTGGAGGTTTCTGAGATCTGGCCCTTGTGACTACTCCTTGTGCAGGAGGTTGCTGAGTAGTGGGCACAATATGCATGTTCTGATTTTGACTAGGGGGCTCATTGATTCTGAGAGGTGTCTCAGTTCTCTTTCTTTTGTTGTTTCCTCTTCCTCTCTGAGAACTTTCCCCCTTAGTCCTGTTTGACTGATCAAGAAGTTGGACAAAAGAATCTGGCAGAGATTCAAAGTTCTTTCGTAGCCCATTGTATGCAGCTACCAGTTGCTTCAATTCAGCTTTAAGCTCCTGATTTTGTTTGATAATGCTCTTGTCTTTGTGTGTGAGATCAGCAATGGCTCCACTTGTGGCATCTGCCTTTCCAGAGGCATAACTTGCTTCATTCAGGGCTTTCTGGGCAAGGTTATTGTCATCATCCCTTACCATGCCTAGGTCTCTTTGAGCAATGACCAGACTGGCAGTTCTCTGAGTAAGTAGTTCTGTGAACTTTTTTAGTTCCTCAAGGACAGATCCAATGATTTCTTGATTCTGGTGCTTCAACTCCTTGCGGAGTTCTATCATGACCTTGGACCTATCCAAGTAGTCAGTGGAGTGAACATTTGGAACCTTGCTGAAGCTTTGAGGGGCAATCGGCTTTCTCTTAATATGTGAAACCACCATGTGCTCATCTGGGTGGTCTGCCAACTTGTTGGTTTCTGAGTCATCAGACCCATCACTCCTAATATCTTCATCCTCCAGGACTTCTTGTTCAAGCCCAGCAACCATTACTGAGATGGGCATCTTTCCTTTCAGTGAGGAGGAGGATGGTAAAGATTTTGGTAATGAAGCCTCAGCATCATGCTTGTCTTCAGATACTTGTACAACATATATTTCCTCAGCAATTGCTTGGATAGCAAGCGTTTCTTCTGCTCAGCAAGGGCTTCTTCCTCCTTGCGAGTTAGTTCAACAATCTTCTTCGATTGGTTTGAGTTTCAGCTATCTTGACTTCCATTTCAAGATTGAGTTGTGCTTCTTCTTCCAACAGTTGTTTGAGTTGAGCAACTCTGGCTTGTGCATCTAATATCTTCTAAGTGTTATCCTCAGAGTGCTCAACTACTTGTGCAGTAGTAGCTTCTTGTTGGGGAGAAGGTTGGGAAGATCTCTGAGGAGATGGAGGAGGAGAGTTGTTTGAGTTCCTCTCAGTATGCTTTTCAGCAACTGAGGCATTATGTCCTTGTTGAACTCCTCCTGTCCCTGGTGCAGGGGCATCATCATCATCATCCTTCTTATCATCTTCATCCTTGTTGTGGCCAGAAGGAGACTTTGGTTCTTCATAATCATTTTCATCTGCTCCTTGTCTTCTTCATCATCAGAAACCAGATTGATCACTTCTGGTATAGTGACCATTTGACCATTTACTTCCTCTTGCTTAGAGGGAGCAATCTGTAAGGTCTTTGGAAGAGTAGGCTTTACAGCCATTTCGAATATGGTCTGGCCATCTGTCTTCTCAAAAGCTTGAAGAATCTTGCGTGCTTCTTCCTTGACAAAGTTTTTATCCATCAACGTGGCAAATGAGTATTGCTCAGTTGGGAACATGGCATGCACATATGTCTCAAGGTCAAATGGTCTTGCTCTTCTTGTAGGGTTTCAGTAACCCTTGTGATCTCAGATAAATCAGAGCATCTGAGCTTCTACCACTTCTTAAAGCACTTAAGGTGCTTTGGCAGTGTGTGTTCCTTGAAGAAAGGAAGTAGGTCCTAGTATAAGTCTTCAGGTACCTTTATAGCACTAGTTTGAGCCTGAAAGAAAATGGAAGAGTTTTGATTAAGTATCAAAACTTGAGTAGATATATGAGAAACAAAGTTGTCAGTTATCTGAGTTATCTGTGTCCCAACAACAGGCTCAGATGGTTGAACTTTTGAGGTGGAAGGACCCTCAGATATCTTGGTTGGAGGAGGAGACTTGGGAGTCTTGTCCTCAACAACTTCCATGTCTTTCTGAACATGAGAATTAAAAGTGACATAACACTTAGAAATTTTTAGAGAAAAAGTTAGAAACATATGATATCTGAGATGTCAATTACCTCCACTCTAGGAGGCTCAGATGCATGTTCCTCAGAAACTTGTGCAGTTTCTGGTACTTTTTCTGGTGATGCAGGCTTGGGAGCCTCATCAATTTCCATTGCTTGAGGGGACTTGGTTGTCTCTTCCTCAGCAACTTCTATTTATTTTGGAACCTGTGAGTAGAAAGTGTTAAGTACTTAGAAAAATGATCAGAGAACATTTGAATAATATAGATATCTGAGATGTATACCTTCTAGTGGAAGGCTCAAACACATTTTCTTCAAAGACTTGGTGAGTCTCTAGTTGTCTCTCTAATGATTCTGGCTTCTCAGCCTCATCATTTTTCTTCTCAGTTGGAGCCTTTATGAAACAATGACTTAGTTAGTTAACTGTGTAAAACAGATATCCTGTAAAGTGTATGCCTTTGAAAACTAAGTTCACCTGTAGTACAGGCTCAGTTTCCTTGGATAATGAGGTTCTGGAAACCTCCTTCTCAATCTCTGAGGCAAGCTTTGCAACTTTCTCTTGTTCTTGTATTTCTTTTTCAGCCTGTAACAAAGAAAGTTTTATAAATAACAAGATTTAAATACATATAAATTCACTAGTAGAGAGTTGAACCAGTCAGTAACCTGATCAATGTCAGGCTGATTGGTCTTTGGAACTCGTGGAGATTCCATGTGTTGGTCTTGTTGTCCCTTGACCTCTTCTTTGTTTGAAGTTTCAGGTACTTCAGACCTTTCCTGAGTTTTAGGCTCAGTTGCCTCCCTTGTTTGATCATTCTGAGTCGCAACCTCAGTCTGATTCCTCTCAATAGGGAGTTGGGGAACCTGCTCACTTCCAGGATTTTCTTCAGCAGTAAAGTTTGCTGGTATCTCATCAAATCTTTGTAACTCAAGTATCATCTCAACAACTTCCACTTCTAACTGGGGTTGTTGTGGTGATCTTGATCTGGATGGTGAAAGGTGTGGCTATATGAGGTCTGTCCTGATCTTCTTAAGATAGATTTTTAAGTACTGAGGCAGTGGCAATGTCCTCAAGTACTAAGTAATCACTCATCAAAGCTTCCTCCAATCTCTTGAGAGTAACTTGCTCTGATGGTGTTGCTTCTCCAACAACCTTAGAAATAGTTGCTTCTTCAACAACCTTTGAACCAGTTGCTTCCTCAGCAACCTTAGGGTTTATAGTTTTCACCTCAACTTCAGAGTCCTCATCAAGATTTGTGACTGAATTAATCATAAATCCCTACTGCTTCGGCACAGAGTGTGAGTGGTCTCTCACCACTTTCTTCAATGTGTGCTAAGGATGCATTGACATTGGTGTCCTCATCAACACTAGGAATAGATATCTGAGAGACTACCTCCACAATGCGAGTTTTCTCCTTGCCAGTTGTCTTCCTTCTGGAAGATCTGGTCTTCTTGGTCGCAACTGACCCCTCAGATATATCCTCACTCTTTCTTTTCCTTGAACCTTTCTTGGTCTCTTTAGGCTCATCAACCTTTTTCATCAGATTCGTGTACTCATATTTGCATAGTAGGTTGCTATTGGCTATTTCAGCCATCTCTCTGAGTACCAAGCCAAGCTTCTCCAATAAGTAGCAAATCTTGAGCCCAAAGCTTACTGTGGCTTTAGGTTCAGCAAGTCCTTTGACAATTGTGGTTTCAAAACTTTGAACCTTGTCAACTAATTTCTTAAAGGCGTACTTCCCCAGTTGAAGGGGTTTTCCAGCCTATCATCATGCTTGTTGAGTAGGACCATCATCATCCATCTCTCCAAGCTAATCTCGTCAGTTCCTCCTTGAATAGAATCAAAGCATCTATGGAGTATGTGAGCCAAGCCATCATATTCTAGTGCTCCACCTAATGTCTTCTTCTAATCTGGGCAAGCTTGAACTCAGTAGGAGCTCCAACAACCTCAAGATCACATACATCACTGTATAGTGTCCTGACTCCTTCATAAAGGACTTCATCATTTGTGTCGATTTCAAAGTCATCACCTTGGGTAGGTAACCCAAAAAATTTTCACTGAAAGACACATAGTCCAGGAAAATTTATTTTTCTTGGACCTTTGTCTTGATGGACACTCTTTCAGCGCCATCAATCACACTTGTAACTATTTTGGAGTTGTTGTAAAACTCCAAAACATCCATAGCAGATACACCACTGGGAAGAGCCGAGCAAAACACCTTGATTTTTTCCTTTTCAAGCATATCAAGAGTTAGTTGTACATCGGTTGGTTCTTTGCAGCACCCACCATGTATCTATATAACAGAGCACCTCCACAAACCATCCTGTTATTGGAAGACCAGTGCTCTGGGTTAAAGTCTCCGACCAGTCTGTTGTTGATGATAATCAATACTGGTGCTTGCTTTGTAGCAGTACCAGAAGTAGAGACTTTGAATTTCTGAGCATTTGCGGGCTTTGGCGCCATCTCTTAAATAGTAGTAGAGAGTTTGAAAAACGAGAAGTGTTTACAGAAATTGGTTAGTTATTCTTCGCAGAGAAACTAAACAAGGAACAGTGAATTAGCAAAGAAATCTGCAAAAAACTTAGAGAGTTTTTGCTAATTTTGTGCTAGATCGAATGTGGGATTAGGCAAAAGTGTTTGTCTTTACCAAAAACTTCTTTATATAGCAATGTAATATCATCAGACAAATACACACAAATTGATTTTGTGTATATGTATCTGTGTACTTGCATTGAGGCGTGGGTGAAAAACAGGCTTTGCTTTAAATGCTAGTGGGCTATGTTCTGTTTTTTCAATCCACTAACTTACTGAGACGCATCGTGGCCGTTAAATTTGGAACGCCATATTTTTCAAGGGCTTGGATTGCTTTCTCAGCAATGATCACAATCAACACATGTAATTGTGCCCAATTAATGAAATTTGGCGAGTAGCTATCTGAGTTATGTCTTATTTTGTGTAACTAAGGGACAAATCGATTCCTGAGCTTATTGAGTTAAGCATTTGATCTGTTTGTAATTTTCACTAAAATAGAAAAATACAAAACACAAGAGAGTAGTTGACTTCTAACAGTTTTACTACATTTCTCTTTTGTGTTCTCCCTTACTATATGATTCTCTTGATATCTGAGTTCCCGTCTCAGATTTCTAAGATAGCCTTTTTACCCTTTGCCTTAGTATCTGAGTACCCGTCTCAGTTACCTCTTTTGTTCAATTTTTCACTTTAGCCTTGATATCTGAGTGCATGTCTCAGATATCTTTTTCCATCTTAAAGTACTTTTCTTTTCATAAAGCCTTTTTCCTTTCTCTTTTGGCTTACTGAGTTCCTGTCTCAGTGACCAATTTAGCACCTTGGCAATTCCATTAACCCAAGACTATGTATCCGTTTGGTTTGAGGGGGTTTTTGGGGGGTTTTGTCCAAATACCCTCAATAATCCAGTTTGGTTACCTTTTTGTCGGCCCGAAAAAATGGATTATTTGAAATAATCCAATTTTTGCAGCCCGCCTCAAGCCCTCAAATTTGTACATGAATAATCCAATTTCAAATACCTTCTATGAGGAGGTATTTACTTTTGGATTATCTTATTGCTCGTGAAATGTCTAATTTTATACAAACTTCCCATTAATTACTAAATATGCCATCCCAATCCAAGAACACCAATCGTTTCACACTTTTTTTTCATCCTAATTTCCACCTTCCATTTCTTCTTTTATATTTTCTTAGTTTTTCACTCTTTCTTTTTTATTTTTTCCGTTTCCTAGTTTCCACCTTCCTTTTTTTTTTTCCTAATGGTTTCCTAGTTTTGCACACTTTCTTTTCATTTTGGACCCCTGTAATCTTTATTTCTCTTTTCTACTCATTTACTTATTAGTCAATGTTTTCCTTTTATACTTTTGTTTTTTTTTTTGCGTAGTTTATGTATTTACATCAAAATTAATTTCGTTTGTTTAGTATAACCAACTTTTTTAAAAGAATAATTAAATAAAACAATACTAATAATTAAAAAAATTAGCGTTGCTTACGAGAATAACGATGATAATTTAGAGTTGTCGGTTCAAGAATATTCTAGCATATTAAATATATGCAAATTTTGACATAATATAGGCGAAGTATATATTTTTTTTGAATACAAAATATGCATCGTTAATTAGATATATGTGGATTTTTTTTACTTTATATATTATAAAAACAACATTTATATAGTTAAAAGTTTGAGTTTTTATTTGTGCCCTACCTGACTTAAAATCCTAGCTTCGTCACTAACTTTGGCGTTTTACATGCTTTAAACTTTTATGTTTAAAATGTAGGAAAATTTATGTTTAGGTGGGATTATAAACATATGCGATGTCGATTTCAATCGACAAAAACAATTATTCTACGCATGAAATGAAAAATATGGGATTATAAATTTCACTCATATGAAATATCGATCTGATTTTATAAGGAAATATGTATTTCGCTAAGATAATTATTACATAGATTAGAAACAATATCTCTAAACTAAATTTTAATGGTTAAGTCACATAAACTAAAAATCGATGCCAAAGTTATCAACAATGGCAACGTAACTAATGATGTAATAATTTCAAAGATTTTCGGATAATATTGTATACGAAATTCATAAGATCAAAATTCCAGAATTTCCCGCTTAAACACATGAAGGTGGTAAAAATTTGCTCCCCCAAATTTATGATCACATGTAATTTTCACTAAATCAAAATGGAAATCAAACTCGATTTTATACAATAAGTGGAAAAATATAGATGTATATTAGTAATTCCACTTTGCTTTATCCTACTGAATAATACAAAATCAATTCAGAACCAAACTGGATTTTATTAAAAATAATCCAATTCATAGAGTCCAACCAAATAAGATTTTTGGGCAAAAACCCATAAACATAATCCAATTACTTAAATGGGCCGAATAATCCAGTTTTGCAAAATGAAATACCCCTTTTCAAACCAAACGGGCACTATGTCTTAATGTTAGGAATCTGCTCTCTTGTAGAGGTTTTGTGAAGATATCTGCAAGTTGATCTTCAGTACCAATCTTGAGTATCTCAATATTGCCTTTTTTCAACATAATTTCTAATGAAGTGGTGTCTAAAATCAATGTGCTTTCTTCTTGCATGGAACTTATGATTCTGAGTTATAGCAATAGCACTTGTGTTGTCACAGAAAATGGGAGTTTTCTCTTCATTGATATCATAGTCTCCGAATTGTTGTTGTATCCACAAAATTTGTGAAGCACAACACCCAGCAACAATATACTCTGCTTCAGTGGTTGATGTGGCAATTGAGTTTGTTTCTTGCTGAACAATGATATTAATCTAGTACCAAGGAATTGACAAGTTCCTGAGGTACTTTTTCTATCAAGCATTGATCCAGCATAGTCAGCATCTGAATAGCTAACTAAAATCAAGCCACTCTCTTTTGGATACCACAATCCAACTTCTACAGTACCTTAACATACCTTAGAATTTTCACAGCAATGTTGTAGTGTGATTGCATTGGATTTGTTTGAAATCTTGCACACACCTAGTGCATATTGAATATCTAGTCTACTTGGTGTGAGGTATAGTAGAGACCCAATTAGTTAGTTTCCTATACTTGTGTTCTTCAACACTCTTATCAGATTCAGTATAGGTCATCTTAGTTCCAATGCTCATAGGTATCTTATCAATCTTTTCAGAAGGCTTTAGATTAAACTATTGAGCATGTCTTTTACATACTTTGTTTGACTAATGAATATTCCATCATTAAGTTGCTTGACTTGCAACCCTAGGAAGTAATTCAATTCTCCCATCATGCTCATCTCAAATTTACTTTTCATGAGCTCAGCAAAGTCTTCACAAAGTTGCTTGTCCTTAGATCCAAAGATTATGTCATCAACATAAACTTGTACTAAGAGTAGTTTCCCATCATGGTTCAGTGTGAAGAGAGCTTTGTCAACTTCTCCTTTATTGAATCCACTTCCCAGCAAATACTTGGCCAATGTGTCATACCATGCTCTTGGAGCTTGTTTAAGTCCATATAGAGCTTTTTAAGCTTATACACCATCTTGCTTTCTGAGGAAACATCAAAACCAGGTGGTTGCTCAACATAGACTTCCTCAACAAGCTCACCATTTAGGAATGCACTCTTGACATTCATTTGGTAAACTTCAAAGTCATTATAAGCTGCAAAGGCTAGAAATAGTCTGATTGCATCCAATCTTGCAACTGGAGCATATGACTCATCAAAATCTAGTCCTTCAGTCTGGGTGAATCCCTTGGCAACCAACCTTGCTTTGTTTCTGGTTATTTCACCAGATTCATTCATCTTGTTTCTGAAAACCCACTTAGTTACAATGATAGATATTCCATCAATGTAGGGAACTAGTTTCCAGACTTTGTTTCTCTTGCATTGCTGAGATCCAGTCTTGATCTCTTAATGCTTCTTCAATGGTCTTTGGTTCAATATTTGAGATGAAACATCCATAGAGAGAATTCGCATTTTCAGCAATTGCTCTCCTAGTTCTTGCCCCTTGGTCTAAAGGTCCTATGACATCCTTTGCAAGATGATCTCTTATCCATTTTATAATGGGTTTAGAACTAGTAGGATCATTATCATTTTGATTCATTTCTGTATCACTATGATCATGATAAGATACTTGTTCAGTATCTGAGATATCTGGCACTTGTGATGTGCATGGTATATCTAACACTTGCTCAGTGTTCTAGGTATCTAAGATATGATTCAAAGCATCTGCCTTCTCAATTAATTTTTCATAATGAAGATTCTCAGTGACTTGATCCATATCTGGATTTCTCATAGGAAATTCTTCATCATGTCTTAGATTCATTTGGTTGTTACTTGGCAATGATTGTCTTTCTTCGTCAAATTCATCCTCTAAGTGAATGATAGAATTATTTCCATGCTGAGATTCTTGTTCAGAATACTTGATCATAAGTTCTTTGAACCTATCTAAGAGTTCTTCATTCAAGAGTACTTTCTTGTTTCCTTCATAGAAAACTACATGGATAGATTCTTCAATCTTTTGTGTCCTTTTGTTGTAGATTCTGTAAGCATTGCTATTCATTCAATAACCAAGAAATACACCTTCATCTGCCTTTGGTTGAAATGTTCTTAGATATTCTTTTCCATTGTTAAGAACAAAACATCTGCAGCCAAACACCCTTAAATGTTTGATACTAGGGGGTCTACCAATCAATAACTCATAAGGAGTCTTGTCATGGTGTTTGTTGATCAAACAACTATTTTGAGTGTAGCATATTGTATTTACAGCTTCAACCCAATAGATTTCACTTATTTCAGTGTCAACAAGCATTGGTCTAGCTGCTTCTTTTAGGGTCCTATTCTTCCTTTCAACAACACCATTTTGTTGTGATGTCCTTACTGAAGATAGTTGATGTTGTATACCTTCGCAAGTACAAAACTCTTTTATGTACTGGTTCACAAACTCAGTACCATGGCCTGTTCTGATCACAGATACCTTGTCATTTTTCATGACTACAAGCTTATTCAGCAGGCTTGGTATCTCAACCCTTGCGCCAGATTTTTGTTCGAGAAAGACAACCCAAGTGAATCTTGAGTAGTCATCTACAACAACCGGACCATACTTCTTTCCTGCAAAACTGGTTATTGAGGACTCAAAGAAATCCATATGTAACAGTTGTAGTGGCCTCACACTGGAATGTCTAGTTTTAGACATGAAAGATGTTTTGGCTTGTTTCCCTAATTGGCAAGCTGAGCATACACCATCTTTTCTGTATGCAATCTTAGGTAATCCAACAACCAATTCTTTCTTGCCTAGCTTATTCAGAGTTTTGAAATTCAAGTGACTCGTCCTTTTGTGCCATAGCCAATTTTCTTCAGTGTAGCCATATTGACTCACCATGAGGCATTCTTCAGTTGTGGCAGGTTCCCAGTTAGCAACATAGAGACTTCCTTTCCGCCTAGCAACCAAGACTACCTGCTTTGACTCATTGTCAATCAGTTCGCAGAGATTGGATTTGATCTTCACTGAGAACCCCTTGTCAGCAAATTGACTCATGCTAAGAAAATTATATTTCAATCCTTTCACATGTAGTACTCCAGTGATTGTGAGGGCTCCCAATTGTAGATCTCCAGTGTTGCATACTTTGTAGTTGACCAGATTGCTTTGTCTCCTATCATGTGATTCCCACAGCCACTATCAAAGTGCCATGTCGGATTCCTCTTTAGAGTATTCTGCACAAAACTGGAAACATGAAGTTAGGTTCTCATTCCAACAATGGAACCATCTAGTCTAAAGTATCTCCCAGTAGGAATCTATGTTTGAATGAATTTCTTAGGGACATGCTTTTGTTAAGCAGGAACATAAGGAGGAATTCTAGGTAAATGACTAGTATCATTATTATCAAAAATTATTTTTCCTTCTTGGTGTGTTCCTTGGTGCTCTCGTCAAGCAGGAACATAAGGAGGAATCCTAGGTAAATGACTAGTATCATTATTATCAAAAATTATTTTTCCTTCTTGGTGTGTTCCTTGGTGCTCTCAAATACCTGTCAGGTTGCTGAGTCTGCTTTTCAGCAAACTGAGCTTTCCTATTCAGATTTCTTCTAGTCCGGGCATTCAGATTACTTTTGGCTTGTTCTTTCTTCCACTTCTGATGATTGCTGTGAGCAACCCTACCTTTCATCCATCGTTCTTGCTCTAATTTGTACTCATGAGCAAGTTGTTTTCCGATGGCTTTGTAGCCAATGTCATTTCGAGCACGAGATGCCGAATGAGCTCTCCTCTCAGCAACCTTACTAGTCTCTGGGTCATATTTATTTCCAGAAAAAAAGTGACATTAGAGAATTTGCCTGCTCGAGAAATCTTCCCTTTCTTAGAGACGTAGCACTATGGGTGATTACACTTTTCAGTGTGGTGTTCCTTTTTCAGAACTCTCCCATCAGATTTCTTTGGGACTTGTTTTTCCCTTAAAGGCATAGTCGCAACTACCTTTCCTTTGTTAGGAACCTTAGCTTTCTGACCAATGCTATAGGTTGTTTGGGAATCACCTTGCTGACCTCTAACAAATGTCATTCTTTCATCATTCTTGTTCAGAGTGGAAGAGTTATTTGTTTGAGTATCTAGCCCAAGTCCTCCTTTCTCTGAGGCATCTCTTAAATAGAGTGGAACTGGGTCAGAGTGTCACAAGCTTTAGCATAGGATTGAAATGAAACTTTCTGATCTGTGATCTCAGTATTCTCAATGAGAATTTTATCAAAGTTCTTTTGAAGTTCCTCCATTTCTTCCTTATGCTTTTTAGTAGTCTCAACTGTCCGAACTATCAGGAATGCATTCTCAGCATGCTTTAATTCAGATACCTTGTGCATTTGTGCACACTCCTTTTCAAGAGTTTTCTTTTCATCTTCAAGAATCTTGGTTTTAGCTTGGACAACCATAAATTCTCTTCAGTAAAGATCAAGCTCATTTATGAGATGTTCTAGATCTTTGATTCCATCCTCATCACTCTCATAATTTACAAATCTAGAAATAGTGATTACCTCATCTGCCATTAAGCATGGTTCGATGTTTGAGCAATCTGGATAGACCTCCTCAGCAACTCCACACATTTCGTTCTTCTTTTGACCAAAGTCAACCAAATCATGAGTGATGCCACACAACTCTGGTTAAGGTAATTTTGAATCATCTGAGTACTCAGACTCAAAGTCAAGATCAAGAGCATCCAATTGAATTTAAATCTTTTTCCTTTCCACAGTGAGCATAGCTCTCTGGCCTCTCTTGAAATTTCTTCTATCTTTCTTGTCACCTGTCTTTAGCTTGTTATAAGCTAGGCAATATCTTCTGAAGTGACCAGGTTTCTGACAATAGAAGCATATATCATTTCCAATTTCTGCAACCTCCGTACTTGTTGCTTGCTGAGCAGGCTTGTTCAGCGAGCTAGTCAATTGTATATTCTTGTAATGGTAATAATTAGGATCTAGATGCTTTTTCAGCTTGTCTTTGTCCTTCTTCTCTTAATCTCCTGACTGACAGATTTCCTCATATGCTTTTAAGCAAAAGCATTTTCCTCAGTCACCTCTTTGGTATCCTTCTTTTCAGAAGTACCTTGAGTTACTAGAGCAACATTCTGCGATGTTTCAGCAGCCATATGTCCTCTTTACTTTGTCTCATAGTTGATAGTTGCCAAGTGTGAGGAAAGCTCCACTAGTGTGATATTAGGCATTCCTTGGTTGAAATAGAAGTACTGAGTATGTTCCTAGTTTTGGTTCAAGCTTCTTACAATAGTCTTAATCTTTTCAGAGTTAGAGTACTTTCACTTTCACCAAGTGCAGCCATTTCACTAATCAGTGTTGTAAACCTGAAATCATGTTCTTCAAGTGTCTTAGTGGGACCTTGTTTGAAATTTTGAAATTTGAGCTTATGTTCTTCAAGTGTCTTAGTGGGACCTTGTTTGAAATTTTGAAATTTTGAAATTTGAGCTTCAAAACTTTGAACTTGTTTTCCTTGATTTTCTTAGCACCGGCACAGATTTCTTGAATCAGTGACCAGGCTTCTTTCGCCGTTTCAGCACCTCCATAGTTTGCACTGTATGTGATCTGGAGTAGAATGTATAATGATGTTTCTTGCTTGACCATCCAGCCTGTTTCTCTTGGAATCTTCAAAAGTCCAGAGATGTTTGGGCTTTGCTTCATAAGCAATGACTCCTGTTGGTCTTGCACCTGAGGATGTGCTTGTTGTTGATGATACAACAACATCTGGTGTATCTTTGTCTTGACCACTAGATACTTCAGTGACTTGTTTCTCTTGTTGAATGACAATTGGGCCATTCTTTATTACTTCGATCATTTCATCAGTGATAGCTTCCAGGTGAAGCATCATGTTGTTCTTCCATTTCTCATAGTTCTCTGTCTTGAGAGTGGGTGCATCACTTAGAGACATCCTGCAACAAACACACTAAACAAACAAATCAAGTGCAGGTGGTGAGTTGTTAGTAGGCACTTATCTAGGATTTAGGTTCAATGCAGATGGTTAAAGAATCTCCTGCTCTGATACCACTCGTTAGTGCAGATAACAACAAGGTAAATGACTATAGGGGGGGGGGGTGAATAGTCTTTTCAAACTTTTATCGATCACACAGTTTCTCAGATATCTGATACTTAAATTCAGAGAGCGGAAGTCTTTTGTGATAAGTGCACGTGCTCAACAAGCTATAAGTGTGTAAGTACCCAGTAAGTAAATAAAGCAATAAGTAAAGTGCAGTAAGTAAATAACACAAAGCTTTATTGTGGTATCTGAGGGTGGCGTAATCCCTCAACTAATCCACTCGCCCTTTCTCAGGAATTGAATCCACTAAGATAAGATGATGAGTTCCCCTTACAAAATCCTATCTCTTGATCCCTTTTACACTAGGTTCCCAACCAAGTGTTCCCCCTGAGTTGTTCCCCAGCTATCTGAGATAAGTACTTCCTCTACTCAGTAACCTTTGAGCTGTTCCATAGTTTCCCAAACTAAGTACTTCCTTTGCTCAACGCATGTAAGTGTTGGTTAAGGTAGTTTGTCAGGTGAGCTCTCTTTATAACTTGTTCAGTTATGTTTTAGAGAGCTCTTAGAATCAATCTTCCTTAATACTCTTCACAGTGTATGGGAAGTTGTTCTTTTCTGGCCCAAGTTTTGTTGTATGTTCAAGAGAAGAAATCTCAGATATCAGTCGAAACTTAATCTTTTGATTCAACTCTTTCACAATGAACAATTCTTGTTAAGGATCAGGACACTTATAACTTTCGTGCTACTTAGAATTCAAGAGCTTTAGTCGCAACAGTAAGCTAGAGAGTAAGTAGGTAGAAGGCTTGTATGCTTGAGTGTAAATTGTGTTCAGTGAAGTTCAAGGTGTGTCTTCAAGCATTCTAAGTGGTGATATTTATAGTTGATTTTCAAGCTGTTTGAATAGTGTCCGTTAGGCTCTTTGGAATTCAAACTACTGATATATGAAAATAGTACTGTAGTGAGCTTTGTCTCTTTTCAGAGATTTTCTCTTTTGTTCAGACATCTCTGTCTGCGTAATAAATGCACTGTACTATTTTTGTCATGTAGTCTCAACGGATAAGTGCCAGGTATCTGAGCCTTGACAAACTCCTTTCTTAGTAACCTTTAGTCCTCAGATATTTATTAAGAAACTTGTTTTATAGAAAAACACATATTTCTTCAAGGTATCTGGCAGGAGGTTTCTGAGGAGACATTTCTCCTTAGTCTTCAGCAATCTTGTGCAGTTTCTTGATCTTCAAAAATTGAGTTCTTCTGTTGGAGGCTTGCTTCTTGGTCTTCTTCAAAGATATAAAAATTACATTCTGAGACCTAACATCCTATACAAGATTTATTATACTTACATACTCAGTAACCTTCCTCTTTTACAATGTTCAAGTGAACTAAGAGTACTGGTTACCTTTCTCAGCTAAGATAAGTCATAGAGGTTGTTGATCAAAATCTAAACAGATATTCCTAACACCAGGTAACTTAATCGCACGCTTCCTGTTCATTGTATTACCTCTAAGAAACCTTGAGCATACCGCTCGGACCCCATCAGTTAAGTATAAGACTGGTCAGTCTAAGGCTGGCCGACCAGCTCCACCCCCCCCCCCCCCCGACATTTAAGTGTGTAGGATCCAAGTAACACTTTTCAAAGAGCCAGAACAGAAGATCAATCCGAGGAACTACTCTCTCCTGAGTATTTCCATTGACTATTTTTTACTTTGGTGAGCATTAAGACGTACGAACACGTTTTTACTCTCATCGCTTATGCATCATTATTATAGACATGTTTTGGTAGTTTCAAATATTGTTACATACATTTAAATTAAACAAACAAAACAAAACAAAATTTAAACAATGAAAATAAAATAAAAAAGTTAAATTAAATCTAACAAAAGAAAGAGAAGTTGTAGAAGGCTTCAAAGGAAGAAGAAACGTAGAAAAAAGCAAGGGATGAAACAGAAAAAGAAAAAAAAAAGAAAAGAAAAAAAAAGAAATGTGGTGGCGGGGCTCATCCATTCTTATCGTTTCGGACTGCGCTGCGACTGCAGTAGTGTCCCGACGCCATCCAAACTCTCCTGGAACACGATCATCCAAAGACATGTTTGTTGTACTTCGATTATCTATTATTAGTATAATAAAATATAGTTATTTAATAAGTTATACGATTACCTCGAAAAGAAAACATATATAGATTGATGGAATGTGAATCTCTGGTGGTTGTACCACTTTAGCCACGCGCCTACTCCTTCTCTTCCTTGTTTCCTGATCTTTCCAGGCGTACCAAGATCGATTATTTCGGAGCACGGACGCGCTGTACACATCCTTTCCGAGCTTGCGCCGTTTTTCTCTCCGAATTTTTAGCCGATTTTCCTCCGGCCACCAGTCTCTGGTGGTTGTACCACTTTAGCCACTCGCCTACTTTTTCTCTTCCTTGTTTCCTGATCTTTCCAGGCGTACCAAGATCGATTATTTTGGAGCACGGACGCGCCGTGCACATCCTTTCTGAGCTTGCGCCATTTTTCTCTCCGAATTTTAGGGTTTCTGATGGATGCTGAAATCCTTTTTCCCGAACATTCTGCATTCAACTCAGCTCCGGCTGCCACTACTCATGTTGTAGCATCTTCGGCTGCTGAGGTGGTGTCTCCTCCATGGAACCACACCGCGCCAAGGCAGGAAGCTACTGCGGCTCTTCATTCTCTTCCGAACCGGCCATTATGGGCACTTCCGGGCCCGACTCTTGAGCCGGTTCATAAAGGTACGTTTCTGTCCGTTAAACTTAATGATGATTTTTATTCTGAGCAGATTGCTAATTGCTCATCTTCTTCTTTTATCGGACGATTGATTCTGCCCAAGGGTTCCTCACCATGGAAATTTCATGACATACGTGAGACGTTGAAAAAGATTTGGCATACGGAGGCTTGGTCCATGCTTTCGATTGATCTGGGATACTTTGTCTTTCAATTCTATTCCAAGCAAACGAGAGATTCGATTTTTCGTCCGAGCTTATGGAAGCTATCAACAGGTAATCTCTACCTACAGCCTTGGGTTCCTAATTTCGTTCCGAAAAGCAAGCATCCACACGGGTGCGTGTTTGGGTTCGTTTATATGGTTTGCTTTATGAGCACCATCATCGATAAGTGATTATGGCACTTGCGACTGCTCTTGGAACACCGATTAGGATTGATACGCCTTCTTTAGATTGCTGTTTTGGTAACTACGTTAAGGTCCTGGTGGAAGTTGATCTTTCTCAAGCTTTAGAATCAAAGATTCAACTAGAAACTCCTGTCGGTGATATTTGGATTGAAGCTTATTATGAGGATTTACTTGTTTTTTGCCATTCTTGCCTTGTTGTTGGTCATACAACGGAGAATTGCAGCAGGAACAAAGATAAGGAGATGTCTAGGCCCAACTCACCGCCTCCTAGGGCAAACGCTAATGCTAACTTAGCACAATCAACTTTGGTTGCTATTCCGCCGGTGGTTATAAACGCACAATCTGAACGTTTACCACTTGCTGGTCCATTGGCGACTTCTACTGTTGTGGTTTCAAATCCACCTGATGCTACGGGATTCAGGAAGTTTCTCCCACGACGTAATGTTAATTTGCCTAAACGGCCTGCTACGCCGGCTGTATCTCCGTTGTTGGAGTCGAACCGGTTTGCCTTGTTGGATTCGAACCTGGTGGAGGATCAGAACTTGGGTGGTGAGTTTGAGATTTCGCTTTTGCAAGATTCGGTTACGCATCAGCAGCCTACGCAACCTTCAACTCCTATTGCGCACAGCCCTAACACATCTTCATTGGATGATTCTATGGAGGCTAATCTGTGAATAAAAGATTCAGTTGAGATTATGCGTGAACGCATTAACAACGCATCTAATGCCACTAAGGCTGCCTCTTCATCCCCTAATTCTCCCTCGCCTGCCGCTATTAATGCCATGGGGATTGCGGCAGGTGCAAGATGGGCAGACTTAGTAGACGGTGATATAAATGATGATAATTCTTTGCTGGATATTACAACTCTTACATCTGCTACTTGCCATGCAGATTCCTCTCACGTTGTTTCCCAATGAATGTTCTGTTTTGGAACATTCCGGGTATTGGGAATGCTCCCTCACAAGATATGCTCAAGCATCATGTAGTTTCTACTCGTCCTCGTTGGTTTGGTATTACGGAACCAAAGCTTCCTTCCTCCTCCATACCAGATTCTTATTGGAATGCGATGGGAATGCGCTTTCTTGGTGAAAATACGCGCCCTAACAGTCTTCCTAACTTATGGGTTTTGGAAGATCTCTCTTCTTCTGGTTCTTCTATAGTTTTCTCTTCTTCTCAAGTTCTTGTTATTAAAGTTTCTTGGCTTCAACGGGACTTCCTATTAGCGTTTATTCATGCCCATGCTGATTATATTTGTCGTCGAGACTTATGGCGTGATTTACTGCTTTTGCCAAACACACCCTTGCTTTTGGTGGGAGATTTCAATGCTGTGATTGGTGCGCATGAACGATCGAATGGTACTCCTCCAGTTCGTCTTGAAACCATGGATTTCCGTTCTTTTATCAATGATGGGGAGTTCTTATCGATTCCTAGTTCTGGCTGCTTTTTTACTCGGTCGAATCGTCGTTTCTCTAGTGGTTATCTAGAGACACGTATTGATAGGGCTCTTTCTTCACAATCCTTTTTGGATTTATGGGACTCAGTGATGGTTCGTGTGGGATTGCGTACTTGCTCGGATCACAGCCCCCTCTTTGTTTCATGTGCGCATGAACAAGCGCTATCTCGTCCTCAACCATTCAGATTCCAAGCAATGTGGCTTAGTCACAGTTCGTTTGAGGAGTTAATTAAGCTTTCCTGGCAAACTCCTACTACGGACATGGGCTCCTTTTCTTTGGTTATCTGAAAATTAAAAAGGCTGAAATCCGCTATCATAGATTGGAATATTAATGTCTTTGGTGAGCTTAATTCTCGTCTTCTTGCTGCTCGTAATAAGCTGGAGTTGGTTCAGCAACAATTATCCCTCCATGGTCCGATAAATGATATTCCTCGCAAGGAACTTGAGGCGATCGCAGACTACAATGCTATTCTGAATCAAGAGGCAATTTTTTGCATCTAAAGAACCGGGCTGCGTGGTTAAAAGACGGTGATAGAAATTTTGGTTTTTTCCATCGTTCTCTAAAGATTCGCAAAGGTATTCTCGGTATTTCCTCTTTGATAATTGATGGCTCATTCAATCACGATGCAATTTGGATCCGTAATCATATGATTTCTTATTATGAGAATCTGTTCTCACAAACTCAGCCCAGGTTGTCTCGTTCGATGAATTAGATGAGCTTATCCATTGCTCGATTACGGATGAACAAAATCAATTACTAATCGATATTCCTTCCGAGGATGACATCCGTCATGTTGTTTTCAGTATGTCACCTGATAGTGCTCCTGGACCGGATGGTTTCGAGGGCAGTTTCTATCAATCTATCTGGCACATTATTGGTGCGGAGGTGTCTTTGGCGATTCGGGCGTTCTTCCTTCATGGTCATTTCCCGGCAGGTATGAACTCTAGTTTTGTCACTCTTATTCCGAAAATTAGAGATGCGTTGCGTATTGAAGATTTCCGCCCTATTGTTCTTGGTAATTTTCTTTATAAGATTATTGCTAAGATTTTGGCCGATCGTTTGGGTCCGATTTTATCGGGGTTGCTCTCCTTTCATCAATTTGGTTTTATTCCGGGGAGACGCATACATGATTGTATTGCCTTAGCCTCTGAAGGAGTTAATAGTCTTGGTCTTCATTGTAGTAAGGGTAATCTGGTGTTGAAGGTTGACATCCGGAAAGCCTTTGATACTCTAAATTGGGACTTTGTTTTTGCGGTTCTCACAAAATATGGTTTCTCTTCTACCTTTATTGGTTGGATTAATCATATTCTTCACTCGGCAAAGCTCTCGGTTCTGATTAATGGGGCTCCGGAAGGGTTCTTTGACTGTTCTCAGGGAGTTCGTCAAGGGGATCCTCTTTCTCCTCTTCTCTTTTGCATCGCGGAGGAAGTTCTTAGCAAGCTTCTCTCGAAGGCTGCCAATTCAGGGGAGCTCACTCCTTTATTCATTGGACATTCTCTTACTTTTCCTTCTCACCTTCTTTATGCGGATGATGTGATTATTTTTTGCAGGGCTACTGCTGCGAATTGTCGGACTATTCTTAGGATCCTGGAAAAATATGCTACTTGGTCGGGACAACACTTCAATCCTCAGAAGTCCAGGGCTTGTCTTAGTACTTTTCTCACCCGAGTCAGGAAGAACCACTTGTGCAGAATCATGGATATTATCGAGGGTCACCTTCCTTTCACGTATTTGGGAGTTCCACTTTTCCGTGGGGCACCTCGGACTTGTCATTTACAATCCCTTGCGGACTCGATTCTAGCAAAAATGGAAGGCCACTTCTCTCTCTATGGCCGGTCGTTTATGTCTTGTTCAATCAGTGATCCAAGGATCTTTTGTACACTCTATGATGGTTTATCGTTGGCCTTTGACTCTTCTTAAGCGTATGGATGCTCGCATTTGTAATTTCGTCCAAACTGGGGATACTCTGAAGAGAGCATCGACTTCTATCTCTTGGAAGCGTTGTTGTGCTCCAAAGTCTGAGGGTGGTCTTGGTATTCGTTCTCCAGTTCTTTGCTAATAAGGCGTATCTTTCTCGTCTTGCTTGGGATATTTGGGCTGTGAAGGTTCCATATCTAGATATCTTGCGCCAGCGTTTCTTTCGGCATGCTTCCTTGCGCTCTTATGTTGCTTCCTCAATTTGGTTTGGATTTAAGGATTGTTTCCCCACACTTCAATCCATGTCTAGATGGTTAGCATGTCAAGGCTCTCAGTTACTTTTCTGGCTTGATGATTGGCTTGGCTCTGATGTGCAGATGTAATTGGTATTCCTATTCATCTTCGGCATCACTTCGAGTTCCCTATTTCTGAGTATTGGACTCCGGCTGGTTGGTTTCTTTTGGATGGGTTCCGTATGGCTTTTCCAGATGTTACTCGCGACATTCTCTCCTATCATCTGGCTCCATCTGGTTCTGATACTCGTATCTGGACTGAATCTCTAGACGGTTCGATTTCTACCAAGCAAGCCTATCACTCTTTGCGGCCGAGTTTCCTTAAGATTGACTGGGGATCTTGGATATGGGCTCCCTTCATCCCACCCCGTCGTTCTATCACAGTTTGGAAGGCTATTCATGGTATTCTTCCAACTATTGAGAAACTGGGGGGCTCTGGTTTTGTTGGTCCTTCGGTGTGTATTTTTTGCTATGCTGCTATGGATTGCCAAGACCATTTACTGGTCTCTTGTCCGTTCACTCGGACTATCTGGCATACTCTATTTGATCTTTTCCAGGTTCCTTTTCGAGATTGCTTTAGTTTTGGAGAGCTTCTGTTATATGCCATGGGTCAACATTTTAGCTCTCAGATTCTCTCTTTGTGGCGTCTTGCCTTTGTGACGGGCATTTGGGTGCTTTGGACTGCGCGCAATCGTTGCTTATTTGATGGTGTTCCTATTTCCAGGCATTCTATTTTGCTTCTGATTTGGAGTCTTGTAGGCGAGGCTAATTCCCACCCTCTTGGTTCTATGGCTAATAATCAAGTTGATTTACAAGTCCTTCATTCTTTTCGTATTCAAGGGTGCCCGCCTAAGTCACGAGATATCATTGAGGTCCGATGGTATCCCCCTCTCCCGGGATGGATTAAATGCAACACGGATGGAAGTTCTCTTGCCGCTCCTGGCTCCTCTCTAATTTGGGGTTTTAGAGATTCAAATGGTACCGTGATGGGTTGCTTTGTAAATCAGCTGGGTACGCTTTATGCTTTTGAAGCCGAGTTACTTGCGGTTATGATTGGCATTGAATTTGCTCACACCCAGGGCTGGAATAAGATTTGGTTGGAGACAGATTCTACTTATGTAGCGAATTTGCTCTCCGCGGGTACTAACTCGGTCCCTTGGAAATTCCGGAACCGTTGGCTATTGACTCTCTCTCATATGCGTGACATGGATTTTCGGGTGTCTCATATTTTTCGTGAAGGCAAATCGGTCGCTGATGCTCTCTCAAAGTTGGATCTGGAGGGTTTCTGGACTTCTCCTTTGGATGTCATTCGACCTCACATACACAGGGACATGTACGGTTTACCTTATTATAGGTTTCCGCAACGCTAACGCTCAGGCACTCTTTTTTCCAGCCATGGGTTTTTCCCACTGGGTTTTTCCATGACTGGGTTTTAACGAGGCCCGCGGTTGCAACCATGGATCACCTTGATCCCGGGTTATGTTATTTTTGTTTCTTTGTTTGTTTCACTTGTTTCGCGTTGTAACCCGCCTGTGGGTTCCTTTGTAATCTCTACTTTTACGCTTTGTACTCTTTTACTTTTATTAATATATGCTCTATTAATGAAAAAAAAAAGAAAGAATGTGAATCTCTACTATAAAACGTAATATTTGATATTTAAATAGACTTGATAGTAGATTACTGTATATACTAAAGAGATCCAGGAGAGGGAAAATGGCGCGTTTGCTCCCCTATACGTTTTGTAAAAAAAAAGTAACTTGCATTTAATATTTTTAATAATTTATATTTGAACTTAAGTCGAAAATATATATACCATGCTGTAGCCTGTATATAATTAAAGAGAATGAATTTTATTGTAATTGTCCTACCTAGTAGATCTTTACTCGATCGGAAATTGTGTGGCATATTGCAAATGGAGAAACATGAACAAGGTTCCAAAATATAACATTAAATACCATGATGAAGATTTAGAAGTTTCCAAGGAAATTAGAAAGAATGTCAAGAAAGTCATGAAACGAAGCTTTCCAAGAATCTCATTACTCATTTCCGCGTTGGCACTTATGTACGTGATTGAAAATTTCGTCCTACAACAAGTGACGTTATCTGCTAAGGTCATCCTATAATGTCATAGTTAAGATGTTTTAGAAAAACTATTAATTTCAGTTTACTTTAATTCAGATCAGATCAGATCAAATTAGAGTTACTGTAGATAAGTTAAATTAAGTTCAGTCCACATCAGCTCAATTCAGTTAAATTAAATTAAAATTTGTTCAGTTTAATTATGTTGAGATGAGGAGAACAAATCCTTTGACTATTACCTCAAGCATGTGATCTGCACGAATCACCATATACACCGAGTGAAGATTATTGCTCAAATTGCAATTTTTTATGTTCTCAAACATATAAGATTGGACTTATTATCGCATCAAACGAATATATATAGTTCAAATTAGATCCATCGTTGCACTCTGGAGCCATTCTCTACAAACTATGGGAGTTTGCTAGATTTAATCCATTACCATATTAGACACTATATTATATTATGGATTGGGTGTTCACTATACTATATATAAAAATACATATTGAATCTTATTGCTCGTTAAATAGATGATATTAAAAGCATATTATAACATATATATTAGTAATAATTATATCGTTTTGCCCACAATTTCGGTTGACAATTTTTAATTTTGACAACATATTATTCTTAAACAATATTATACATTGTTAACTATTTAAAATTATACTATAAAATATTACTTCTTAAGTTTTTATTATATAATTTTATTAAATTATTTAATTATCATTATATTTTAAAAGTAAATTTATGATCAAAGTGAGAAATGATTAACTGGAAAAAAATCAAACTAGTGCAAGGGACGCTTATATTCATATGAATTGGGATGGAGCACTAGCTAGAAAGATAAATTCGTTTGGGGAAAAAAGTGTTCAAAGATACATATATCACCCTTTGATTGTTGATTGAGAAATATGGGATAATTTATGGGAATAAAATTGTCAATTTTATTTTATAACATATCCAATTTTAGTAGTCTACCGCAATATCTCCCACTCAAAGGCTGGATTATAATAGGTAGCAAGTACCGGACCTAAGGAATTTCATATTGGTAGCCCTTAATAAAGAAAGGCCTACAGAACAAAAGATTAGGAGAGATTCCATTTGCAAATCTCCCCATAATTGCCATAATAAACTCTAGAGAACAGCTTCATTTATGTAGGCTTTTCTAACATGATAAGTAGATCAGGTAAAATTCACCAGACATGGAACTGATACAAAAGGATCCGATCAACCATCCGAAAATTGATTTGAGACTAGATTGGAGACATTCTATCTGAAATCACCCTCAATGTTTAGTAGGCTTTTACAGGCTCATTCAATCAATATAGTAATTTATATTAATCATAAATCTATGTTTAATATTTGATGTGTCAAATTAAAGTTTTAATATTTGTTTAAGTCAAGAGTTAATTCTCAACACTACGAAAACTTGTAGTGCAGTGAAATTAACCCCGAGGTCGGTCTCTGAAGGACTTAACTAGGCTGAGTATGGTTTACGAATAGTAATAACAGTACGAAAAGCGGTAAAATTAGTTTGCTTGGGCAGCAGAATGATAATCCAATTATGATGAGACTAACTAGAAAACAGATTAACTTGTAAGATGAATATATGAGAGGGAATTATGGTGTGGTAACAGAAAACAAGCTAGCTAGCAGGAATACATGCAACAATAACGATGGCGATTTACTCTAGTTATCACTGCGACATGTCCTAACGATTATTACACTGCTCTAGTCTCTCTAGGCAGACACCTTATATCAGATAAGGTATGAAGGAATATGACAATGAACTAACTGAATTTGTTCTACAAAATATATAGCATTGGTGAAGGCGTCAATTTCACCAAGCTTCAATTAATAAGCTAATGCAGTTATGTGTTTGCTACGAACATATGGATTTGCAATCTCTAGACGTTTTGATGGTAAATCAGTTGCATAATCCTTTGATGATTTTGTGGGTAAAACACAATACATATAGCTACATACGCATTTGATCAAAAGGGCACAGAGTAAATCTCATCTTACTGTTATTGAATTGCATAAACCCTAACTAGCAGCGTTGAATCCATCACCACCCCATAATTGGGTTTTTAGCTACTCATGATATGCATAGACATGATCAATATCATATACGAACAAATAATAAACATAATCGAATACTAAATACCAAGAATCAAGTGTCAATACAATTTTACCCAATCGTGTCACAAACCCTAGATAGAATTGAAGAAACTGGAATCCAATCGGTAGAAAAGAATGTAGATAATGCTCCGAATGAATAATGTATTGTCAATTACAAGAATAATCGGTTCAATTACTTCCAGGAATAGATAGGTAATTGCCTTGGAAAAGTTCTAGGTTGAGATCAAAGATGAAAAGAAGATAATGAATACAATTGTCTTTGTTCAAAACTAATAGTGACAACAGAAAGAAACGAATTAGGCGAAGACGGGACGAATTGGGCAAACTGGCATACGCCAGTTGCCCGCCTGGCATCGCCAATAAAGCACCTGGCGTATGCCAGGCAGCCGCCTGGCGTCGCCAGTTATGCTGCTGGCGTATGCCTGGCGTGCGCCAAGTGTCTACGAGACACTTGGCGTGCGCTAGGGGGTAGTTGACTCCGATCTGTACTTTGATTCAAACTTTGGTATTTTTGACCTCCCGGATCCATTTCTAGCATTTGTTCAAGGCATTGGAATCCGTATCTTGTAAATGAATATAAAATGCATCCTTTTGCCTCCAAACAACGCGGTTTAGCCAAATACCTACAAAACACAGAAAGAACAAAACAAGTAAAAATACTCAACGAAAACTACTAAAAACTATACTTGAGAACGACAATAAAATGGTAAAAAAGACTAGATGAGACGGTGTAAAACCGACTCATCAAATTCCCAAAACCTATATTTCTTACACAGTTGCTTACAAATATATATTTCTTTTACTTAATTAACGAATAATTAAGAAGTGGTCTTCTAGAAAACATATCCCACAAGGTATTAAGTTTACTACATTTTTCTACACAATTCCAACAATCCCCCACATGAACAAAACTTCTCTCTTCATGATATATAACCTTATGATTGAACACCTGCATAGAATAGTGATGTGAGAATGAAATGTGCGATTTTGCATGCTTTTAGACCCTCATTTTTTGCCCAAGATTCAATATTTGCATCATATTATGGCCAATTACCAACTTCTTGCATATTTTGTAGGTCATGATCGCGTTTTTGAGGAATTGCACGATTTTCGGTGCCTAAACGTCATATTTGGGCGAAATCGAGGAAAATAAGGAAATACGCTGACTTGACCGTTGCACGGAGTTTGAGGTGTTAAAATATGTCATGTGACCAACCAATGTGAAGATAATTGAAGATGCTACAAACCACTTTTCGAGGAATCGATGTTACGAAGCCCGAAATTGAAGAACAAAGAAAACAGACAAAAACCTGGAGAAATCGATGATGGCGGTCGACTGTCGACCGCATAAGGCTCTCTGCGGCCGACTGTCGAACGGAGTGGGGCAAAATCTTCTGGAAACAGGCTTTTCATGGCCTATCAGGCTAGAACCCGCCTTTCTAACCTTCCTTAATGATAAATGGCGGCCAGAGCTCGAGATTTTCAGTATAAATAAGACCCTTGGGGTCTCATAATCATACACCACTCACAAAGCAGCTCTCCTGAGAGAGAACCAGTCCTCGGGGAAGTGAAACCCCAAAACCGTAGGCCGTCAGGCACCGGAAAGAGGAAACCCTAGAAGCAGCGTGAAGACATAAAAGACTAAGCTTCTCCTTTCTTCTTCTTTCTTAGTTCTTTTCGATTTCTATCTGTAGTAGATTACTATAAGTAGCTAACTTTCTCTTGTAAAGGCGAACCGTCGAAACTCTGCTGTGCTACTTCTTTATATGCCGTGTTATATTAATGGAATAGTTCTTAGACGTAAACCGTTGTTATATGATGAGTCGATATTTTAACGACTCATTTAGTCATTTTTAACCGTGTTTTGTTATGTCTTTTAGCCTTTTTATAGTGTTTTAGTGCATTTTCACGTTTGGTATTTTGTGTGTTTTCGTACGTTTTTAGGTGTTTTTAGGTAAACGGCAAGAAGATGGAGGACCAATGTGCAAATTGAAGCTTATCCAAGCTTCTAGAAGCACACTAAGGCCAAGTAGTGGGCCATTACTACAAGGAGGTGACAAGGACGTTGAGAAAAGGGAGTGAAAATAGGAACATGTGGGAAAAATGGGAGTTTCCCCGGATGGGAGGCTCACCGCAGTGAGCTCCATCAACACGGAAGCTCACTGTGGTCCAAAGGAGCACAACAGAACACGAGTTGATTCGCAGAAGACCAGACCGCGGCGAGCCAGGAACATAAAGGAGGCTCACCGCAGCGAGTGCTGTTCAGGACCAATTCAACCACGATTTCTTGCAGTTTTTTCCCATGATTTCAAATTTCTACTTCCTTGGTTCTATAAATAGGCAACTTGTATTCAGTCATTTTCATATCTTATACCTTCTAGTTTATATTTCTCTCAATTTCAAGCATTGTAAACACTATAGAGATTCAATCCCTCTTTTAATTGAAGTATATTTCCTTTCAGACGATCTCTTGTCACTGACGTATCCAGGTATCAATCGTCCAATTACTATTTACTTTGTACGTGATAGGTTGGTACCTTTGATTACTAAATGTTGGTGTATCGGTGTGAACTTGGTAGTGTCTTAATCATTGATTAGGCTATATCCGTATGATTTCACAGCTCGTGACAGGCTCTTTGTAGTGATTACGTACTTATAGCCCGTATTTGGTTGAACTATCAATAGCAAGGTGATGAACTATGACTAGGTAAGCTTAATTGGTCTTCTCGTATCAGCACACTTCATGAAAGGATTTATTTTCTTCTTTGTTTGTAGAATTGCGTGATCTAGGTATTACCTTGTCTTGTGATTGTTAGATTTTATTCTAGGGTTGAAGTATCACAATCCGCACTATCTGTTTACAACCAACACAAGCGAGTCTATTCTTTAGAACTAGCTTAATCAATTTCTCGAGAGAACGACCCTGTGGTTAAAAGCCTTGTATGTCTATAACAATCGCTTTTTCTACTCGTGTTAATATAAGTAGTAATTTCTGAGTGATCATTATACAACTCTGTACATCCTTTGTGGTGTGATGTTCTGCTGAGTGACACAGTGGTTTCATTGTACTGAGTAGGGGTACTAGTATTGACTGCGCCTTGGTATTTAGTATTATGCCCTGCTGTCGTTAGAGGTAATCACGTAGGATATTAACTAGGAAGTTGGGAGTAGCATAGTACGAGGGAGGTTGGGAGTCCTTTACACCATCACCATTATCGATTTTCATCAATAAGATTATGGTTTTAATTGCGATTCGATCATCTGCTTACAATCTGTTAACTTACTGCTATTGCTATGTGTTTGTGAGCTTCCGAAAAAAATATAAATTTAATCTTTGATTGTAATTAAGGATTATTGGTACTACAACGCATTCAAATTCTCAAGTGCGCCGGGGACACTTGACCGCTCAAGCAAGTTTCGATCATCCGAGATAAGTTGAATTCTTTCTTTCGCTTCACTGTACGCACTGTCTTTCAATTCGTATAGCATAAAACAAAAAATATATATATAATCTGTAGGAATCGATTTTCTCAGGAAAAAATCCAAAAATATTGTCTTTTTCGTATTTGTTTATTTACTTTTCGCTATGTTAGGCTGACTCACTTATGTAAGGGTTAGCCGAGATCTTTGATTACATGGTTATTATATGATGGAATAGTTTTAGTATCTATGTTGGTTTTGCGATTGTTGTTCATTCCTGTCCTGCTTGAGATAAGATGCATGATTATTTGTGGGAGCATGAGTATTCATTGCACTAGATTAGGAGATGTCAGCTGTGTCTATAAGTTGATATTCTGCCTGAGGTTTGTTGTTCAGGCTAGCCACTGGTGGCAGCTTTGAGCTAGACGATAGTCTACATAGGATATCTTTACTGACTGCGCCTTAGTATAAGATATGTTGCCTGTGTGACTCTTCAGCCAAAACCATCACTATTCATTATTCCTGATATATAAACTTAATAACAAAGTGAAGGTTGATTCTTACGTGTTCTCTCTCGTCTATTTTCATTGCCCTCTTCTTATCTGTTTACGTTGATTAATCAAAAAATTCAAAAATACGTAATTTCATATTTCTGTTTACTCGAAACTAGAATTATCTTTCTCTAATTTTATCTGTCTATACTTGCAAAAGTTTGTTTGTTACTTTGCTTATTCATGTCTGAGTAGTCTTTTGGCCTAATTTCTGGGCCTATTTCAAAAGATTTTTTGTTTCTCGAGTCTGAGTTCTTTTGACAAGTCGGTTATCTATTGCTTTAGATATGCCTTTTACTGATGTGATCTTTGATGGCCTTTAACAAGTACTGAGGAATTTTCAAAAATCATTTTTGTCCGTTTCACTTGTAAATAAAAAGTCTGCCTATTCAAGTAGTAAAAAAGCCGGTGAGAAGCCTTATTGAGCCGATGAAAAAATATTGTACCGCCAAATGTGTGATTCTAGTTGGATGAACAAGGAAAAATCCTTGCGCCACTTCATATACATGTGCACTCTTTTTCCGTTCCAATGAACAGGTTTGGGGAGAAGGGTACTTGTTACTTCATACTCAGGCTCACTCCACTCAACATTTGGGCATTTGGTCGACTTTGAAAACCGCTTTGTATTGCTTGCTGTCGTTCTAACAAAAAAAAAAAAAGAAAAATCTCGAAGTGTTTTCCCGGATCCTTGTGACTGTTAGAGATCGTGTTGGGCATTTCCAAATACTACCTATAAACCAACGTGGGGCTGATTGTGCGTATGTTGTGAGGGTTGATGGTTATGTTCTGAAATTGCATGCCAAATACTACCTATAAACCAGCGCATGGGCGGTTCTCATATGTTGTGAGGGTTCATGGGGTGTACTCCAAACCGACACGCGCAAAAGTGCAGATCTTGAGCAACCTATTGGGATACACTTGCAAAATTGAGAAAAAAAATGAAAAAATAAAAATCTGTGGAAAAGGGCAAAGCACAAGAAAAAACAAAAATAAAAATAATACGTGCAAAAAGAGCAAGGCACGAGAACGGCAGCTATTTCTATTCCTTGTATTGATTTCGACCCCTTTCACCAAAAAAGTCCTTTCCGATTCGTTTGAATTGAGTGCAAAAGCATGTAATATTAGTGGCAGCTTTGTGACGTTTGTTGTCACCTTCTTAAGTTAAGTCTTGAGCGAATACCATTATTTACTGGACACTTCCATAAGAGAGTCTTGAGTTTCACTTATATTATCCTATTTTAAGGGACTGGTAGGGTAAGTCGAAGTTTTATTTACTTGTGAAACGGAAGATTGTGATCTTTGGTAAGCTACTTGCGAACGTTAAAGGAGATACAAGTTAACATCAGTTTTAGGCTTGCCTCTTGCATTCGTTGTTCCGGTAGTTTGTTGATTGAACTCTTCTGTGTTTTGTCGTGTCTATGTGGTTTTTCTTTTCTAGGATGTTTTAGAGTCTTGTTTGCTCGAGGACGAGCAAAGGTTCGGTTTGTGGAGTTTGATGAGTCGATATTTTAACGACTCATTTAGTCATTTTTAGCCGTATTTTGTTACGTCTTCTAGCCTTTTTATTAGTGTTTTGGTTCATTTTCACGTTTGGGTATTTTGTGTGTTTTTGTACTTCTTGAGGTGTTTTTAGGTAATGGCAAGAAGATGGAGGACCATTGTGCAATTTGAAGCTCTTCCAAAGCTTCTAGAAGCACACAAGGCCAAGTAGTGGGCCATTACTCCAAAGTGGTGACTTGGAGGTTGAGAAAAGGGAGTGAAAATAGGAAGAAGTGGAAAAAACAGGAGGTTGCCCGAATATGTACCTCACCGCGGTGAGCTCAATCATAACGGAGGCTCACTGCGGTCCAACTAGTCAAACCAAGTTACGAGCTACCTCGCAGGAAGGGGACCGCGGCGAGCCCAACATCAAAGGGGATCTCGCCGCGGTGTGTTCTGGCAAGACAGAGTCAATGCACGATTTCTGGCACTTTTTTTCCTTGCTTTTAAATTTCTACTTCATTGGTCTTATAAATAGACCACTTATATCAGTAGTATTGTCATATCTTCATACCCTATAGTTGTATTCTCTTTGAATTCAAGCATTGTAAACAATCTAGAGATTCAATCTCTCTTTCAATTATAGTTTATCTCCTTTCAGACGATGTCGTGTCCTAGACATATCCAGGTATCAATCGTATAATTACTTATTTATTTTGTATGTGACTGGTTGTTACCTCTTATCACAGAACGCATGTTGTATCGGTGTGAACATGCTTCTATCGTTATCATTAATTAGGCTATATCCGGATGAATGCATAGCTAGTGACATGCTTTTTGTAGTTTATACGTACTTATAGTCGGTATTTGGTTGAATTAGCAATAGCAGGGCGATGATCTGCGACTAGGTAACCTTAATTGGTCCTCTCGTATAAGCACACTCCATGAAAGGATTTATTATCTTCGTTGTCAGTAGAATTGCATGATCTAGGTATTACCTTGTCTTGTGATTGTAGATTTTATGCTAGGGTTGAAGTATCACCAATCTATCCAACTATCTATTTACAACGAATGCAAGCGAGTCTATTCTATTTGAACTAGCGTAATCAATTCCTTGAGAGAACGATCCTGTGGTTAAGAGCATTGTCTATAACAATCGCTTTTTCTATTTGGGTTAATATAAGCAGTCATTTTTTAGTGCATCAGAAATTTGGCGCCGCTGTCGGGGAATTGATTCGTACGTTCTTTTAGAGTAGGATAAATTGTGGTTCGTTGTGTATCTTTTATTTGGAAAAAAAAATCAAAAAATTTTTAAAACTCAAATTTTTTACTTTTTATGTCTTTTTTATTTTCAATGGTTTGGGTAGAACTACTCCTGGTTTCTTGTTCTTGTGTGTGTAGGGTAATATCAATGACTCTTACTGCGAAGTGTGTGACAATGGAGAATAAGGGCACAATGAGAGATGCCAAGAGGAATCTCTTTCACTTCGAGTAAGGAGAGGATGAAAAATTCCATGATACATGGTACAGGTATTTGGAATTTGAGCAAGAGTGCCCGGATCACGATTTTTCAGAGGAGTGCATGATGTTCTATTTCCGCAAAACGCTGAGAGGTGAGAATAGGAAGATAGTGGATGTTATTGCCGGTGGTTGCATCGAGGGTGTGAATCTAGACCAGGAAAGGGAGTTTTTGAACTCACTGTTTATCTGACTAGGATGCATTCCCTGGGGTTCTTGCCAACGTGTCTACTTCGAAGAGAACTAGTTGAGTTTGAAGTGATGGAAGAAGAGACGTCAGATTCCATTACTACGCCAGATAAAGATGCTTCTTCTTTGTTTGATGATGGAGGCATGGACTCCCCAGATTTAGAAAGAATTTCCATGCCACTTGAGCCCATAGAGAGCACTCCCATGCCACTAGGGGCCATAGAGAGCCATGTGCCTCATCACCCGGAAAACACACATATGTCATTACCCGAGGGGAGTTTTGTTAATCCTCTCTGCCCTTTTTCTTTGTTTCATGTTTATGAGTGTTATGTGTTTAAATTTGAACATATACTCTCGACATACTCGTTTGCAGGATTACATGAGTATTGTGGGATCAACACACAATGGAGCAGAAGGTATTCACAGGAAGCTCCAAGTAGGCTCAACGCCTGCTCAAAATTCATTCCCATATGAGAACGGATAACGACAATCTACAATAGTCGAGCCAACGACTATAAGAAAAGGCGCTTCCCGGGAGGCAAGCTGGGGGTTCAGGTTTTGAAGAGAGGGAGGAGATTTTATTGGCAGTAATATTTTGGTGGAGGATCATCTTCCGGACCCCACGGTCCGCCCTCCTCTCATTGATCATGCCGACCGAGGCATGCTATGGGCGGTAACTCTACAACTTTTTGTTTTAATTTATTCTCTAAGCTAGGGTCTAGCTATCGAATAGGTTTGGGGAGGGAAGTTGTATGTTCTTTTGTTTAAATGCCTCGGTATGTTTTATCTACGCTGCCTTGTATATATATGTATATATGTGTTTTTTCTTTTTAGTTGGGTGGTGTGGGGTGGTATGTTAGCCACTTTTGCTTATTCATGTGTGAGTAGTCTTTTGGCCTAATTTTTGGGCCTATTTTAAAATATTTTTTGTTTCTCGAGTCTGTGTTCTTTTGAAAAGTCGGTTATCTATTGCTTTAGATAAGCCTTTTACTGATGTGATCTTTGATGGCCTTTAACAAGTACTGAGGAATTTTCAAAAATCTTTTTTGTCCGTTTCACTTGTAAATAAAAAGTCTTTCTATTCAAGTAGTAAAAAAGCCGGTGAGAAGCCTTATTGAGCCGATGAAAAAATATTGTACCGCCAAATGTGTGATTCTAGTAGGATGAGCAAGGAAAAATCCTTGCGCCACTTCATATATACATGTGCACTCTTTTTAAAACGAGTATGACGAGCGACATTTTGACTTGTTATCTCGATTCCCACTCGATTCCTAAACCCGTTCCAATGAACAGGTTTGGGGAGAAGGGTACTTGTTACTTCATACTCAGGCTCACTCCACTCAACATTTGAGCATTTGGTCGACTTTGAAAACCTCTTTGTATTGCTTGCTGCCGTTCTAAAAAAAAAAAGAAAAAAGAAAAATCTCGAAGTGTTTTCCCAGGATCCTTGTGATCGTTTGAGATCGTGTTTGGCATTTCCAAATACTACCTATAAACCAACGTGGGGCTGATTGTGCGTATGCTGTGAGGGTTGATGGTTATGTTTTGAAATTGCATGCCAAATACTACCTAAACCAGTGCGTGGGCGGTTCTCATATGTTGTGAGGGTTGATGGGGTGTACTCCAAACCGACACGCACAAAAGTGCAGATCTTGAGCAACCTATTAGGATACACTTGCAAAATTGAGATAAAAAATGAAAAAATAAAAATCTGTGGAAAAAGGGCAAAGCACAAGAAAAAACAAAAAGAAAAATAATACGTGCAGAAAGAGCAAGGCACGAGAACGGCAGCTATTTCTATTCCTTGTATTGATTTCGACCCCTTTCACCAAAAAAGTCATTTCTAATTCGTTTGAATTGAGTGCAAAAGCATGTAATATTAATGGCAGCTTTGTGACGTTTGTTATCACCTTCTTAAGTTAAGTCTTGAGAGAATACCTTTATTTACTAGACACTTCAAGAAGAGAGACTTGAGTTGCACTTATATTATCCCTTTGTGAGGGACTGCTAGGGTAAGTCGAAGTTTTATTTACTTGTGAAACGGAAGATTGTGATCTTTGGTAAGCTACTTGCCAACGTTAAAGGGGATACAAGTTAGCATCAGTTTTAGGCTTGCCTCCTGCAATAGTTGTTCCAGTAGCTTTTTGGTTGAACTCTTCTGTGTTTTGTCGTGTCTATGTGTTTTTTCTTTTCGAGGACGTTTTAGAGTCTTGTTTGCTCGAGGACGAGCTAAGGTTTGGTTTGGGGAGTTTGATGAGCCGATATTTTAACGACTCATTTTGTCCTTTTTAGCCTTATTTTGTTATCTCTTCTCTAGCCTTTTTATTTGTGTTTTAGTTCATTTTCACATTTGGGTATTTTGTGTGTTTTTGTACTTCTTTAGGTGTTTTTAGGTAAAGGCAAGAAGATGGAGGACCATTGTGCAATTTGAAGCTCTTCCAAAGCTTCTAGAAACACACAAGGCCAAGTAGTGGGCCATTTCTCCAAAGTGGTGACTTGGAGGTTGAGAAAAGGGAATGAAAATAGGAAGAATTGGAAAAAATGGGAGGTTGCCCGGATATGTACCTCACCGCGGTGAGCTCCATCATAATGGAGGCTCACCGCGGTCCAACTAGCCAAACCAAGTTACGAGCTGCCTCCAACTACCCCAACACCAAAGAGGACCTCGCCGCGGTGAGTTCCGGCAAGACAGAGTTAATGCACGATTTCTGGCAGTTTTTTCCCTAGCATTCAAATTTCTACTTGCTTGGTCTTATAAATAGACAACTTGTATTGGTAGTTTTATCGTATCTTCATACCCTCTAGTTGTATTCTCTTTCTATTGAAGCATTGTAAACAATCTAGAGATTCAATCTCTCTTTCAATTGAAGTTTATTTCCTTTCAGACGATCTGGTGTCCTAGACGTATCCAGGTATCAATCGTATAATTAATTATTTATTTTGTACGTGACAGGTTGTTACCTCTGATTGCAAAATGCATGTTGTATCGGTGTGAACTTGCTTCTATCGTTATCATTAATTTGGCTATATCCGAATAAATGCATAGCTAGTGACAGGCTTTTTGTAGTTCATACAAACTTATAGTCCGTATTTTATTGAATTAGCAATAGCAGGGCGATGATCTGCGACTAGGTAATCTTAATTGGTCCTCTCGTATAGGCACACTCCATGAAAGGATTTATTATCTTCGTTGTCAGTAGAATTGCATTATCTAGGTATTACCTTGTCTTGTGATTGTAGATTTTATGCTAGGGTTTAAGTATCACCAATCTATCCAACTAACTGTTTACAACGAATGCAAGCGAGTCTATTCTATTTGAACTAGCTTGATCAATTCCTCGATAGAACGATCCTATGGTTAGGAGCATTGTCTACAACAATCGCTTTTTCTACTTGGGTTAATATAAGTAGTAATTTCTGAGCGCATCAAGATTTGACAAATTGATTGAGTATTTTAAGGTTTTTATTCTTGCTCACCATGTTTCAATAAAATGTTCCTGTAGAACAAATTCCCTTGACGACCCTATTAGGAATATATGTTTATATTTTGATCAGTAAACTCTAATGACTTATCTTAGCTCAGAAAGGTAACTAGTACTCTTAGTTCACTTGAACATTGTAAAAGAGGAAGCTTACTGAGTATGTTAGTCTAGTATATCTTGTATATGATGTTAGGTCTCAGGTTGTAATTTTATATCTTTGAAGATGACCAAGAAGCAAGCATCCAGTAGGAAGAGCTCTATTTATTGAAGATGAAGAGACTGCACAAGATTGCTGAATACTAAGGGGAAAGGTCTCCTCAGATACATTGGCTCAAATACCTTGAAGATATTCTGTGTCTTTGGAAGACAAGTATCTCAAGAGGTTTCTGACTCCCAAAGATTACTGAGTAAGGAAGTGCAAATCCTCAAATAGCTTGCATAGTTCCGTTGAGACTACATGACAAAAGATAATTACACAGACAGAGATGTCCGAGTAAAAGAGGAAATCTTTGTAAAGAGAAAAAGCTCATTGTCGTAATATCATCATATATCAATAATTTGAATTTCTAAGTGCCTAACGGATTCTATTCAAACGGCATGATTTTCAACTATAAATATCACCACTTGGATTGCTTGAAAACACACACTGAACTTACACAACTACGAACTTACATTCAAGCATACAAGCCTTCAAACCTATTTACTCTCATTAGCTTACTGTTGCGACTAAAGCTCTTTGATTCAAAGTAGCACGAAAGTTCTAAATGTCCTGATCCTTAACAAGACTTGTTTATTGTGAAGGAGTTCAATCCAAGGATAAAATTGCGACTGAAATATGAGATTCATTCTCTTCAACAAACAACAAAGACTTGGGTCAGTAAAGAATAACTTCCCATACACTGAAAGGAGTATTAAGGAAGATTGATTCTTCTAAGCTCTCTAAGATACAGTAGAACCTCTATAAATTAATACTCGATAAATTAATAACCTCGATAAAATTAATAATTTGTCCAGTCCCAACTTGGGACCAGTACAAATTTGAACCCCAATTAATGAAATAATAAGATAATAATTTTTTTGAAATCCTAGTGTGTATATATATATTGGTCCCAATGAGACTATAAATTAATAATTACCAAAAAATTTCACATATATATATATATATATATACATTCACATATATATATATATATATATATATATATATATATATATATATATATATATATATATGAATGTATATATATGTACATATATATATATACAAAATTCTAAGATTGTTTAGTAAAAAGTGAATCTATAGTCACTTGTTTTTTGTTGAACTTCAAATCTATATTGAGTTCATCTATAAATCTCCCCATTGCACTAAAGAGTTGGGGCGTTATCTTCTCGTATTGCAACAAAAAGTTGTGAAGAGTTGTTTCCGCTTGCAATGCTTCTTTTCGAGTGACCGGTTCCAAAGCTATTGAATCATCCTGAGCTTCATCATCGACCAGATTTTGAATGGTATCCACCACAATTTTTTCAATGCTTTGAATTTCATAACATTCATTATTGTCACCATGATAATCTAGAAAGTAATTCACATCCATTTTGTGCCGATAATGCATACCCGTAATCAAGTTCTCAAGCTCACGAATGTCTTCTCCAGAATTTACATCGTTTAAATAACTTGATCCGGTTTGATTCGCCGAATGAATTTTGTAGTTTCGAAAGTAATTTGGTATGGCCTCTTGTTGCAAATTTACTTTCCAAGCTGAGACGACCAAATTGATAGCATCTAAAACATTAATCTTCTCCGAAGAAGAAATGTCCAACTCATAACCTTCCAAAATCTTACGGTAAAACCTTTTGCGGTAGTACATTTTAAAGGCTCTAATTATCCCAGCATCACATGATTGAATTTTTGAATCATAGATGTTAATTGGAACTTGTTTTTCTAATTTATTTTTCATCTATAACTAATATACATTGTAACTAAGTATATTGGACTTGGAAATTTAAAGGTCATACGTGAAACCTCTTTAAATTAATAAATTTTTAATTTATCGATATAATAATATCTCGCTAAATTAATAAAATATCCCGGTCCCAACATTATTAATTTATAGAGGTTTTACTGCAATTGAAAAAGTTATTAAGAAAGCTTACTTGACAAACTACCATAACCAACACCAACAGGCGTGTTTAGGGCAAGGATTTAGTTGAGAAAACTAAAGTCCTCACCTAACTGAGCACTTGAAGTACTTGTCTTTGGAAGTTGGGAAATAGCTCAAACGTTACGGAGTAGAGGAAGTACTTGCCTGAGAAAGTCAGGGAATAACTCAGGGGGAACACTTGGTTGGGAACCTAGTGTAAAAGGGATAAAGAGATTGGATTTTGTAAGGAGAACTCATTATCTTGTCCTAGTGGATTCAAGTCCTGAGAAAGGGCCAGTGGATTAGTTGAGGGATTACGCCACCTTCAGATATAACTATAAAAGCTTTATGTTATTTACTTACTGCACTTTACTTATTGCTTTGAATTACTTGTTGAGTACTTACACACATTATAGCTTGCTGACACATACACTTATCGACAAAAGTTTGAAAAGACTATCCCCCCCTCCTCTAGTCTTTTACTTTGCCGTTATATGGACCAACAAGTTGTATCAAAGCAGGAGGTTCTTTAACCTTCTGCACTGAACCTAGATCCTAGATAAGTGCTCACTAACTGCTCACCACCTACACTTGATTTGTTTGTTTAGTGTGTTTGTTGCAGGATGTCTCTCATCAATGCACCCACTCTCAAGCCAGAGAACTATGAGAAATGGAAGAACGACATGATACTTCACCTTGAAGCTATTAGTGATGAATTGATCGAAGTTGTAAAGAATGGTCCAATTATCATTCTACAAGAGAAGGTAAACACTGAAGTTTTACATGGTCGAAACAAGGATACTATAGATGTTGTTGGATCATTAACATCTAGCGTGACATCACGCGCAAGACAGACATGAGCCATATCCTATGAGGCAAAGCCCAGACATCTTTGGACATCTGAAGATTCCAAAAGAAACAGGCTAGACGGTCAAGCAAGGAACATCATCATACGTTCTACTCCAAATCACATACAGTGCAAACTGTGGAGGTGCTAAAACGGCGAAAGATGACTAATCACTGATTGAAGAAATCTGTGTCGACACTGAGAAAACCAAGGAAAACAAGTTTGAAGTTTTGAAGTTAAAATTTCAAAATTTCAAACAAGGTCCTACTGAGACACTTGAAGAACTTGATTTCAGGTTTACAACACCAGTGAGTGATATGGCTGCACTTGGTTAAATTGATAGACACTCTAACTCTGAAAAGGTTAAGACTATTGTGAGGAGCTTGAATCAAAACTGGGAACACACTCAGTAATTCTACTTCAACCAAGGAATGCCTACCATCACACCAGTGCAGCTTTTCTCACATTTGGAAACTATCAATTATAAGATAAAGCAAAGAGGACTTATGACTGCTGAAACATCGCATAATGTTGCTCTAATAACTCATGGTACTTCTGAAAAGAAGGAAACCAAAGAGGTGACAAAGAAAAATGCTCTTGCTGTAAACCATATGAGAAAATATGTTAGTCAGTACAAGAAATTGAAAGAAGGACTAAAGAGAAGCTGAAAAAGCATCTAGGTCCCAACTATCAGTAGTACAAGAATATGCAATTGACAAGCTCGCTGAACAAGCCTGCTCAGCAATCATCAAGTACTGAGGGAGCAGAAATCGCAAATGATATCAGTTTCTAATGTCAGAATCCTGGTCACTTTAAAAGAGACTGCCCAGCTGACAACAAGCTTAAGACAGGTGACAAGAAAGATAGAAGAAATTTCAAGATAGGCCAGAGAGCTATGTTCACTGAGGAAAGGAAAAATATCCAAATTCAATTGGATACTCTTGATCTTGACTCTGAGTCTGAAAATGAGCACTCAGATGATTCCAAACTACCTTCACCAGCGCTATGTGACATACTCATGAATTGATTGACTTTAGTCAAAAGAAGAAAGAAATGTGTGGAGTTGCTAAGGAGGTCTATCCAGATTGACAGATGAGGTAATCACTATTTCTCGATTTGTAAATTATGAGAGTGATGAGGAAGGAATCAAAGATCTAGAACACCTCAGAAATGAGCTTGATCTTTATAAAAAAGAATTTATGGTTGTCCAAGCTAGAATCAAAATCCTCGCAGAAGAAAAGTAAACTCTTGAAAGGAGTATTCACAAATGCACAAGGTATCTAAATCAAAGGATGCTAAGAATGCATTCTTGAAAGCTCAGATAGTTGAGACTACTAAAAGGCATAAGGAAGAAATGGAGGAACATCAAAATAATTTTGATTAAATTCTCATTGAGAATTTTGAAATCAAAGAAAAGAAAGTTTCCTTTCAATCCTATGCTAAAGCTTGTGACACTCTGACTGAGATACACTCTTATTTAAGAGATGCCTCAGAGAAAGGTGGACTTGGGCTAGACACTTAAATAAATAATCCTATCATTCTGAATAAGAATGATGAAAGGAAAACATTTGTCAGAGGTCAGCAAGTGATTCCTGTTAGGAATATCTGTTTAGACTTTGATTAGCAACCTCAATGAATTATCTTAGTTCAGAAAGGTAACTAGTACTCTTAGTTCACTTGAACATTGTAAAAGAGGAAGCTTACTGAGTATGTTAGTCTAGCAAATCTTGTATAGGATGTTAGGTCTCAGAATGTAATTTTTATATCTTTGAAGAAGACCAAGAAGGAAGCATCTAGCAGAAGAACTCAATTTTTTGAAGATCAAGAAACTGCACAAGATTGCTGAAGACTAAGGAGAATTGTCTCCACAGAAACCTTTTCCCAGATACCTTAAAGAAACAAGTGTTTTCAAAGAACAAGTTTCCTAATAGATATCTGAGAGTTAAGGTTACTGATAAAGGAGTGTGTCAAGGCTCAGATACCTTGCACCTATCTGTTGAGACTACAAGACAAAAATAGTACAATGCATTAATTACGCAGACAGAGATGTCTGAACAAAAGAGGAAATCTCTGAAAAGAGACAAAGCTCACTGCAGTACTATTTACAGATCAATAGTTTGAATTTCAAAGACGCCTAACGGATACTATTCAAACGGCTTGAAATTCAACTATAAATTTGACCACTTAGAATGCTTGAAGACACACCTTGAACTTCACTGAACACAACTCATACTCAAGCATACAAGCCTTCAAACTACTTACTCTCTCTAGCTTATTGTTGTGACTAAAAGCTCTTGAATTCTAAGTAGCACGAAAGTTCTAAGTGTCCTGATCCTTAACAAGCATTGTTAGTTGTGAAAGAGTTGAATCAAAAGATTAATTTGCAACTGATATCTGAGATTCATTCTCTTGAACATACAACAAAGACTTAGGTCAGTAAAGAACAACTTACCATATATAGTGAAGTGTATTAAGTAAGATTTATAGAGCTATCTGGAACATAACTATATAAGTTATAAAGAAATCTCACCTGACAAACTACCATAACCAACACCAACAAGGCGTTGAGCATAGGAAGTACTTAGTTTGGGAAACTAAGGAACAGCTCATGTTACTGAGTAGAGGAAGTACTTAGCTTAGATAGATGGGAAACAACTCAGGGGGAACACGTGGTTGGGAACCCAGTGTAAAAGGGATCAAGAGATAGGATTCCGTAAGGGGAACTCATTATCTTATTTTAGTGGATTCAAATCCTGAGAAAGGGCGAGTGGATTAGTTGAGGGATTTTGCCACCCTCAGATACCACTATAAAGTTTTGTGTCATTTACTTACAGCACTTTACATATTGCTTTATTTACTTGCTGAGTATTTACACACTTATAGCTTGCTGAGCACGAGCACTTATCACCAAAGTCTTCCGCTTTCTGATTATAACTATCAGATACCTTCACAGATATCTGAGAAACTTTTTTATCGACAAAAATTTGAAAAGACTATTCACCCCCTCCGGCCCTCTAGTCTTATACTTTGCCGTTATCTGGACCAACAAGTGGTATCAGAGCAGGTGGTTCTTTAACCTTATGCAATAAACCTAGATCCTAGATAAGTGCCTTCTAACTGCTCACCACTTGCACTAGATTTGTTTGTTTAGTGTGTTTACTGCAAGATGTCTTTAAGTGATGCACCCACTCTGAAGCCAGAGAACTATGAGAAATGGAAGAACAACATGATGCTTCACCTAGAAGCTATCATGATGAAATGATCGAAGTTATAAAGAATGGCCCTATTGTCATTCGACAAGAAAAGCAAGTCACTGAGGTTTCTAGTGGTCGAGACAAAGATAAAACTGATGTTGCTTGATACTCAACTACCAGTACATCTTCAGGCGCAAGACCAACTGGAGAAATTGCCTGTGAACCAAAGCCTAGACATCTCTGGACATCTGAGGATTCCAAGAGAAACAGGCTAGATGGTCAAGCAAGAAACATCATTATACGTTCTACTCCAGATCACGTACAGGACAAACTGTGGGATGCAAAAACGGCGAAAGAGGCCTGGTCACTGATTGAAGAAATCTGTGCTGGCACTAAGAAAACCAAGGAAAACAAGTTCGAAGTTTTGAAGCTCAAATTACAAAACTTCAAACAAGGTCCCACTGAGACACTTGAGGAACTTGATTTCAGGTTTACAACACGGATAAGTGAAATGGATGCACTTGGTGAACGTGAGAGATACTCTAACTCTGAAAAGGTTAAGACTATCGTGAGAAGCTTAAATCAAAACTGGGAACATACTCAATAATTCTATTTCAACCAAGGAATGTGTAACATCACTCCAGTGGAGCTTTTCTCACATTTGGCAACTGTCAATTATGAGACAAAGCAAAGCGGACATATGGCTACTGAAACATAGCAGAATGTGGCTCTGATAACTCAAGGTACTTTTGAAAAGAAGGACACCAAAGAGGTGACTGAGGAAAATGCTCTTGCTATAAAGCATATGAGAAAGTATGTAAGTCAGGAGATTGAGAGAAGAAGGGCCAAAGAAAAGCTGAAAAAGCATCTAGGTCCCAACTATCACCAGTACAAGAATATACAATCGACTAGCTCGCTGAACAAGCCTGCTCAGCAATCAACAAGTACTGAGGTGGCAGAAATCGGAAATGGTATCTGCTTCTATTATCAGAAACCTGGTCACTTTAAAAGAGATTGCTCAGCTTATAACAAGCTAAAGACAGGTGACAAAAAAGATAGAATAAATTTCAAGTGAGGCCAGAGAGCTTTGCTCACTGAGGAAAGGAAAAAGATTCAAATTCAATTGGATGCTCTTGATCTTGACTCTGAATCTGAGGATGAGGACTCAGATGATTCCAAATTTCCTTCACCATAAATGTGTGGTATCACTCATGATTTGGTTAACTTTGGTCAAAAGAAAAACGAAATGTGCGGGGTTGCTGAGGAGATTTATCCAAATTGCTCCAACATTGAGCCATGCTTAATGGCTGATGAGGTAACCACTATTTCTGATTTTGTAAATTATGAGAGTGATGAGGAAGGAATCAAAAATTTAGAACACCTCAGAAATGAGCTTTATCTTTATGATGGTTGTCCAAGCTAGAACCAAGATTCTTGAAGAAGAAAAGAAGTCTCTGGAAAAGGAGTGCTCACAACTCCGAAAGCTATTTGAGACAAAGCATGCTGAGAATGCATTTCTAAAGGCACAAACAGTGGACACAGGAAAGTTACATGAAGAAGCAATGGATAAAACTTCAAAATAAGTGTGAAGGTCATCTTTCTAACAATGATGAACACAAAGAAAGAATTGTCATTTCAATCCTTCGCCAAAGCTTGTGACACTCTCACTGAAGTACACTCTTACCTAAGAGATGCCTCAGAGAAAGGAGGACTTGAGCTAGACACTCAAACAAATAGTTCTACTACTCTGAACAAGAGTGATGAGAGAATGACATTTGTTAGGCGTCAGCAAGGTGGTTCCCAAACAGCCTATAGCATTGGTCAGAAAGCTAAGGTTGATGACATAGGAAAGGCAGTTGCGACTATTCCTTTAAGGGAAAAACAAGTCTCAAAGAAATCTAATGGGAAAGTTCCTGGAAAGGAACATCGCACTGAGAAGTGTAATCACCCACAGTGCTACGTCTCGAAGAAAGGGAAGATTGTTGGTGCTGGCAAATTCTCAAATGTCACATTTTCTGGGAAGAAAGATGATCCAGAGACTAGTAAGGTTGCTAAGAGAAGATCTCAGATGGCACCTCGTGCTCGAAATGGCATTAGCTACAAAGCCATCGGAATACTACTTGCTCAGGAGTACAAACTAGAGCAAGAACGATGGATGAAAGCTAGGGTTGCTCACAACAATCATCAGAAGTGGAAGAAAGAACAAGCCACAAACAATCTGAATGCCAGGGCTCGAAGAAATCTGAATAGGAAAGCTCAGTTTGCTGGAAAGCAGACTCAGCAACCTGACAGGTATCTGAGAGCACCAAGAGGAGCACCAAGGAACACACCAAGAAGGAAAATAGTTCTTGATAACAATGATACTAGTCATTTACCTAGAATTCCTCCTTATGTTCCTGCTAGACAAAAACATGTTCCTAAGAATCATTCAAAAATGGATTCCAACTGGGAGATACTTTAGTCTAGACGGTTCCATTATTGAAATGAGAACCTAACTCCTGTTTCCTGTTTTGTGCAGAACACTCTAAAGAAGAATCCAACACGGCATTTTGATAGTGGATGTGTGAAGCACATGACAGGAGACAAAGCAAATATGGTCAACTACAAACTATTTAACACTGGACCAGATATCAAATTTGCTGGAGGAGAAGTGAATCCAACTGTAGGATTTGGAGATCTAAAATTGGGAGCCCTCACAATCACTGGAGTACTACATGTGAAGGGATTGAAATATAATCTACTTAGCATGAGTCAATTGTTGACAAGGGGTTCTTAGTGAAGATCATATCAAATATCTGCAAATTGATTCACAATGAGTCAAAGCAGGTAGTCTTGGTTGCTAGGCGGAATGGAAGTATCTATGTTGCTAACTGGGAATCTGCCACAACTGAAGAATGCCTCATGGTGATTCTATCTGGCTACGCTGAAGAAAATTGGCTATGGCACAAAAGGATGAGTCACTTGAATTTCAAAACTCTGAATAAGCTAGCCAAGAAAGAATTGGTTGTTGGATTACCTAAGATGGCATACAGAAAAGAAGGCGTATGCTCAGCTTGTCAATTAGGGAAACAAGCCAAAACATCTTTCAAGTCTAAAACTAGACGTTCCAGTGTGAGACCGCTGCAACTGTTACATATGGATCTCTTTGAGTCCTCAGTAACTAGTTATGCAGGAAAGAAGTATGGTCTGGTTGTTATGGATGAATACTCAAGATTCACTTGGCTTGTTTTTCCTCAAACAGAAATCTGATGCAAGGGTCGAGATACCAGCTGAATAAGCTTGAAGTCATGAAAAATGACAAGGCATCTGTGATCAGAACAGACCATGGTACTAAGTTTGTAAACCAGTACATAAAAGAGTTTTGTACTTGCAGAGGTATACAACATCAACAATCTTCAGTAAGGACACCACAACAAAATGGTGTTGCTGAAAGGAAGAATAGGACCCTAAAAGAAGCAGCAAGAACAATGCTTGCTGACACTGAAATAAGTGAAATATATTGGGTTGAAGTTGTAAATACAACATCCTACACTCAAAATAGATGTTTGATCAACAAACACCATGATAAGACTCCTTATGTGTTATTGATTGGTAGACCCTCTAGTATCAAATAGTTAAGGATGTTTGGTTGCAGATGTCTTTTTCTTAACAATGAAAAAGAATATCTAAGAACATTTCAACCAAAGGTAGATGAAGGAGTATTTATTGGTTATTCAATGAATTGCAAAGTTTACAGAATCTACAACAAAAGGACACAAAAGATTGAAGAATCTGTCCATGTAGTATTCTATGAAGGAAACAAGAAAGTACCCTTGAATGAAGAACTGTCAAATAGGTTCAAGGAACTTATGATCAAGGACCCTGACCAAGAATCTCAGAGAGGAAATGATTCTGTCATTCACTTAGAGGATGAGTCTGACGAAGAAAGGCAACCATTGCCAAGTAACAACCAGATAACTCTAAGACATGATGAAGAATTTCCTATGAGAAATCCAGAAATGGATCAAGTCACTGAGAATCATCATTATGAAGAGGTCACTGAGCAGGAGGTTGCTGTGAATCCTGTCTTAGATACCCTAGACACTAAACAAGTGTTAGATATCCCATGCACATCACAAGTTCCAGATATCTCAGGTATTGAACAAGTATCTTATCATAATCATAGTGACACAGAAATGAATCATAATGATAATGATCCCACTAGTTCTAAACCCATTATATAATGGATAAGAGATCATCCTACAAACGATGTGATAGGTCCTTTAGACCAAGGGGTAAGAACTATGAGAGGAACTGCAGAAATTGCATATTCTCTCTATGGATGTTTCATCTCAAATATTGAGCTAAAGACCATTGAAGTAGCATTAAGAGACCAAGACTGGATCTCAGCAATGTAAGAAGAATTGGATCAATTTGAGAGAACCAAAGTCTAGAAACTAGTTCCCTATATTGATGGAATATCTGTCATATGAACTAAGTGGGTTTTCAGAAACAAGATGAATGAATCTGGTGAAATAACCTGAAACAAGGCATGGTTGGTTGCCAAGGGATTCACCCAGACTGATGGATTAGATTTTGATGAGTCATATGCTCCCGTTGCAATATTGGATGCAATAAGACTATTTCTAGCCTTTGCAGCTCATAATGACTTTAAAGTTTACCAAATAGATGTCAAAAGTGCATTCCTAAATGGTGAACTTGCTGAGGAAGTCTATGTTGAGCAACCACCTGGTTTTGAAGTTTCCTCAGAAAGCAAGATTGTATATAAGCTTCAGAAAGCTCTATATGGACTTAAACAAGCTCCAAGAGCATGGTATGACACTTTAGCCAAGTACTTGCTGGGAAGTGGTTTCAAGAAAGGAGAAGTTGACAATACTCTCTTTACATTGAACCATGATGGGGAACTACTCTTAGTACAAGTTTATGTTGATGACATAATCTTTAAATCTAAGGACGAGCAACTTTGTGAAGACTTTGCTGAGCTCATGAAAATTAAATTTGAGATGAGCATGATGGGAGAATTGAATAGGGTTGCAAGTCAAGCAACTTGATGATGGAATATTCATTAGTCAAACAAAGTATGCAAAAGATATGCTCAATAAGTTTGATCTAAAGCCTTCTGAGAAGAATGCTAAGATACCTATGAGCATTGGAACCAAGATGACCTATACTGAATCTGACAAGAGTGTTGAGGAACACAAGTATAGGAAGTTAATTGGGTCTCTACTATACCTTACAACAAGCAGACCAGATATTCAATATGCAGTTGGTGTGTGTGCAAGATTTCAAACAAATCCAATGCAATCACACTACAACATTGCTATGAAAATTTTTAGGTATGGTAAAGGTACTGTAGAAGTTTGATTGTGGTATCCAAAAGAGAGTGGCTTGAGTTTAGTTGGCTATTCAGATATTGACTATGCTGGATCAATGCTTGATAGCAAAAGTACCTCAGGAACTTGTCAATTCCTTGGTGCTAGGTTAATATCATGGTTCAGCAAGAAACAAAACTCAATCGCTACATCAACCACAGAAGCAGAGTATATTGCCGCTGGGTGTTGTGCTTCACAAATCTTATGGATACAACAACAACTCAGAGACTATGAGATCAATGAAGAGAAAACTCATATTTTCTGTGATAACACAAGTGCTATTGCCATAACTCAGAATCCAAAGTTTCATGCTAAAACAAAGCACATTGATGTTAGATACCACTTCATTATAGATCATGTTGAAAAAGGCAATATTGAGATACTCAAGATTGGTACTGAAGACCAACTTGCAGATATCTTCACAAAGCCTCTGCAAGAGAGCAGATTCCTAACTTTAAGACATAGTCTTGGGTTAATGGAATTGCCAAGGTGCTAAAATTTGGTCACTGAGACGGAAACTCAGTAAGCCAAAAGGAGAAGGGGATAGGCTTTCTGGAAAAGAAAGGTACTTTAAGTAGGAAAGAGATATCTGAAATAGGTATTCAGATATCAAAGCTAAGGTGAAAAATTGAGCAAAGAAGTATCTGGGATGGGTACTCAGATACCAAGGCAAAGGGTGAAAAGGCTATCTCAGAAATCTGAGACTGGAACTCATATATCAAGAGGGTCATGTAGTGAGGGGGAACACAAAAGAGAAAAATAGTACAACTGTCAGAAGTCAACTACTCTCTTGTGTTTTGTATTTTTCCATTTTAGTGAAATTTACAAACATATCAAATGCTTAACACAGTAAGCTCAAATATCGATTTGTCCCTTAGTCACACAAATAATCCATGACTCAGATAGCTACTCGCCAAAATTCATTAATTGGGCACAATTACATGTGTTGATTGTGATCATTGCTGAGAAAGCAATCCAAGCCCTTGAAAAATATGACGTCCGAGATTTAATGGCCACGATGCATCTCGGTAAGTTAGTGGACTGTAAAAACAAATCATGGCCCACTAGCATTTAATGCAAAGCCTGTTTTCACCCACGCCTCAATGCAAGTACGCAGATAGATATACACAAAATCAATTTGTGTGTATTTGTCTGTTGAGATTACATTGCTATATAAATAGGATTTTGGCAAAGACAAGCACTTTTGCCTAATCCCACATTCGATCTAGCACAAAAATAGCAAAAACCTCTCTAAGTTTTCTGCAAAAGTTCCTACTAATTCACTGTTCCTTGTTTAGTTTTTCTGCAAAGAATCACTAATCAACTTCTGCAAAACCTTCTCGTTTTCAAACTCTTCTACTATATAAGACATGGCCCCAAAACTCGCAACTGCTCAGAAATCCGAAGTCTCTACTTCTGGTACTGCTATAAAGCAAGCACCAGTGTTGATTATCATCAACAATAGATTAGCTGGAGACATTAACCCAGAGCATTGGTCTCCAAACAATATGTTGGTCCAGATAACGGCTAAGTAAAAGACTGGGGGGGGGGGGGGGGGTGAATAGTCTTTTTCAAACTTTTGTTGATAAACACAATTTCTCAGATTTCTATGAAGATAACTGATACTTATTTTCAGAGAGCGGAAGATTTTTTGTGATAAGTGCACGTGCTCAACAAGATATGTGTAAATACTTAGCAAAGTAAATAAAGCAAGTAATAAATTGCAGAAAGTAAATAACACAAGTCTTTATAGTGGTATCTGAAGGTGGCGTAATCCTTCAACTAATCCACTTCGGCCTTTCTCAGACCTAGAATCCACTAAGAAAGATAAATGAGTTAACCTTACAAATATCTTCTCTCGATTCCTAAATACACCAGGTTCCCAACAAAGTGTTCCCCCTGAGTTATTCCCCGACTTTCTCAGCCAAGTACCTCCTATACTAAAAAACCGTTGAGCTATTCCTTAGTTTCCCAAACTAAGTACTTCCTATGCTCAGTAACCTTGGAGTTATTCCTTAGTTTCCCAAACTAAGTGCTTCCTGTACTCCACGCCGTTTAAGGTCTTGGTTAAGGTAGTTTGTCAGGTGAGTATTCTTAATAACTTTCTTAGTTATGTAAGAATACTCTATAGAACAAGAATCACTTAACACACTACACAATGTGTGGTGATATGTTCTTTACTGACTCAAGTCTATGATAAATGTTCCAGAGAATGAATCTTAGATACTTGATCTTTTGATTCAACTCCTTCACATATAGCAATGCTTGTCAAGGATCAGGACACTTAGAACTTTCGTGCTACTTAGAATTCAAGAGCTTAGTCGCAACTGTAAGCTGAAGAATTCATAAGATCTTTCAATTCTTTCAATTAAGTGCAGAAAGTAAACATCAACCAAATCACAAGGTGTGATCTTTGCTGACAAGTTATCTTTTTATAAATTGATATCTGAGAGTAGGTTCATCAGATATGTTACAAAGAAAGTTCACATATAACTTTAATACATGAAATACATTTCAGCTCCGTCAGCAAGATACAAAATACATAGTTTAAATTAGGACAGCAGGAGTAACCAAGCTCCAAGTAGACATCCTAATAAACTAGTCTTCAAGTCTTCAACACTTCAAATCTTCAATCAGCAGATCTATGGATCAATTTGCAAATTCCCTATCCCCAAACCTTTTGATATCATCTGAGTAGTCAAAGAGCAAAGTCCTGACTATCATCTCAGTGTTTCTGGAAAATCCACAAACTTCCTTGTAGGTTTTGGTGGGATTTTTCTTGGCAAACTGTTTGACCCACAGATACTTTCCCCATTTCCAGGCATGCTCGATTATGATATCTGATAGCTTGAAGTTTTCATATATGATCTTCAGATATCTGATGTCACCCTTGTATTGATCTTCAGTCAAGTAGAAGGACTCATAGGGTTCCACAGCAAGTCTTGCTCTTGTGCCTGTTCCAGTGATGTTGGGAATTATGCACACATCATCTGGCTTTCCATAAGGACATTCATCAGAGAGGTCCTTCTTCATGGCTTCTATTCTCTTGATTACTTCAAAATCCAACCACGCTTTGATGTGGTTGGTGTTAATCAAGATTGTCTTGTCTTTTCTCCATGCCATGAGTTGTTTATGGATTGGTTCTGGAAATCTTTCATTTACCAATAAGTGCTTGAGTTCCAGAATCCAGTAGCCATTCTTCTGATTAATGCACCTGTAGACAGAGGAGTCAGTGTTGGTCTTCACATACTCAATCTTGGCTTCTTCAGGCCTGAGTGGTAGTTGAAGTTTTCTTTGGTCAGCTCTCAGCCTGTTCCTCCTTTGTCTTGAATTCTCCCTTGGGGGATTGCTTGAAGAACCACCCTGGATTAACTTGGTATTTCCAGAGGGTGTTTTAGCTGCCGAAGGCTTTGCAGCTATGGGCTCAGATAGGCATCAACCTTTTTTGTTTTTTTGTGAAGAGGAGCTTCATCTTCATCAGTCTCTTCATCATCATCGTCAAGTTTAATTCTTGTGAAGGTTTTGCAGCCTTCTTCATTGCCCTGGGATTTGATTTGGCCTTCTTCTTCTTCTTCAGAAGACTCATCAATCCCTCTTACTTGTCTTCTCCTTGGAGCCTTGGTACTCCTTGTCATTCCTTTTTCAGGAAGTTGCTGAGTGGAGGCCATTATCTGTAGTTTATTCTGAGAGGTGGTTGTTCAGATTTTCTTTTGTTTCCTCTTCCTCTTCCTCTCTGAGCACCTTGAAATCCTTCCCCCTTAGTCATTGTTGACTGACTAAGAATCACAAAGGATTTTGAAAGGGAGTCAAAGTTGTCCTGCAAATAATTGTAAGCAGCAACCAACTTTTCCATATTAGCCTTGAGCTCCTGATTTTGTTTGATAAACCTATTTCCTTATCGGTGAGCTCTGCAAGTGGGCCTTGAATAGCATCTGCTTTTCCAGCAGCATAGCTAGCCTCTTCAAAGGCTTTTGCAGCCAAGTTTTGGTCATCATCCCTAACCATGCCTAGATCTTTCTGAGCAACGACCAGACTGGTTGTTCTCTGAGTGATAAGCTCAGTGAATGTCTTCATTTCTGCAGGGATTGATGCAATGGCGGCTTTATCTTGAGAAGACAACTCCTTTTTCAATTTAGACAGTACTTGATATCTGTTCAAGTATTCATTGCAGTTGACATATAGCAGCTTGCTGAATATTTCAGAAGCAATCAGCTTCCTTTTCAAATGAGAAACCGCTAAGTGTTCATTGCGGTGTTCTGCCAATGCCTTGTCTTCTTCATCATCTGAGTCATCAGCCCAGTGATCTTCATCCTCTTGGACATTTTCATCAATGTTTTCTAGTCCAGCAACCATCCCGGAGATGGGCTTCTTTCCTTTCAGTGAGGAGGATGGTACATCTTTTGGCAATGCAACCTTAGCATCATGATTGTCTCTAGATATTTGCTCAGTATCTAATTCCTCAAAGAATTGCACGAATGCAAGTCGAGTTCTTTCATTTCAGCATAAGCTTCCATTTCCTTGATTGTTTGATCTTCAATCTTTTGGAGCTTTGCTTTAGATTTAGCTATCTTCTCTTCCAGTTGAAGATTTAGTTGTTGTTCTTCCTCCAACAATTGTTTGAGTTGAGCAACTCTGGCTTGTGCATCCAATATTTTCTGAGTGTTGTTCTCAGAGTGCTCAACTACTTGTTCAGTAGAGTCCTTTTGTTGGGGAGATGGATGGGTAGATTTCTGAGGAGATGAAAGAGGGGATTTTTGTGATGTCCTCTCAGTGTGCTTTTCAGCAACTGTGGTATTATTACCTTGTGCAATCCATCATGTCCCTGATGCAGGGGCATCATCATCATCCTTTTTGTCATTATCATCCTTGTGTTGGTCAGAAGGAGGTTCTTCATAGTCATTCTCATCAGTCTCTTCCTCCTCATCGTCTTCAGATACCAGATTTATCACTTCTGGAAGAGTAACTTTTTGCCCATTAACTTCCTCTTGCTCAGAGGGTATAAATTGGAGTGTCTTGGGCAAGACTGGCTTGAAAGCCATCTGTAATCTGGTCTGACCATCTGCCTTTTTCAAGGCTTGCACCAATTTGTGTGCCATTTCCTTGGAAAAATCCTTATGCATTAATGTCGCAACCTGATATTGTTCAGTAGGGAACATTGCATGGATGTAGTTTTCCAGGTCAAGAGCTCGTGCTCGTCTTGTTGGTTGATCTGTTATTCTAAGTATTTCAGAGAGATCAGAGCACCTTAACCTCTGCCATTTCTTGAAGCATTGAATATGCTTTGGCAAGGTATTAGTCTTGAAGAAGGGAAGGAGGTTCTCATAGTCATCATTTGACTCCTTCTTGGCACTACTTTGAGCCTGAAAGAGAGAGTTTCGAGTTAGTTTCAAAACTTGTGTAGATATCTGGGTTTTAGAGTAGTCAAGTATCTGTGTTACCTGTGCAACAGTAATAGGCTCAGAATGTTGGACTACTGAGGTTCTAGTTGCCTCAGATATCTTGGTGTGAGGAGGATATTTGGAAGTCTGACCCTCAGCATCCTTTCTTTCTTTTTGAACCTGAGAATAAAATACAACATAACACTTAGAAATTTATCAGGAGAGAAACACTTAGACAATTTGATATCTGAGATGTCAATTACCTCCATAGTAGGAGGCTCAGATACTTGTCTCTCAGAAACTTGTACAGTTTATGGTATTCTCTCTAGTGATGAAGGTTTGGTGGCCTCATCAATTTCCATTGGTTGAGGGGATTGAGTGGGCAATTCCCCAGCAACCTCTACTTCTGTTTGAGCCTATGAGTAGAAAGTGTTAAGTACTTAGAAAAATTATCAGAGTAATTTTGTGAAGAATATAGATATCTGAGATATATACCTTCTCAATAGAAGGCTCAGATACTTGTTCCTCAGAGACTTTGTGAGTCTCTGGTTGATTCTCTGATGAGTTAGGCTTCTCAGCCTCATCATTTTTCTTCTCAGTTGGAGCCAATTAGAAACAAACAGTTAGTCAAGTGTGTATAAAAGATATCTGAAAAGTCATGTCTTAAGAAACTATTTTCCACCTGTAATACAGGCTCATGTTCCTTAAGTGGTGAGGCTATGGGAGCCTCCTTCTCAGTCTCTGAGGCAAGCTTTGCAGCTTCCTCTTGTTCTTTTGTTTCTAATTCAGCCTGTAACAAAAGAAATTTTAATAAATAACAAGATTAATAAACACAAAATATCAAAAGTAGAGAGTTAAACCATTCAGCTACCTGAACAGTGTCAGGCTGATTGGTCTCTGGAACTTGTGACCCTTCTATGCTTTGGTTTTGTTGTTCCATTTCAGCTTCTTTGTTTGAAGTTTCAGGTACTTCAGACCTTTCCTGAGTGTGCAACTCAGTTGCCTCCCCTGGTTGATCATTCTGAGTAGATGTCTCAGTTTGATCCCTCTCTAGGAGTTGGGGAACCTGCTCATTTGCAGGATTTTCTTCAGCATATTGCATTGCTGGTATGTCGAAATGGTGTTCATTGACCATTTCATCAACCACTTGTGGCTGTTGTGGTTGTGGTTGTCTGGAAGCAGGCGTTTGAGCATTTGAGAGCTCTTACAGATTTTTAAGTGTGGTGTTGACATCAGCGTCTACCAATACTAGGTCACCACTCATCAGGGCCTCTTGAAGTTGTTTATACGTGACTTTCCCTGATGGTGTGTTGGCACCAACAACCTTTGCTATAGGTGCTTGTTCAGCAACCTTTGAGCTAGTTGCTTTCTCAGCAACCTTGGACCTTTTGGTCCTCTTTCCCTTGGCCATGGTTAGTTTTTCAGTAACCTTGGGGGCTTGGATCTTCTCCTCGTCCGATTCATCATCGAAATCTGGAACGGATTTATCAACAATCCCTTCTGCTTCTGCAGAGAGAGTTTGAAGTTTCTCACTGCTTTTATCAGCATTGATAAGTTCATCTGCAAGGCACTCTACAACATTGATGAGTTCATCAACAGTGCGGTAGGTATCTGAGAGTCGACATCCATAGAGGATATGCCTTCTGATTTGCCAGCAGACTTCTTTTGTGAAGTTCTGGGCCTCTTGGTCGCAATGGAACCTTCAGATACCTCATCAGTCTTTCATTTCTTGGAACCTTTCTGAGATGCAGTAACCTTTTTCATCATGGTTGTATACTCATATTTGTAGAGCAGGTTACTATTAGCAATGTCTGCCGTCTCTCTGAGCTCAATGCCAAGGCACTCCAGTAAGTAGCAAATCTTCAATCCATAGCTTACAGTGGCTTTTGGTTCAGCAAGGCCCTTAACGATTTTAGGCTCAAAGCCTTGTATCTTCTTCACAAATTTCATGAAGGCGTACTTTCCCCAATTAAAAGGGTTTTCCAGCCTTTTGTACTGTTGACTCAACAAGAACATCATCATCCAGCGTTCTTGGCTTATCTGGTCAGCACTTCCTTGTAGACCATCAAAGCATCTGTGAAGGATACATGCCAACACATCCTAGTGGACCAAAAGATGTCTGGTCCTCATGTCAACAAGCTTAAAGTCGATGGGTGTGTCTGGCTTGTCAAGATCACACACATCACTATATAGTTGCTTTACACCTGCAAGGAGATCTTCATCCTTGGTGTCAATTTCAAAATCCTTTCCAAGATTTTGAAGTTCAAACAGCTCACGTATTTCGTCAATGTGATTTCTTGTCCTTGGACTTTGGTCTTGATAGACACTGTCTCAGTGCCTTCAGAGACTTTGGAGATAATCGTGGAGTTATTGTAAAACTCCAGGACATCCAGTTATTTGTGCCTTTTCAAGCATATCAAGTACCAAATTTCTGTCAGTCTGGTTTTCTATTGCAGCTACCAGGTATTCCTCAATCATGGCACCACCCCAAATCATCCTGTGATTTGAAGTCCAATGATTAGGATTGAACTCTCCAATCAACCGATTGTTTGTTATAACTAGCACTGGTGCTTGCTTTTCAGCAGTACCAGATGTAGTAGCTTGGGATTTCTGAGTAGAAGCACGTTTGGGAGCCATCTCTTTAAATAGTGAAGTTTTTGAAAAACGAGAAGAGATTAAGGTAGAAAATTAGTGATTCTTTGCAGAAAAACTAAGAGGGAATCAGTAGTTGCAGAGAAAATTGCAGAAAGATTTGAGAGAATTTTTGCAGTTTTTGTGCAAGAGAAAATGTAGGATTAGGCGAAAGTGATTTCTTTTGCCAAAATCCTATATATATAGAAGTGTAATTTCAACAGACAAAAATACACAAATTAATTTTGTGTATTTGTATCTGTGTACGTGCAGTAAGGCATGGGTAAAATTCGGTTTGCATTAAATGCTTAGTGGGCCACGTCTGAGTTTTTTTTAGTCCACTATTTTACAAATAATTAATCTCGGCCTTTAAAATGGAACGCTCATTTCATCAATGGTAGGGATTGCTTTTCCAGCAATGATCACAATCAACCCATGTGATTGTGCCAAATTAATGAATTTTGGCGATTAGCTATCTGAATCACATCTCTTCTGTGTGACTAAGGGACATTTTTGTATCTGAGTCTATCTCACACTCGGTATCTGTTCATGTTTTACACAAAGACAGAAATAATACAAATTTCAAGAGAGTAGTTGACTGCAGATAGTTGTACTATTCTCTTTTGTGTTCCCCCTCACTGAGTGATCTAGATATCTGAGTACCTGTCTCAGAAATCTTCAAATAGTCATTTTACCCTCCAACCTTTGATATCTGAGTACCCGTCTCAGATACTTGTTTGCTAAATATTTCACCTTTTGCCTTTGATATTCTGGATTCCTGTTCCAGATATCTTATGTCTCCTTTTTCCCTTCTTAATCATACTGAGTTCCTGTCTCACTCACATTCTTTGCTTCTTTTAGTATATAAGTTCCCGTCTCAGATACCTTTTTGCCTTGAATATCTAGATACCTGAACCAGATATCTTTCTCCTTTCTGAATTCTCATCAGAGATTAGAACTTTTCAGTTCCTTTGGTAACTCCATTAACCCAAGACTGTGTCCCAAAGTTAAGAACCTACTTTCTTGCAAAGGCTTTGTAAAGATATCTGCAAGTTGGTATTCAGTGACAATCTTGAGTATCTCTATATGGCCTTTTTCAACATGGTCTCTAATGAAGTGGTGTCTAACATCAATGTGCTTTGTTCTTGCATGAAACTTAGGATTCTGAGTTATGGCAATAGCACTTGTGTTGTCACAGAAAATCAGAGTTTTCTCTTCATTGAGTCCATACTCTCTGAGTTGTTGTTATATCCACAATATTTGTGAAGCACAACATCCAGCAGCAATATATTCAGCATCTGTGGTAGATATGGCAGTTGATTTTTGTTTCTTGTTGAACCATGATATTAATCTGGCACCAAGAAATTGACAAGTTCCTGAGGTGCTTTTTCTATCAAGCAATGATCCAGCATAGTCAGCATCAGAATAGCCAACTAAACTCAATCCACTGTCTTTTGGATACCACAATCCAACTTCTACAGTACCCTTTACATACCTTAATATTTTCATAGCAATGCTGTAGTGTGATTGCATTGGATTTGTCTGAAATCTGGCACACACTCCAACTGTATATTGAATATCAGGTCTACTTGCAGTGAGGTACAGTAGAGACCCAATCAATTTTCTATACTTGTGTTCTTCAACACCCTTGTCAGATTCAATATAGGTCATCTTGGTTCCAATGCTCATAGGTATCTTAGCATTCCTTTCAGAAGGCTTTAGATTAAACTTGTTGAGCATGTCCTTTGCATACTTTGTTTGACTAATGAATATTCCATCAGTAAGTTGCTTGACTTGCAATCCTAGAAAGTAGTTTAATTCTCCCATCATGCTCATCTCAAATTTACTTTTCATGAACTCAGCAAAGTCTTCACAAAGTTGCTTGTCTTTAGATCCAAATATAATGTCATCAACATATACTTGGACTAGAAATAGTTTCCCTTCATGATTCAAAGTAAAGAGTGTTTTATCAACATCTCCTTTCTTGAATCCACTTACCAGCAAGTATTTGGCTAAAGTATCATACCATGCTCTTGGAGCCTATTTCAGTCTATACAGAGCTTTCTGAAGCTTATAAACCATTCTACTTTCTGTGGAAACCTCAAAGCCTGGTGGTTGCTCAACAAAGACTTCCTCAGCAAGTTCACCATTTAGGAATGCACTCTTGACATCCATTTGATAAACTGTAAAGTCATTATGAGCTGCAAAGGCTAGAAAAGAGTCTTATTGCATCCAATCTTGCAACTGGTGCATAAGATTCATCAAAATATAGTCCTTCAGTCTGGCTGAATCCCTTGGCAACCAGCCTTGCTTTGTTTCTGGTTATTTCACCAGACTCATTCATTTTATTTCTGAAAACCCACTTTGTTCCAATTACATATATTCCGTCAACAAATGGAACCATTTTCCAGACTTTGTTTCTCTCAAATTGATCCAACTCTTCTTGCATTGTAGAGATCCAATCTTGATCCTTCAATGCTTCTTCTATAGTTTTAGGTTCAATATTTGAGATAAAACATCCATAGAGCGAATATGCATTTCCAGCAATTGCTCTCCTAGTTCTAACACCTTGATCTAAAGGACCGATCACATCCTTGGCAGGATGATTTCTTATCCATTTCATAATAGGTTTTGAACTAATAGGATCAAAATCATTTTGATCTGAATGTGAATCAATATGATTTTGATGGGATACTTGTGCAGTATCTGAGATATCTGACACATGGGAAATGCCATGGATATCTGACACTTTTTCAGTGTTAGAGATATCTAGAATTTGATTCTCAGCAATCTCATTCTCAGAAACCTCTTCATGATGAAGGTTCTCATTAACCTGTTCCATTTCTGGAATTCTTATAGGAAATTCTTTATCATATCTTAGAGTCATCTGGTTGTTACTAAGCAGTGGTTGCTTTTCATCGTCAGATTCATCCTCTAAGTGAATGATAGATTTGTTTCTTTTTTAGGGTTCTTCTTCAGAATCTTTAATCATCAGCTCTTTGAACCTTTCTGAGATATCATCATTCAAGGGTATTTTCTTGTTTCCTTCGTAGAAAACTACATGAACAGATTCTTCAATCTTTTGCGTTCTTTTGTTGTAGATTCTATAGGCTTTGCTATTCAGAGAATAACCAAGAAATACTCCTTCATCTGCTTTTGGTTGAAATGTTTTCAAGTATTCTTTTCCATTGTTAAGAACAAAACATCTGCAACCAAACACCCTTAGATGTTTGATACTAGGGGGTCTACCAATCAAAAGCTCATAAGGAGTTTTGTCATGGTGCTTGTTAATCAAACATCTATTTTGCGTATAGCAGGTTGTGTTAACAGCTTCAACCCAATAGATTTCACTTATTTCAGTGTCAGCAAGCATTGTTCATGCTGCTTCTTTTAGGGTCCTATTCTTCCTTTCAGCAACACCTTTTTGTTGTGGTGTCCTTAGGGAAGATAATTGATGTTGTATATCTTTGCAGGTACAAAACTCTTTTATGTACTGGTTCACAATCTCAGTACCATGGTATGTTCTGATTACAGATACCTTGTCATTTTTCATGACTTCAAGCTTATTCAGCAAGTTGGGTATCTCAACCGTTGCATCAAATTTTTGTTTGAGAAATATAACCCAAGTGAATCTTGAGTAATCATCAACAACAACCAGACCATACTTCTTTCCTGCATAGCTAGTTACAGAGGATTCAAAAAGATCCATATGTAACATTTGCAGTGGCCTTTCACTGGAGTGTCTAGTTTCAGACTTGAAAGTTTTTGGATTGTATTCCCATTTGGCAAGCTTCATATACCATATTTTCTATATGCCATTTTGGGTAAACCAACCACCAATTCTTTCGTGGCTAGCTTGTTTAGAGTTTTGAAGTTCATGTGACTCATTCTTTTATGCCATAGCCAGTTTTCTTCAGTGTGGCCAGATTGACTCACCATGAGACATACTTCACTTGTGGCGGATGCCCAATCAGCAACATTAAGATTTCCTTTTCGCCTAGCAACCAAGACTGTCTGCTTTGACTCATTGTCAATCACTTTACATAGTTTTGACTTGATCTTGACAGTGTACCCTTTGTCTACTAATTGACTCATGCTTAGGAGATTATATTTCAATCCCTTTACATGTAGTATTTCAGAGATTATAAGGGCTACAAACATCAGATTGCCAAATCCTATGGTTGGATTTTCATCTCCTCCAGCAAATCTAATAATTGGTCCATCATCGCATTTTCTGTAGTTAATCAGATTTGCTTTGTCTCCTGTCATGTGCTTCCCACATCCGCTATCAAAATGCCATTTTGGATTGGTCTTTAGAGTGTTCTACACAAAACAGGAAACAGGAGATTAGGTTCTCATACCAACAATGGAACCAACTGGACTAAATAATCTTCCTGTAGGAATCCATTTTTGAATGAATTTCTTAGGGACATTCTTTTGTCTATCAGGAACATAAGGAGGAATTCTAGGTAAATGATTAGTATCATTGTTATTAAGAATTATTTTCTTCCTTGGTGTGTTCCTTGGTGCTCCCTGTGGTGCTTTCAGATACCTGTCAGGTTGCTGAGTCTGCTTGTCAGCATACTTAGCTTTCCTTGCCAGATTTCTTCTAGCCCTGGCATTCAGATTTTCAGTGGCTTAACTTTTCTTCCACTTCTGATAATTGTTGTGAGCAATCCTAGCCTTTATCCATCATTCTTGCTCTTGTTTATACTCACGAGCAAGTTGTTTCCCGATGGCTTTATAGCCAATGCCATTTCGAGCACCTGGTGTTATCTGAGTTCTCATCTCAGTAGCTTTGCTAGTCTCTGGAACGTCCTTTTTTCCAGAAAACGTGATGTTGGAAAATTTGCCTGCTCCTGCAATTTTTCCTTTCTGAGAGACATAGCATTGTGGGTGATTACACTTTTCAGTGTTATGTTTCTTTATAGAAGCATTTCCAACAGTTTTCTTTTGGACTTGTTTTTCCCATAGATGTTTGGTCGCAACTGCCTTTCCTTTGTCAACACCCTTAGCTTTCTGACTAATGCTATAGGTTGTTTGGAAACCATCTTGCTGAGCACTAATAAATGTTATTCTTTGGTCACTCTTATTCAGAGTGATAGAACTATTTGCTTGTGTGTCCAGCCCAAGTCCTCCCTTTTCTGAAGGATCTCTTAAATAAAATTGTACTTCAGTAAGAGTGTCACTAGCTTTGACATAAGACTGGAAAGATACTTTCTTCTTTTTGAGTTCCTCATTCTCAGAAAGAAGACCTTCACATTTATTTTGAAGTTTGGCCAATGCTTCTTTATGTGACTTTTCTGTCTCAGATATCTGAGCTTTGAGAAATGCAATTTCAGCATCCATTTGCTCAGATATCTTGAGTAATTTTGAATTTTCCTTTACAAGAGAATTCTTTTCTTCTTCAAGGGTTTCGGCTCTAGCTCGGACCATTAGAAATTCTCTTTCGTAGAGATCAAGTTCTCTTCTGAGATGTTCCAGAACTTTGATTCCTTCCTCATCACTTTCATAAGTATAACAAGAAGTATGTGTTACCTCATCAGCCATTAGACAAGGTTCAATGTTGGAGATATCTGGGAAGATTTCTTCAGCCACTCCACACACTTCTTTCTTCTTTTGACCAAAGTCAACTACTTCATGAGAGACACCACACATCTCTGGAGAAGGCAGTGTGGAATCATCTAAGTCTTCATCCTCAGAATCAGACTCAATGTCTAGAGCATCCAGTTGGATTTGTATCTTCTTTCTTTCCTCAGTGAGCAGAGCTCTCTGACTTCTCTTGAAGTTTCTTCTATCTTTCTTGTCACCTGTCTTTAGCTTGTTGAGGACAGGGCAATCCTTTTTGAAATGACCAGGTTTCTAACAATAGAAACAGATATCGTTTCCGATTTCTGCTTCCTCAGTACTAGATGTTTTCTGAGCCGGCTTGTTCAGCGAGCTAGACAGTTGCATATTTTTGTACTGATGATAATTTGAGCCTAGAGCTTTTTCAGCTTCTCTTTGGCTTTTCTTCTCTCAATCTCTCGACTGACATATTGTCTCATTTGCTTTACAGCAAGAGCATTCTCCTCAGTTACCTCCTTGCTTTCCTTCTTTTCAGAAATTCCTTGAGCAACTAGAGCAATATTCTGCAACTTTTCAGTTGTTTGTTCTCTTTGAGTTGTCTCATAGTCAACTGTGGCAAGGGGAGAGAAAAGTTCCACTGGAGTGAAATCTGGCATTCCTTTGTTAAAGTAGAAAAACTTTGTATGCTCCCAGTTATGATTTAGACTTCTCACAATAGTCTTAATTTTTTCTGGTTGGGTATATCTATTACTTTCACCAAGTGCAGCCATGTCACTCATGAGTGTTGTAAACCGGAAATCTAGCTCTTCAAGAGTCTCTGTGGGACCTTGTTTAATGTTTTGGAATTTGAGCTTCAAAACTCGAACTTATTTTCCTTTGTTTTCTCAGTGCCGGCACAGATTTCCTCAATCAGTTGCCAGGCCACTTTCGCCGTTTTTGCACCCCACAGTTTACACTGTATATGCTCTGGAGTAGATCGTATGATGATATTGCGAGCTTGACCATCCAGTCGATTTCTCTTGGCATCTTCCGATGTCCAGAGCAATCTGGGCTTTGGCTCGTAACTAACTTGACCAGTAGATCTTCCACTGGTTGAAGCACCTGTTTGTGAAGAACCACCACTTGGTTCTTCATCAGTGGGAACTCTGTCTCTACCATTAGAAATCTCCATGACCTGCTTGAGTTGTTGAATGACTATGGGGCCATTCTTTATTACTTCAATCATTTCATCACTGATGGCTTCAAGGTGGAGCATCATGTTGTTCTTCCATTTCTCATAATTCTCTGGCTTGAGAATTGGGGCGTCACTTAAAGACATCATGCAGCAAGCACACTAAATAGAAAAATCAAGTGTAGGTAAAAAGCAGTTAGTGGGCACTTATCTGGGATCTAGGTTCAGTGCAGAAGGCTTGGGAACCTCCTGCTCTGATACCACATGTTGGTCCAGATAACGGCAAGGTAAAAGACTAGGGAGGGGGGGGGGGGGGTGAATAGTCTTTTTCAAAATTTTCTCGATAAACACAATTTCTCAGATTTCTGTGAAGATATCTGATACTTATTTTCAGAGAGCGGAAGAATTTTTGTGATAAGTGCACGTGCTCAACAAGATATGTTTAAATACTTAGCAATGTAAATAAAGCAAGTAATAAATTGCAGAAAGTAAATAACACAAGTCTTTATAGTGGTATCTGAAGGTGGCGTAATCCTTCAACTAATCCACTTCGGCCTTTCTCAGACCTAGAATCCACTAAGACAGATAAATGAGTTCACCTTACAAATATCTTCTCTCGATTGCTAAATACACTAGGTTCCCAACCAAGTGTTCCCCCTGAGTTATTCCCCGGCTTTCTCAGCCAAGTACTTCCTATACTCAGAAACCTTTGAGCTATTCCTTAGTTTCCCTAACTAAGTACTTCCTATGCTCAGTAACCTTGGAGTTATTCCTTAGTTTCCCAAACTAAGTACTTCCTGTACTCCACGCCGTTTAAGGTGTTGGTTAAGGTAGTTTGTCAGGTGTTGGTTAAGGTAGAACAAGAATCACTTAACACACTTCACAATGTGTGGTGATATGTTCTTTACTGACCCAAGTCTATGATAAATGTTCTAGAGAATGAATCTCAGATACTTGATCTTTTGATTCAACTCCTTCACAGATAGCAATGCTTGTTAAGGATCAAGACACTTAGAACTTTCGTGCTACTTAGAATTCAAGAGCTTAGTCGCAACTGTAAGCTGAAGAATAAGTAGGTTGAAGACTTGTATGCTTGAGCGAAAAATACCACTAGTTGTATTCTCAGAGAGGCTTGGTATTTTCAGTGAGTTAAGTGTGTAAGTGTTGTGTGTGTTTTTCAAGCATTCTACGTGATGATATTTATAGTTGAAAATCATGCCGTTTGAATAGTATCCGTTAGGCTTAATGAAATTCAAATTATAGATATCTGAAAATAGTACTGCAGAAGACGTTGTCTCTTTTCAGAGATTTCCTCTTTTGTTCAGATGTCTTTGTCTGCGCATTTATTGCATTGTACTATTTTTTGTCCTGTAGTGCCAACGGAACTATGCACGCTTTCTGAAGCATTGCATGTCCCTTTCCATAGACCTTCTCATCTCCAGATACCTGTTGAAACATTATTTCCCAGAAACATAGTTTTATCCAAGGTATCTGAGTGTAGATATCTGTGGGCACTTTTCCTCATTTTAGAAACCTTGTATTCTCAGATATCTTTTGCAACACTTGTTTATAGAAAAACACTTGTTTCTTTAAGATATCTGGACATAGGTATCTGATGATCTTAGTCTTCAAATCTTCAAAAATGTTGAGCTCTTCTGCCGGATGCCTTCTTCTTGGTCTTACAAAATAAAAATTACATTTAGAGACCTAACATCCTATACAAGATTTGCTAGACTATCATACTTAGTGATTTTCCTCTTTTACAGTGTTCAAGTGAACCAAGAGTACTAACCACCTTTCTGAGGTAAGATAAGTCATTAGGTTGCTGATCAAAATATAAACAGATATTCCTAACACAATAGGATGGTTTAGGGAGGCGCTCTGATAGATGGACATGGTGGGTCCTGCAAAGACCCAACCGATGTACAACTAACCCTTGTTATGCTTGAAAAGGCAAAAATCAAGGAGTTTTGCTCGGCTCTTCCGAGTGGTGTATCTGTTGTGGACGTTTTGGAGTTTTACAACAACTCCAAAATTGTTACATGTGTGATTAATGGCGCTGAAAGAGTGTCCATCAAAACAAAAGTCCAGGGAAAATAGATTTTCCTGGATTGTGTGTCTTTCAATGATGTCTTTGGATTACCAACCCATGGTGATGACTTAAAAATTGACACAAATGATGTAGTCCTGTTGGAAGGAGCCAAGAGACTATATAGTGATGTATGTGATCTTGAGGTTGCTAGAACTCCCACTGAGTTTAAGCTTGCTCAGATTAGGAGAAGACATCTGGTGGAGCACTGGAATGTGATGGCTCACATACTCCACAGATGTTTTGACTCCATTCAAGGAGGAGCTGACCAGATCAGCCTGGAGAGATGGATGATGATAGTTATTCTCAACAAGCATGATGATAGGCTGGAAAACCCATTCAACTGGTGTAAGTACGCCTTTATAAAATTAGTTGACAAAGTTCAAACCTTTGAACCCACAATTGTTAAAGGACTTGCTGAACCAAAAGCCACAGTAAGTTTGGACTCAAAATATGCTACTTACAGGAGAAGCTTGGCTTGGTACTCAGAGAGCCGGCTGAAATAGCCAATAACAACCTACTCTGCAAATAAGAGTACACAAATCTAATGAAAAAGGTTGCTGAGCCTAAAGAGACTAATAAAGGTCCAAGGAAAAAGAAGAATGAGGACGTATCTTAGGGGTCAGTTGCGACCAAGAAAACCAGATCTTCCACAAGGAAGACAACTGGCAAGAAAGAGGAAACTCCCATTGTGGAGGTAGACTCTCAGATGTTTGTCCCTAGTGCTGATAAGGACACCAATGTCAATGCATCCTAGCACACATTGGAGCAAGTGGTGAGAGACCACTCACACTCTCTGTTGAAGCAGCAGGGATTGTTGATAATTCAGTCCCAAATATGGATGAGGACTATGAAGTTGAGGGGGAAACTACAAACTCTAAGGTTGTTGAGGAAGCAATTGGTGCTAAGGTTGCTAAGGAAGCAACCTAAGGTTGCTGAGGAAGCAACTTGTTCAAAGGTTGCTGAAGAAGCAACTATTTTCAAGGTTGCTAGAGAAGCAACTTCATCAGAACAAGTCACTCTCAGAAGAATAGAAGATGCTCTGATGAGTGATGACCTAGTACTTGAGGATACTGCCACTGCCTCAATACTTAAAAATATTTTTCAATAAGATCTGGACAGTCCTTACACAGCCACACCTTCACCTTCCAGATCAAGATCACCACAACAGCCCCTAGTGGATGCTGTTGAGATGATGCTTGAGTTATAAAGATTTGATGAGATACCAGCATCTTTTACTGCTAAAGAAATTCTTGCAAGAGAGCAGGTTCCCCAACTCCATGCTGGGAGGGATCAAACTGAGGTTGCGACTCAGAATGATCACATAGGGGAGGCAACTAAGCCTGAAACTCAGGAAAGGTCTAAAGTACCTGAAACTTCAAACAAAGAAGAGGTCAAGGAACAACAAGACCAACACATGGAATCTCCACGAGTTCCAGAGACCAATCAGCCTGACATTGATCAGGTTACTGTCTGGTTTAACTCATTACTTGTGACCTTCAATGTATTTTAATCTTGTTACTTATAAACTTTCTTTGTTACAGGCTCCAAAAGAAACAAATGATCAAGAAGAAGCTGCAAAGCTTGCCTCAGAGACTGAAAAGGAGGTTCCCACAACCTCAGTATCAAAGGAAACTGAGCCTGTGTAACAAGTGAACTTAGTTTTCTAAGGCATACACTTTTCAGATATCTATTAAAATCACATAGTATCTAACTCTATGTTTGTTTCTTAAAGGCTCCAACTAAGAAGAGAAGTGGTGAGGCTGAAAAACCAAAGTCACCTGAGAACCAACCAGAGACTCATCCAGTCTCTGAAGAACATGCATCTAAGCCTATTATTGAGAAGGTAGTTAACTCAGATATCTGCAATGTTTAAAGTGTTCTCTGATCATTTCTCTAAGTATTTAACACTTTCTACTCACAGTTTCAAAGAGAAGTAGAAGTTGCTGGGAAGTGACACCCAAGTCCCCTCAAGCAATGGAAATTGATGTGGCTCCCAAGCCTGCATCACCAGAAAAAGTACCTGAAACTGCACCAGTTTCTGAGGGACATATATCTGAGCCTACTAGCGTGGAAGTACTTGACATCTCAGAAATATTATGTCTCTAACTTTTTCTCTCAAAATTTTTATGTGTTTTGTTACTTTTAATTCTCAGGTTCAAAAAGATAAGGAAGTTGCTAAGGATAAGACTCCCAAGACTCCTCCTCACACAAAGATATCTGAGGGTCCTTCCACCTGAGACAAAGGTAACTCAGATAACTGACAACTTTGTTTCTCAGATATCTGCCAAAGTTTTGATACTTAATCAAAACACTTCCGTTTTCTTTCAGGCTAAAAGAAGTGCTATAAAGATACCTGAAGATTTAGACCAGGACCTACTTCCTTCCTTCAAGGAACATACTCTGCCAAAGCACCTTAAGTGCTTCAAGAAGTGGCAGAAGCTCAGAAGCTCCGATCTTTATGAGATTACAAGGGTTACTGACAACCCCAT